>OW203727.1:187200-1387200 GCA_934045075.1 Yponomeuta sedellus | reverse complement strand
AAGGCTTGCTGTAAGGGTGGAATCTTGGAGTCAATGGCGACAACGGAGGTGTCGGATATGTTCTTTGTAAGAGCGGATGAGTAGCACTCAACATTGAGAGACTGGGGCTTGGCTCACCGCTAGCAGTGTGTGAACGGAGATGTTGAAGCAACTCTTCAGACGTTCCAAATCGCTTGCCACAATAGGCCGAGTCTCCAGCCATCCAGCTGCAGACGTAAGGGAGCTGTGAGGCTGCAGCTAATGCGGCTAACTGGGCATGTGCATACGCCGCAGCTGCTGGGTGACCTCCAGGCATGGAAAACGGGGTCTTGGCGTGGTCGCACTGTGAACATCCAGCGGGACACGTTGCCGACTTCATCAAATGAGAGCTCAAAGAACATCCTGTGCAATAAGGATCTCTGCACACCCCAAGTTCACCTCCAGGCGCTTTCATCCGTGCGTACACTAAGTATGGATTGAGCCCGTTTTTTAAAGCGTGGTGTTGCGCAGCCATGAGACTGCTGGTCATAAAGTCCATTTGTAGAGGGAATCCGCTAGGAGGCATTCCGCCGAGGAAAGCAGAAGAGACAGGTATGCTAGGCTTAAAGCTGGATGGTTCTTTGGTATCGGAGTTGGACAGTGTCGTTGGTGTGAAGGGTAACTTGGACGACGACGAATTGGACGATTCATTGGATTTAGCTGGAGCTGGAGAGCCTTGAGCAGGACTCGACCTCTCCTCGGATTTTTCTGAAGGGGTTTTCCGGTGTGCTGGCGGCGGAGTTCTCTGTGACGAAGAACTTAGATTGCTGCCACATCGTGCCTGAACGGGAGTTGTAGCTGCACTGCCCTTCGAAGACTGAGGCGTCTTCGAATGAGCATTGATAGATGCGCGGTCTTCGGGCGTTCTAGTCTTCTCTCTCGAGGTCAGGCACGATTCATAAGGCTTGAAGCTCGGCTTATTGTCGACCGGGGAGTGAACCACCGGTGATTTGTCTTCCGAGTACTTTTTCGAGCTTGCTTTTTCAGCCGCAGAAATGAGTTTCGGGTTCGGCGTGTCGGCGCCTATCGCGCTGCAGGTCTGCGCCAGAAGAGCCAGCGGGCTCTTTTTCGCGTCGAGCTGCAACAAAGAGAGGCTGCCGTCAGTTTATGAAATGAAACGTCGGGGTCGAGGTTGCGAGTGACGGGCGTACAAAGGGACCGCGGGGTGCTGGGGTGGCGGGGGGCGCGGTCCAATCACGCGGCCGACGCGCCATTATCCGCGCGTCTGGCACCCGTCGGCTCCGCTTGACATTTCACTCCGTTCCCGCATGATGTAATCTCGCAGTGAAAAGGGCAATTTGTGCCGTTGAATTTGCGGCGTGCCTCAACTCGCGCCGTTTGTCGCTTGTCACTGGAGGACTCTGCCAGTTGAAGGATTTCAGTGGGGTTGTTTTCTTTTATGAGACGGCGCGAACGAGCTTCTATGTTTTATGTTTACTTTTTCCGTTTAAACATCGTAGTCGTATTTGCGCAACGGGTACACGGAAAGTTTCCTCACGAATTCCTCGGGATTCGTTGGGTTAGAAACAAGTTGGGAAAGCTAGCAAGAAAACGCTGATGAAGTTTTAATTAGTTAAGAAACGTTAAGAGTTTTTCCAGTTACTTACGCCGTCGGTTTGCAAACATTTAAACGAAATCACCCATCTAAGAGTGGTTTTGGACCATATTTTTTACTTCTTATGTAAATTTCAATACGAGATATTAATGCTGACTTGCGTAAATATGTACTTAGAGCAAAGCAACCTAAGGCAACATTCGTATTATTTCAAGTTATTTTTCTTTGCTCAAAGCATCGTGTTTGCGGTCCCAAAGTTTCTTAAAACACTCCCGTCGATAACATCTAAGATTACATTTGCCCCATAAATATCGCCTAATGGCTCCAAGAACTTAGCGGAATGACAGAGTGATTAAGGTATTACGGTGTAGGTGATAAAATCTCCTTTATAGAGTCATTTTTATTAATGCTGGCTACCAGAAACCCAAAATGATTCATAGACTTTTGTTTTTAATTACAACGATAATGTTTTTGTTCCTGTTTTTTCGATTGAAGTTAAATTTACGGCTTTTTTTAAACTGGTTATTGTATCCAACCTATAACATTTTTATTTTATTTGCAGTCGTATGACATTTTCATCGTTGCCGAGTCGAGTATCATTAAACTTTTATGCTATACATATAATCAAATGGGTATTTGTTCGTTCACGATTTCGCATCTGAATTAATGGATAGCTATTAACATAAAGTCGGTGAAGTTGCGTTATCCGAATTTGGTAAACTAATATTAATTTTAAAATAATTAATACGTTATTAAGGTTGGTTTGCAATTCGATTTCGACCATTTATTCCAATTCGATGAAATCAAATTGTTGGATTTGATTTATAGCCCATAGTTTTATAGCCTTAGCCTTAGGTTGTGATAATTCTGAAATTCGTGGTTAAATTTCAGGATCTACCTTTGGTGAAAGGTACAAGTGACCAGATGACGTAAAACATGTAAAATAAACAACATTTAAAAAAATAAATAAATATCGCATTTCAAATTTATCAATTTCGTTTTCAATATTATCGTAATAATATTTTTTATTACTAATTAATTATTTACATGAAAGTTGCATAACACGTAAAAGCGCGTTAGTAATTTACAACACACTCTCAAGGGTCTTTTGTTTTTCTGTAGAGATTAGGAATTAGCCAAACTTTTGTAAAGTTAGGATTTAAACTTTTACAATTCACATTATAATTTAACAAATTATTCCGATAACATTTTTTTTACTTGTTATGAGAATTTAATGTTGAAATGAGCTTTTAAAATTTTCAATTTCTTACCATAAAGTTTAACCTTATTATTACAATTTGGTAATTTGCTCTTTGAACGAAAAAGTTTATTCGGCATAATTTACATTTTCCGTGCTTCCATTTCTATTAACATCGCCTAATCTCCAGCTAAAACTTACCGTGGTTGGCAGCGGCGACAGGTAATCCGGCCGCAGGTACTGATTGCTTGACGTGAGCATTTTGCTCCGCGTAAGAAAATCCTTTTCCAGTGTTCAACAAATCCTTCTAAGCACTTGAACAAAAAACGTGATTGAACACTTCACGTAATCCAGGTGTCAGCACGACATTGTTTCACTGAGCATGAGCACTGATCGCGAGTGTGGGGGCGGCGGTTGACACGTGTGGCTCGGTCGGCAGTCGCAGCGAGACTGACTGGCTTGACGGAGTGAGCCGCCCCTCTACCCCCCGACACCTTGTCACTCGTCGCGCGCCATTTTTGCATTCTGTATACTTTGCGGGAGCTTTGCGTCTTATCCCCACCGCTGTTTGACACCCGCTCCGTCTCGCTCGCGCGCACCAGAAATTACCGTGGCGCTTTCCTTTGATGAAAGCATGATATAAAATATGCAGTGCATAGTCAAAGGCGTTCGCGGCGCCGCGACAGAGATGCATAGCTGTGGAAATTGAATAGCTGCGAAGCGGGTAAACGGTGGCTCAGTAATAATTCAGTTTGCGCATCATTCGCGCTTGTTTCTTATTTTCCTTTCGCGTCGCGTGGGTGTCGCTCGTCGTATCGAGTTTTTCTCACTGAATGCTTAATGTGGGTCATGTCGTTTCGTTTGTATAATTTATGGGGTCGTCGTCGTTGTAATTCATTTTGTGCCGACAGTTTTATTATTTACATTACTATCACTTTATTCTCGTTGAGTGCTGATGTTTTTTGTCTTGTTTTGTGCTCCGTGCCATTGTTATAGCGTTAAGCGAGATTAGCGCTTTAAGCTTCTAACGAATAATGCTATCTTTGTAGCTTGATACTTTTATCTGTACTTGTATTACTGGGCCATTGTTTTTTGAACACTCTTTGCTCGCTTCCAACACCTTTATTCTGAGAAGCAACTTGCGTAACCTTCTCAGGTAGGCAGGAGGCTAGTTTACTTTTCACTCCAAAAGTCCCACTTTATCCAAATATTGTTCTGGGACCACCCGGCAAGGTTATGTTTAGGGAACAAAAAAGGTACTTTCGCTTACACATAATCGTGAAAACGTCTTAGTCATGGTAATTTGAATAATCTCCTTCGGGAACGATGCTTTTTATTTGAAGATAACATTCTGTATTGTTGTGGTGTTTTAACTATTCAAATCTTAAAAAAGGCATTGTGTAATAAATACATGGGTCTTTTGATGATAAGCTCGTCTTTCGGTTGTTTCCAAATTTTGTCAAACTTCTCATGGTACCTCGTAAAATTCAATATTACAAAGGGTTTCAAAGAACGATCATCGCTAAAGATCCTACGTGACGTTACTAAAACGATGACTGACATATTTGAAACCAAAATGTGATAATAACTTTAAATTGAAAGAAAGAAAAAAAACCATGGGCATATCACACAAATCCCGTTAGCGTTATACTAAGAACAATTAAAAGACTTGTGTTACAGGTGCTAACTCGACGATCTTTTTAATACTATAAACACATAGATAACATCCAAGACCCGAGATAAACTTGAAAAGTTCGTTTCCTAGTTTGACCCGACCGGGGATCGAACCTGAGACCTTCAGTTTTATAGTCAGTGTGCCAAACCGTTGCGCCACCGAGGCCGTAAATATTTTACTTAAATATGTTGAAGTCATAAACATTTTTAAAACTTTCTATAACTGCAAAAAGAACAGATAAGTTTTTAAATACAGATAGTGCCAAAATAAAACGCAGTAATATTTTTCAGTGTAACGCGATGCTCATACGTTATAAATGAGTATCAAACGGGAAAATTACTATTCATTTCGTGAAATGTAATTACGTCAATACCCGACGTTTTGGCAACGTTGCAGTTGCGCTGGGAGTTACTATCCTTCCGGGAGGATCGTAACTGCAACGGCAAACTGCAACGTTAACATAACATAACGTAACGTAACGTAGAGTAACGTAACGAAACGAAACGTAACGTAACGTAACATAACATTTTACATACAGGCACATACATTGCTTCTGGTCCCACACTAGGATACCCTATGTCGTGGAAACCAGAAACAACGACATCACAAACAATGTAAACATCCAAGGCCTGGGTTTTTTTTTGTCCCCAGCCGGGATTCGAACCCGGGACCTCTTGTATGGTAGGCAGATGCGCTACCGCTACGCCACAGAGGTCGTCGGTGCAATACGTCGGTAAACCCGTTTTATATATTTACTGGTAGTGTATATACGTCTAATTGCAATGCACAGACCTCCTTATCGAGAGAGCGAGAAACGGAGTTTGGTTGGATTGGTGATTTCAAGTGAGAAGAAAATACTTCAGAGTGCTTAGTGCGAGTTTTTTAACTACTCGATCGCGTTAACGTGAACTCATATCTCTATGGCATCGAGGAAGCGCCACCTAGCGACAAGTATGGAAATTAAAATTGCTGAGTGCGAGTTGTAATGGTTTACGTTGAGAAGTGAACACGTTAACCAGCCAAAACACGAATAAACGCGAGTGCGAGTTGTACTGTGACAGCGTTTTGCCAGTTCGAACGGTTAAATTACTCATACTCACTACTCAATGCTCGATTAACGCGGTAGTAAAGTTATTCGATTGGATCTGTCAAACTCGCACTAAGCACTCTGACTGTAAGGTATTCTCACAATCTGGTATTTCGTCAACCGCATGTGATATTTCCACTAAAAATCAAAAATATACGTCACATAGGAAACAAAGTCAGGCCGGACCAGCGAGCTACAAATGGTGAATGTTATCACCGCTTAGATTCCATCTTCTTCTTCTTCTTCAGGCTATATCATGTAGTCCACTGCTGGACATAGCCCTCCCCTAATGAGTGCCATAGCGCCCTGTCTTCAGCTAGCCGCATCCAGCATCTGCCGGCAGTTTTTCGCAGATCGTCATCCCACCTGGTCGGAGGGCGTCCTACACTACGTTTGCCGAGTCGCGGTCTCCACTCAAGAACACGTTTACTCCACCGGTGGTCGGTTCTTCGCGAGATATGGCCAGCCCACTGCCACTAGTTCTGCCAATAGAAATCTGCCATTAGATTCCATAATAAAGGTCATTTACGTTGATGAGTATCTAAAAAACCTTCAACAGGACTTTGCTGAACACGTTATTGTTAGTACAGTGCGGCGTGGTATGTAACAGTAACTTAACAGGCTCTGACACTTCGAAATCGTAATGGCTTGAGGTCAATAAAAATAGACAAGCGCGTCCGTGGGCGGGCATAGCCATGAGTCAGCTCTATGACCCACACGGGGGTCGGCAATGGATTGGGCGCACACCCCTGTAATCCGAGGTGACGGTGCTTTTTGTAGACGAGATGAACGACTTGAGCCCCGTGGTGTGGTAGTTTGCTTAAATACAAATACTTTAGGCAAAAACGATGATCATTGACTGTAAGTACTCCCTGAGTTACTTATTAAAAACGCGATTGCTGAAAATACTACGCTTTTAGCGATAACACCGCCAATTGTATACGGCAATACTTACATTTCGTATGTATGTTGTTTTCTGGTGTATACAATAAAGAGTTCTAATGTAATGTACTACATGAACGTCTCATTTAATTTTAATTTTCATTTATTGAAAGAAAACAAGCCATTCTACAATATATTTTCAGGTCAGAAAAATCTTACATAATCTTATGTATGTAATTGTACAAACAGTGGCGTTTTCTGTAGATTTATACAAAGACAATGGCATGAAATGTACTTAAAAACTTACTATCTTATTCTTCTAACACCAATCTAGTATGTGGTTAATGAAGTACATTCAACAGCACATCAACCCCTACACAAGTGAAATCGGTTTTATTACGTTACCAGTCACTGTGCATACATAGTTTGTGGTAGTGACTGAAAGAAAAAGACTTGACAAAAGAAAGACTAGCATAGACTTTTATTTGTACTGCATTTGTGCGGTGATTTAAGGGAGACGTATTTTATAAACACCGTAAGATAGTTATCCTTATATTATTTAAAAAAACGGTTCAACGACCCAAAAAATCATAATAAATAACTGATCCACCAAATCAGCATCTCGCCATCGGAAACAGCAATTAAACTCCAAACTTCCCATCTTCCGACACACGCCCCGCTAACGTTCGTTTAACATCCACTAACAGCTTGTCAGAGATCATTTCACGGCTGCGATCATCACAGGCGGATGCCGACAAGATGGCCGCCGGGATCAAAGGCACCGCCGCAGCGCTGCCCTTTGTCAAGCCGCTGGTATGCAATAGGATGGCACAGAAGCTTTTGCTGCAGTATGGCATATACGTCGATAAGCCTTTTGGCATCGTTACATTTAAGAATAAGATTCTTGTTTCTGCAGCGTCTTTCAGGTATTATGTTACAGGCTAGTTTTTTGACAGCTTGGACAACCACATTCTCTTTGATTGGGTCAAAGTAGGTTCCCGTGGCCTTCTTCTGCCCTAATTTCCTTCTGTCTTCGCTTCTATAAACTAAACTTTGGCCTTTACGTGTACGTAATGCGACAATTTCTACTGCGTCTAGGGGCACCTTAACCCACACTAGATAAGTGAAGGGAATATTCGGACGCTGCAGTGCCTGGGAGACTGTCTTTTAGATAGAATAGGCTTGCCGAGCAACTACGCCTTTCTGACAGTATTGTTGACCTCGCCCCCTAGGAAAGATAAGTCAATACGTGCAGAGTCAGTCGACCCCGAGTTTCCTCACATTTCTTCTCTTCTATTGATGTCGACCCTTTGTATGTCCTCTCGGCTGGGCTCGGGTTTCGTCCTGCATCGCAGGAAGGTTAGCTCTTTCTCCACCACGGGGACTAAGTCCGGGTTGGTGGATTCTCTTCCATTATGTTTGTTATAAAGCTGCCATGACTACTCTCAGAGAGATTATGGGCTTTAATAGCATAGCAAACCGTATCGTGCTTAAATCATTCTATTGAAAAACTATGTATTTTTTTTAATAGCAAAAAAAAATTACCTTTACATTTTCGGTTTTACAAATTTGGCCAAACTCTTACAACTTAAGGCTTAATTTAATTATTTTACAGCTGCATATACCTAATAGTAATGTAAGTACCTATTTGTTTTCTTACACAAAAATAAGCTTTGGTAAAAATTGTCCTTAGCACGGGTTAGCGCATTAAAAAAATTAATAAATATAAGTTCCTATAACTATTTTAAACTAACAAAACATATTATTAACCTAAGTATTAGGCTCTAGGGCCTGGTCCCTAATTGAATCTGTGATTTCTAAAACCCCACATGTGACGCAATTTTATCTTATATTCATACATTATACCTAATAATATTTTAAAATACGAATGTACCTTCATATTCCTTGTTCCCTCATATACCTTGTTAGGAGATCTATTTTACATAGAAACTGAAAAAACTACTCAATAACCACCACATAAATTTAATAATCAGTTTTTATTGCCTCTTGAAAAGTTAGGTCTGTGTCACATGTGGGCTTGTAGAAATCACTGATTCAATTAGACCCTGTGCTACGGTAACTAGGCAACGGCATCACAATCATCGAAATACACCCAGACTGACTGTGAATAATAACACTTACCGATCTGTGGCGCGCGAGTGCGAATCGTGGTAGTCGGGAAGATAATCTGATTGTTCGGTGTACGAGAAATTGGTGGTTCTTCTTCTTCAGGCTTTATTAGTCTACTGTTGGACATAGCCCTCCCCTAATGAGCGCCATAGCGCAAGGTTGTGCCATCTTTGGGGGGTAATGCCCATAATCCCCACGCTGGGCATGCGGGTTGGGGATCACAGTTTGGTGGAATTGTACTGCAGGGGGCGCTGCTGCCCACCTCCTGGTTTGTTTCCCAGTCGCCTTTTACGACACCCGCGGGAAGAATTTGGGTTGGTGCTATTCTCTAGGCTGACACCACACAGCATAATTGGTGGTTAACCCTTTATAGGGCAAAAGCGAAATTAGTATGGCAGCTGTATCAATTCTAACTTAAAAACCGGTTTCTAAGAGTACTACCTGTTCAGTTCAAACCATTATTGTACTTCATAAATACAGATTTAGATTATGATTTATATACCAAATTCAAGGAATATAAATAAATAATCTATAAACTTACCTTGAAATACGTAAATATCACATTTTACCACTAAATTGTTTAATTATATATCAAACATAATCACTTCTCCTGGTCGTAAACACTTATTGAGACGGAAGACACAAACGTAACCACCACTTTGTCACACCCTACCAAGATCATGTGACTAACTTCACTCTGGTGGTTTCACTTGTTGCTTGCGTCAGTTCAGGGAAGACTCATTTAAACAATAAAGTCGACTACCAATGCAAGCTCACATGAATTATGAACCTTATAATCAACCTTGACAGGTGGTTACAACCGCCATACTAATTTCGCTTTTGCCCTATAAAGGGTTAAACTTCTGTAACTAATTACTCTAGCAGTGCACTGTCGGTCGGTAAAAATAGACGGCGCTACGCTAGTGTTTTGGCGGTGTAAGGTGTTGTTAGTAAGTCGATGTTTGCTTTATGCCGGCGACTGGTGTGAAAACAGCCATTAGGCTTTTGTTTAGTTGGCATTTGTTGTAAAACGGATGAATGGTGCGGATGAGGGTATAAGTTGCAAATTCGTGAAAATAAATGGGGAATGCTTTTACTGTGTTACATTGATTGGTTTAGCTTTGGCAGGTACCTATATTCCGTACTTCGCAAGGCACGTTAAGCCGTTGGTGCCGGCTGTCATGCAATGGCAGTCGTTAAGCCATGTCAGAGGCCTGATGGGCGGCTTGATAACTTCTGACAGTAAGGCTCGCCACTGTCTTACAATCCTCCACCAACCCGGACTTGGCCCCCGTGGTGGAGTATGGCCTAACCTTCCTGCGATGCAGGAAGAGACCCGTGCCCCAGCAGTGGGGACATACAAGGGTCGTTACGATATCGAGGTACCTATATTACTTGGACTGAACTTTTATGTTTATACTAGGTGGTGCCTGCGAATTCGTCTGCGCAGAATTAGAATTTCGAGAAGCTTATACCTATTTACCTTGGCGTAGAAAAGAAATAACATTATGAGTATGACATTTATCACATAATAACTTTTTTGAGTCGCATATGAAAAATAACACACAATGCCTTTATAAATTGTAGCCTATGTGTTTTTTTTTTAAATTTATTTGGGTTATTGACAGATAAGTTACACGCTTTCATTTCCTTATTATTAACTTATTACATTGCAAGAAATGTGTACTATCTACAAATAATAACCACAACATGCATACTTTTTAAAAACACAAACTTAACCTAGTGTTAGTCTTATGCAGTACCGTTAGTGTTGGTACTCTAGATAAGTAACAAACAGAAAAGGAGAAAAACCTACTTAAGACAAAAGTAATATCCTTATAAAGTTATTTTTTACGATTGTAGAAAAGAACCGAGACTTAGTTTGAATTGTTATTTTACTGGATCTAAACAGATTTCCTTAATCGTTTGCGTTGTAGTCGAGAATATGTCCAATTCGTCCCTGCGTCGGTTATAGGCTGTCATAATGCGATTAAGAGGCGCGTGGGTGCCCAAGTTTGTGCGATGTTTAGGAAGCGCAAAGGGAAAGCGGTTACAAATTCTGCTGTTGATACGCGGGACCCTGAAGTTGACCTTTTCTAAGATCTCAGGGCATTCGATGCTATCGTGTTATTCTCATGTATAAGTTAGATTATTGTAAAGTTTCATTAAAATCCATTCAGTAATTTAACGTGAAAGTGTAACAAACATCCATCCATACTTACAAACTTTCGCGTTTATAATATTTGTAGGATAGGATGAATGTTTTACAACCGAGTATTAATCTCATCTATCTAAACTTTGTTAACGCAAGATACATTCCTAAAATAAGAGCCAACTCTTCTTCTTCGTCTCGATGATACTCTAGGCTAGATGGTTGATATCAACTCAGTCAATATTTCTAAATGTTCTAGTTGCTGATCTCCCTTGCAAACTTTTTTCAATTGTACCTAAATATTTGCAACCTGTTTCACTCAGTGAAGGTGATCTGTCAGGATCGTGGCAAGTGGCAGTCCCTGGTCTCTGCCTACTCCTCTGGGATACAGGCGTGAGGTTATGTAATGTTTTATTTCTTCTTTTATATTAATAAGTAAAAGAATAAGTGAGCACACAATAATCATCGTCAGGCTCTACAAGTCCAATGCTGAACGTAGCCCTCCCCTAAAGAGCGCCACGCTGAGCTATCATACGGGTTATGCACATAATCCCCACGCTGGGCATGCGGGTTGGGGATCGCAGTTCGGTGCAACTGTACTGCAGGAGGCGCTGCTGCCCACCCCCC
This sequence comes from Yponomeuta sedellus, assembly GCA_934045075.1. NCBI lineage: Eukaryota > Metazoa > Arthropoda > Insecta > Lepidoptera > Yponomeutidae > Yponomeuta > Yponomeuta sedellus. The sequence goes on along the minus strand of OW203727.1, from coordinate 1,375,876 downwards.
GGTTTGTATCCCTTAGTCGTCTTTAACGACACCCGCGGGAAGAATTGGTTTGGTGCTATTCTCTAGGCCTACACCACACAGCAGCCAATAATCATTACCATAAAATGAAGCCTAAGAAGAAGGCTCGACCTTTTACTAAGACTTATAAAAGATAAGCTTTTAGGTCTTTCTTTTGTTACCTTTGTAAGAAAGGTTATTCAAAACGATGCTTCCAGTTAGTCTTTACTTAAAAGAAAGTATTAGAGTAAATACGCGAGAGAATAATAGATTTTGTCGACTATCAACAAAACAGCCTGCCTTTCTTCTCAGTAAACTACATTTCAACAGGAACATAGACACAATAATCTTTATGAACCGTCTCTAGCTACCTGTATTAGATGAGTAATGTTCGCTTTTGTTGTCTTCTTTTAAGTCCGTCGTAAATTTATATACCTTAAACCGCCCAAGGCTAACAACTCATGTCAGACTCAATAAACACAAAACCACGCTTCTCTTGTACTCCCCGAAGGGAGAATGTTAAATTGAAAATTGTTTTCATATTTATATGTCTGTGACACGCGAGTGCGATGTCACAGAATAGGCTATCGCCGAAGTTACTGAGGTTAGGAATATAAAGTTGGCAACTTGTATAAGGGCCTGTTGGTTATCAAGAGCTTTGCACGGGTTTGCAGACTCATGGCGTTTGAAGGGCTCATAGACTATAGATTCTTGCGTAGATGTGAGCAGCTCACTATCAACACCGCATTGATTTGATTAATGGTTATTGGTATTGAGGGAAAACCCGCGACCTCCGGGATAGCCAGAGGTCGCGGGTTCGAATCCCGGCATGGGTGGAATTTTTATCCTCTAAATAGGTTTTTAAAATACCAACTCTTCGGGAAAGAATTTTCATAAACCATTAATCAAATCAATGCGGTGTTGATATTGTGCTGGTCATATTTACAGAGTGCCAGCGCTCTTTCCAACTGAGCTAATGGGCGACTCACCGGCATCAGTGAAATTTCGAACCTCTTTACAATATTTTCTGTATTACGTACAGTTGGTATTTCTTCTGTATATATGATAGCGAGCTACCATGACTGAAGCGCTAGCGGTGGTAGTCAATAGGTGAAACGGTTTTCCTCTGAACTCGATTTGGGCATGTACCAAGTGACATTATTTTTTAAGTGAGCTGGTTAGTTCACTGGCACTGCCCATGCCGAATATACGGGTTCAGATTCTGCTCTGCTCCAAAATTTTACATACCCAGTAAAGATTTTTTGTCTTTTGTTGTGTTGTTTTGTTTTATGTTGTGAAATACAGCAAAGATTAATCTACCCCAGAGACAATATAAATACAGACTTGTGTTCCATCGAGATCGAGATCTCCGATACTTCTTTTCCAAAAGGTTATGTAAATATGATCAAAGAGAAAGAGAAAATATTGAGTTTGACGACCTCTGTGGCGTAGCGGTAGCGCGTCTGCCTACCATGCAAGAGGTCCCGGGTTCGAATCCCGGCTGGGAACAAAAAAAAAACCCCAGATCTTGGATGTTTACATGTTTGTGATGTCGTTGTTTCTGGTTCCCACGACACAGGGTATCCTAGTGTGGGGCCAGAAGCAATGTATGTGCCAGTATGTAAATGTTATGTTATGTTAGTTATGTTTTTGAAGTAAAACTTTCTTAAGTACTACACATTCATCATCATCATTATCAACACATTATGTCCCCACCGAGGGGCACGGGTCTCTTCCCTAAGGAAGGTATAGGCCATACTCCACCACGGGGGCCAAGTCCGGATTGGTGGAGGCTTGCAAGACAAGTGGCTAGTCCTACTGTCCGAAGTTTTCAAGCCGCCCTAAGGCCTCTGACTTGGATTAAAGACGGCAGCCGGCACTAACTGTTTAACCGGATCACTCGAAAAAATGCCACTAGCGTTAGTCACTGACGGTTTACCCATCCATGCACTGAACGCGCGTTGTGTTGCTTAACCTTCGCGATCGCTTAAGATCCCTCAAGCAGCCGGGAATACGAGCGATTACTACTCATTATTGAATTATAAACGGATCAATCGACGACGGAAGCTCCGTCTCAACTCACCATAATTAGGCTCTGCAAATCGAAATCGACATACGAAATTCCGTATTTTTGAATCACTCGACTGCAACGAATGGTCCATTCGTCTCGTATGTCGATCGATAGGTTAATTGTAAAAAATTATGTTAATTTCAAATCGAGGAGTTTGTGATTTTGTGCCGAATTGATTTTTGTTTCGACATTTTCGAACAAAAATAAACCAAAGTGTTATTCTTTACGATCTATAACAGTGTTTTGTTTGTTTTGCAACTAAAGGTAAAGATTTTTCATCTTAAAAGCCAATAAACGAAATATTATATTTTACGTTCCGTTTCCGTTACGGTAGTTTCCGGTTTTTGTAATTTCTGCGTGGAACGGATAAAATACAATACTTCAAATTGTACTGGCAACACTTCAGGCGAACGATTCAAAAATACGGAAAAACGAGATCATGCGACTTAGAAGATGAGTGTGACTTATGTTTATGTCGCATTCGACGATACAATTTCATGCGAGTGATTCAAAAATAGATCTCCTGGTCGGATTTTTCCGACAAAAAGATTAGTAAGTTGATTGCTTTTTGTACTTAAGAAAACAATATTCTTTGTTTTCTTGTAAAGATATATTGTTGGCACCTCTGTGTCTCCCTGGCTCAGTGCGATACTTGCGGGTGGTTAGCGTATCGTCCGCGTCCGCGGCGTCTTGCTCGAAATGCATGCATGTTGTCTGAGATCTTGCACTCGTGATATTTGCACGGGCTTACAGAACTTGTAGAGTCGAGTCATGTTTTCTGGGTTTGAAGTTGAATTCCTCACGAGTTTCTATTGTATCAAAAAGTGTACTAATATGGGAAACATATTGATTTACTTATTTTTGACAGTCTAATGTGACAAGTCTTTTTTTTGTCCTACTTGAACTTTCTCTGCTAGCAAAAGAAAGGGCTATATTTCCATGAGCTTAACCCCGCCCGTTAAGATACCTCGGCGGGTTGCAGAGATATCACTAAAATGTCTAATGTTCGTCTCTTCAATTTCTGGTTTTTAGATCTATATAAACTATAAAATCAAGGCTCTAAAATTTATTCTTAACGCTGTTTGTACATGCATTGTTTTGTCAGTAACGTGGCAAGTGGCAAATCCTGGGTCTCTGCCCACCCTAGATGCCAGTGTTTTTGTGCTATTTAACTTGTATCAATGCTGTTTTACTATATTATAATATCTTGTACTTATTTGGTCGATAAATTATTGTACCTTAAATCTATATGAAATGAAATGAAAAGGTTTTGTTCAAAGTAGCACAGATACTGCGGCTTAATATACGTTACAATTCAAACTAGGTGTCCATTTCAAAATCTAGATCATTTAGGAGAAAAAATGGACAAAAAATCTCCAAACTTAGTCTTTGTAAAGTTGTAATGTTTGCATGGGCTTACGGAACTTGTCTTAGTAAAACGGGCGGGCATGTACAAATGACTTTGTTTTCTATGTTATGTACATTTGTGTAGTTATAGTTACAATATAACTGGCTAATGGTGAAAGAAAATATCGTGACGAAACCTGAGCGTCTAAAGATTTCAAATACCTCAGCGCTTGAAATTACCAATCCGCGGTGGGTACTGGTGGGTAATTAAGCCCATACTCGTTGCTCTGTTCTCAATGTATCAAACCCATTTTACATACGTCAATTTCTTTTTGTACGTAGGTACCATCTCTTATCGGACATTAACTATCACCGTTTTCTGTGCATAAGGTTAACCCTTATGTGATTGATGAATTTTACCAAGTCTTCATGTTCTTAGCTCTACGTCTAGCTGCACCGAGCGTCCGTGTAGGTTGTAACATCTCTATATGCGCCAGTGTCAGCGCCACAACGGGGCCACTAAGTGGATGCTTGGCGCGTTGTATTGCGCCAGTGTTGCTAGACTTAGTATGGTAAAAAATGCACAATTTTGCAAAGTTTAAAATGTCTAAATATTGCTTTATTTCAATGGGACGAAAAAGGGTTGAGTTTTGCGAGATGATACCAATAGTTTCAATTTCTTATGTAAAAAAATTTGTTCGTCGAAAATGCGGAATGAAATAAGAAGAACATTGTTTATTACAACAAAAAAAAACCACAGAAATATTAGTTTCAAATGTAAATGTAAAATTATACGTAAATGACGAATCTTATCACATTGTATATCATTAAAATTTTATTGTACAATAAAGTGTAACAAAGCAACGAATATAATTTTGTTCCATTGTTCTAACTCTGTTTCTTTATACTACGCAGCTCTAGACTACTTACTTATTAAAATTACTTTTACTTTTATTTCTTAGGTAGGTACCTAAGAAATAAACATCCAGTTTGTCTAGCAACCAAATTGGTGTTTCCATTCCATTACCACTCTATTTGTTTTCTTTCGGTAAAATAATAAAAACATAATTTTGTGGTGCTTGGTCGTTAATTGCAATTTGCGATCGTTGTTTCATTGGGAAAAATAGGAAAAAAAATTGGGAAAAATCGCCTGTTATGACAACACTGACGAGCGTTGTGTGGAGCTGGGTAATGTTGACTATCTGCTAGCGTTGAGCTGAAACGTGTATTGACGTTGGCGACGCCTTTGAGCATTTGAAACGACGAAGTTACTCTGAAGTAGGTAAAATTATACTTCAGTTCGGAATGAGACCATGTTTGCCCCACTAATCATAAGTGTCGAAACATCTGAAACGGCTCTATCTATCTATTATTTTTAATGCACTAACCCGTGCTAAGGACAATTTAAAAAATCTATTTAGAGGCTGAAAATTCCACCCATGCCGGGATTCGAACCCGCGACCTCTGGCTATCCGTGCCAGCGCTCTTTCCAACTGAGCTAATGGGCGACTCACCGGCATCAGTGAAATTTCGAACCGCTTTACAATATTCTCTGTGTTACAGGCAGCGACATCTGGCTTAAGTGATGCAATTTACTTTTGTTCGAATCCCGAAATGGGTGGAATTTTTAGCCTCTAAAAAGGTTTTTATAATCTAGGTTATCCAACAACAAAATAAGTGAAAATTTTGAAGCCGATTTTGAGTCACGCGGAAATTAGAGAATATCAGTTTTATTTTATCATGCCAGTGAGTTTGCCTCAACTAATTATTGTTGATGAAGCATAAGAGCACATCCAGAACTTTCAGTCTTTCTTAAAGATGTGTCTCTCTTTTCAGAGCTACTTCTCTCCTTACAGAACTCTGTGTGCTTAGTGCGAGTTTGACAGATCCAATCGAATAACTTTACTACCGCGTTAATCGAGCATTGAGGAGTGAGTATGAGTAAGTTAACCGTTCGAACTGGCAAAACGCTGTCACAGTACAACTCGCACTCGCGTTTATTCGTGTTTTGGCTGGTAAACGTGTTCACTTCTCAACGTAAACCATTACAACTCGCACTCAGCAATTTTAATTTCCATACTTGTCGCTAGGTGGCGCTTACTCGATGCCATAGAAATATGAGCTTACGTTAACGCGATCGAGTAGTTAAAAAACTCGCACTGAGCACTCTGTAGTTCGTGGCAAGCTGCAAAGTCTTTCTATGCCTACCCCTAAATGGTACAGGCATGAGAATTTTTGTATGTATTTGATAGAAACTGATAAGAAAATCGTTTAAGTTCAAAAATAATAGTTGACAGTAATGGGATAGATACCCGACATCTTGGTTTTTCCGAGCTTTCTCAGTATTAGGTACCAGGTACATGTATTACCAGTCGACAACACATCAACTTTTATTTTTTTGTTATAAACTCGCCCGTAATGTGACTTAGTAGAGTGGACTGGTGTGATAACTTTGTACTGTCAATTGTACTTGATACAGCGTATTTTACTTTGTAGCCATGTTAGAAGAGTTAAGAAAATTTCTTACTCTCCAATGTTAGATTGCGTTTAACTCTTCGTGCTGAACCAAAATATATCCCTGGCTTGACTCAAATAGTTTCCATAATTTTGAAATGCTCTCACATGAATACATTCATTTTAACTAGAATTTCCGTAACATACGTAACGAATTACGTAATACAGAGAATAGTGTAAAGAGGTTCGAAATTTCACTGATGCCGGTGAGTCGCCCATTGGCTCAATTGGTAGAGCGCTGGCACGGATAGCCAGAGGTTGCGGGTTCGAATCCCGGCATGGGTGAAATTTTTAGCCTCTAAATAGGTTTTTAAATTTGTTCCTTAGCACGGGTTAGTGCATTAAAAATAAAAATAGTGTAATCATGTGGGTACAGTGATATCGTTCCGATGTTAAACCTAACTGCAAAGTAGGTAGTCGGGGCTGTAAGTAATGCAATTTGCTTAAGTCAGATGTCGCTGCCTGTACGTAATACAGAGAATATTGTAAAGAGGTTCGAAATTTCACTGATGCCGTGAGTCGCCCATTGGCTCAATTGGTAGAGCGCTGGTACGGATAGCCAGAGGTTGCGGGTTCGAATCCCGGCATGGGTGAAATTTTTAGCCTCTAAATAGGTTTTTAAAAAGGTTTTTAAATTTCGTAACATAACAAATTATTAACTTGATTCCGGATTCACTTACTTAGTTTTTTGTCAGATTAGGTTAGAATAATACGCTTCCATACCATACATTTTAAGGGTACATTTTTGTTTTATATCTATGTTACACAGTGCACGCTTCGCGGTCTTATCGCTTCTAGCGTTCCGCCTCTCTACAACCTTAGGATGGATAGGACTGAAAGAGGAAGAGAATTATAGAATTAGATTTTTTTTAGAAAGTTTTAAGTATGCCTTCGACTATCGCTCTCACTTTCTCTACAGTAACTATACGTTCACATATTAAATAATTCTTTTAGTCATTGCGTGCACACATGCCAATACATTTCGGGGTTAAGTATTCCAGTTTAGTATATAGGAATGATGATTTTTAAGACAGGGCGTCTTAAAAATCATTTTAATACACTCTGTAATATTTCACGGCTATTTCAAGGTTACGTGTCTCCAAAAACCGTGTAGGTGTAGTGAGATGCGATGATTTATTCAGCATCCAGTGGCATTTTCACTTACACTAGATGGGTGAAGGAACCACTCGGATGCTGTACTGCCTGACATGGTTTCAGATGGTGTAGGGTTTCCGAGCACCTCTACCATCCTGACAGCTTAGTCGGCCTAGCCCACAGGAAAGACTAGTCAATACGTGCGGAGCCAACCAAGCCGCGGGTTTCTTTCACAGTTAGCGTGTGATATTGGGACTACAAATTCGCAAACCTATCTTTGAAAAAATTTTTTTTCTTCATCAACTCATTATGACCCCACCGAGGGACATGGGTCTCTTCCCTGAGGAAGGTATAGGCCATACTCCACCACGAGGGAAAAGAGTCCGGGTTGGTGGAGGATTGTAAGACAGTGGCGGGCCTTACTGTCAGAAGTTATCAAGACGCCCATAAGGCCTCTGACATGGCTTTACAACTGCCATTATATGACAGCCGGCACAAACGGCTTAACGTGCATTGCAAAGCACGGAAGCGCTTCGAAAAATGCCACTAGCGGTAGTCACGGGACGCTCACCCATCCTGTACCTGACCGCGCCTGTTATTGCTTAACCCAGTGATTGATTCCAATCACTCGGTTTGCCTAGGCCACGAGCGCTTCACCTTTGAAATTGGACAAAGTCATTTGTACATGCCCGCATTGGGGATTGAACCTGGGTCACTTGCTTCCGAGTGCACTGTTCTACCCACTAAGCTACCACCGCTACCGTGTATTCTCTACGTAAAGTCTCTGCCAATTTTGTTGCTCGGTTGCCGGCAAGCAGTCCACGGCACTTCCTGGTGGCGATGATGGATGGAGAGAGTGATTTATACGCGCCCATCACGGCGGCCTATTTATGCACTTATTGTGGGGGAATAGCGATCATAATTCATAACCGCCGACGGCGCAAGCCATGGGAAATACGAGGTTTTGTGCCGGTAATTTGTTGGTCTTTCTCTGTTTGATTCATGGTTGCATGAGGTTCTTGAAATAGTCACTGATTATATATTTGGCTTGAACGTTGATCGGAAATCAATATTAGATTGTATGGTCAAGATAATATTTGTGGTTGAATGATTTTGAATAACAAAAGTTAAATACGACGCTAAATCGTTAGGAAGATTTAGGAACAGCATTGTTGAGAAGATAGCAACACTACATGTTATACTTATTCATTGATAAATTTTCGCCAAGAAAACAAAACACTTAAAATAATAATAATTTAAACATACAAAAAAACCCTAACTGATCAAGCCACTCCGGAAAATATCTGAACCAAAGGATCCCAACATGCTGGCAGCATTACCACGCTGCACCATTTCATTGGTTAAAAAATGTCGCTTACAATGAGATACTTTTTCCAAAGTACAAATTGTACTACTAAAGCACTTATTGTATTTTCAGGTATATTTTCCTGATTTTGTATTTTGTGGGCATATTACGTAGCCCGTAAATGCATGTTTTGGGTTACCTGCAGGAACGTATTTTAATCTCTCTAATAATTATGTTAGTCAAAATAATATCTCCACTGTAACCTCGTAATCCATCAGCTTACATTTTTCCACTCCAAGACGTAAAATATCTTAATCATTTCTGTTCATTCATCCACTATGGCTAGCTTTTGTACCGGTTGCCTTCTATAGATGGTTCCCCCGGGCCAGTTTCAAATGCAGTATACTTCTGTCGTCACTCACTAGACTATGTTAGAATCACTATTATTTACTCTGTATTTCTTTAACTTAGCCCGATGAGGCTCAAAAGGACTTGAATCCAGGGCCGTAAAACCGACTAAAAAAAAAAAAATTTGCCTGATGTAAAATGTCAGTGTGTTGATTACAATCTGCGTTTCGTTATAATTATCTACGAGAGTTATTTTGGAATGAAAGTTAGTCCATAGATTGAGTGAGCGACATAGAATCGGGAGATATAGCGAAACGCAGGAGTGACAGTTGTCAATGGATCGAACGATACGAATGTTGTTGTGATGAGTAGTCGGAATCAAGTGTAAAATATATTGATCTAATTCAAGGCAATTGATCGTCCCCGGATGCAGGGCCAATGTGGAAGATTTATTGGAGCATATTCAAAGACGAGAGGTTTTTTCGTTGGTAATTTTATTCCGAATCAACAATATATCGTTGCCTTGGTTACACCTAGTACAATTATGAATATACAGATGGCGATAGATGATTTAATTACAATGACATGCAAAAGATGGCGCTGTCGTTAGACAGCAATCTCTTTTAATTTCTACGATTCCTGAGTTGATTCCTTAACTAATACTTCTTTATCCTCTTCTTCTTATTGTGGCTCTCAGACTAGTGACGGTTGGCAGTCAGCTCCGCATATTTATATCTATCTATCGCAAGTCGGAAGAGCACGTCTGCACTTGCGACTACGTCCAATTCCTTAGGTTTCTCTTCTTCTTCCTTAGGCTATATGTGTCCACTGCTGGGCATAGCCCTCTCCTAATGAGCGTCATAACGCCCTGTCTTCAGCTTGCCGCATCCAGCATCTGCCTGCAGTTTTTCGCAGATCGTCATCCCACCTGGTTGGAGGGCGTCCTACGCTACGTTTGCAGAGTCGCGGTCTCCACTCAAGAACACGTTTACTCTAATGGTTGTCGGTTTTTCGCGAGATATGGCTAGCCCACTGCCAATGTAATTTATTCGTTCTTCCTCTAATTACCACTATTTTTGACGGACGTCCTACACACGTTTGCTGAGTCGCGGATTCTCATCAGGATTTTTTTCCACTTCTCTGATCATATTTCCCGTCTCTTGTCCCCCACGAAGGAGACGGACTCAGAGCTCATTAGCGCCGAAGATAATCAATCATGTGAAATTAACGCCGCGGCGTCAGCGCTGGCGAAAAGGTTGCTCGAACAGGATTCGTTTAAAAACCGTTTGGACATCGATCGGTTGGGGGTTGGAATTGTCCACTGAGGATGACAGATGGGGATTAAGCTGACGAACTATTTGTGTTGTCCAACCCGATTTGAATAAACTGTATGTAGAGATAGAGATTCGTTAACGATAATATAAATTTATAAAATAAAATGGAGTCCTTGACGTTGCCTGACATTATTTGATTCTGATTATATTAAAAATGGCTTTTAGTAATAAGCAAATTGTACTACATTTTTATGATAACTTCTGTTACTGTAATTTCTATGTACCAAAAAGAATCTTCTATCTATTTTACTTAAATGTGAAGAATTGTTGAATACGTGAATAGAAAATAATAATCTAATTTAACATACTTTTATATTATAAAATTGTCGTGTCACGGTTTTTTTATCAATCTACTTTGAAACGTCTTCACTGATTTTATGTTTTTTTCTGTATATTTAGTAGATCTCACTTTACGTTTTAGACTAATTCATAAGACAAAATAACGCTTTCCTAATCAGCTAGTACCACCACTGGGGCCAAGTCCGGATTGGTGGAGGCTTGCAAGACTAGTGGCTGGTCTTACAGTCAGAAGTTTTCAAGACGCCCTAAAGCCTCTGAATTGGGTTAACGACTGCCATCTATCGACGGCAGTCGGTACCAACGAATCGTATAAATGTGCTATATTAAATTATTCACATTAAGTACCCTAAAGGTCAAGTGACCGCTGTCCCTAAATCACCAAAACTAGAATAATCAAGTTATCAGCCCGCCAAATCACGGACAACGAAAACAAACAAGGATCCTCTGGCAGAAGGCTTGCGAGGAATCATACCCTTATTAACAATTACGACGACCGTAAACAGGCGACAATGTTGATATTAAATACGAACCGGGGCTACTCTGAAGCGTTGGAAATAACTTTCATTAGTAAGCCATTTAAATTGGCCACTATGTAATTTGTAAGCAATTCCCAAATTATTTGCGTTTTCCGTAACAATACGTGTTACGGAAAACGCGAATTACTGTTTTTTGTATCTAACAGAAAAACAGTTCCAGGCTGTTTAAAATATTTGGAAAATAACATAACCTTAAAAGATATACCAGTTATGATCGGCACAGTATAGTCAAAATTAAACAATTTCAAATATTATATAACTATCGATTAGGCCTTTAATCCGCAGTCTTAAATTATGAATTTCTATAATCAGAAAACACAAAAAAATAATTGTGTTTTCTTTCATGTGAAAATGCTAATGTTAATAACTTTTATCTACGTTTGCTACGTAAAACACAATTTATTGATTGTTTTCCTACATGCAGAGTACTTTGGTTTCAAAATCTGTAAATAAACTATTCTAGCTGGATGTATAAACTTTAGTGCAATGTTTCTTTTCAGTAACCTTAATTACTTTGTAAATTTTCAGTTCTGTGATATAACTGGCTTTGAAGATGAGAGGGGGTCAAAACGGACCCGAACGGGTCCGTGCAAATATTAGCATGGAAAATATCGTAAGGAAACCTGAGTGTCTTAAGTGTTCACATACCTCACTGCTTCAAATCCCAATCCACGGTGGGCACGCGTCGTGATTAAGCCCATACACAATCTTACTCTTTCTCTGGGAAAAAGCCTGTGCCCTACAGTGGGACGTATATAGCCGGCATTATTATAAATACGTGGAGGCCGAGAACTTGCACCCGTATTCCAAGACGTTCCTCAAAGTCTCATCGACTCAGTACTCAACGGTGGTGGAGTCGAGGAGTGGTGGAGGCATTTCCTTGTCTAGTACAATCAATATAATCTGTGGTTTAACTCGAATGAGAATTTAATTTTTTATGTTGGCAATGGCGATGTTATTGCTAAGTTTTGACAGGCAGAAGTTTTTCTTTCTCGAGGAGGCTTTAAAGTAGCTCTCGAGGTACCTTAGCTTTGCAGTTAATTCCTCGACTCAAATGGAAAACTTGCTCAATTGGGAAAAAAATAATACGTTTTAAAATACCGTTTCCTCGGTTGAGCAAGAGTGGAGTGGACGAAAACTTCGAGGAACATCTTAGAATACGGGTGTTGGTCTGGCGCACTCTGTGCGCCTTGATACTATATTGTATTCACACGAAAGTATCAGAGTAGGGGCCTCGTGGCCGCACACGAGCTCGTCCGCATTTTTCTTGCAATCAAGGAGCTGTGGCAATGTCGTCGCGGCGAAATTGTGAATCTTCGTACGAGGAGCGCGTGTGTCGAATTGCTTTGCGGCGAGCTAAATAAGTAAACGAATGGATGGATGTGGCATTCCGTTTCTTTTGTTAGTGGCTCTTTCCGTTTCTTTCATCATACTTTAGTGTTTCTTTAAATTAGCATTTCTTAATTATTGGCGATACTCATACGTAGTTATTTCCCGACGTTTCGGCAGCGTTACAATTGCCGTGGTCACACTGTCCAATAACAATATTTAGGCAGTTCTAATTGCCGTCGTCTCGCGTTGCTTTAACACTGTCCCATAATAATATTGAATAATAATCCAGCGAACGTGGGTACAGAATTTTAGTTTACTTTTTTTAATTACATAATAATACAAATAAAAGGATATATTGAGTTAAATTTTATTTTCATTCATTTAACATTAGGTTATGTGGATAGTGGAAGGAAAGAGTTATTGCTATAAAATACATAGCCCATATTATAATGAAATTGTAAAGTTAAGTTATAATATCAATATACCACATATTTAAACATAATTTGGTGTCGGAGTGTTTGTCTCAGAAAATCAGTGAAGCCGTTTCGGAGAAGTTCGGTTCCCATTCCGATTTTTATGTCCTCTATCTCTATCTATCTTGAGTCAGCTTGAAGACTCACATGTAAGTTAGATCCGCAGTTGTTTACAGTTTTCAGGTGTCCAAGTATTCATAGACACGCCATAATGCTACTTAATACTAACACTATAGACTTGTTCCGAAATAAAAATATTGAATTGAATACTCGTAATACATCTCATCAGCATAATAGTATCTAAAGGATCGTGGAACTATGTTAATAATTTTTGTCAAAATATATGTGTTTTTTCTCCTTAATACTGTTATGTTGTAGAATTTTTGTAAATAATGAAACTGGAACGACTTCAACTTTGTTATTTATTTATTTTAAATAAATAACAAAGACCTATTTAGAGGCTAAAAATTTCACCCATGCCGGGATTCGAACCCGCAACCTCTGGCTATCCGTGCCAGCGCTCTTCCAATTGAGCCAATGGGCGACTCACCAGCATCAGTGAAATTTCGAACCTCTTTACACTATTCTCTGTATTACGAACAGGCAACGACATCTGGCTTAAAAGCAAATTGCATCACTTACAGCCCCAACTACCTACTTTGCAGTTAGATCCTTAGCACGGGTTAGTGTATTAAAAATAAAAATAGTATAAATAACAAAGTTTATTGTTTATTTATTTTAATAATAATAACAATAATAACAATAATACAGGCACATACATTGCTTCTGGCCCCACACTAGGATACCCTGTGTCGTGGGAACCAGAAACAACGACATCACAAACATGTAAACATCCAAGACCTGGACTTTTTTTTTTGTTTCCAGCCGGGATTCGAACCCGGGACCTCTTGCATGGTAGGCAGACGCGCTACCGCTACGCCACAGAGGTCGTTTTATTGATAATATAAACAAAATCTGGTTAAAAACGGAACAAGCAGGTAAAAATAGTCTGGTCTAGTCGAAATAAGAAGTAGTAGTGCTGAAAAAATGAAGAAAATTAAAAAAATGAGTGTCGTAATTTTAAATTTTGAAAACGATACACAGAATTAAAGAAATATAAAAAAAATGGTGTAAGTGATGCAATCTACTTCAGCCAGATGTCGCTGCCTGTGCGTAATACAGAGAATAGTGTAAAGAGGTCCGAAATTTCACTGATGCCGGTGAGTCGCCCATTAGCTCAGTTGGATAGAGCGCTGGCACGGATAGCCAGAGGTCGCGGGTTCGAGTCCCGGCATGGGTGGATTTTTTACCTCTAAATAGGTTTTTGAAACTGTTCTTAGCACGGGTTAGTGCATTAAAAAATAAAAATAGTATAATGGTGTAAAGAGGTTGGCACCGTTACAAGACTTGATAAAATTTGCCTTTTAGCAATGCTTCGTAGCTGAATGTCAGGACAGTTAAGTGGACGCCGCAATGTGGACACAATGTTAGTCTTAACGCGACACGAGAAGAAAATATGACGCGCTCAAATTAAAAGAAAAACACAGTGTGTTGTGGCGCTTTGCTACGAAACGCTGGCTGGAAAATCGTTATCATTTTTCTTTTAACTGTTTGTTGTTACCTCCTTTGAACAGTAGAAGGTATTATGCTGCTAAATTATGAGGTAGGCGTCTTAACTGTTTTCTTTACCGATATTAAGGTGGTTAATTTTGCCACATTTTCCGCAGGATATTTTTATTTCCTTACTTTTGCTATAAGTCGCCGATTTAGGATTACTACTGTGGAATGAGGTGCCATGTTTTCAAATAAGTTCAAACAAATTAGGGATATACCTAAGTTAGCGGACTCCTGAACTCTACTTCAAATTGTAACTCTCGTTGTGATTTTTTAATATACTGTTTGTGAGAAAATTACCTAGTTATTTTAATTTCGTTTCGTTTATTCCGAAATTAAAAGTGAAAAGACCGCGTCTAATCATTTACTAACAATCAGCAATAGACGCACGTACACATGAAAGCCTGCATACTTTGCAGTCGACCGCTTTGATCAGCAAAACGCCATCGGCGCGAAAACAAAAGCGGAACGCAAAATGAAAATTCCTTTTTCAAAACGTTGTTTTTGTCCACAATCGCACTGACACTTCAAATAACGAGTCGCCCGGCCCTCGACAAGCGGAAACAGCTCGGGACGGCCGCCATTTTGTGCCCCCACTTCCGGTTTACTGTCATTACGTCAGCGATCGCGCCGGCCGCCCGCGCACTCGATTTTAGGAAGTGATACCAGTTCATTGTTGATGACAAGGCTCGTTTTACGAATTAAAGGTTTCGACGTGTGTTTCTTTGCTTTCAGGGTAGCTCTCATTTGTGATATTACAATAAATAATAATTTAGGACCGGTAGCGGAGCGGTAGAACGGCCGCTTCTCAATTGGGAGATCGTGGCGTGGGTTCGATTCCCAGCATGTACTTTGTTTTCTAAGTTATGTAAATTTGTAAAGTTCTAGTAGCAATAACACTCGCTAACCGCGAAGGAAAATCCGTGAGGAAACCCTAGTGTCTGAAGAGTTAACATATCTCGGCGCTAGCTAGGTAGAAAGGCCCAACTACTCGTATGAGGCTAAGTGCGAAAATCTCAGGTCTAATTAACTAATAATTTGTTATATCTGAACTTAGAGTATAGGTACACTACGTACTAGTATATACTCTAAAGTCTCTGTAAAGAAAATTTCTTAAGTTGTGTTAACAATAGTGTTTTGTTTTTAAATAAAATAGATAAAAAAATCGTTTATTATAAGAAAAGGATTGTGACATTAGCCCTGGAGGTAAAAGTTACTTCAAGTCTTCTAAAACTACACAGATTATGAAGAACTTTTTCTTCTTGTTATCCAAATAATTATGAGGAAAATATTGGACCTGGAACAGTCACTTTTCCGGACTTCCTACTAAATCATTGGGTGTGAATTAAGAAAGTTATTCGTGATCCTATTTTTGGGTTTAGGAGGGTATCATTAGTGCCTCCCACAGTATACTTCGTTTCTTTTTAGCATTAGAAATTTCGTAGACAAAGATATTTTATTTATTTTAACCTTATAGTACTTTTTATAACTTTTTACAGTAATTTTCATTGAATTAGGAATCACATTACACTTCACACTAATATTATGCAGGCATGTCAAAATAAACTGAGCACTAATTATTCTAAGAATTCATCCACTGATTTCGTCAAAGTCCAATTAATTACCTTTGTTTTTAATATCTCTCAGGGTTCCTCATCTCAAAAAGATAAACGGAACCTTTACAGGACCGCTTCGTTTTAAGTCCGACAGTCAATCTAAATGCGACTAAACCAGTTTAAATTGATATACGTCAAATAGTTATTCAGTAAGGCCGATATTGTATAGTTTGGTGTAAAATAACTTTATCTGTCTTTAAATAATTAAGTGTTCATGTTTAATTTTCATTGTACTACTGTTTATTTTCCTTACTATAGTATAAACAACTTTCTGAGCAATACAACAATATGACACTAAACTTTGCAATTTTAGTTTGTACTGGATATTTGAATTTCTTTGATTTTTCTTTTTCCATCTCATGGATTTGTAAATACATGCCTGCATCGAATAGAACATGGACTGACCATTAAGCAATATTTAAGACCTGTATTTAAATTTTTTTTACCTATGTACATGAATAAACTATTCTGATTATATCAGATAAATATCTCTATAGGTAATCTTGCACATCTATCGCGTCTAAAATTAAACCGTGCTCCTGCCAGGCCCCGGGCCGTGCGGCGCGGCCGATCCGCGGGATTACGTTTATCGTCCTCTCTAACCGCGAGAACAAACAGGGGTAAGAATTTATGCTTGTTTTAAAATTTAACACCCTACGAACAAGCGCTCCTGTCTCGGAGATATTAAAGGTAGTATGGTATAAGTTCGTTTTAAGGAAATTGGAATTTAAATGCGCACCGCGAGTCGGCAAACGTAGTGTAGGACGCCCTCCGACCCGGTTGGATGACGATCTGCGAGAAACTGGTGACAGATGCTGGATGCGGCAAGCTGAAGATAGGGCGATATGGCGGATATGTCCAGTAGTGGACTAATATAGCCTGATGATGATGATATACAGGGCGTATGGGGGAGGGACGCCAATCAAATCGAATCAATTTTATTTCATCGTAAAGAAAATTCTGTTTGCTGAATGTCAAAGAACAATGTAAAGGGTATATAAGTCGCTGCTTTCAGGTCGTAGTGGAGAAAAAGGCAGCGGGGAAAACAAAAACTCCACCCTGGCCATCTTTTCTCAAGTGATCGCAAAACTAACACATCAGTTGCCACCTATAAGTATTGTTACTTTTGTCCATTACACTATTTTTATTTTTAATGCACTAACCCGTGCTAAGGAACAAATTTAAAAACCTATTTAGAGGCTACAAATTTCACCCATGCCGGGATTCGAACCCGCAACCTCTGGCTATCCGTACCAGCGCTCTACCAATTGAGCTCAATTGGTAGAGCGCTGGTACGGATAGCCAGAGGTTGCGGGTTCGAATCCCAGCATGGATGAAATTTTTAGCCTCTAAATAGGTTTTTAAACTTTTGTCCATTCCGAGTTATTTGTCTCCATGATGTTAACAGAGTCATGCATGACATTAACTCTGATATTGTTATTAACAAATTTAATATCATGACAAGTTCAGAAAGTTTTAGATGGTGAAAAGTTTGTCAATTATGAGCAGCTAAAAAATTAGTATTTTTTTAATTTACAGATATTCTGGAAATTAAAAAAATACTCATTCAAAAATTCTAAAGTTGAGTTATTTTAAAAACCTATTTAGAGGCTAAAAATTCCACCCATACCGGGATTCGAACCCGCGACCTCTGGCTATCCGTGCTAGCGCTCTTTCCGACTGAGCTAATAGGCGACTCACCGGCATCAGTGAAACTTCGAACTTCTTTACACTATTCTCTGTACTACGTACGTATTGAGTTATTTTTTTATATACAGATCACTCGGTAAATAAAAAAAATGCTCTTAATTTTCGTTGTTTAATAAGAACGATAATTTCGCGAATATTATTATGTATTTTATGGGTTGGGAAGCTAACCAGATTTTTATGTAAACTTTCGTTAACAAGATTTACGTTACACTATTTTTATTTTTAATGCACTAACCCGTGCTAAGGAACAAATTTAAAAACCTATTTAAACTATTTATTTAAATCCCGGCATGGGTGAAATTTTTAGCCTCTAAATAGGTTTTTAAATTTGTTCCTTAGCACGGGTTAGTGCATTAAAAATAAAAATAGTGTAATCATGTGGGTACAGTGATATCGTTCCGATGTTAAACCTAACTGCAGAGTAGGTAGTCGGGGCTGTAAGTAATGCAATTTGCTTAAGTCAGATGTCGCTGCCTGTACGCAATACAGAGAATATTGTAAAGAGGTTCGAAATTTCACTGATGCCGTGAGTCGCCCATTGGCTCAATTGGTAGAGTGCTGGTACGGATAGCCAGAGGTTGCGGGTTCGAATCCCGGCATGGGGGAAATTTTTAGCCTCTAAATAGGTTTTTAAAGATTTACGTTGGTAAAGGTTAATACTTCCTGCAATAAGATTACTGAAAACATATTAAGTTTGCTTGTAGCGTGGTTTAAAAAAATGTGTCAAGTACACAGCTCTTACTATACCATAAAGGATTATTTAGATAACAATGATATCTGGTGGACTGAATTTTTCGTTTGTAGTTTTATTGTCCATATTTTTTCCCCCAAAATTATCTAGATTTTTAAATGACATCTAGATTATCTTGCAACGTTCATTATGTTGCAGTTTCTGTGCTACTTCGAACAAAACCTTTAAGCCAATCTATATAAGTCTTTTTAATATTTCGTGCTCTACAAATTTGCATCAAAAGGGGCAAAAGACTTATTTAAATATTCGCTAATTCAAATTCCGGGGCAAACGGATCGCGTAAGTGCTTATCGCCTTAAAAATGTTGAACGATTGTTATTATCTAACCAGGGAGCTAACCCGATCAATCACACGCCACTTGTCAACGTCTTTCTCGTACAATACAATATAAAAACAGAACCGTTTCACGCACCACAGAGTTTCCTGAACATCGCCTTTCTTACGCAAATCGAGGGGTGTTGCGGGCGAGGTAAATCGACCTGTATGGAGTGGTAAGAAGGGTGGGAATTGGAAATTGGCGGGGTTGAAACTGGATCATTATAGGATGACTGACAGTTTGAAAGCGTTGAATGATGCCATCCGTCTGTGTCGCGGAGTGCAATCCGTTACGTAAATGTTTATAGGCTGGGAGTTCACAGCGAATTAACATCACAATTTTCCGTCAATGTACGGCATCATCAATCATGACCACCAAAAATCAAACGTCAGAATTTTTTGTCAACGTAAAGAATGAAACGCTCGTGCCCTAGCAGAACCGAGCGATTGGAATCAATCACTTGAGTTAAGCAACAACAGGCGCGGTCAGGTACAGGATGGGAGACCGTACCGTGACTACCGCTAGTGACATTTTTCCGAGCGCTTCCGTGCCTTGCAAGGCACGATAAGCCGTTGGTGCCGGCTGTCATGTAATGTCAGTCGTTAAGCCATATCAGAGGCCTAATGGGCGGCTTGATAACTTCTGACAGTGAGGCTCGCCACTGTCTTACAATCCTCCACCAACCCGGACTTGGCCCCCGTGGTGGAGTATGGCCTAACCTCCCTACGATGCAGGAAGAGACCCGTGCCCCAGCAGTGGGGACATACAACGGTTGATATCGTAAAGAATTTAATTCTGTTTATTAAATGTCGATATACAACGTAATGAAAAAAGGCAGCTCTCCGCTCTGACAATCGGTTTTCAAATCATATCAGAAAAACATTATCAGTAGCTACCTACATAATAAGATTTCACGATTGCTGTCAACAATATCGAATGCTAAAACATTAGTTTCTTGTTATACAAAAGTAGGAAAACAAATATGATTTTTGTCAACAGTCGTGAATACGATATCCTTTTCTTGTATCTATCTAAGCAGTCCATATACAGAGCCCACTGTTGGGCATAGACCTCTCTCTCGTCTCTTTGATGCCAACCCATCCCAGCCCATGCAAATCTCTTCGGGTTCTTGGCCACTAAGCAGTGGCTACCCCAGTCCACCGGCCGTCTTCCCGCCACAAATGCCTCTTCTTTTATAAGAATAAGATAAGAATATTCTTTATTGTACACCAGAGCACATATTATAAAACATGTAATGATACAAAGTACAATTGGCGGCCTTATTGCTAAAAGCAATTTCTTCCAGACAACCTAGACAACCTTTTATAGCTAGATTTCTACTTTATTACTTGATTATCGGCTTTGTCAACGAATGATTATTAGACTATTATCTATCTATCTTCTATCTACATATATAAAATTCAAAGTCCTGACTGACTGACTCACTTATCAACGCCCAGCCGAAGCCTTTGGACCTAGGAAGCTGAATTTTTTTCACAAAGGGTCTATATATAATGTAGGCAAGGAATAAGACTGGATTTTTTTAAATTTAACCCTAATGGGGCGAAAAGGGTTGCCAAAATTTGTACGGAAGGTATAAACATTTTTGTCTAATTTTCTTGAAACTTAAAATGAATACTCTTCAACACAATTGATTGAACACGTGTTTCGCCGTTTTTATAAATTAAGGGAATAAACGGGATTGCAAAAAAGCCCACGCGGACAGAGTCGCGGCCAAAAGCTAGTCTCTACTATAAGTCTTTTTATTACAGTGCCCGTAAAATACGAATTAAATTGCCCTGTTGCAATGAATTTCAGAATTATAAGATGCATTTGAATTTCAACATGACTTTCAACTCTACTACCAACTCCCGGCCTATTATCCAACTCTTTAACAAGGCATCGAACAAGACATTTTATTATTAACCCCGAGTAAGTCTGGCGTGAAATTATATGTTTGAGTACAAACAAATTATGCTCATTGGTGCGCCATGATGAATTACATGCATTTATGAATGCCTTTCGGCGAGGGTAGCAGCATGGAAGCCTATTGTGACTTGGACAGGCATTAATTTACAATATTTTAGCCTACTCGAACTTGTTTATTGATGGTAGGAGCGTAAGTTTTTTGACGATTAAGTAGTTTTGGACCGATGCGCCCCAGACCAGTACAAAATGTAGAAATTCTATCATATTTGATTATTGTACTCGTAGAATAGTGGAGTAGCACAGGTTGATTATACGCAAAGAATGATTAGACTAGAACAATTTATTGTGCACACCAGAAAATACATTAAAAGGCTTACACATGATGCCTTTTTGCATATATTTTTCTTTTTTTTTCTTCTAGTATGTTGTTTTAGTACCCGGAACCGGCGTGCGTGCAACGACTTACGAACGTTGATGAAGCGAAGGTGATCTGTCAGGATCGTGGCAAGTGGCAGTCCCTGGTCTCTGCCTACCCCTCTGGGATACAGGCGTGAGGTTATGTATGTATGTATCTTTTTTTTTAAGTAAGACAGTATCACACTTGACCACAGTCACGCCCGATGGTGAACGGAGAAGAGTCTAAAATGTTACGTGCTTACCAGTTAAAAGCCGGCTCTTGTCTTAAAGACACCCGACGAACGAAAAAAAGCCGACTAAGAAAAACAGACTATCTAACGTCATCGATATCAAACCTTGTATAGCCTCACTGCTGGGGCACGGGTCTCATCCTGCATTGCAGAAAGGTTGGGCCATACTTACTCCTTCACTGGGGCCAAGTCCAAGTTGGTGGAGGATTGTAAGACAGTGGCAGGCCTTACTGTCAGAAGTAATCAAGCCGTCCATAAGGTCTCTGACGTCATAACTCCTCAGTACTTGGGCACCTGAACCTTGAAAACTTTTCAAAGTGTTACTAAAAGCAATGGTAATAGAACTTACGGCCAATTTCTATGCAAACCAACAATTACGTCTCATTTAAACTCTTTCGGGACAACAGCAAACCAGAAAAGTCTGATCCTGCTGTCATGTGTACTCGCGTCCGATTGAACGTGGGTCACTTACACACGACACCGCACCTTGACTTTGCACGAGACAATCTGAAATCGACTCTATGGCTCTGTGACAAGAACAGTCTTAACTTTGACTTTCGACTGTCCACGTCTCTGGAATATGGCCCAGGCAATCGGTCGGGTGCCGTCAAGAGAGGGTTTGATGACCGTGTCTATTGACTGGCGGTTAGTGCACGCCGATTTGGGAAAGTTTTTCGGTAAAAGCGAGCGTAAGTGACAACGATATTTATTTAAAAGTAACATTTTCAAATAAAATATAATAACCAACTTCTGTACACTAAAGTACTAAAAACGCAGAAATAATTTAAACGAATGTGACGTATAAAGTCGGTGCCCAAAGGTATGTGCTGGTTTTAAACTTGGCACCGACTCTCAGATCCGACTTCTACAATATACGAATTTCGAATTTATAGGGTTCATGACGCTTCGTTTGCTGCCGTCCATTGAAGGGTTCTGTTCTCCATCTTTGAAAGTCTTCATCAGATCTTCATCAAATTAAAATGGGACCAATAGGACGCTATACTTTTCGTTCAAAAAAAAAAATTATACCGGTTAAGATTTGACGAAGTTATGCGAAAACATAGTAAAAAAATAATAATAATATAAGCGTCGAATTGATAACCTCCTTCTTTTTTGAAGTCGGTTAAAAACGGTTGCTTATAAAAGTGTTTCATTTATGATCTAACTATGGAAGGAAAGTGTTTTTGAATCTGATACGTTGTTTTAAGTGTGTTTCAACGATTTAAGATGCGCAAAATTTTGAAGTCGAGATGTTTCAATGTGTGTCATATAAACACGTCTTTATATACAAATGAGGTATCCTTTGTTTTACATTATTAAATATTTTATGTATCAAATAACAAGAATGATAAGAACTCTATATTGTATGCACTAGATACTCGTACCGTAAAAAACCGCGTTATTCTTAAAATGAAAAGTACACCACACTAAAAGCAAACACAATACGATGACTCATTCTGGTCCCAAACTAGGATGCCCTGTGCTATTTAAACGGGGCGGGCCGTCACCAACTTCGATATCAACCCTTGTATGTCCCCACTGCTGGGGCACGGGTCTCTTCCTGCATCGCAGAAAGGTGAGGCCATACTCCACCACGGGAGCCAAGTCTGGGTTAGTGGAGGATTGTAAGACAGTGGCGGGCCTTACTGTCAGAAGTTATCAAGCCGCCTTATGGCCTCTGTCATGACTTAACGACTGCCATGACATGACAGCCGGCACCAACGGCTTAACGTGCCTTGCGAAGCACGGAAGCGTTCGGAAAAATGCCACTAGCGGTAGTCACGGGACGGTCACCCATCCTGCACCTGACCGCGCCTGTTGTTGCTTACTTAAGTGATTGATTCCAATCACTCGGTTCCGCTAGGCCACGAGCGCTTCGCCAACGTCACCAACTTACTAATACAATATTCTTACGTTCATTACATCTAACTTTTGCATGTAAGAATGTAAAAGTCCACTATTCGACTGCCTGGCTGGTCTAGCGATATCAGGTCTGATTACCATGTCGGAGGTCGTGGGTTCATGTACCTAATGGCAGTCGTTAAGCCATGTCAGAGGCTTACAAATCTCCACCAACCCGGACTTGGTCCCCGTAATGGAGTATGGCCTAACCTTCCTGCAACGCAGAAAGAGATTCGTGCCCCAGCAGTGGGGACATACAGGGTTTAAATCGAAGGTCGTGGGTTCGATTCCCACTGGGGGCCGACGTAACATGGAAATACACTCAAACGGGGCTATTTGTACAAATGGTCCCAGTTGGGTGTATTTCTTTTGTGATTTCCCATACCATAGCAAAAGGTAGTGTATCGTACTTTAGGAACAAAACTAGTGATTGTATTGTATGGTAGTCCTTATAAAAGGCCAATCAACAAAGCTAAATGTAACCAATTTGAGGACAAATCGCAGTCAATGACTACTCACCCAAGCGCGAATACCTACAAAACCTAACCCTGACAGCGCCAAACCCATTTGTAACCCCGCTGAAACAACAAGGGCGTCAGTTTCCGGCGGCATACATCATCAGGGACCCTCTTCCGATGCATGCCCTCGGGCGACATTGCCCGGTTGAAGGGTTAAGTATGGACTAGCGCGTCTTTGTAAAAAAACCTGTTAAAAAGGCGCAGATGAAAGTGGCACTTCGGTGGGAAACGACACCTGAAATAAATTATGTGTTATACGAAGTAATGTTAAAGGTACTATGTTGCCGTTGCAGGAAGTTGATGTCAATAAAATACGTAAATAAATAAAAATAATATTAATTTATAACTTCAATATAATAACGTATGTCAATCATAAATAAATACACTGCGAACGGTTACGGGTAACATAAAATACATAGTGCAGGTGCCATAACTGAGAGCTGAATGAGCGCTGGCACGGATAGCCAGAGGTCGCGGGTTCGAATCCTGGCATGGGTGGAATGTTTAGCCTCTAAATAGGTTTTTTAAAAAGGTGTCATAACTGTGAAGAAAAAGAAATTTCGTCATTCGTCACTCACACTGACTCGAATTGGCAGAAACAAATGAAAATGTAACTCTTTGTGTAATGTTGTATCGTATTGTTCCAGAGCTTTGAACAATCACATCACGATTCGACCATTATCTGTCAATTTTAAGGCCCAGTTTCCTTTATAGTTTTCAGGTGGAGCGTTCTCGTTTCGCGCACCGCGCCAGTCGCTACCCCACACTGGCGTGATAAATGGCCATTTTACAATTTATAACCGTTTTGAAATTGAATTATTTATTCTTGCCCGAGGGCTGTGGATGAAAAATGTTGTTTGTTGCCTAACACAGGACGTGAAAGCGGTGAAAGGTGCAGTTTTCTTCAGACTATGAAATGAAATGAAAAGGTTTTATTCAAAGTAGCGCACTGTTATCAGTAAAATTCCATTTTATCAAAATAATTATATTTTCATACATAATAACACAATATAGATGCTGTGTATCTAAAATAATATCTATAATATAAAAATGAATCGCTGCATGTGTTGGTAAGCGCAAATCTCGAAAGCAGCTGAACCGATTTCGCTGATTCTTTTTTTAGAATTTTCCTTGAAGTACGAGGATGGTATAAACGGGAATAGCCTAAAACTTATAACATCATATTTAGAAGGGAGAGTTCAAAGAGCTGATATAAATAGAACTAAATCTTCAGGGTCAGAGGTCAGGATAGGAGTGCCACAGGGATCGATTTTGGGGCCGTTCCTCTTCCTCGTATATGTAAATGATTTGCCGTTCATGGTTCAAAATATGTCAGAGATAGTATTATTTGCAGATGACACGTCTCTTATTTTTAAAATTAAGAGACAAGAAAATGACCTTGACAATACAAATAATGCTCTCTCTCGGGTACTAAATTGGTTTACTTCTAATAACTTATTGTTAAATTCAAAAAAGACGAAATGTATAAAGTTCACTCTTCCAAATGTCAAAACGGTAGACAGCAATGTTTTACTGGGGAATGACAAATTAGACCTTGTGAATGAAACTGTATTCCTAGGTATCACAATTGATGCAAAGCTTCAATGGGGTCCTCATGTAGAAAAATTAGCAAATAGGCTTAGTTCAGCAGCATATGCAGTCAAAAGAATTAGGGAACTAACTGACGTCGCAACTGCTAGGCTTGTTTATTTTAGTTACTTCCATAGTCTTATGTCCTATGGCATACTACTGTGGGGACGGGCAGCAGACATTGAGACCATCTTCGTCTTGCAGAAGAGAGCGATCAGATTCATTTATAGGCTGGGTAGTAGAGATTCGTTAAGAGATTTCTTTAAAGAAACTAACATCCTGACAGTTGCCAGTCAGTATATATATGAAAACATTATGTACGTTAGGAAAAATATCAGTAACTTTAAAACTTTAGGTAGCCAACACAATGTAAATACTAGAAATAAACATAAACTTTTGTTCCCACTATTTAGGCTGGCAAAGGTTAATACATCCTTCATGGGGCATTGTATACGCTTCTATAATAAAATCCCTGAAGATATATTAAGCTTGCCTGAATCGCGGTTCAAAAAATATGTTAAGCACACTTTGTGCCAAAAGGGCTACTATAACATAAAGGATTATTTAGATGACAATGAGGTCTGGAATGAAAGCCAGTACAATGTATGAGTTCTATGTTCAAAATAATTATGTAAACTATGTTAATTAAGGACTTGAAAAGACTAAGTTAGGAGTTTTTTTGTCCATTTTTTCTCCTAAATGATCTAGATTTTGAAATGGACACCTAGTTTGAATTGTAACGTTCATTAAGCCGCAGTTTCTGTGCTACTTTGAATAAAACCTTTTCATTTCATTTCATTTCATTTCATTTCATTTCGATGGTTCTTACGGAGAGTAAAAAAAAAAAAGTATCGCCTGTTAGGCGGTACGAAGTCCGCTGGGTCCAAGTAGTATATAATAAAAAACCAAAAATACCTCAACATTTTATGTGGTACGGTAAGTATTTGAGAACGGCCTCATTTTTAAACACCTAAGGACTTGCTCAGTTCTTCTGCCGTTGATAGCTCTCAAAGCCTAGTATGGGGGTGTATAGCAGGGACCGTATAGGAAGCAATTTCCGCGCCTCGGGCGATCGCAGCGAAATCACTGCTCTGCCGATCTGGGGATGTTTGCTTTGTTTTGTACCGAGACGTCGTGAGACAGAGTTAGACAACGTAATTTATTCGCCCGAAATTGGTTGCGTTAAGCCGGTAAAAACCGCTTTTATAAGCTTTGAAACCCGATATCAATCTCACAAAGGAATAAGATTGAATCATAATTACTTACTCATTCAAATTCCTTGAGTTATAGTTACGCTCGGTGAATTGATCCTAATTGACCGGTAATAGCAAGCGATACCAGTTTCACGTAGGCCCGACTTAGCATAAATTACGACCAAACCGGTAACGAGACTAACACAAAAAATAAACACAACATTCACACAACAACTGGAAACATGTCACACGTTTAACTGTCCACTCACGAATTTGAAAAAACCATGCTAACCCTCCGTCTGACCGTGGGGTCTAGAACGCACCGTGTCATTGTTTGTCGCCGGCCGCGGCGTCACGTCCCGCGTGCGTGGCCCGATAAAGGGTTAAGTACACACTAACAACCTGACGTGACTCACAAATCCACCATTATTATGTTATTGTGGGAGCCATCGTATCCCACATTAACATAACATTTACATACAATTTAACATGAAATGTGGGCAATAATTCATCGCCGTGTCGCGTTATTATTTTCTATTATAAAGTGTTCAAGTTACCGTTTTTTCATGCCGTGTTGCCTCACCAAGAACGCTTTTCGGTTGGCAGCGAATTAACTACGACTATTAAGCCCTCTGTATTGTTGTGTGCGCTGAATAATGATTGGTGTTTAGCATAAAAATCTCGCTCATAGTTCGCAATGAATAAAGAATCATGAATAACCTCCTCTAATGATGCCCAAAGACCGTTAAGACGTCTAAAAACAAATTAATCAAAGTAAATTGATGTTTAATTCAAACGCACGCTGAGAGCGGACGAACAATGCGCACCAGCTCTCAATAAAAACAAAACAAGACAACAATACCCTTTCAATACGCTATCGACGACAAATCGACGTGTCGTATTAAACACGCATAGCTTAACACGAATTCAAATGAGACCATACCATTCATTTTTAAAAGTATGAATCTATGTAAGAAGCTTATTGAATATGTGCACCATGATGTATACCCAATTAGCAGTCGGAGCGTGAATTGAATTGTTTGTGCCCGAAATGTGAATAAACACCACAATATTTACGATAATATCCACCCGTTTGAATGCACGGCTCCACCAGCACCGCGGGATACGAGCAGTTAGAGTAGTTTATATTATGCAGCGGCGAAGGGTTACTTCTTTGTACGACGGCTTCATGTTAATTTACGCGACGATCGAACGAGGTGGTCCACCAGACCCCAACAAGTTTTGAAAGGCTCAAATTCCCAAACTATATATTTTAGTGTTAATGCGATCGTTGAATAAGACTCTCCGCTCAATTTAATTCCGATATGAAACCAGAATTTACGAACTGGTTGCTATAAATTCGTCAGTTTAATTTCTAGCTCCATAATCAAAGTCGTAGGCAGTTACTTCCACACGGCTGGGCTGTTCATACACGGCTCATTATTTCTCGTTAATTAATTGAACTGGCTGCGTTAGCCCGCGCCAGTTGGTTTAATTAGAACATTTAAAATCGTGATCAAAGCTTTGTGCTCATAACCGTTCGGTGATAAATCTTTGAGCTAGACTTGCTTGCCACAGCCTGGCGGAAGAACCGACGGATCCTTCTCAAAGCAGAAGTATCTCAAGTCTTTTGTATCAGTTGCTGGCTCAACTTCTCCAGGCTGTGTCGGGTCTTGTCGGTAAATCTAGCGGGTACAGGCGAGTGAATAATTGCTGTAAATATGTCGTCGTTCTTTGATTCCGAGGCATTAATAAGGGGCAAGGCTCGCTATGAGTTATGGTCTGTGAAAATAAATGTTGTTAGTTCGGTGCGGAGGGTCGATGTTTGCGAAGTCGATTAACACTCGGCATTGTACACTATGGTATCATAAAGCGATTGCGTTGCAGTCACACAGTCTGATACAATTTCTTTAACTGTCACTGAACTTAAAGTTTTATTTAAAATATACATTTTTGAAAAAAGTCCCATGATTGAGTCGATACTCAATCATGGGACTTTTTCGGGACGGATCGATCTAACGTTGAGAGTTATATCAAAGTGCGGTGATTTTCAAATGACTTCAACGAAACGAGGAGGTTTTCAGTTCGTCAATACGTATATTTTTTACCATAAATTATATGTTCAGCAATAATTCCTTCGCTGAGCACATATAAAAAATCTTTATTTCTCTTTGATACCACGTTGCCAATTTCATTGATTTTTTTATATGATAAGGGGATATGTTCATATTAATCATGACTGTATAAATTTGGTCACAATTTGTTAACAGGATACATGAGAAAATAAAGTCATCAGTTTCACGACATTAAATAAGCAACGATGACGCGATAAACTAAGCTGTCAGCGCCACCTTGTGTCAAATTTTACGTAAAAGTTTCCTGTAAAGGCAGTGTTTGTATCTTATCGACTTGTGTCGATACCATGGATTTGACTACCGTCCCTCCCTAGTGTAAGCTCACCACCTGTCCCCCATAAACAATCTTATCTTAGCATAAAGTATAAATAACGCACATTCCTCATCTGGTCCCATTAGTTGCTAGGATTACCGTGGTGAAATGTCTTTTTGGAAAACAAACTTGTTTATTTTCCACTAGTTTTAAGAGGTCGTTATGTTTATATACTGTTAGATAGCCTGAAATCTTAAAATCCCTGAAGTATTTGTAATTGAATGGCATTAAGGTATACGAGTATATCGGAGAGAATTCTTAGCAAAATGTTACAATCCATTTATAACATTCTATTAACCTACAGCATATTGCATACTATTTATCATTATAAGTTGTGTTCCTTTTTCCTCTTATGTATCTTATGGACATTTTTAGATAGCTAGATAACATTTTAACGTCACGATAACATTTTTCTAGTGGAGCAGGTCGTTAAAACTTCAATCTCTGAGCACAATAGCTGCACATATTAATTTTACAGGGCCGCAAAGTTAGGGTATTGTATAGTTAAGGCATTGTATAGCTTTTTCAATACAAATGACTTCCTAAGAATACGCTGACCTGAATAGTCTTGTTGAATAATAGATAGTTTCCTAATAGACGGTTCGCCTCAATAAAGTGGTGGGCGAGAACTCAAGAATAACAACCGATCAATACGTCTAATCAAACGATTCATTACTGTTTGAAATTGAAACGACGAGTACAACGACTGATATGATTCTGTTATACAAACTATTTTAGCATTAAAGCTAGGACTTCCCGGTCTTAGTACGCTCCGACCGAGTGCGCCATCCGAGTAAACTAATGCTTCTGATTGGACTGTTTTTCGTGACAACACTAAAATATTTTAAAAACCTATTTAGAGGCTAAAAATTCCACCCATGCCGGGATTCGAACCCGCGACCTCTGGCTATCCGTGCCAGCGCTCTTCCAGTTGAGTTAATGGGCGACTCACCGGCATCAGTGAAATTTCAAACATCTTTACACTATTCTCTGTATTACGTACAGGCAGCGACATCTGGCTTAAGTAAATTGCATCACTTACAGCCCCGACTACCTACTTTGCAGTTAGGTTTTTACATTGGAATGATAACACAACAGTGCAAAGGAAGGCTGATGAAAAATGATCTCTGAATTTTTGCTAAACCACCTAAAAACCTACAAATTATCTTTTTCAGCCAAAGTTTAGACACCTTATAATCACTACACGACCCAAATGGGTATTAAACTACCCACCCCGCCGTTATTTACCTCTAAACCCTTAACCGTCTGACTAATCCCGTTTTGATCCTGGCGTCGTACAAAGTAGCTCATAAACATATCCGAGCGAGTTTTATAGGGACGCTGAAAAAGCCACCCATTTGTATGCAAATGTTATTAGCTAGTTGGCTTAGAACACGAAATAGACTAGCGTAGAAGGTGTGGAGCAGTCTCTTTAGAATTGCAAAGAAATAACATGTCTGTACTTCTAATCAGATGAACTAGTTGTTAATTACAAATCATAGATAATGTTGTAATGCTTTTTTTTCGTAAGTTCTAAATATAATTTAATATGAAGAAGTTAAAGTAGCAATGTAGTTGTTATATGTCACTGAGGATCGCCTAAGAGCTGATTACCAATGCTATTATCTTATATTATAAAATCAAACCAGGATGTTTGGGAATTGACGAAGGATGCCTATGTCCTGCAGTGGGCGCCAAATAACTGATGATGATGATGATGATGGTATAGATGATATATAAAAGCAAACCTTGTTCAAAAGCTTTCTATCGACGTAACATTACATGTCCTTTGCATGAGGGCAGTCAAAGGAAACAAATGTAAGACGTAGATATACAGATGCTTCTCTTTTTACGTCAAATTTTGACGATTTAACGACGAGACCTCAAGTTATTGTCATTAAAGGTGTGCCTTCTACCCTTTTTTGCTCTGAAGCTTTGGCCCGCATGATGCTAGTCGAATGTGCGATTTTTGGACGTGTACGTTGTGGAGAATTGCTTAGATTGTAACCCATGTTTGTGGGAGTTACTATTAAAGCTTTGGCGACATTCAGTGCACCCAAATGGTTTTCGAAGGTTGTTCAGAATAATGTCGATAGAGCCGGTCTCAATAAAATGCGGTGCAACTCAATTATGTAGCAAAATGATGTTAAAATTAGTTAGCAAGAGGTTTTATTACATAAAACAATATTTTAGTAGGTCACTTAAGTTTGGTTTAAGGGGTGAGACTATTTTTGAGACACGGAGTTTATTTGGTGATTAAATTGTTCTCAATGAAACGAATATGTGTTTTAAGTAATGCATCTAAAGCATACTCGTACTTTATTCATTTAGTCCATTTTAGCGATACAAATTGATACTAAAATATTAATAGAATGAATGGTTAAACATTTAATACTATCTTTTTTAACTTTATAGGTAGAGTGCACTTTACATTATGTGTGTTGTACCATGCTATTGGTGTACCTTATAAAATTATAGTAAACTAGCTGATCCAGCAAACTTCGTACCGCCTAATAGTCGATTCTTAATTATTTTTTTTTTCCCACCGTATAAACCATCCTACTTCAAGGAATATTCTAAAAAAAGAACTAGCGAAATCGGTTCAGCTGCTCATGAGATTTCCGCTTACCAACACATTCAGCGGTTCATTTTTATATCATAGATAGAGATGGTGGATGTTAGCCGGTGGATGTTAACCTAGCTACCTCGTAAGATGGCGTTCTGAAATCGGCAGGTTAAATGGCGTCTGGTTATTGTCCTGTAATAAACAGATTATTCCTCGCGAAAATGTCACAGCTTGGCTTTATACCACGCTAACCTCCGTTTTATATCGTTACGTTATCAACCCTTGTATGTCCCCACTACTGGGGCACGGGTCTCTTCTTGCATCGCAGGAAGGTTAGGCCATACTCCACCACGGGGGCCAAGTCCGGGTTGGTGGAGGATTGTAAGACAGTGGCGGGCCTTACTGTCAGTAGTTATCAAGCCGCCCATAAGGCCTCTGACATGGCTTAACGACTGCCATTATATGACAGCCGGCACCAACGGCTTAACGTGCCTCGCAAAGCACGGAAGCGCTCGGAAAAATGCCACTAGCGGTAGTCACGGGACGCTCACCCATCCCGTACCTGACCGCGCCTGTTGTTGCTTAACCAAGTGATTGATTGCAATCACTCGGTTCGCCTAGGCCACGAGCGCAACACCGTTTTATATCACAACAATAATATGTTCATGTGGTTCTTCTTTTTAGCTTACTGATGGCAAAACAAATTTTACAATATTTATTTCTTAGTTACGTACCTTAAAAACAAAACATGCCAAACTGCGTGGCAGTCATCTACTGTTATAATCTCAAGCTTTGTATGATGTTTAATTAACTGTCAGTTGTTAACAGTATACTAACAGATTGCTTGTGTACGAACAGTGGGCGAATTCTAGAACCGCACTTAACTTAGCTAATTCACGAATGCCATAACTCGCGCAGTCTCTTAAAAAGCACAACCCAGCATATCAGCCCCGGATGTAGGTCGTTGTGTAAAAATAGCGCAACTGTGTCGCTACAGCGCTATTCCCATGTAAATGTTATTAGACTATCAGTTTAATCCAGCGCAGTTCGCGCTCGCTAACGACCCTGTCTCTGCTTAAAACTCTACTAACTTTGGGAACAGATTTCCACTTTCAGCGGGCGCTTCCGCTTAGAGTACTTACTCTATTTTCAGATCATTTATCGTGAACACATAAAAATTACATTACAATAACTGACAAACATAAATAACTGCACATTTAGTATATGCTGTTTATATCTAAATATGATAAAAAATATATACTTCATCAATTCTTCTTTTCGAACTAACAATTTCGTAAATAATAAATAATAATAAATAAATATTCATGGACATATTACACAGATCTCGTTAGCCCTATACTAAGTACAACTAAATGACTTGTGTTATAAGTGCTAACTCGACGATAGACTTAAACAATAAATACATAGATAACATCCAAGACCCGAGACAAACTAGAAAAGTTCGTTTCCTAGTTTGACCGGGCCGGGGATCGAACCCGAGACCTTCGGTTTTACAGCAGCATGCCAAACCGACTTTAGCAAGGTATTTTTATTAGCTTATTGATCTCACGACTGGGGCCGCCCCTGCTGCCTTTCATTAACATGTTTCGGAACGTATCTTTCACCGCCTCTGCAAGAAAGCACACAGGTCATCACGCCATCTTAGCATTTGCCTACCACATCTTCGTTGTCTATTTAGCATCAAATCTCAATCCCACTTCCACTTGAGTCTGGCAACCTCTCAATCTAAGTCTTATTTTAAATACGGTCTGTTCTTTTACACCAATGCTGTTACTCTATTCACCATCCATCGGATGTTTAATACAAATGTTTATTTTCTTACAAGTGAATCCATGCTATTTCATTGTCCAGCAGTGGACTAGTATAGCCTGACGACGAAGACGACGACGAATCCATGCAGACTTAGAATCTTCATCTTTTCTTTTAATTTAAAGTATCTATTCGAGTTTCCCCTTGCGAGGCGGGAAGATGGCAGGTGGACCAGGTCAACCACAGAGTAGAGGCTGAGAACAGGACGACGGTTACTGGGGAGACCAGCAGCCCGATGGTCGGACGATGTCGTCGGGTCGGCGGAGGGTCGGTGGATGAGACTTGCAAGAGATTGTGAGAGATGGCATTTGAGGGAAAAGGCCTATCCCAGCCTATAACAGTGGGCAGTGATGGGCTGAAAATGACGATGATTCGAGTTTCAATAGTGGCACTTGAAAACATAGATATCACAGTCAGTTTAGACAGAAAAGATCGCTCCATCGAGACTATTTATGAGTTATCTGAACAGCCTTGCCAGAATTCATCCTGCCTTTTCGTGTGATTTCAAAACGTGCGTTTGGAAGAGACCTGCTTATCCGATAGATAGTTTGGCTAGAGCGTGCTCCGAAAACAGTGGCGTTTATTCTGGCACGCTGATCCCACTTTGTTTAGACGCACATCTCGGGGGATTCCACTACGGAACTGCTTGTAATACTTAGGGGACTGGGGTAAATTATCTTTACATTTATTGATAATTTCCTGTGAAGGAAACCTCCTACATTAGCGTTTGCAATCTGCGCGGTGGGCACACCTAGTGATTAACTCCACACCAAGTGGACACACGAGTTTGTCCCCTCCAGTGGGATGAGAATAGAATACGATTTTATGGTGCAATAAATTATTAATAAATAAAAAAATATACGTATGTTATGTTACGATTTTCAAATTATTTTGCGTTTGATGTTTAAACGATGCACAATTCACAATGACCTGAAGATAATATAGGTTATCTTCAGATAGAGCAGCAATTATTTTATGTTGTTTTATATGTGTGTATAACCCCACCTGGTGATGATAACTATTTATAAACAACTCAGTATTCATCAAATCTACAGATTGCAATAAAGTGGCCACGCCATAAAACGGCCACAGATTACAATAAATCCATAGAAGCGGCCTTTTAATCTACTAGTTCCCAATTAAGTTGGTGGCGACGATTTATCGGCGTAATAGGTGACAATATGGCGGAGCTGCAATTTATCTGACCGGCATTGTGGGCCTACTTGCGAGCGGTGACCGGTGACGATCACGAATTAGCTACTTAATTTAGAACAGAATGTTTAAGTGTATCTTTCTTCGGCAACTTTCCATCGTAAGTTTCTCTGGAAGAAATTGCTTTTAGCAATATGACCGCCAATTGTCCTATGTTCGTTATCAACCCTTGTATGTCTCCACTGCTGGGGCACGGGTCTCTTGCTGCATCGCAGGAAGGTTAGGCCATACTCCACCACGGGGGCCAAGTCCGGGTTGATGGAGGATTGTAAGACAGTGGCGGGCCTTACTGTCAGAAGTTATCAAACCGCCCATAAGGCCTCTGACATGGCTTAATTACTGCCATTACATGACAGCCGGCACCAACGGCTTAACGTGCCTTGCGAAGCACGAAAGCGCTCGTAAAAATGCCACTAGCAGTAGTCACGGATCGGTCACCCATCCCGCACCTAACCGCGCCTATTGTTGCTTAACTCAAGTGATTGATTCCAATCACTCGGTTCGACTAGGCCATTAGCTTCTTTTATCGCGCGCGGAGGGTACCACAAATCATCTTTCTGTTGTTAATGTTGCTAAAATTTAAACCTTTTAAATAATCCAAAACTACCTATGTAGTAGTTCCCGGCATCCCGGCATGGGTGAAATTTTTAGCCTCTAAATAGGTTTTTAAATTTGTTCCTTAGCACGGGTTAGTGCATTAAAAATAAAAATAGTGTAATCATGTGGGTACAGTGATATCGTTCCGATGTTAAACCTAACTGCAAAGTAGGTAGTCGGGGCTGTAAGTAATGCAATTTGTTTAAGTTAGATGTCGCTGCCTGTACGTAATACAGAGAATATTGTAAAGAGGTTCGAAATTTCACTGATGCCGTGAGTCGCCCATTGGCTCAATCAATTGGTAGAGCGCTGGTACGGATAGCCACAGGTTGCGGGTTCGAATCCCGGCATGGGTGAAATTTTTAGCCTCTAAATAGGTTTTTATACCTATGTAGTAGTAATTGTAGGTAGTAACTGTAGTACAATTGATTGTAATTGAATAGCTTTTTACAAATGACAACCAAGGTTATGATTATGAGTATTATGATGACGTAGGACACATTAAATTATGTTGTATCCCAATAAACAAAAAAAAGAAACAGAAAAAAAAATATACTACAATTCAGTTTTACAAATAGGTACTGTGTGATGCTGTGTGGTGTCGGCCTAGAGAATAGCACCAACCCAAATTCTTCCGCGGGTGACGTGAGGGCGACTAAGGGACACAAACTGGGGGGTGGGCAGCAGCGCCCGCTGCAGTACAATTCCACCAAACTGCGATTCCCAACCCGCATGCCCAGCGTGGGGATTATGGGCATTACCCACCAATGATGGCACAACCTTGTGCTATGGCGCTCATTAGGGAAGGGCCGTGTCCAGCAGTGGACTAATATAGCCTAAAAAAGAAGAAATAGGTACTACTAGCATAATTTTGTAGTAAATAGGACTTTTTTCCGTAGTCGGCTTATAGTGCTTATTAAGCTTTTAGCCGAATGTCAATTTTATGTAGTCAGAGAGTAGGAGCCCAATTGCCGGGCTAAATTAAAGGGCTTTCTCACCATCTCTAACTGCTTTTATATTTGAGCAGCATCACTCGGGTAACTCGCTGCAGAGTTACGTATAACACAGAAGAGGCTCAGCTTGTAAAACGTTTTAACAGGACTGCAGCAAAATGAGTAGGAGAAAAAACTCATGTTTTATATGTGTATATATATTCGTGAGAAACTGCAGGCGGATGCTGAATGTGGCAAGCTGAAGACAGGGCGCTATGGCGCTCATTAGGGGACGGCTATGTCCAGCAGTAGACTAACATAGACTGATGACGAAGTAAATCTGAATCAGTCGCTTACTTTGAACACTGTAAATTTATCATAACCAGGTACACAATATACAAAGACCTAAAGAAAGAAAGAAAGAAAAATATTTATTGCAACAACAGTTACACACAAATTAAATTAAAATACAAAGACAAAAGTTGACAGCAAAAATAACTAAAAAAGAAAAAAAACAAACATTACAAACTTTGTCGCGGTGTGTCCCTGCTGCTGCAAATGGCAACTGACTCAGCATAGTGCTGGGGGCGTGAACCCTCAGCGCTGATTTTCAGTCAGTGCCGAAAGCCCTAAGTGCTCCAGAGCGCGGCGTGGCCTGTTACAAAGTAATAAATACATAAAACAGTATAATAAATACATTCCACATAACAATAAATACAGTCAACATAATAATAGACTTGTATAAACATAATAAAAATATTGCTTTATAGTTCTACCAACTTCGTGTCAATTAATATAATAATACATCTGTGCATATTCATATAAAAACAAATAAACGTGGATATTATAATGTACTTGTATTTAAATATGAAATATTAATTATATATATATTATATATACATATATGGTAAAGATAGAATAAATACGCAATAAATACGTATCCTCGATGCGATCACATACTCGTAGTTACTTGTCAACTTGTTGTAGTGTTAGGTCTGCGGCGCGAAGTTTGATCGGGATATGGAAGTCTCTGCTGTTCAAGCAGAAATGCCCTGAGCTTGCGCCCAAAGGCAAATCTACTGGACGCTTCACGGACGACCTCTGACAGGATCGTGGCAAGTGGCAGACCCTAGTCTCTGCCTACCATCCGGGATACAGGCTTGAGTTTGTGTATGTGTCTATGCGTGTGTGTGTGTGCTAGGGTGTGTGTGTGTGTGTGTATGTGTGTGTGTGTGTCTGTGTGGTGTATTGTGTCAGATACACAGTATGTGTGTTGTGTATTGTATTAGATACCCAGCAATGAAACATAAATCAGGTTAATTTAATTAGGCAACTTCGGAGTAGACGTGGCGAAGAATCCACTACCGTAATGTCAAATCTTAAATACAATTTCAAACTTCATAAAAACAGCCCCGTTTTAGTGCCTTTCACCTCACTTCGCTCAAGTAATTAATATACCACGCCCTTAGGCTAGGTTACACCGACTTACTCTTAACCCGAGCTAATCTCCACCGCGCCTTGTGGTCACCAAACCACATCGCCTCTTGGAGAATGTCTCCTTATTCTGGTCGCACACCCACCGAACTAATAGTACCAAACTAAAGGCCACCAGTAGAAAACCTTGGTACAGCAGCGACCCGGGTGAAATCAACTTGTTACTTGCTGGTTTCGGGATAGTTGTGCGAATTAGCTAAGTGAAAAGGTTTTGTTAGCTCTGTTGAAATGTTAAGTTATATAGTTTAGATTTATGTAGACATGGGGTGCCGTAGAAATGCAACTAAAATGGGCATTTTACCTCAAAATGAGATTGGAATGACATTTTGACAATCTGTAACATGAAGAGCCTAGTGCGAGCATATAAGAATGACTCACTGCAGGGCACAGGTCTTCTCTCAGAGAGAGAGAGCATATGGGTTTAATTACCACGCGTGCCCAGCCCGGTTTGGATATTTCAAGCGCTGAGGTAGGTATTTTTGAACAGGTTATATGCCCGCACTGGGCTCTTCATGTTACAGAATGCAAGAAATGTCATGCCAGTCTCATTTTGAGCTAAGTTGCCCATCATAGTTGCATTTCTAAGCTTCTCTCAGAGAGGAAGGATGGGCTTAATTACCGTGCATGACTACCGTGAATTGGCCATTTTGAAGCGCTCAGGTAGTCGAACACTTCAGACACTCATGTTCCCTTCACTGTTCAACCTGTTAAGCGTATATTCAAGTTTAATATTTCGTTGGGCAGACCAAATGAAAACATCCTTGCCACTCTCATTACATCGCAATTCCAAATCGTAGACGAATTATCATTCTCCCGAGATCCGACCAATCGAATAAAAATCGCCGAGGCCGGCCGACCGGCAGTTAATTTAAAAACCCTTGTATGGACTATCCGAGTCGGAATCGATACTTTATTCGAGTTTAACGATCCGCATTCCCGATACACAGGCACCGATAGAATTGGAAAACGGCGAGAGATAGGCGACACAACTTGAATATATAAAACTGTAGAAACTTGATTTTGTAACACAAAGTCCTACATTGACTTCAAAAGAATCGCTCTCCGCTCGCGATCGAATCACGAATCTATTCCTCCAATTTTACGGTCGAAATCGCGATGGAAACATAGCGCGACGTAGTAACGTTGTCAAAGCGGAGTATAACATAGCGGAGTGTCGCACAATTGTCCATTATCAATAAAGATAAAGCCTGGAGGTGACTATTAGAAGAGAATAGGCCACTATTAAGTTGTTCCTTAGAGCTCTCCTCCCGATAAGGGCGCAGTTAGGTTATCTGCCGTCGCTTTTATATCGTCACTGACAGTGGGAATGGCGGCACAAAAGGAGAAAATACAGATGCCTGTTTCTTGTACCTGAATTATCATTTTCTTCATAGGTATACTGAGCTGGCCATAACAGGACTATAACCGCTGGGTTTGATCTTGGTTTATAATCTAGATACATCCAAAGTGACTGCTTCGTTGGTTTGGTCTCATGGTTATGGCTGATGACGAACACGCTGGACTACCAAAACAAAGGTCTTGGATTCTATACCCGCTGGAAGCCAGTCTGTTTCTATTTCCATGTTTGTCCTTGCCTAGTTACCTTAGCACAGGCAAGCTTAACTCGAGTGATTGATTTCAATCACTCGGTTCGACTTGGCCACGAGCGCTTCCTATAGTAGCAATATCACTCGCTAACCGTGAAGGGAAACATCATCATGAGGTATGTAAGTGTCTGAATTGTTAATGTAGGTACCTCAGCGCTTCCTAGGTACATCAGCCCAACTACGAGACTAAGTGCGGAAATCTCTCTTCTAACCAACTATGGGTCTATCAATATCGTCAGGAAAATAGTTCAAAATATTAAAAACCTATTTGGAGGCTAAAAATTCCACCCATGCCGGGATTCGAACCGGCGACCTCTGGCTATCCGTCCCAGCACTCTTTCCAACTGAGCTAATGGGCGACTCACCGGCATCAGTGAAATTTCGAACCTATTTACAATATTCTCTGTATAACGTACAGGCAGCGACATCTGGTCAAAGCAATTTGCATCATTTGCAGCCCCGAGTACCTACTTTGCAGTTAGGTTTTTACATCGGAGTGATATCGCTGTACCCACATGATTATACTCTTTTTAATGCCCGTGCTAAAGACAATTTTAAAAAACCTATTTCTATCTATCTAGGGTCTATCGATATCGTTAGGAAAATACTTCAAAATAATGAAACACCTTTTCTGACTGAGGTAATTGGTATTTGACTCGTTGGGAAGAGAACCTCTGTTTTAATACCCGAGAGAGATACCGTTACACCAAGGAGGCAAACAAATGTGAGGACTTCTGTATCTAGCTATCATCTAATGGCGCTATCGACGGTGGCTGATGATGGAGTCGGTCGTTAAAGCAGAAGCTATATCCATTTATTCATCCTAGTTCAGGTGAATGGGCTTTATTGGCGATCGCGCCTTCGTTTGACTGAAGTTGGTCGATAAGCTGACTGTGGGTTAACGTTTCTGAAGTGGCAATTTTACTTGCACTTAATTAGGCTGTCAACTGCATGTACTTTGATTGTAAGCTGTTTGGTGTTTGCGTATAGTAGAGTGGGAAAAAGTTTGGTTCAAATAAGTAGCGAAATGCAAGATTTTATTGTATTTTTCGGCATTGTATGTTTATGTAATATGTTTTAAAAATTGTGTAGAGACAAAAGGTTCAACAACTATTGTGTTAACTAAAAAAAGGAGGAATTTAGTTTAATACCTATAAGGTAAATTTGGACACTTTTAAACAAGGGGAAATACATACCTTAAGAAAACGAAGAAAGGAAAAGAAAGTATCCTTATTTCCTTTCTCATTTTAAAAATCTGTAATTTAACTAAAAAGTAGCAAGGGCAAACCCTTGCTACTTTTTAGTTAAATTAATATTTATATATTTTTTTAAATGTTAAAAAAAACATACTTTAAAAACCTATTTAGAGGCTAAAAATCACGCATCAAAAATCATCTGGCACGGATAGCCAGAGGTCGCTGGTTCGAATCCCGGCATGGGTGGAAGTTTTAGCCTCTAAATAGGTTTTTAAAATTGTTCTTAGCACGGGTTAGTAAAATAAAAATTATTTAAAAAACATACTATTCTGTGGGCTTTGGCGATGTTTTTCTTCGTCGCTAGGAAACTCGCGTCTAGGTTGGATCCGCACATGTTTCTAGGGCCAGGCTATAGTGCTGGACAAGCCTACTCTAAAAAGCAATGTCCAAAACACTGCAGCCTCTATGTGCTTTACCCATCTAGTGTTAGCGAATATGCCACTGGACGGTGTATAAATAATCTATGAAATATCTAGAAATCTGTGTCATTTCCATTTTTATGGACAGTTAATTGCTATCTATCTTTCTATCTATCTATTTAATTAAGTACTTGCAGAAGCCAAAGTATTTTCCTATAGGTTTTTAGAAAAATCGTCTACGATTACCCGCTAGTTCGTCATCCACAATTGCATGTTTTATAACGTGTGATTTTGATAATGTCAATTTATAACGTGTGATTTTGCTTACAGATATAAACAAGTTAAGTACACAAGCCAGGCGTAAGTATAAAGATACACAGGCATGTGTTACGTGAGAGCGATGCTCCAAGTGTGATAGTCAAATAGCTCTCTGCATAAATCGCAGACAACCTACTTTATGCTGACGGAAAACATGGTTGTGGCACAGAGCATAAGAGACGACGGAAAAGAAAACTTTCAGATTTTAAAAACCTATTTAGAGGCTAAAAGTTCCACCCATGCCAGGACTCGAACCCGCGACCTCTGGCTAACCGTGCCAGCGCTCTCCCAACTGAGATAAAGGGGGACTTACTGGCATCAGTGAAATTTCGAACCTCTTTACTATACTCTCTGTATTACGTACAGGCAGCAACATCTGGCTGAAGTAATTTGCATCACTTGCAGCTCCGAGTTACCTTACTTTGCAGTCAGGTTTTTACATCGGAATGATATCGATGTATCCACATGATTGTATTCTTTTTAATGCACTAACCCGTGCTAAAGACAATTTTAAAAACTTATTTAGACGCTAGAAAGTATTGTTAAGAGGTACTACACCACGTAGGCCAAGTCCGGATTGGTGGAGGCTTGGAAGACTAGTGGCTGGTCTTACTGTCAGAAGTTTTCAAGCCGCCCTAAGGCCTCTGACTTGGATTAACGATTGCCATCTATCGACGGCAGCCGGCACCAACTGCTTAGCTTGCCTTGCGAAGTACAGAACAGCTCGGAAAAATGCCACTAGCGTTAGTCTTAGACGCTCACTCATCCATGCACTGCAGCACGCCCTATGTTGTCAACATTCGTGATCGTTTAAGATCACTCAGGCAGCCGGGGCTTCGACCTATCCAATAAATGTATCTTTTATAAAATATTAAGCTTGTGTATCGTGGCAGCCCCTAAAGCATGTAAGTTGAGAGGCGTCACGCGAGGCACTAACTAACTGAGGTGTGGCGTAAATAAGTGCTAACTGTAAGGGCCTGATCACACTTGCGCTACCAGTCGGCTCGTAGCATCAGGCGTCATCAGGTTTCTGATTGCATCGCGTAAGCTTTCGCGCTAAATGCCGCATTCGTGATCATTATCGTCATTTATCTACTATACTGGAAAGGCTTTTATGCTTAGGACTGGATAGTTATTTTATAAGACACCGAGTTGCAGTAATGATTGCTGGTGTTGTTTATTTACAGTATTTCTTTATATTTCGAACTTTTATGGGGATAGGCAATTGATTATAGTAAGCACAAGAATATTTTGAACGATCTATTGTGAAGGACGTCTAAAAAAACCCTAACAATAAGCAAAATATCATTGCTCGTGGTTCC
Organism: Yponomeuta sedellus; assembly: GCA_934045075.1. Taxonomy (NCBI): domain Eukaryota; kingdom Metazoa; phylum Arthropoda; class Insecta; order Lepidoptera; family Yponomeutidae; genus Yponomeuta; species Yponomeuta sedellus. The sequence goes on along the minus strand of OW203727.1, from coordinate 1,333,496 downwards.
CGCGTAGTGGTTATTGTGCTCTTACTCTTTCTTTGAATTTAGAAGCTGAAAAAATTATACTTTTGCTATTGTGAGCAGTAATTTTGGTGATACCAATCTTGCTTCTGGCCCCACTATAGGATACCCTGTGTCGTGGGAACCAGAATGACATCACAAACATGTAAACATCCAAGACCTGGGGTTTTTTATTTGCCCCCAGCCGGGGTTCGAACCCGGGACCTCTTGCATGGTAGGCAGATCCGCTACGCTACAGAGGTCGTCAACAAAAACGTCACTGTTTGACATAGTCAATACTCGTAGATTAGATTTTTTCTGACTCAAGTCCCAGTGTTTCTGCAGGTTTTGCTGACACTAATTCCTAATGTATGTGCTTTCATTGCATTGCTTCTTCTCCAATATGCCACGGGCCTTACTAAGGAAGATGTCAGGTGGATTGCTTTAAGCAACACTTAGCACTTATCGCTCGAGCAAATTATAAGGAGCTTACTTGCTGAAAACTCGCGCAGGATTAAATGTACTGTCTAGTAAAGGTCGCGTTGGTTAATCCATAGATAATCACCTTATATTACTTTCAACTTCAACTAATATTGTAAATGTTTTAGTGTGTTTGTTGGTCTGTATTTATTTCTTTCACCCAGCAAGCAAGTAGCTTTTAACATTGATCCGACCTGATATACCTGGATTTATATATATCCTGGATTTATAGACACCCTTCCCAAAACCTTAGTAACAATAGAATAGGAAAGATTAATTGAAATTTCCTCTAGACTCTATCAATATTTTTAAAATTTCGTTTAGAAAGCGAGTTTGAAATGTTAGGCTTCTAAATACGCAACAAGTTTCAATATTTTAAAATCATTTAATTGAATGCTCAGCAAAACATTGGTATCTAGTTTTTAGCATAGCTTTTGTGTCTAGCTTTAGATTTTAATCGAAAGCGGTGTGCGTGCATGCAACGACCTATGAACGTTGATGAGGCGAAGGTTATCTGTCAGGACCGACGCAAGTGGCATTCCCTGGTCTCTGCCCATGCCACTGGGATACAGGCGTTAGGTTATGTTATGTTTTGTCTTTAGATTTTATCCTGGTTTTATGAGCCAAAGATCTCACACTAACCCGACAACCTTTCCAGTGTAACTTTCCAGCGAATAAGGCCGTCAATTGTATAGCATTACTTAGATTTAACAAATCGTCGTTGTGCTTCGATTTTTCTTGTTGTGGAATAAAGTGCTCAAGACATAGACAGGGCGCTATGGCGCTCATTAGGGGAGGGCTATGTCGAGCAGTGGACTAATATAGCCTGAAGAAAAAGAAGAATAAAGTGTTCTCTATCTATCTATCTATCTGTATCTATAATTATATGCTTTGTCTATGTTGTTATTCTGGAACGTCATCATAACAAACCGTGCTGCAAGTCACAATATTCAGAGCCTCGCTAAGCCAGGCCGGAACATACCTAATCCGCACTATACGCGCAAGAGTTACGGCCGGGTTCCGCTAATCTGTTGTTGCGAGCCGCGAGTTTTAGCCGGCTAATAGGGCCATGTGTGGCTTGAGTGCTGTTTTAGCTACTACGAGGCAGCTGGCTGAAAAGGCTCAATTTTTTCCCTGGACGATTTCTAAGGGTTGATTAAGAAAAGTCAGTTTTGATTTACCGTCCATCGTCCAAAGATAGATAGAGTAAACTTTATTTCACATATAAATGGAAATTACACAACTATTACTTAACCTAAGACTACAGACGGCGGCTTTATCACAAAAATGATCTCTTCCTGACAACCTTGGATGGACTGGACTAATATATAAGGAAGTAGATGTACAAACATACGAGACAAACTAAGTAATCCGTTTAGTTAATGCCAAATAGCTCAAGCATAAGCAGCCTTGTTTCTTCCACGGATAGACTTCTTTTAGAGGGAAGAGAGAATGAGATGGTGCTAGAGTGGACATCCTGGACTGGGTTAAGATAGTGAGTAAGTATTAGATGCTGAGTATACTGAACTGAGAGATGAGTACCTGATACATGACGTCCTCACTGAGCATCAGGTGGCAATAGGCTGAAAAATAAGAAGGCATTAAAAACATATTTAAGGGTCAGAAAGTCCGGCGATAAAATATATAAGGAGAATTTTTGTCTATTGCACAATTGATCTCGTAATAATCTTACGTTGTTTGTATTGATGCAATGAATAAACTTCTTAGAGTTCACTGAAACTTTTTGCGAATGCATAGATACTGAATCATGTTCAAAATCTGGTACATTTCCCAGTAAGAAGATTGCTAACCCAAAAAAAAAACTCCTTAAGGTTCTAATTAGTTCTTCATCCCTGTCCTACTCTAGAACCAGCCAGCGTCAATGTGAAACAAAGAGGAAACAAAACTGCACTACTTCTAAATAAAACCCACACGAAAGTTTTTAAAAGCAACGCAGGCAGGCCATATATCTGGGGCGCGCTTAGCTCGGGGTTGCCAGCGTATTATTTACGACCGCGCGCCGCGGCAATTACAGCCCGCTAATGTGGCAACACTGATGTACGGCTCGCTAGCCACACTGGCCACGTGCGCCCGACAACGGCGCTTAATCATACTCTAGCTCCAGGGACTTTGTAAGACATTTGTTTTGAGAGCTCCGAGCTGCGTGTGGGTATCTTAGGAGACAGCCAGAGGGCTGCTTTGAATGTTTTTAACTGTAATGACACAAGAGCTACGGGAGATTTTGGTAGGAGACGATTAAGATATTGGAGAGGAGGAGAATTGTGGGTTTGATTGTGGAACACGCTGCTGTCGTCTGTCTTTCCGGTGACATATAACCTGGGTGTTTTTAAAAGTAGAGTCAACCGGTATTTAACAAGTAAACACGTAACATCGTATACCCCGTCTTTGCTTACCATCAGACATGACTCGGATCAAGTGTAACCTAACTTACTTAAAAAAAGAAACGTATTGAAACCTACCCATCATGAATGTTGCTTATTTTATTCTTTATTGGTTATTTCATTTCTGAATACCGTTGTCATATTGTGTGTTCTCTATGTTGAATTATTCTTTACCGTTGTACAATACATTTAGCAGCAGTACAACTTTTATATCTTTATGTAGAGTCGTCCGTACTATAATTTTTAATTTTAGATAGCTTTTCTTCATGTATTGATATTGGTGGACTCATATGTCTACAATATAGCTAGCCAGTGTTTTTTCCATGCCGCTGACTTTAAAACCAACCACGATTCGAGGCTTTCAGGAGAAAGCCTTTATTAAAGGAAACTCCTTTGAACGAGATGAAGGAGGTCCTCCTTGCTGAACTGCACGGTAATATTTAGGCCAGATATGTTTCGTGCCGGTTTGATTGACTCATTTTTATATTATTGGAGTATGTTTTTAATAGCAGGAAGAGACCCGTGCCCCAGCAGTGGGGACATACAAGGGTTGATAACGATGTTTTTAATTTGCTTTTGTTTTCTGATGCATAATTTTTGACAAAAAAAATTTAATAATGTGAAGGTAGATTTGTTGTTGACTATAGGTGCATTATAGTTATTGTACGATATTGACATAATAGGTACGTTATACATAGTTATACAGCTTATGTTTTCCAAAAAAAAACTGTGAAAATGTCAGGACGGAAAACACAAATAAATATAGTTTTATATTATGTTAGCAGGCGCACGCAGATAGAAATTTCATGACGACATTTGAAGAAAGCCTTTTACCTACTGGTAGACTCAATAAAGTACAATAATAAAATTACATTCCGCTCGGCCTTGAGAGTAAAACGTTATTGATAAGTAAATAAAACGGCCGACAGTTAAAATAGGGGACAACCCATAAAACAAAATTTACGACTCGAATCAATAACAGTTTTATTGCAACATTCGAACAGCAACATCTAGGACTCGAGTCACTCAGCCGTAAACAGCAATAATTACATCCCATAAAGAAAATTTACGCCAAAATGAATGTATCTGCAACAGTTTCGGGTGCTCCGCTCTTTATGTCCCTTGCATGCTGATCCCGTATACCAGCGATTCCTTAAGTCGGTCCCATGGGTTTCATGGTTTCACTGACGTTCCGCGAATAATGTTAATATTTATCTCATCCCTTAATATGAGGAGTGAGGACTACCTTATTTAGTTTGTCTATGTATTTTAACTGGCATGTATACTTTGGGTATCAATCTAGCCTGAAACTAGTATATACTACAGTTAAATTGTACTAAGATTGTTACCTTCTGACAGTAAGGCCCGCCACTGTCTTACAAACCTCCACCAAACCGGACTTGGCCCCCGTGGTGGAGTATGGCTTAACCTTCTTGCAGCGCAGGAAGAGACCCGTGCCCCAGCAGTGGGGAGATACATTGTGAAATCGAAGATTGTTATCTAATTTACATGCCTAATAAACCAAAATAAAATGGAAAAATAAAAATATCAGTTTTGTCTCAGAATCGTTGGATTATTATTAACTTTGCACTTAAACAGGTATATAATACGGCGGACTTAATGCCTTAACCATTTTCTACCAGTCAACCGCAGGAAGTGGAAGAAAAAAATTGGTAGGGGTGCAATGAAAATTACATAAGCAATAACATGTTCAAAGTCGTTTATCTCTGTAAGAGATTTCTTTAAAGCAAACCTAGGAGAGACGGAAAAGCGGTATAAACTGGCGGCAACGAATGTTCACCACGCTCAACAATCAAACCTTGAAAATATGCCAATAAAGAGGGCTCCCAACGCGAAAGACATTGACAGACAGTAACAACCAGCAGTTCAATTGGACAGAGGGACAGACGGAACCAGCCAGCTCAGTCGGCCATAAAACCGTACGCAGACGCGAGGAGCGCCCAATAAACAAGCCGAGAAGCGAACGGATAAAGCCGAAAGACTCGCGTATATCTCGCCAGGCAATAAAATAAATCCACCGCGGCCCCATAATAACATTCAGAGAGCTGAATTATTTTCTAATCCGACGGCGGGAGCTAATAGTTCGCACGTGTCGGCACTAACTCTGACTTACGAGGGAAAACATCCTAAGAAAAACACGGGTTTCCTTCCTCCGGGCGCGCAGTAATGCCCCTTTAATGCGGACACCTTAATAATTGTCAAATAAATTCGGCTGTAAAGCCGCGAGGGGGAAGGCTGCAGGTCGGAGCGGGATGGAAGCCTAATGACGTCATAAACTCGGAGTGTAATCGCTGGGAGCAGCTGATGTTTGAGCTTTTGGAGCGTCGCTTTTTCACATTTGTTTCAGGGATTTTTTTCTGGCCGAAACCGGTACCCTGGTACCGGTTTCCATGTTTATTTGAGTAAGAATCTTAGTGAACCACTAAAGACATGAACTAAAATACTTTATATACCATTAAATACATTAGATATGCGAGAAATCCTGAAGAGGAAATGGCATTAGATAGGACATACATTACGCCGCGACAAGAGATGCCTGACCAGACAAACACTTACGTAAACCCCCTTGGCCATCCGAAAGAGGAGACTACTTAGGTCCACCTAGAAAAGATCAATAGACCAAGAGGCCAAGTCGATCGGCGTTAGCTGGTCTGAACTGGAAGCTGCCGATAACCACCGTCAGAACTGAAAATCTATGGTTGAGGCCCTATGCTCCCCTAGGAGTTAAAGGACCGACAAAGAAGATACATTAAACAAAACATTACATTTTGATGGTAGCATCCCATTGATATAACGCCTTCAATATAGAGGTTTGTCTCCTATATTACGCGTCACCAAATCCTGAGCGAATCCAATCGTCTAACTGTCAAATTCCATACTATTCCATCAGGATTTCTATAGAATTTAGTATGCATAATTAGTCCTCATTTCCTCAATTGTATTTTGGTACGTACCAAAGACTTTTGGTCTTATAAAAACACGATTCCTCTAAAGCATTTTATTAGCATCATCATCTGTGCCCACTGCAGTGATATCGGCCCTTTTCCCATCACGCCATCCTTTGCAGTATCCCGCCATTCGCATCGACGAGTAGGTTCTAGGGTACATAGGGTAGGTACCCTGCCCACCTAAAACACTTGTAAGAGGCGAATATTTAGTCTGTATATTTTAGACAACGTTTTTGGGGTATTTTAAGGGATTGTGTTTATTTCAAGCTGTTTATTTTCTATGATAAGTGTATTTGTGAAACTATCATCATCATCATCATTTCAGCCTATTGCAGTCCACTGCTGGACATAAGCCTCCCCCAGGGTGCGCCACAAGACCCGATCTCCCGTTTTCGCCATCCAGTCACCACCAGCCACCTTTTTCAGGTCGTCGGTCCATCTGGTTTGTGAAACTATGGTAGGTTTAAATTATTCAATACCACTTATTAAATACCTATATTAGTGACGGTGCACAATTCCCTTAATGATAAGCTCATACAACAGAGTAATTAATGTTCTGAAAATGTTTACATCGGAAACTTGGGTGAGCGGAATCAATTTGGCAAATGTAGTGCATTGTTCAATTACAGGGATTGATAGAGCGAAGACTAATTTTAACCCTACGGAATTATGTGAAATTGTTAATCAGTACCTATTCTCTGTTGCGTGTATTTGTGAAACTATGGTAGCTGTATTAGTTACTGAAGGAAGACAAAACATCAAGTGGAGCTTGAGCGCAAATCATAGGTGAGCGTGGCGACTCTTTCTCTGAGATAAAACGTGTGTCCTGCGGCTGCAGTCTCACACACAGACACACCACATTTCTATAACCTAACCAGCTTTATAAAAATAAGATTCAATAGTTAGTTTTAGTTGTTCAACCTTTATAAGTTGTGGAAGAGCGGGTTTCCCTGGCACAGGTATTTTATACTTACAAGGGAATCCCAGCAAAAGTGTATGTAAGAATAATTTTGGTTGTATTAATAAATATTTTGTATTTTGTATTGTATTTGTATTTGCAGTCGGAAGTGTATAGGAACAATGTTTTTAATACAGTTGCTTAAAAAGTGGCTTATTGCAGGGACGTATAGCGTGCGGGATGTGGGCTATAACACACTCGTGCTTTTTTTTTACCTTTCCCGCACTCGTGCGTTCTCTTTCCTAACTGTAAAAATAATGTCTATTAAAAAAAAACCAACCATGAAGTTTTTACTAAAAAAAATCATAGAAGTTTTTATGATTCATGCAAATACGTATATTTCTAAAAAGAAGCTACTAATTTGTTTCATTAGTTTACTAAAAGGTTTTTTTTTCATTTCATCTCATTAAATTTCATTTTCATTTCATATCAATAAAAACAATCTATACCTGAGCCAAATTCGATAACGAATGGCGATAAACAAACCGTTGCTAGGCAACGACTTGTTTACACCTAAAAGGCAGATGTTAACAACCTTTTATAGAAATCATTTTCATACAAAATATAATAATCGTTCCTCCTTCTAATGTAAAATGCTTATTTATGTTTATATGGTTATGATTTTATAGTGAAAGGCTTAACCGATTTGAATATGACATATGACAACACTGAAATATGGAATATGACACACAGATGTAACAAACATCCACGCGAGCCATGCCGCATGATTTTCCTTATAGAATTAAGCGCGTTTAAGCAAAAAACATATAAACTCTTCAACTTTATAATATTAATAAGTACCTATAGATGCTACTATGAAAATGAGAAGATTGGAACCTACTGCAAATATTGCAATAAAAGAAAGTTCTTTTTATATATTTTTATTCATATGTTCACACTAATCGTCACTGTCACTGACCAAAGAGGAGGATGAATTTGTGTCTCCGGAGAGTTGAATTATAAATTCATCAATGACATTATCCATTACACCATCAAATTCGGCGTTTTCTTCTATTCTTTAATTACGTGTTCAACACAACGTTGCAATGCTGCTGGAGTAATTTTACTTATTGCCTCATCTAACAGGACCTTTATTTAGTTTGGCCATTTAAAAAGTTTTATGTTTGGCAGCAACATGGCCTTTTACTTGCCCCAATATGATTTCTATCGGATTTAATTCACAATGATATGGGGGCAATCTATATTTTTGTCTTGTGCCATTTTGTCACACATATATGCTATATATACTTATGCCATATACACGTATTGACAAACGACTCATCTTCACTTGTTGGCATAAACTAAATTTCCCAAAATGTTTGTCACACCCGAATTTCATCCATGTTTCTTTTTCTGTAGGGCTGTCGCGTAAAATTTATGTCGTATTTTTTATACTTTTTCGAAATGACAAGGTAATATGCATGTTATTTGAGTGATTCTAGTTAAATATGCTGCAATATGAATTTTTAATAAATACTTAGCAAGTAAAAGGCTATAATAATGTAAACAATAGAAGATTTGTAAAACGTGAGTTGTGATAACCCTAAATTGGTTTGTTTACCTCTATTCTTTATCGAGTTTGGCAGAAGTGTAGTGAGGACTTGGCTGTATGGGCATAGTTCCCTTTGCCTACCAGAATGGGTGAAGAAAAAAAATCTCTGCTTATATTCTTTTACGGTTGGCGCCATTTTCCAAATAATTTTATTTTAATAAATTGCTTAATTTTTTCGCAACTGTATTAAAAATAGTCGTTAAGTACATGTGTGGAACCGTCATTGCAACTTCTTCCGACTGTCAACCCTCGCCTTCGGCTGCGTCTCGGCTCGGGTAGACATTTGTCGGAACTCTTTGCAATGACAGCCTTTCCTCAATTGTAATGAAATATAGTATTTTGTACAATTTTCTGAGGAATTGTATTTTTCTAAGTAATACGGTACAGCTAGTCAAGTCACTGAAAAGAATAGATGTGGATAGATGAGTTTCTTTGTTTGTTTCTGCTCCACATATCATTCCGATGTTTAACCTAACTGCAAAGTAGGTACTAGGGGCTGCAAGTGATGCAAATTACTTCAGCCAGATGTTGCTGCCTGTGCGTAATACAGAGAGTAATGTAAAGAGGTTCGAAATTTCACTGATGCCAGTAAGTCGCCCGTTAGCTCAGTTGAGAGAGCGCTGGCACGGTTAGCCAGAGGTCGGTGGAGCGAGTCCCGTTGTGGGTGGAACTTTTAGCCTCTAAATAGGTTTTTAAAAATTGTCCTGAGCATGGGTTAGTGCATTAAAAGAATATAATCTTCTCCACATAAGCTATTAATTGTGAAACTAACAACTTAAATGTTCATTAAGTAAGCATTTAGTTTTTATAGTGAATAAAATTCTTTTGACTTTGAATTCATTGAAATAAAATGAAAAGGTTTTATTCAAAATAGCGCAGAAACTGCGGCTTAATGAACGTTACAATTCAAACTAGGTGTCCATTTCAAAATCTATATCATTTTGGAGGAGGATAAAAAAAACTCCAAACGTAGTCTTTACAAAGTCCTTAATTAACATAGTTTACATAATATGTCTAATCTGTCTAATCTAATCAATCTGTCAAATGACGTCGCCAAGGAAAGACTTTTCAGACTCACAAAGTTCAACTTCAACTTTCTGTTGCAACTAATCAAAGTGGTATCTCCATTCTTACTTCGGTCCCTTGCACAAAACAGACGACTCGAAAACTCCATCCCATTCTGAAGGACATAAATAACTGCTCATATTTTCACGCTTCAACTTTGCCCCCGCGAAGAATACACGTCGACGCGGATTAATGTTCCTCCACACATTTATACCCGCTGGTGTTAAACAAGCCAGGTTTTCATCCGATACGTCACCTTTTAATATACCTCGTGACGTTCTAAAAGCAGCCTTAGCGTCACGAATGTATAGTCCACATCGCTGTGGTGAGACTTGAACTGTTACGACGTTTGGTCGCGTTTGGCCATGAGATGGTCTCCGCAGTTTTCCGGCGGTGTCTATCCGAGCACTTTGTAAGATAAAAATGTGAACGTAAAGGAGCATAGATCAAGTCTGTCCTGACCCTCTTTGCTTCTAGACAAAAAAACAGTTTGCGTGCTTGCAACTTTTTTCGAGTGTTCACTCTAAAATAGTTACTCAACCACTCACTCACTCTTCTCTCTCGTCAAACTATTCAGTTATCCTGATAAAAAAAAATCGCCCAAGATTTTTTCGTGAATTTCAAGGCTTTGGTTGCTTTTACATCCGGAATTTCTCAATTGGCAAATAATCATTATAATAGTGTGTAATTGAATACATAAAATTAGGAGAATAGTCATATTTTATTGCCAAACACGTTTAAAATATGAGTAAAAATAATAATACTGGTTGTTTTTGTAAGGTCTGTCCACGGTCTGTATTAAAACATCTCTGGTACCTTCAGTCAGACGTTCGTCACAGATATTGATGGCGCTGAGCCAAGCCGGCAAGGTACCCGTCTCGCATTGTCTCGAAGATATTTCTAAATGAATAAGCGATAAATCTTGTCTCTCTTTAAGGACTTATTGATGACCCTTGCGTACTATGTCATTATTTTTAGGGTCCCGTGTCCAAACGGCTGCATGGTACTACCGCACAGACCGTGTAACTAAGCCTACGCTGTCTATACGTTATTCCGTCTTTTACATTCGACCGTCCCTCTGCCCGCCGTCGCTTGTCCGTCCGTCTGACAGTCTGTTTGTTTATTTGTCTGTTTGCTTGCAAAATTAAAAAATATGGGTAGCCATTGATACTACGGGACACTACGCGGTTCATTTGCTAAGGTTTCGTTGTCTGTATGTCTGTCTGTCTATAACTTTATTTTTCTGTTTATAGCTGTATTATACGGAAACGAAATGCAGGCAAGCCAGAGAGGCTCTACCGAAAATGTCAAAGCGCCTCACGCGCAGCCTGCTGCGTCTGAGGAAATGCAATCTGCGCATAGCTGTGGCACTTATGACGGGCCACTGCCCACTGAATAGAATAGAATAGAATAGAAAAACATTTATTCAAATACCACAACACACATAAAAACTTAAAAATAATAACATGGCCAGTAAAAGAACACACTTCAGGTAAGAAATACCAATAATTGCAGTAATTTTATAGAATAAATGCATACAGACAAAGTGAGCTTAGCTGGTGGAGGAGCTTTGTGTCATGGTACCAGAAAAGGTTCTAGACTCAGCATATGTCCCAGGTTGTCAGTGAACAACCAGTGACGCTGGTATTCTGCTGGAACCTGTTTAAGTGACGTACGAACAATCAATGCAAGCATTTGTAATAGAGAACCAAAAATACCTGTCTACGTTAAAGCAGTGTTGAAATTTATAAATATATGGAAAATTGGTAGCACGATAGATTATAATTCTTAAGAATGAAATAGACAATAAATTATTTCGTTATTATTTTGGGACAACAAGTTAGGAAATAGGACACAGATTAATTAATTGTTTCATATAGATAAAGTCGAGCGTTGTGATGAGAGTGTTTTCAGCGCAGGGGATAAATATAAAATAAATCAGGTGAGACAAGTGTTATTGGAGCGCACTGGGGTGTATTTCTTTTTTACTTGTTTTGACTTTGTTTATCATTAATTTAAAATTGTTATCTTATGTCACCTTATTTTTTTGTATGGACAATAAGTATTCTTTTAGTTTTAATTTAAATGTGTAAATAGATTTTATAATTCTCAAAGGCGGAGGGATATTATTCCAGCATTTGGAAGCTGCGTATCTAAAGCTTCCCCGAAAAGCGATAGTTTTATGAGAGGGACAGAGAATATAACACATTCTACGTTGACTATATGCAGAAGATAAAGAGTCCGAGGACCACTTGAGTTTGTCGTACAAATACTTGGGGGAACCCGACTTGACAACGCCAAAAAGTAAACAGGCCAGGTGGTAATTGCGTCTACCATCCATGTTTAGGATACCTGCGCTATTAAGAAAAGGCGTGACGTGAGATCGAGGCGGTATAGTAAAGCAGCGGTAGAATAAACACTTCCACACCATGGGACTGACTGACAGCCCGTTGTGCCGAGGATGCCTCAAGGAAGATAAAACACCCGCCCACGTGACTATCCAGTGTGAAGGCGTGGAAGTGCAACGGACCGCCACCATCGGAAAGCTGGGATCTCTTCGGGAGGCCAGCAGTAACATTGGTGCACTGCTGCCTTTCTGGAAAGAAATTGGATGGCTGGAGTGATCTCACAGCCCTGCTACGTACAATGGCCCAACTATGAGGCTAAGTGCGGAAACCACAGGACAAACTAACTTTATTTATTTTATTGTATAGTGTTAATATTAGCAACACAGAGAAAACTTTACTGCATAGCCGGAAACAAAACTCAATAAAAAATATGCAAATAAAATAATAATTTGGAAAGTTTATAATTATGATTAAATTCGATATTTCTTTATGTAGCCCCTGGTTTATATTTATATATGTAGTATAAACAAGGAGGCGAACCCCTGCGCGCTTACGCGCGCCAACCCCCAGCCGAGCCGCTCCGAGCTGCGCTCTCCGCGGCGATCGGCCTAGGGCCTCGCTAGACACTTATTGTAGTGAATTGTTGCATGGGAACATGTATGGTCTCGGCCTTTGGCCTCGGCGATTCTATCAAAATTTAATCCAAACAGGCCGGTAAACAACAGAGTTAGCACCCTTGTGTAATGGAACGCGTTCGAAATTAAAGAATCAGCTCCATATTGGCTCGGCTCCATATCCATGGCTGTATATTGTATATCTCCTACAACTTTTTCATACATCATTTTCGTCCAACTCCTGCCATTTGTGAGAAAACGTATGGATGTTATATCAGTGAGTAATACAATCCGGTATACTCACTGAGTATACCGGATTGTATAATGTCTCACTGCTGGTTTGTTGGGTATGTATGGGTGTAGTTACCACGAATATAATCACGAAAAGAATATAATCGGTAATGCTGTAGGAAGGATTTGAGCAGAGTAGGAGCGACTAGCACATGCATGAAGAGTGCTTTTTCATTAGTAAATATCGACGGGCTGATGATGATTATAGAGATAGGTATTGATTTTTTTGTAATGGAATGGCAGTCGTTAAGCCATGCAGAGGCCTTATGAACGGCTTTATATCATCTGACAGTAAGGCCCGCCACAGTCTTACAATCCTCCACTAACCCGGAGTTGGCCCCCGAGGTGGAGTATGGCCTAGCATTCCTGCAATGCAGGAAGAGACCCGTGCCCCAGCAGTGGGGACATACACTGTGACTGGTCTTACTGTCAGAAGTTTTCTGCTTACCGACTGCTTAACGTGCCTTGCGAGGCAAGCAACCGCTCGGAAAAATGCCACTAGCATTAGTCGTAGACCCATCCATGCACTGAACGCACCCTGTGTTGCTTAACCTTCGTGATCGTTTAAGATCACTCAGGCAGCCGGGGCTACGAGCGTCCGGCTTAAAAAACTGACCTGGCAACACCAGCGTATGTGCCCCTTGAGCTTGCTATCTCGAGAGTACTTGAGAGTCCATTCTCTCACATTAGCGGACGCGATCGCAAGTGCCCTGGAGTGGAGTCGAGAGCGCTCCGATACCTCGAGTGGTCCGTCTTTATTAGCACATCCGGACCGCTACCCTTTGATGTTGTGCTGGGGATTTGTTGTGCGCCGCCGCCGATTTGGACACATCGTGTTCCTTACACGCCAACCGTCTTTGGGTATGTATTTCGCTAGATTTAGCTTTGATAGGGGAGGGCTATGTCCAGCAGTAGACTACACAATACAGCTTGAAGAGAGAAGAGAGAGCTTTGAAATGCTAACTGCGACTTTTTTACAATCACATTAATCTCTAATATTCTTACATCTATGGCTTTCTTTGAAGACAGTTTAAATGTTTTTACCAATTCGCAAACGGTTGTAAGAAAAATAAAGTAAATTGATTATGAATTATGTTATGTGCAGGTGGATTAGTCATTATTAATTGTAGGTAATCATTAATAATTGAAGCGCTCGTGGCCGAGTGCAACCGTGAGATTTAAATCAATCACTTGGGGTAAGAAAGAGCAGGCGCGGTCAGGTGCTGGATGGGTGATAATCTCCTGACTACCGCCAGTGGCATTTTTCCGAGCGCTTCCGTGCTTCGTAAGGCTTTTATTTCTAATGGCAGTCGTTAAGCTATATCAGAGGCCTTATAGGTGGCTTGATAACTTCTGACAGTAAGGCCCGCCACTGTCTTACAATCCTCCACCAACCCGGACTTGGCTCCCGTGTTGGAGTATGGCCTATCCTTGCTGCGTTACCGAAAGAGAACCGTGACCCAGCAGTGGAAACTTAAAAAAGGGTTGATATCAAGATACCAATTGTATTTCTAATATTAGGTAATTCGTGTCCATCAAAAATCATAATATCTGAAATAACAACTTTTAGAACCCACAGTCTAAAAACTAGGATCAACAACTTAGGACTTGAATCGATTTCCACCAAAACAACCGTTTTTAGTTCAACGGAAATCAACATAAGTCCTAGAATGTTGATACTACGTTCTAGGCAGTATGTTCTTAAAATAGTTATCGCAAATATTAAGATTGCTGATGTTAACTTTTCTTTCAAAAGACGTATAAAACAAGTCATGATTTTTATTCCATTGGTGGCGCTAGTTACCACCGAAAAGCGTTCTAACTATGCAGAATAGGTAGAACGGCCCAAGACACGCGCCAAAACGTCCGAATTTGACAACTACTGTGTTAGAAAGTCTCAATTCAATTTTGGTAATATGGCAACTAGCCGATGTCGACTATTTCTGCCAGAATCACGTCTTGACATTGACACGACATGCGCATAATATGGAGGATAATAGAGCATACAGAAACTTAAATAGGGATTACTCTGTGGAGGCTTTTAATATTGTTGCGGTGGAATATACGTTACGAAATCGGTAATATAATATTTATAGTACAAACACAAGGTAGGATGAAGTTAAATATATAAGGACAAATAATAAAATATTTATAGATCATACATAGACAAATTATAATTAAATTTAATTTTCCCCAATAAATTTAATTAATAATATAGCTAAATCAGATGACATATTGTGAGCAGAGAAACGAAATTAATAGGGAGTGGGATATCGATTTTCGGAAGAAACGTGTATAATTCTAAAGATCGATCATTTAGGGAGCAGTTGAAAAAAATATGGTCCAGGTCACCCTCCTCAAGGCCACAATCACAAATTGGACTAACACGCACTCTAATCTTGTTCAGAAAAACAGGTGTACAGCAATGGCCGATCCTAAGCCTACAAATTACCGAGACCACCCTTTTTGAGACTTTTTTAAAGTAGAAAAACCACGGCTTAGTTCTGATCGTCGGTTGGATAGAAAAAAAGCGGGAAGCCTTGATTATACTAGTCTTCTGCCACAGGGTTAGCCAGGAATCAGAGAGACGTTGCTTTGGCAGGGAAAATAAGTCGTAGGGATGGTGCTGGAAGTGTTTCTAGAAAGTCTCGATATTTGACAGCTAAAGTTTTTTTTTTGTTTTTATCTAATGGCAACTCAAATCGGTCCTAATTTGGACGACTATTTCTGCTAATGACGAGTCAGTCATGGGAGTGACACTTTGATTTTGGTCGGTGACAGCTAAAGTTACTTGTGCTGTACAAAAGAAAGCATAGTGCGACCTCTATGCAACAAATGAGGTCGTCAGCATCCCTATTATAGACACGTTGACGCACAGTATTTGTTAATAGGGTAGGGGCTCCCACTAACGTACGTCACGCATAATCGCACAGAATAAATCACCCATTATTTCCACACTTGAAGATCGCAGGCTCCACATTATGGGAACACACGGAAGGACTTGAGAAGTATGTGTAGTGTTACTTTGAATGACAGGATACGCAATAAACTGATCAGAGAACGTTGTGGACTGAAAGAGGATGTAGTGACTAGAATTGAGAACGGAATGTTGCGTTGGTTTGGACATGTGGAGAAGATGAAGGAAGAAAGATTGACGAAACAAATATATATTGCGAATGTGAGTGGAAGGGCTGGTAAGGGACGTCCCAGACTGACATACATCGACCAGATAGGGGATGTAGTAGCAAATTGAAAGATAAAACTTACCCGGAACCGGCGTGCCTGCATGCAACGACTTATGAACGTTGATGAAGCGAAGGTGATCTGTCAGGATAGTGGCAAGTGGCAGTCCCTGGTCTCTGCCTACCCCTCTGGGATACAGGCGTGAGGTTATGTATGTATGTATGTATGTATGTATGTATGTATGTATGTATGTATGTATGTATGTATGTATGTATGTATGTATGTATGTATGTATGTATGTATGTATGTATGTATGTATGTATGTATGTATGTATGTATGTATGTATGTATGTATGTATGTATGTATGTATGTATGTATGTATGTATGTATGTATGTATGTATGTATGTATGTATGTATGTATGTATGTACGGAAGGACGTTTTAGTTGTAAAGTCGCCCGTAATGTAGCTACGTAGAGGGTTTTGTGAAAATTTTACGTAACCAACTATAGTGCTACAAAGTTATCTGAGCCGGTGGAGCTGTCAAATTTTGTATGGAAACGTCACGTTTACTATGAGAAAAGTTTGATGTTTGTCAGATAAGTTTGTCGCACTCTACTTAACTTATGTATTTAATTATTTATGTACATGCACCTAGAGACTATAATTATTCTTCATTTAATCCACTCCATCCAATGGTTGGCTAGAAGACATAGCTCTTAGCGATAAGACCGCCAATTGCATAACATTATAGTACTTAGATTTAAGAAATCATGGTTGTATTTCTTTTTCTTGTTCTGCAATAAAGTGTTTTCTATCTATCTATCTATTCAGTAAGCAAAAATTTGCTTAGATGCTTCGCACTACGTAGTTTAGATAGATAGGTAGATATAGAACTCTCTCAGAAAGGATAGACATTGCAAACCTTTTAAGGTTGTCAGAGATTTTAATTCTATGACGGAAGAAATGTCATAGCAAAGCTTCTGTGCCCCTTTGGCATTCAAAGCCAGCAGAAACGAAACTGTGACACCAACAAATGACTGTCATTTTTCTCCAGCATCCGTGGCCAAAGACTCTTGTCAATATATCGCTGATCGGCGCCGTTAAAGGCACAGGCGGTAGCGGGAGCGGCCACAAAGTACCACAAAGTACATATGATAACGCGGATAAGACAATTTGGAGCGAGAGAGAATTAAGTAGCGTTATTTAAATTTAGGTTTACATATACGTTAAGTTTAAGTCGATTTAGACCTCAAAACCATGACTGATGTTTGTTAGGTTAACGACTTGCATTAAACCTAAGTGTATCTACGAGTAATTAGCTATGCTATGACCAAGCAGTTGTTTGAAAATTTTCTTTTCTCAAACATGCTCGGAAATGTTTGTTTGTTTTTACTGGCCTAAGCCAGTAAAGTAAGTATGAAAATCTATTACCGTTTGCTGCTCTAACTTTTTAAATTTACTTACTAAAATTAAACTGACCAAGGAAAAATTACATACAGCCAACCACCTACTAAGTTCTGTAAGCATACCTGCAAGATTAAAAAAAAAACAATCTATGGTATTGGTTTTTGTGCGGTTAAACATAGTGCTCAAATATGTTAGTGTATTTAAAAATAAAAAAGGCGGCAAACTAACTATTATTTCTTAATTACCTAGTAATTATTTTAATATTAATATTTCCTCGCATTGTTTGAGAAAAGCATTATACAATCCTCGGCCGGAACAGGGATTGCAGGACTCGTTCTAGACGGTCCTGCAATCCGACGGTCTATTCCAAACTCGTCCAGCAATCCCTTCTCGGCCTCTGCAGTAATGTACTATTATCATTAGTGACTCCCTATTTACGAAAAATAGTACTGAAGTGAGTGTATCTGATCTTAGCTTAGCCAACAAAATAATTTACCATGGCACTGCACACGTGTACGGTTTAAGGTGCTTTATATATATTTTTTGGATGTGGAATGTTTGTACGCTTGCACCATTTGCTATTTCGAGTGAGGGCAGAAAATAAATTTTGAGTGTATGTTTTGTTCTTTGAAGTTTTATGACAATTTTTGAATTGGGCGCTCTGCGTACTGATCTGCCGCTAGGAACACTCCTTAGTCATAGAAATTTAATTATGGCATTACTAGCCATTAAAGATGAATGAGGGAGATGACATCACAGCGGCTTGGCATGGCACGATCTATGTCTTACGCTGGGAATTTATAGAGTGGATATAATATTTATTAATGCACTTTTATTTATTTACAGATAACGTTATATAATACGGGTGATAGAAAACATCAAAACTTCACAAAACATTACGTTTGATGGCGAGAGATCACTCGTTTGCGACATTCATATCTACCCCCTATTATTAATGTAAGTATGTACATATTTATATTAATGATTCATACGTAAATAAATGCCTCTTACAAAAATATCTATTTCATATTACCATTTGTGTTTTTCACAAGCGTTTTTAGTAAAATTTAGATTATTCCCAAAAGTCCCGGGAGCAGCACATCAGACACCGCGCCAATCACAAAACCTCTCAGCTTAACCGTCCACTCACCGCTCGTCGCCTGCACCGCCCGGCATCCTCTCACCCCATCTGCCGCCCCTGGCCGCTGTTATATTTTATTTGGCCAATAAATTATTTTTTATTGCACATATTTTGTCGTGTTATAATAACTAATGTACCCGCCCGCTCTCAATTCGTGTGTTACCCACCGTAACACATAACATTTTTTTTCTCGTTTAGCTATTATTTATTTTCCGCTCTTTTGCACTTTCTTTCTTTCGGTTTACTGTTTGTTTCGAACAAGTTTCCTGTTTTATCGTGGCGTTTTTCAACCCCTGCAGTTAGACCTGAGATTTCCGCACTTAGCCTCATAGTTGGGCCATTGTACGTAGCAAGCGCTGAGGTACGCTAACACCTCAGACACTAGGGTTTCCTTACGATGTTTTCCTTCACCGTCAGCGAGTAGTATTGCTACTATAATTTCACAAATGTACATAACTTAGAAAACAAAGTCATTAGTACATGCCGGGGTTTGAACCCACGACCTCCCGATTGAGAAGCCGGCGTTCTACACCGCTCCGCTACCGCCGCTCTTGAACAAATGAAAGTTTCCTGTTTTATCGAGGTGTTTTTCAACCCCTGCAATCTATACTTTGGTTCTAGAATCGCATCTACAAGATTCGAAAGCGGGAGATTTTGTTCTATGCTGTGACTTTGTGATTTAACATTAAATGTATTAAGGCCTGCGCAGACGAGGGACTATCCCGCGGGTACTTTTTTGTCCGTCGATATAGATCTCTTATAAAGTGTGTCGAGTAACGCACACGAAGGACTAAAAGTACCCCGTACAAAAAGTCCCTCAAGTTACCGAGGACATCAAGATACCGGACTGGACAAAATTCGGGGTTTTCTTTTAAAATGCCATGTCGTTTTCAACTTCATGTAAAATTACAACACAATGTAATCTCAGAATATTTGCTTCCATCGCGTACGCTTCAATCAATTTCCGGGTAACAAAATGACCGCACACCATAGGCAAGGTGAGTCCGCGACAAGTACTCGGAGGACATTTTTTACAATTCAGGGACTAATCCGATATAACAACCACCGTAAGTAGATCCGGACTAAAAGTCTACAATGTGTTGTTGTGCTTACGAAAGTTTTAGTTTAAAAAAGATTCAGAAAAAAGATTCTACCCACGTAGTTGTTGTTATAATGTAATAATTATAGGCATGCGGTGGTAGCGAAGCGCTAGAACGTCGGCTTCTCAATCGGAAGGTCGTGGGTTCGAATACCAGCATGTACCAATCAACGACTTTGTTTTCTAAGTTATGAAGCTAAGTTACAGGAGCAAATGATATTGCTCCTGTAAGATAAGATAAGAATATTCTTTATTGTACACCAGGAAAAAACAAACAGAACATAACTACCTACAAAGATACAGTACAATTGGCGGCCTTATTGCTTAGAGTAATTTAGCTATTGTGAAACACATCGTGAGAAAACCTGAGGGTTAGTTTCTGAATTGCGAATTTCGCAAAGTAAATACTTAACTCTAGTACTGTCTCTTTAAATATCTTAGCAAGAGCGTGACAGAACGGTACAGTACTACACATCATAAAAGTCCCTTCGGGAATCTACGTTCGCACAAACTAGGAAGAAGTGTAACGAACGTACCCTAAGCTATAAGTATCAACATGATCTTTAAGCGATACGGTTAAGGTGCAGAATTGATTGCCACAGTAGCGCTACCTATTTCGCTCACGCTAATATTGCCAAACTAATAGTCACCTGCATCGATGACGTTGAATTAACCAATAGCAACAAAGGCGCGCGGCCTGCCATAAAATGAAACTATCTGATTGGTCGATCAACTTGCCGCACATCCAAAATTTGGTCATCTGCACAGGTACATCCGCGGGACATATTTCTTGTGTAGCACTGTACACAGAAACTCTTAAAGCAGCCATTATTTTACTGATACTATGTACATTAAAAACCACGAGTGAGTTGTGCCTTTGTAAATATTTTCCGGATCTTAAGGACCGTTGATAGTGTATTCTTTAGAATTTGTGTAATCGCATTTTTTTGTCCTCTATGGCCTTGTTGACAAAACCATTAGTAATTTGTCACGGCATCTGTACAAACAAACAGCAAAACCGAACTGCAAACCAGCTTAAGCCTACTTAAGGCCTGCGCTGAGCAGGAAATCCCCGCCGACTTTGATAAAACTATAGCTGTTAGCAAAAAAATGCAAACTGCGTACAATCGTACAAAATTTCTTGACTACAAAGATTATATAGAAAGATAGACAGAATTCCATAGTCTGTCTTCCCGGAACCCGGGACCGGCGTGCATGCATGCAACGTCTTCTGAACGTTGATGAAGCGAAGGTGATTTGTCAGGATCGTGGCAAGTGGCAGTACCTGGTCTCTGCCTACCCCTCTGGGATACAGGCATGAGGTTATGTATGTATGTCTGTCTGTCTTTCCGGAGACATTTGACCTGGGTGTCTTTAAAAGTAGAGTTAACCGGCACTTAACAGGTAAGCACGTAACATCGTAGACCCCGTCTTCGCTTACCATCAGGCGTGACTGGGATCAAGTGTAACCTGTCCTACTTAAAAATAAACACTTCAATGCACAAAACACTTAGCACAGTCAGAAAAAGCCTACGAATATTAAAATTTAATGATTGTTGAAATTAATTGACTGTCGTAAGTTTACGTAAGTTATTATTTCACCAAAAACAGGTATGTAACAAGAGGCCAACTAGGGGCCCTGTAGTCTAAAGATAAAATCAAAATAAGTAAGTATTAATGTTACGTACTTATAATCAAATTTTGTTTCTAATTATTTTTCTTCTTCTTCAGGCTATTATGTAGTCCGCTGCGGGACATAGCCCTCCCCAAATGAGCACCATAGCGCTCTGTCTTCAACTTGCCGCATCCAGCATCTGCCGGCAGTTTTTCGCGTATCGTCATCCCACCTGGTCGGAGGGCGTCCTACACTACGTTTTCCGAGTCGCGGTCTCCACTCAAGAACATGTTTACTCCAACGGTTGTCGGGTCTTCGCGAGATATGGCCAGCCCACTGCCACTGCAGCTCTATTATATTAATTATATATTAATTAGTGCAAAACTAATTCTGAAATAGCTTATCTACCAATACCATAGGGCATCCTACTTTGAAAACCATAATTGTAACTCTGATTTACAATATATAAATTTTATTTAAAAAAATATATATAGTATATGCATAAAAGGCCTTTTTCTAATACAGTTGCTCAAAAAGTGGCGTATAATAGGGACGTATAGCGTGCGGGATAGGGCTGTTACACACTCGTGCTTTTTTTTTTACCTTTACCGCACTCGTGCCTTTTCTTTCCCAACTGTCAAAATAATGTCTATTAAAAAGAAAAACCAATCATGAAGTTTTTACTAAAAAAAATTCATAGAAGTTTTTATGAGCTACTAATTTCAATATCAGATTTAATGATTTGAATGAATGAGTTAAGTTAGGTTTCATTTCATCTCATTAAATTTCATTTCATAAGAATAAAAAATTCTTCTGAAGACTTAGCTGTATGGGCATAGTTTCCTTTGCCTACTAGAATAAGAGAAGAAAAAAAATCTCTGCTTATATTTTTTACGGTTGGTGCCATTTTCCAAATAATTTTCATTTATTAAATTGCTTGTTTTTTTCGCAACTGTATTAAAAATAGTCGTTCAGTACACGTGCGGAACCGTCATTGCAACGTGTTCCGACTGTCAACCCTCGCCTTCGGCTGCGCCTCGGCTCGGGTAGACATTTGTCGGAACTCTTTGCAATGACAGCCTTTCCGCGCTTGTAATGAAATATACTATTTTTGATCTCCATATCTTGGAAACTATATTAACTAGACACATAAAATAAACGCATTTGCAATATTTCTATTTTTGATATAAATTTGAAGATAGAGAGGGGTCGAAAATGGTCGAAAATGAAAACGGGAATTTGGTTGAAAATGAAAACGGTTCGAGTAAATATGTGCACAGTGCCCCCACCTGGAATGTCGACCGAGAACTTGGCCTGGCACTGTCCATGAGCATTGATAAAAACGTTTGAAAGCCATCTAAGTGCTAATCTTTACTTTGACCACTTAAACCGTTTTGCTATGGAATGGTCAATCAAGTTAGAACAGTCCATCAACGTCGTATCTATAAGATTAATAGGTCTACACACACAGTCGCATCGCTCGTAGCCCCGGCTACCTGAGTCATCTAAAACGAAGGTGAAGCAACATCGGAAGCGTTCAGTGCATGGATGGGTGACCGTCTATAACTAACGCATTTATCCGAGCGGTTTCGTGCTTAGCGAGGCACGTTTAGTAGTTGGTGCCGGCTGCCGTTAGATGGCAGTCGTTAAGTGAAAGTCAGAACCCTTTTTACAATACTCTCTGTACGTAATACAGAGAGTATTGTACAATACTCTCTGTACGTAATACAGAGAGTATTGTAAAGAGGTTCGAAATTTCATTGATGCCGTGAGTCACCCATTAGTTCAGTTGGAAGAGCGCTGGCACGGTTAGCCAGAGGTCGTGGGTTCGAGTCCCAGCATGAGTGGATTTTTTAGCATTTTAGAATAGGTTTTTGAAATTCAATATCTGTAGTTCAATTTCAAATTAATATAAATGTTTTAATATATTTACTCATTATTATATTCAGTTTATTTAATCTGCGGTTACGTCTTAACTTGTAAAATCTCCACCACAGACTATTTTCATCAGAAGTTATGGACTGTTTTACGAAATAGTGTTTTTGTAAATAAAACCATTATTATTTTTGTAGACTTTTAGTCCGGATCTTTATTGTGCTTACGAAAGTTTTAGTTCAAAAATTATTATGTTTGTCCCGGACTTCGCCTCGGTGGTAGAGTATGGCCTAACCGCAGGAAGAGACCCATGCCGCAGCTGCTGGGGCATCGATATCAACCCTTGCATGTCCCCACTACTGCTGTGAGGACATGCATGGGTTGATATCGATGAATAGTACTTTTGTCAATTTGTCATGTTCTGATCAAAAATTGTGGTTAATTCCTCGATTTTTTTAATGGATCACTTCAATAAACGCTTCGCTGCTGCACTAGAATGAGCAAACAAAAACTTTGCAGGTGCAAGATTTGAGAGCGATAAGTTTATGGTTTATTTTGGAAAAAACTATAAAAACGTCAACAAAACTACATACATTTAGATCTGATTCTGTAAATTTACCTAATTATTCTGGCTGGAACTTGAAAACGTGGATTATATAGTAGATGAAGTTACTATTACCATATTTATTACTTGATCTTATTGTGGGTTTTTTATGAAAATAGTACAGTGGACAACCTTTCGCGCGTGACGTGGTTACGTTTCATTTCACCAACCTCATTAGGCGAGCTGACGGTACAGAAAGCATTATGTACAAACGTCACTTATCTTAAGCAGACTTCTTACTGTGCGTAGCATATCTTAACTCTGCGGAGGTGTAAAAACTTGACGTTTTACGAGTGGCGAGCGCCGCCGACCACAGGCGATTATGAAGCCGACAAAACGACGCCGAGGGGGTTAATTGCCCTTTGGCTGACGGAAACGGCTTGCCTTGTCTGGGCATGGCCTTTTTCACATCTACGTGTAACGAATTGCTCGATGATTTGGTCTGGCTGACCCTATCTCATTTATTGGTGGTGTGATGTTAAATAGGCGATGTATGTTTTAGCAAAGGGCAATATAAAAAGTATCCGAAACGGGCGTGCGTGCTTGCAAGGACTAATAAATGTTAACGTGGCGAAAAAGTCACGATCGTGGCAAGCCCATCCGGGGCACAGGTGTGATTTTATATTATTTTTTGGTATCCACCCTTTGTATATCCCCACTGCTCTTCCTGCATCGAAGAATGGTTAGACCATACTTCACCATGGGGGCCAAGTCCGGGACAAAAACACTAATATAATAAATAATGGTCTTATTTTTAAAAACACTATGTCGTAAAACCGTCAGAAATTTCCAACCTAACAATAGTATTCCATTACTTTCCCTTCTAGTAAGATTTGGTCGAGTCTAAGTAAAGGTGAGGGAAAATATCAGGGGCAAACCTGAGCATCTGAGGCATTCACGTGCCTCAGCGCTTGGTATTGCCAGTCCGTTGTGGGCACGCGTGGTAATTGAACCCATACTGTGGCTCTGAGAAAAAGTATGTGCCCTGCAGTGGGACGTATATAGATAGATAGAGAACACTTTTTTGTACGTAAAAGTGGAAACTACACAGTATATTTCTTAGCCACTTAAACGTCCGGGTCGCGCGGCCACGGAAGCCTTAACCGTCCGCGCTCGCGAATTACATTTTTTGCGATTTTTTTGCACATTTTTGCACAGTACCATTGTTAGAAAAACTGTAATAACTATAGAACTGCTGCAGCTACCACAAAATAAAGTATACTTCCGAATAGCTTATGAAATGCACTAACAGATAAAGTAAAAATTACGGCTCCAAGTAACATTTTATAATGAAATTCAATAGAATAAATTAAATCAATTGTGGAAACATGGCGTGACGCGGCGGTAATTGAAAATGTCAATCTATCGTTGTATGTAACACAATTCAGTTTTTTTTGTATCTAATCATAAAGTGCAAATCCTTACAATTATTTTGATATATAATACATTGAAAAATAATGAAAACTTACATTTTAAAAGCAGATTGAAGTCACCTCACGTAACTTTACTTTGACTCACTTCACGCTACTCTCTTGAATGATTGATTTCCAAATCTATTCCAGCAAGCATCAGCTCATCGGGGCTGCGCACACAAACCGGCCAGGGTCCTAAACGTGTTTTAAAGAAAAACAAACCCATCGAGCAGTGAAAGGGGTCTTTTGAGCACCTAATGTGATTCGAGAGCAAACGCAACGCCTACCGAAGCTCGGAGCGACGGGGGTAATGAGGTGTGGGAGATTGATCGCGCTGTGTCGCGGCAATGCGCGAATAATACGATTTCATTCAAACTAAGAAGACCTTTTTTATTAGATGAAAAGCATACGAAACCGGGCGTTACGTCACAGGGGTTACAGTGGCCACAACGACAGCCGAACTTTGTTTGGAGATGTCTTCGCAAGAAGAAGAAAAAACCGGTTAATGACACGCAGGGATTGATTAATTAGATGACCTCGGTTGACTTATTCAATAATTCCTTGTCTCAATTTAAGGTAAGGGTTTATAATTTGTTATATTCTGATTGCGTGTGTAGTTAAATAACCATTTGTAATGTGATAACTCAATACCTGGTTCTATTTGATAAAATCTTTTTTTTTTGCATGTTAGACTATAGTATGCGCCTCTCGCTTTAACATTACCTGCCTTAACTATAAGTGAGAAATGTTTCATAAGACAGATAAGTCCATATCCAATATTTTAAAACACATAAACACTCATTATCTGTACCTGTATTTTCTCCAAATAAATAAATTAAATTAGATATCAGGGGTAGGCAAAGATCTCTGTCAGGATCATGGCAAGTGTCAAGCACTGGTCTCTGCCTACCACTCGAGGATACAAGCATGATATCAACCCTTTTGTAAGTTCCCACTGCTGGGGCACGGGTCTCTTCCTGCATCGCAGGAAGATTAGGCCATACTCCACCACGGGGGCCAAGTCCGGGTTGGTGGAGGATTGTAAGACAGTGGGATGAGAGTCTATGTTATTGTGTAATTTACGAGTGAGATAAGAATATTCTTTATGGTAAACCAGAGCACATGCTATAAAACACGTAAACATGCACTACAATTGGCGGCCTTATTACTAAAAACAATTTATTTCCACAGGAAAAATAGACGGGTAGTCGGTGCAAATACGCAAACTTACGAGTATATACCACGTTACTTTTTTTTGCTGTCTTTTCCTCCACTACACTAGGGACCAAAGGCAGTTCGGCATTCAGTAAATAGAATGTAAACGACAATGATATCTGGAACTAAAGCCAGTACAACGGATGAATTCTATGTTTTACAATAATTATGTAAGCCTTGTTAATTAAGGACTTTAATAAGACTAAGCATGGAGTTTTTTTGTCAATTTTGTCTCCAAAATGATCTAGATTTTGAAATGGATATCTAGTTTGATTTATACCGTTCATTAATCCATAGTTTGTGTACTTGAATAAGTCCATTTCATTAAATTCTTTATTTAAATTAAAAAATATTTATAGTTAATGATTTTGATCCATTGAAACCTCGCCGTTATAATAAAGAATGGTTTTCTTTTATCTTCACGGTAACAGCTGTAGTAAGTGTCGTGACGTAAAAACTCCACCATGTATAAAAACGGTCGAGCTGGCGCGGCCAGAGTAAAGTCCGCATCTTACGACCAATTACCGCACAAGATAAAGTGCTGGAGCGCCCAGCCATCGCCACTGACGTGGAGCTACCTCTCTCTTTGAAACTGTAAGTATGAAGTGGCCCTGAGACAAGCAATATTTACTAAACAGTCAGGGAGTTCTGTCAGGCGGGAATTAAATTTATCTAGGAAAAAAGTAATAAAAGGGCGAAGCACAGATTATGAACTCAACGTGACAGTAACATTCGGCGATGCAAAAAGTATTTTATATCGATTATAACTTCGAGCATCTCTCACACACACTATGACGTGAAGCAAGACGCGCGTCCTATTAATTCAACGTTTGATACGTTGTAGAAATGTTGTCTGGAAGAGATCACTTTTAG
This sequence comes from Yponomeuta sedellus, assembly GCA_934045075.1. NCBI lineage: Eukaryota > Metazoa > Arthropoda > Insecta > Lepidoptera > Yponomeutidae > Yponomeuta > Yponomeuta sedellus. The sequence continues at coordinate 1,306,396 of OW203727.1, read as the reverse complement.
TAATAAGGTCGTCGTCTGTACACTTATCTTAGGTTAAGAAATATCTGCGTCATTTCCATTTTATCTAATTATCTATATCGAGTCGAAGAATTGTTCTGATCATGCTTAAAGTGCTGCCGTTTAAGCTATGGCACATAACATCGCCCAGAAACCCTAAGATTGCCACAAAATTCATGATTTTATAAGAAAACGCGTGTTTTCATTATTAAAATCATGAGTTATGGACCCTGAAAACTTGCGAAACTATTCCGATTTTAGCAATACTACTAATGCTCAAGATCCTTTGATACTTTAACCGCTTTTATTCAAACAAATTTAAAAAAATCGAATGATATTTTACAAAAATTTTTTAATTTTTTTAAAAAATTTTGGTTTACAAAAATCAAAAAACCTATTTAGAGGCTAAAATACAAAAATCAGTCTGAAAAAAATTTTAAATTTAAAAACCTATTTAGAGGCTAAAAAATTCACCCATGCCGGGATTCGAACCCGCAACCTCTGGCTATCCGTGCCAGCGCTCTACCAATTGAGCTAGCCTCTAAATAGGTTTTTAAATTTGTTCTTTAGCACGGGTTAATGCATTAAAAATAAAAATAGTATAAAATTTTAAATTTTAAACCTTTGCTTATTGTAAGTAGTTTAATTACATTGATACCAAATAAATATTTTATAGTAATATTATTTTGTAAAAATAGTGTTAAAAAAAATACTATTTCAGATTTTGCGTGATTTCGCAAAATCTGAAATAGTATAGTATGATAGTGATCAGTTTGTGTTATCTTAAAAAGCCCAAATAACTTCTGTTTCTGTGATGTGTCTTGTTGTTATAATAAATGCCTTACTTTCTTTCATCTAGTAACTTAGTTAAAACATTCAATGTAATAAGAAGTACAACTAGTGAAAGTATTATTTTACATGCTTTAAATTAAAACCGTTATCAACCCTTGTATGTTCCCACTGCTGGGGCAAGGGTCTCTTCCTGCATCGCAGGAAGGTTAGGCCATACTCCACCACGTGGGCCAAGTCCGGGTTGGTGGAGGATTGTAAGACAGTGGCGGGCCTTACTGTCAGAAGTTATCAAGCCGCCCATAATTGTATCTTACTAACATTGACTAAGCTCGTACTAACAACTCTTTGGATTCGTTTATCCGAAATAAACGTATAATAATAAGGCCTCTGTCATGGCTTAACGACTGCCATTATATGAAATTAAAACCGAGCAACACTTAAAGCTGAATATCTTGCTCATCAGTTTTCTATTCGCGGCGTAGAATTCTAATTTAATATGCAACAAGAACTAATAAAGTTGAACCTAACGAAGGCCAGACTCCACACAAATAAATTCAGTCGTGTGTATCGTTGACTGCAGTTGAAACTACAAACTAGCCGTCTGAGCGCGGGCGTGTTTCAATCAACCTTTACTAAACCAAACGCGGAGCGTCTAGGAATTCAATTGAAATTGCAACTGCATTTCAAATCCTTTGATACGTCCGTCGGTTGTCTACTCTGACTATTGTCAGACGCGACCAGCGCCTCTTGACCTCCCCGCCCCATTGCTTGCGGTCGTCCCTTATCCGGTATAAGGGGCCTTTGCGTCCTGGATGGCTCCCCTTTGATGCCGCTCTCATCATTTCAATTGTCAACCTCATAAGTCGTAAACATTGAGGTGGTAAATTAATGCGGCTAGAACATTAGACGTCGGTGATAATAAAACACGCGTTAAAATGTAATTGCTTACAACCGCCCTCGTGGTGCTCTCGAGATAGTTTGTGTGCTTCGTGTCCATTAACGCTTAGCGCCTTTTCCTACGTGTATAAATAATGTATTTGTTTTGCAGCTTGAACCTCTTAAAATATTAATTTACATTATCGCTTATTTGTTTTATGGGAAGCAACCTCAAATATTTATTTCATTTTAATTATATTGTTGACTGATAGTTTTTAATTAAGAGAAAAATGTGTTAATAATTATTTAAACAAAACATTTAAAGTAATACTAAATTAACATTTAACATTTTAACATAACATTTACATACTGGCACATACATTGCTTCTGGCCCCACACTAGGATACCCTGTGTCGTGGGAACCAGAAACAACATCACAAACATGTAAACATCCAAGACCTGGGGTTTTTTTTTAACTAAACCAAAATCCAATTAACATAAAGTAATAAAAATAAATACCAATAATTTACAAATAAAACACTCGCCACAAATAAAACTTTATGTTGTTTATTTTTATGTAAATAATTCTGTGAAATATTCAAGCGTCTACCTGTTTGCCATTGTAAATATCTAACAAATGACAGAAATTGCAAACGCTGAAATAGTATCATTTTCGCACGCACACTTTATTTTATAATTATTGTTATAATAAGCATATTTGTTAGTGTCAAAATAAACAATTCATTCCTTCAAAAAATCATGTTTATTGTACGGGAGCGCCAGTTAAATATTAGTTTTATTATTTGTTGTTGTAGCGCAACTGAACTACTTGTCATTTCAACTGTCTTGCTATCACGGTTCTGATACAGCCTGGTGACAAACAGACAGTTTGGTCTTAGTAAAGGGTTTTTAGCGTTCCGTAGTTTTTGGGTACGGAACTCTAAAAAAAACCTTCTTCTTCTTCTTTTTAATCGGCCCGTCAATTCTGCGGATCGGGACCATATATAATAGTTCTGCATTTGTCTCGGTCATATGCGCAATGGGAAAGTGTAATTCATTACGATTGTAGTCTTGTGAAGGTCATGACAGAGACTTTATCATCATCGTCAACCCATTATGTCCCCACCGAGGGGCATGGGTCTCTTCCCTAAGGAAGGTATAGGCCATACTCAACCACGGGGGCCGAATCCGGATTGGTGGAGGCTTGCAAGTAGCTGGTCTTACTGTCAGAAGTTTTCAACCTACCCTAAGCCCCAAGACAGAGACTTCGTCGTCATGCTATACTAGTCCACTGCTGGACATAGCCTTCCCCTAATGAGCGCCATAGCGCCCTGTCTTCAGCTTGCCGCATCCAGCATTTGCCTGCAGTTTTTTGCAGTCGTCATCCCACTAAGACAGAGACTTAATATTAGATAATTGAAGAGCAGCAGCAACGAACTTAAAACACCACAACATGCTCCCCATTTCTACTCCGCACTTCGCCCCACGACGGGAACGGTAACAGCGAAACTCACTCGGGAGGGTAATCGCGCACGAAAGCGTCCCGTAATAAAACCGGCAGTAAAACTGTAACGTTACGAGCGGCCAGGACGTAAGTGCACTCGCACGCCTTGCCTGGGCTCCTCGGTGGTGTGCGTGCACTTTGTCTGTCATTGTACTTGGTGAATTGATGTGTTGTTTAGTTTGCAGTTTTTAGTTTTCTACGCTGCTCACTCTGCGCTTGCAGCATTTCCTGAAAGCCTATTGTATTTTCTGTAATTTTAAATCAACATGGCCAAGGATAAACTCCTTTGTCCTGTTAACTTCAAATTTCAGACGGTTAAAATTGAAGTAGAAGTAGAAAATCATTACTGTTATACAGACTCAAATCATTATTTTTATTCAAATTCAAATGGAGATAATAATATATCAAGCAAGATAAGATAAGAATATTCTTTATTGTACACCAGAGCACATATTATAAAACATGTAAATATACAAAGTAAAATTGGCGGCCTTATTGCTAAAAGCAATTTCTTCCAGAAGGGTACAATATAATAAGAATTCACACTTGCTTTCATTACATAAAATTATTGCATAAACACAAAATGTGCTAGCACAGTCCAGCTTAATGTACCAGTTAACCAAAGATTTGAAGACAAAATTGATGTTGCATGATTTGATTCAATTGAACGAATTCTTCACTCACGGACTGGCTATTTTTTTGAATCACCAAAGTGGAACAGCCAAAATCAAGTCTTGAAAGCGAGTCTATGTATTCTCACAGCTGTAAATCCTGAAAAGCCTCCAACAGTAACCGAGGCCTAATCTGGCGGACACGGGGCCGGGCGGGCGGAATCCCGAAACAATGGCGAGCGTGTTAACCTAAATCGGGTGACCGCAAGGCATGTCAGAGATTAGAGTCCTACGGGTAGAGGAGGTGCAGAATCTTACCACTTTTGAAATAAATATGGCGTCAGGTAACGTCGAGAATAAACCTGAAGTAAAAACTTCACCTGGTGTAGATAGGGACTAGAGACAGGGGTTGCCACTTGCCACGATCCTGACAAATCTTTTTCGTTTCATCAACGTTCATTAGTTGCTACGTGCATGCATTTTGGCTAAATCAGCTGTCAAACGTGTTTTTCCTTATTTACAATTCTTCATTGTAAACAAGGAACTACAAACAGTATTACATCAAAAAAAGTACAATACATTGGATTATTATTATACCAAGTATTGGTATAATAAGTAGCTTTATATATAGCTTTTTTGATAAGACCAGAATTTTTTTAGATAACCTCACGATTGATGGTACGGAAAGTATTGTATAATACAATTCAAAAGGTAATGCAGCAGTTGTACCTCCTGAAAACGCGGTCAAAGGCGAGAGAATAAACGGGATAGTTATACAAGCGACCCCAAGAGAGAGCGAGGGGTGCTGAGACACGTGTTAATTGTATTAAATTGTTGGAGCTGTTAATAGGTCTTTGGTCATCGTGTAGAAATCACTGGCATTTAATGTGGGTTTCAATTCAGCATCAACAATGCAAAATATTGCAAGGAAGATTTAGGTGCTGCAGATACAATTTCTCATTTTGCATTCTTGTCTGAAGCTGTCACAGAACTATAGCCGTGGTCGACTGAGCGAGCGGTGGGCCAATCAGCGATCTGATGAACCGATGACATTGCTAAAGCCGTCGGAAAGCAGCGGAAGAGAATGGCAGGTGACTGAGGTATTCTAAGGATATGGTAGAGGCTGAGGCCCAGAAATATGCTGAAATCATTGGCGGCATAGATAGATATAATCTGAAGTACACAGTGCAGGATGTTCTCTCGAATGAGCAATCTAATTAGTACGTTTCGGAAACCACAATTTCCAAAGACAATTCAGCGCTTTTGACACGAAAGACGAAGAAGCGTAAACAGATTTGTTACGAGCATCTATTAACAATTATTGTAAAATCGAAAGACCTATGCTCATTATGCACGCTAAGTTTGTACTCAAGCTCTAAACGACAGGCGTTTCACGTATGTATTCTATATGCAGTCTACATTTTGGTTGTATTTGTATCGAGCGTATTAGTTGCGTTTTTAACTGAACACCATAATTATGCAAGGACCTTGGGGGACCTAGGCACACCAATGAAATATGGCGAAAAGATTAGGAGGGAAAATTATACGATGCTCAAGTAGCTGTCCTCTCTACTTAATCTACTATTGAATCGTTCGATAGCTACTTAAATGCCCGGGACGTCATAAATAACAGCCAACCAATCAATAGAGACCACGTCACCCCTCCACCGCCTGAATTAATCACGAGCCGTCAAGAAAGTGAAGTGTCATCGAGCGATAGAAAACTTGGCAAGGGGACGCCCTAACTGGGTGTGTAGATCTCACTGCCTCAGTAAACTAACCCATAGATACATAATCTCAGGCCAAATTCAATCCACAAGCTACCCAAAGAGTTATTGATATTTAGTGCACCGCACTCAGTGATCGGACTGATATAGGCAACATATTTGCATAGGTCATATATACAGAAAAGATCAAATATGGGTGTATAGATGTTAGTCTGGTGACCATAAGTTGGGTGCAGAAATGTGGGTAGATACCGAAGCTAGGTGGCGAGATAAGACTTGAGAAAAGATGGTCAGAGTGGAGTTTTTTTTCCCGCTGCCTTTTTCTCCACTACATTACGGCCCGAAGGCGGCGGCTTTCACTTTCATGTTACATTGTACTTTGACATTCTGCAAACAGAATGTAAATTCTTTACGTTGAAATAAATTGAATTGAATTGATAAGAAAAGATTCCCCTATTCCCTATTCTCTGCATATCTCTCTGGTGTAGATAAGTGAGTTTAGGTGTGTTCTTTTGCAAAATCTTTGTTTATTTTTTCTGCGAAAACTTGTGAGGCATCACGGTACCCCGATTAGTACGGCAACCTCAGGGGGAGTCGGGTAATTACCGACGTCATCATGCATTATGTATGCGATGACTACAATTTTAAGCCAATAAATAACACCCCCGGTAATACAGACGAAAATATGGCAACGCATTTATTATACCCACTAGAGTATAAAAAGACGGAATACCCGTTCGACTTCATGTTGAACGGTGTAGTTGCGTATCTTATCACGCAATATTTCCATGTCTGTGATGTGGTTGGCTGGTTAAAAATGGCACAGGGCATACTGATTTGGGACTCAAGGCCTAGATTCAAGTGCAAAAAAGTACTTTTAGTGCACTGCGGTTTCAAGTACACTCACACAATCTAATATACGTCAAATCTTTGCGTCGCCAATGTATTAAAAACATTTGTCGAAGACAAAGATTTTCTACTAATTTTGTAAACTTATAAATGTTTGTTTTAATAGAATAAGCCTAGAACCCGTACAAGTACGATTTGGTATTACTATATCATGACATGTGGATATCTCAGTTCATTTCCTGAAGTGACATAATTTGAATAGTTTACATAAGTAATTCTGACATATTTGATTTTTACCAATGGTGCTTAATGATTTAGAAAAGAGACTTTTTACGACCAGTATTGTAAAATCTAGAAATTGTCTTTATTCCGGGGATTTAAATGATCCTCAAGCATGGTGAACCAGGTTTGAAATAAGTACTCCATCTTTAGTCTCCTTTAGAGGAAGTAGCTCTATGCGAAGAAATTTACTGAACTTGTAACATGATTCTTCTAAATGACTTCTAGAGGTAGATCATCTGAGCTTACGTCTATTCGTTGTAAAATCTCCACCACTGCCTATTTGAAACGGTGTTTATGGAAGTTCTAAGGATCTTTTTTTTATAAATAAAAACCTTCATGAATAAAAATCTTTTTTTATTTAAAAAATAGTTGAAAATTAGCTTTAAATTAGCCTTTTATGTCGCATTATTAAAAAAATGCCTTTTGTTTCCCATTATTTTGTGACCCAAGCCTGATGGCCTCCAGACTGACAGCTAATTATATAGAGCGGCGAAATTATAGAGCTGACCGAGGTGCGGTTATTTCAATGATTATACACCTGTAAGATGGTTATGATGGAGTAATTTTGTACTTAGTGTCGCTGGAGAATTCCCTTTTGCGCAACGTTTTCATTTTGTTTCAACAAAGCCGGGTCTAGAATTTGTTAAATAACTAACCGCGAAGGGAAAGTATACAGAGGGTGCTCGTAAAGTAGATTTCAGTCTCTTTGGATTTTTTTCTGTTAATCAATAATAGCAAACAATGTACAAAGGTGATGTTAATGTAGCAATGTAAATGTATATAAAATCATGTTTTAATAGGCTGGCGATAAAGGTTTCATAAGGATTGTATTAATGAAGCGCTCCTATCTTTAAAATAACTCTTAAATGAGCTATTGCACGTTGTTTTATTTTAAATAGTATCTTGACATTGGGACTATAAATAGTAAAAGATTATATAGTTGAGAATAATAAAAAAAACTATTTCAGCATAAATAAAAGTCCTAATTATCTTTAAGAAGTGTTTAGTTTTGGTTAGTTGAAATAACAAATTTTTGCAGTAGCCCAATTAGTTTGATAAACCCACAAAAAATGGTCAGAATCAGTTCAAACTGAACCACACAATCTTTCACCAGCTCTCTATAAATCCACCACAATTACACTTTCTATTTCGTTCGTCTAAAATATGAGAGGGCTTGTTTGCGGAATAATGGATTCATTCCATATTCATTTACATTCATAACGAGATCGTGGTGCTTGCCGAGTCACCCCGTCGCAAATAATTTTAACTGGGCCCCCTAATTTCGTTAACTAGACAGAAACTGTATTTTTTCTAGTGAAGTGGAAAAAATCGGTACTACATATTGAAAGTGAATGTGAAAAACATTAAATTAATATCGTGATTATTTTCATTTTTTTTATATATTATTTATAATTATCGTAACTTTTCGGCATGACGCAGAAAAACGCGTTGAAATTGTAGTGACTTATTGAGGAAATCAAACTAAGTTTGGTTTTAAACCAACTCTGATATTTTAATAGGTACTTTTTTCATATTCCCTTGATTTATTTTCAGGGCCTTTGATGAAGGTTTTGCTATGAATTGTACAATATATAAAATAGTTTCTTTGTACATTATTTCATTATTGGTTTGATTTCATATTTGTTCAAACAATAATTTAAATTGTAATAGTAGGTAATTTAACTATATTGACCAACCACCACATAGGTATTTTTTGTTTTTTCTTTGCTCTGCATTGCCGCAATGTCCAATCTAATCCAAATCTCACGCACGCGTTTATTTACTATGCAAAAATCTGCAAATACAAAAAGTATTTAATTAAATCAATTTTTAATTTTTGAATGATTTGTGATGATTAAAATGTCGCAAAACGAATCTTCTGAAAGAACATCGTGCCATATGTGGCACAAATTTCTGTGATTATAATCGTTAGTTATATCGATAAATGCACTGGTAGAAAAAAAAATAATTTACACACGACCATGAATATTATTTTATTCCTTCGAAGAATATTATTTTTTCCACCTTTTCTCCACTATATTTAAGATCTCACTTGCAATTGATATCTATGTCTAAATAGTAACATCCATCAAGTCACAGTTTCTGCACCTGTTTTTTTCAACCGACCGACTTCGCCAGCGCCGCCTATACTTTGTCTACATTGTTTAGTCAGACTACAGTTGCAAGTTGGAGTTCCCTGTCGAGTAAAGGACATGATGACATGATCCAATATGAATTTTCTCCTGTCAGATTACTTTATGTCAATTCTTATTTGAATTAAGTAGCTGCCGACGTGTTTTGCGACCGTGTTTGATGTCTGCCGTTGGCTTAACAAAGAAGTTTTTGTTGACGAAAATGTGATTTCGAAAAATGTCACATCAAATTAATTAACCACGTAATAGCCAAGTACTAGACTTAGCTGTTACATTATTACGTTACCCAATAAAGTAGAGTATTAAATCTACATAATAAAGTTTATACCAACTATAAGCAATTAAAATTGTCCTCTAAACTTGCTAGTACAAGAGTCAAAAAGTCAAAATTGTAGTAAGGTGTAAAACTGCCTATCAAAAATTAATTTTTCCCTAATCATAAAATGTCAAGGTAATTTCCCGCAAGAAGTGGAAATGGACAGGCCATATGTGCCAAAGATATGACAAAAGATGGGGTGTAAAAGTCTGGAGATCTAGAGATGGGCGCAAAAGTCTGGGCAGGTAACCAACTTTCAAAAGATTGAAAGACGATCTGCTAGGGAACAACTATAAATTTTAGAGACTCATCCCCAGGTCAAAGTAGCAGGAAAAAACTGGAGGCGCAAAATGTATGGTATGCATTGGAAGGCACTTATTCTCAGCATTGGCTGAGAAAGAAAGAATAAAACCTCAAGCAGCACATCAGAAGCCCATAAAAATGGCGACAAGTGCAACCCCCATCACCACGTGTTGTCAGGTCTATACCATGTTATCGCATGCTTGAAACCTGAGATAAGAGGCGATCTAGCCGGCAACACCATAAGAGGTCGTTTATCTTGAAATTTCTCTTGAGAATATGACACTTGAAAGCTTCAACATGCTAAGTCAAACACTGAGAAGATGTGGTTTTGTAGGGTAGTGACTTAATATTCCACGGTAGTAATTAAGTAACTTGCGTGGAACAAGTACGGGGATGGAGAAAGCGCAGTTGGATTCGTGTCTATTTCGTCAGTTATATTCGTCAATGAGAGGGTACTAGTCATGTTTTGCTTTATTCTAACTAAAAAAATTATAATTTTTTTAAATAGATATTCTTCAAAGGAGACAATTTGGAAGAAAGTATCTCCGTAATAGACAGAGAAAAGTTTAAAATACAATTTTCCTTAATCTAAGGGTTTAGAGGCGACTTTATTACCAGGTTTCAGAGACAGGCAACCAACTATTCGAGCTCTGTCTCTACTTACTATAATTAAGCTCTGCGAATCAGAGCGAGGTTGAACTCTTCCAACAAAATATCAAGTACTTAAGTTATTCCGGAGTTTAAATGATAATGTGCAGTGGTTACAGAAGTTTTAGCGTCTTTATGTGTCTACTTAAAACATCAATTTGCTGCCAAATCTCCTTATGTTCATTTTCATATTCATATTATTTTTTGCTTAATCACATACATAGTTATGTTACAGGTGGTGTTGGTATTTTCAGGTAAATACATGATACCCTGCGAGGGCACTGCAATACAGTTAGTCTTATTATGTATGACAGATCCTAGGGCTAAATTAATATGATTTGAATCTTGTAGATTCTCTAACATGCACATCGAAAGTCTACCATTATGGTAAACTTAACGCATCTGATCTACAGAAACTTCTTTCGTGTCACAACGGAAAGAAAAAGCTTGGTCTCCAATACCGACTTTAGTTTGAAATCTTTATTAGTGTGAGAAATCTGTCGCTTTATCGCCGGCGGCGCCTGAGTGGCCCATCTTAGTATCTTTAGGGCCCGATATCTTTTATTGATCCCATATACAAGAGTCGGCTTTTAACCTCTTAGCGGTACGGTAGGAGATGGTGACAAAATGGTTAAGGCATGTTAGGGGTAATTTTTTACGATTTTGAGAGTTTTTAGACTTTATTTCTGGACGTCGACTCACAACTTTATTTTTTTGGTCTTTTTATGAGCTTTCTATGAACGTACTTTAAATATATTAACTATGTCTCATACTTTGCTTGGCTCAATCTGGGTGATATTTGTCATGACCTTGCCTGGTCGCCAAAGCACAAGTGACCGTATTTTGATATTGACCCTTTTGTATGTTCCCACTGCTGGGGCACGGGTCTCTTGCTGCATCGCAGGAAGTTGACCCCATACTCCACCACGGGGGCCAAGTCCTGGTTGGTGAAGGATTGCAAGCCACCCATAAGGCCACTGATGTGGCTTAACCGTATTGTTTGGAAGTTATTATTGTTATAACATATTTTAAACTTTCGCGACTTCAACACATAGAATATTTTCGGGGCTTAATCGCGTAGTAATTTATTGCTATTTTACCTCGACGTTTCGACGATGTTACAGTCATCATGTATTAGTTATTATTATTATTATAATTATATTATCTATCTATTATATTAAAAAAATCGCTGAATGTAAGCGCAAATCTAGAGAGCAACTGAACCGATTTCGCTAACTCTTTTTTAAAAAAAATTCCATGAAGTAGAAGGATGGTTCTTAAAGAGAGAGAAAAAAAAAATAAAGAATCGACTGTTAGGCGGTACAAAGTTGGCTGGGTCAGCTAGTAAATTATAAAAAGGTAAACTAAATATCGTTACTAAGGTTAACGTCAGTTAGAAAAGTGTAGTTTCCTAATGCTTAGCTTTAGTAATACCGTTAATTTAACCTCCGCCTTAACAGAGTTTGGTCAAGATCGTGACAAGTGGAACACGCTGGTCTCTGCCTACCTCTCCGAGATACAAGTGTGATGTAATGTATTGTAACCTCATTTTTGAAACATGACATGTTCCCTGCAGTGAGTCGTACCTACTCGTATATAGGATGCTTATACAGTCATATTATGGCCTCAGGTCTACCCGAGGTGCGATAAAATTCTTTGTTATGTTTTCAATACCCATTCATTCATTTATTGTATGGAATCAGGAGTTACTTTTCGGATCTCCATAAGTTTGTGTCTTATTTCTGCTTGAAAAAGTGGGAGGGAGGGCGGTGCATTAACTAACCGCATGGTGCTTGTGGGATTTTTGGCGGAATTCAGCATTTTAATACTCATTCATTCGTTTTTAAAATCACATTCAAATTCCTACTAGTTAAGTGTTATTAGATTGATTTGCAATTCAACTCGTTAATGCTGTACACCACCTAATCGATGAACCGGCTTCAACAACAAATTGCAATGTCAGAATTAACTGACATCATTACTTAGTGGAGACAAACACGCCTAACCACACACGCTCTATGCAAACAATGACACAAAAAACAACAATATTAAAATCACAGGCAGCTGCGAGCTATCATATGAAATCTATGGAGTGTTTATACTGCGTCAAGTAGGCAGGCACTCGCCTAGCCACCTTGGGCGAGTCGCTCGGCCGTCACCGGAAGTTACAGATGGATCTCTGGTTTTGATCCATTAAACCTTGCAAGTTTGATTATTGTCAAGTAAAAATATAAAAATGGCTTAAAGAATCTTTTCCCAACTAAATTAAGAAATCAAAAATTCCTTGTTAGGTATTTTTCAAATATGGATTATACTACACTTACATTGTAGCTCTCAAAAAGTGGTTTGTCAGTATTCTGATTGCACGTTTGAGGTTAGGATGTGCAGGAATTTTTTTTGCTTCAAAGCAAGCAACCCATTAGTAGTTGCCTTTTATGAGCTTTTTCATGGACCAGAAACTTATGTGACAGTTTAACATGTTTACTTCATGAACGCCAAAGTTGTTAGTTTCAGTATGGACAGATAGTCTCATATAAAAACAGGCAGGATAAAGAAATTGATAAGGCCTAAGGTCTGTGTCATAAAACTATAATTCATGACTGTGAAAATCGTTGATCAGTACACTTATTTCAGAAAAATATGTCTTGGTTGGGCAACATCAAAGAGTGGACCGGTTTTAAAACCGTGAACGAGCTATTCAGAATTCCACTTACCTAAGAGTACTGTCATGGAGACGCATTTCAAGAAGTTTTAATTTAAACATGAAAAATGAAGAAAGTTAAAAAAAGTGTTACAAGGCTTTTTTTTTTAATTAGCTGATTTTGTGCCCTATTGCTGAGCAATGGCCTCCCCTTTAGCTCTCTACTCCTCACTGTCACCGGTAACTTTGTTTATATAATGAACAAACATATTTGATTTCATTGCATTTTAACTGTCTTATTCTACTTAAAGTCCCTCTCCATTACTAAAGGTTGGCAGTTAGCTCTTTAAAGTCCGGTTCAGTGCAATGGGCATTGATCAGGGAGGCATCGATTGTCGTAAAGTGAAAACCATTTCGAGGAATAGGGATACTGATTACTATAGGGGTTTAAATACGTAAAATAAAAACGGATTATTAATATTTATTGCAAAATAATGTTCACTTCATTTTTCTGTCAATGACGTCATCATTAGCTCTAAAGCGGTAGTTCCATTGCCTACAAATATTTAAAAAAAAAATCGTCAACAACAACATTTGTCAAACGTCAACTTTTTTTATCATGAATAAATTCAATGAACGTAGTTCATAATGCCAGTGGTGACGTCATACTTACAAAACTTTAAATAATTAATAAAAAAATAATTACATCAAAAATTAAGAAAATATTCAAATTAGATTCTTATATTAGTCTTTATTTTAGATTTATATATTAAAAAATAGGATGTGACAGTGCCCGTCCTGAACCGCTTTTCCGCGGTTTTAACACCGGTCCACTCTTTGTTGATGTTGCACAACCATAACCTCTTTTTCTCAACTAAGCCTACTTATCAATATATTGTTAGTTTAAAAACCTATTTAGAGGCTAAAAATTTCACCCATGCCGGGATTCGAACCCGCAACCTCTGGCTATCCGTGCCAGAGGTTGCGGGTTCAAATCCCGGCATGGGTGAAATTTTTAGAATCTAAATAAGTTTTTAAATTTGTCCTTAGCACGGGTTAGTGCATTAAAAATAAAAATAGTATAATATTGTTAGTTTCACAGTTCTAACAGCAACAAACCGTCATACCGAACAGAATCCACTCCGCTGCCACCGGTAGCCCACGCGGGTGTTGTGACAGGCTGCTGAACAAACACCACTCGACCGCCACTTATCGAACGAGCAATTGTACTGCCATCACTGTTTGAATAGAGCCCGGAGTGAGTGGTGGAGACCTGCGGGAAAAAGTGCTCCTAAAACGATCTGACGGATATAAGGGCTAGTGTAAACACACCTCCTAGCGAGCTCTAATGGCGATGTCACTTGCCGATGACCGACGAGACTTAGAAAAATGAAGGACAGGTGTCCTTGGTTTTGTCCAATGGTTTCAAAATTTTCTCCGTGGTATCGGAGTGGTAGTGGAGCGTTGGCTCCTCTTTCGGGAGGTCGACGGTTTGAATCCCGGCATGCACCCAACCAACCAACCCGTACCAACGACTTTGTTTTCTAAGTTAAGCCTTTTTAAACTTATAGTAGCAATACAACTCGCTAACCGTGAAGGAAATCTGAGTGTCTGAGGTGTTAATATACCACAGCGCTTGAAATCGTCAATCCGCGGTGGGCAGGCTTGGTAATTAAGCCCATACTCTTTCTCTGAAGGCTGTGCCCTGCAGCGGGACGTTTATAGGCTACAAAACAAAAATATTTTAAATACATAGCATATTCTTTATTGTACACAGAAATTACAGTAACAGATTTTATATAAAAATATAGTACATTAGAACGAAAGAGGCCTAAGTAAAAAAATAGTTTAAATACTCAAAAAAATCTCAAAAAATTGAGTACCTAACAATCATAGAGAGACATAAAAAGGTATGCTCTATCCGATGAATAGTAAAACAAAGGCACTTATTGTAAAAAAAAGAGCATAGCGAATCTTCCGTCCACGGCATACCTTTTTATGACTCTATGATTGTAACTCAATGTCACTATTTTTTGACTTAGGCCTCTTTCGTTCTGAGGGTGCGAAATGGCGGCCTTATTACTAAAAGCAATTTTATTTTGAATATCGATGAATCCACCGTAAGCTGGTGACGTGTTAATGTAATATAAAAGCATACAAGTATCGAATTATTCATTGTCAAATTAAACTGTACGAAGCGATTGAATTAATCGAGTCAATTTAAATAACAGTGTTCGGGGAATTGTATCGATATAAATTCACGCGCTGGTAACACGAGTTAACAACGCCAGTAGTACAATTGACAGCTGTGCACTTTTATTATTATTACTATTTTTATTAAATTATTCATTGTACCAGTATTAAGTTTGGGGTTTTTTGTCCATTTTATCTCCAAAATGGTCTAGATTTCGAAATGGTCACCTAGTTTGAATTGTAACGTTCAATAAGCCGCAGCTTCTGCGCTACTTTGAATAAAACCTTTTCATTTCATAACCACTACTCTTATAATTTACTCTTTAATTATAAAAATCACATGTGTTTCCTTTATGTATCTCGGTTAATTTAGTGGAGAGTGTAAGAAACTTGGTAAGTTCCACGTAGCATGTATTTTTTTGGGACTAGAAGTTGGGTAATTTTCTTCCATTCATGTTTTGGTAGGACAAATAAATTACTAAAAAATACCCGGAACCGGCGTGCGTGGATGCAACGGCTGATGAACGCTGATGAAGCGAAGGTGATCTGTCAGGATCGTGGCAAGTGGCAGTCCGTGGTCTCTGCCAACCCCTCTGGGATACAGGCGTGAGGTTACGTATGTATGTAAATATACTTCCACCATTGAATTTTAACAATTCAGTGCCACACAATACAATTGCTTGCCCTAGTCCCAATCTAAGATGCCCTGTGCTATGGGAACTAGGCAAAGAAATCACATTCATGGAAATATACCTAGAATGAGGCCATTTGTACAAATGGGAAAGTAACTTTCAGCACTGTAATCAAGCGTAATATCGCTAATGCAACGAGGCAGCCAAACTTCGTTCGATTTTATTTCAAAAGTTGAAAAAAAAACATGGTTATAAACTCTAACTTAACCAGACTCCCCAAGATTTGTTGGAAGAAATCTCTTACAGAGATATGCTTGCCTTTGTACATGTATTTTCTTGCATTGTATTTCTTTTTTGTGTTTTTCTTGTGCCATATAGTGTAATAATAATAATAATAACTTACTCTAACCGAAATATTTTTAAGGAATACTTAGTTTAATAAATCGGATACTCAAAAATAGTTCATATTAGTGGCAATTGAGATTCCATGACTCGGTATAAAAGGCAAAAGGCTGACCTTTTGTCGAATTTATTCCCCACCAGAGGCTAGTGGGGCGATGAAATATCGGATAGTTGGGGCGTTTATCAGAATCTACCGTGAGTTATGCGACTCATAACGAATACGAGATGGCGATATTCGATTTCGGAACGGCTTACGCGAGCTGCGATTGGCTGGCCGTCGTTTGAATGTTGCAAGATGGAAAAAAGCCTTGTTCTAATAGCTCAACACTGTCGCTTTTATAAGGAAAAAACCTAGAATTAATTTTTAAGCATACAAAATTTAATACTAGTTGTTTTTGTTATAATATACTTTATCTTGCTTGCGGTTGGCTACCCATCGTTTAAATTTAGAGACATATAAAAAATCCTTTTTTTGTTTGCTAAAAATCCCTCAAACTCTATTTATTCTGCTTTGTTTTACTTCAAAAACCTTAATATTAAATATTAATAAAAGATGTTAAAAGGAAGAGGGCTGATGATGATAGAAACATTTTTTTATCGCATCATAATTAATTATATTTTTAATACAATTACACTTGCTATTAGAATACTACGCTTGAAAATTTTCGGTCCATAAGTAATAAAATACAAGGTAAACTAATAATTTATAATAAGTATTTTTAATGACTGCCGCAAAGATAATTATTAAATTCTTATCGATATCGACCCTTGTATGTCCCCACTGCTGGGGCACGGGTCTCTTCCTGAATCGCAGGAAGGTTAGGTAATACTCCACCACGGGGGCCAAGTCCGAGTTGGTGGAGGATTGTAAGGCAGGGGTTGGCCTTACTGTCAGAAGTTATCTAGCCGCCCATGAGGCCTCTGACATGGTTTAACGACTGCCATTACATGACAGCCGGCACCAACGGCTTAACGTGTCTTACGAAGCACGGAAACGCTCGGAAAAATACCACTAACGGTAGTCACGGGACGGTCACCCATCCTGCACCTGACCGCGCCTGTTGTTGCTTAACTCAAGTGATTAATTCCAATCACCCGATTCGACTAGGCCACGAGCGCTTCATTAAAGTCTTAAGCAGTTTTAAATTATTTATTTGTTAATAATATTTATAAGTCGCAGGTCGGTCGGTGTCCTGAGGCCGGAAGCCCAGAATGCTGGCAACATTCAATTAATGTGTTAATTAATCAATTGTATATTTTTGGAAAGAATTCCGCCAAATTAATACTTAATACTTTTGAACATTACAGGGGATCAAAAGGTTTATAATATGAATGCTTGTTTCATCAAATAGTCTAGTACCTGCATAATTAGCTGTAGTCAAAGCAAATCAACCTTAACATGACATGACGTAAAATGACACATTGTTTGCTCCCTACCTCAGCATAAGATCATATGACCTAATCCACGTAGAGGTGCGTTAAATTTACTAGTACATTAACAGCATAACAAAAAAAACATATTCTACCGGTCTAGATATAAAAATTTTGTCTTGCTGGCGGCGAGACTTTTTTGAATATATCGTAAATGACAATATAGTCAAATAAGATTACGGCTTAGAAAGCGAAGCATTTCTATGCACGGTATGAGTTTAAAAAAGCTGTCTGAGAATTTTCCAATATTGTAATCGTAAAAGGGGGAAAAACTAAGCACCTTATTGAGGCAATAGCCGTGACGTTACATGCTGTAAATTCCCCTCTTTCGAGTATAATAACTATCAAGCTTGCATACCCCGCGCGCTGTAGTCAATAATTTTTATTTTTGATAGCCGATAGATGCGTCGCAACTCATTGTTTCATTTTTGTGATAAAAAGAACTTTTGAATTTACTGTAAAACGCTGGCTTACCTAATAAGAATATTAGGTACTTGCAACATTTTCCAGAAAGTGAAAACCTCAGAACTCCAGAATACCATTAGAAACTCATGACGTAAGTGGAAAATATGTGTTCTACGTTGACTGATACTCGCACTGCTAAACTCCCTGCTCGGAACGCTGCCGCAATGTGATATATTTACTGATTGGGTAAATGATTGAAGAATGCAAGGGAATGCTTGGAGAGGGGTGATTCTGTTTTTGTAGTATTTAAGTGCCTATTTTGAGGCTAAAAATTTCACCCATGCCGGGACTCGAACCCGCAACCTCTGGCTATCCGTGCCAGCGCTCTTCCAATTGAGCCAATGGGCGACTCACCGGCATCCGTGAAATTTCGAACCTCCTTACACTTTTCTCTGTATTACGTACAGGCAGCGACATCTGGCTATGTTATATCTTTTATATTGTTTGATTTTTCGATGAATAAATAAGTTTGTAGCGATCTGGGGTTAGCGGTAAGTTACAAATGTAAATAAATGAATATACAAATACTATGTTTACTAATGTCATGCGCAGTCACAAGTCCAATCTGCTGCAACTTATTCTACAGGGCAAAAATCAGGGATAGAAGATATCTGGCTGTAGAAAAACATCGTAACTCCAAAATCTTACAGAGTGGCTCAGCACGAGAAACATAGAACTTTTCCGAGCCGCAAAATCCCGGGACAAAGTAGCCACAATGATAGCCGACCTCCGATCAAGATCTCAGCAAAAGAATAAGGAGTCTACTAATGTAAAGATTGATCAGCTGCATTTAAATTTATGAGCAGAACATCAATAGCTCCAAAGAAGAACGCTAATGGAACAACAACTATAAAAACAGTAACTTGACAGTTGAAAAGCTTCCCTCCACGCCCGCCCTCGGGAATGGAGTGCGTGACGGCGAAATTGTATTTCCAAAATAAATTAACTGGCACAATACATTACTGTGTCCGATCATGTGCTTTTATGAGCCGCGGCACCATTAGCCCATCGCGAGACTTATCGGGCGCGGGTAATCTGACAAACAAACAATGGCTTAAAAGTATTATTTATCACTAGCGGGACGGCCCCCGCGCTGTGCATAGGGGGTGGGAAGTGCGGCGCGCATAAAAACATGGCGGGCCTGTTATGGACTAAACACACTGAGCTGCGGTCTAGATTAATTTGGCAACAAACTGTTATGCAGTTTCGCAAAAACAACTTCTGTATTTTTCATTGAATAATCTTCTTCAGCTGGTAGTAGCAATACCACGGTGAAGGTAAACAGCGTGATGAAACGTGAGTATCTGAGGTGTTTACCTCAGCGCTTGAAATCTCAATCTGGGGGTAGACACGCGTGTATATTCTACCACAAAACACAATCACTTTTCCTCATGCGCGTGTGTTTTTTATAACATTAGTATAATTATACCCAGATAGGTATAATTTAGTTTAAGAAAAGGCCTTGCCTGAAAATCGGCAACTAGTTGCATATTGGTGTACATTAGTTACAAGCCGAGGCACAGACCTTTTTGTCTTCATTTGTTATTTATAAGCTGTTAAATAATAGTCTCTTTAAACTGTCATTAATGCCTCTAGTATAAGTGATTGTTGTGTCTTATTTCGCTTGAAGACAAATAAATATATTCTATTCTATTCCTGCATGGAGTGACATAAGACGAGTCACGCATTTTGTGGCGGGTGAAAATTAGACAATTAATGTGCTGGAAAGTTGACACTTTTGACATTTAATACAGTCGTCGTACTATCCATGCTTATCTAAAAATATTACGTGTACCTATGGTAATCAGACGAAGACATTACAAACCAAAATTCCCAGAATGATACCGTTTGTTTACTACCTCTGTCATGGAAATCAAACGTGAACCCGCCTATGAAGCGCATCAGCCTTTTAAAGGTTAGTGTTTTGATTAGAAATTCTGTGTTCTGGTGCCAAACCCAGTGATGTGGTAAATGAAAGATACAAACATGGATTGAACCACTCCGATTTGAGAAATTAGACCAAATCAAAGTATGGCAGTCCCCAGCAGAAACTCAACCCACGACCTCTGGTCTGTCTTAGTTATAAGCCTTAGCATCTACGTAATGAGACGATTTATATAATTTTCAGAGGCACGCAGCTTTACTCATGTTAGATAGGTATAAGGAACACACGGATGCTGCAGTGCATGGTATATTGTTTTTTAGATGGAGTGGACTTGCCCATCGCCTATACCATCCTCACAATTTAGTCGGCCTAACCTACAGGAAAGTTAAGTCAATAAGTGCGGAGCTAACCAAGCCGTGGGATTCCTCACGATGTCTTACTTCCTGTCTTACGAGTCAAACATTATTACCGCTAGACCAACGAGGCACTCAAATATCTCTAGTTCCATCATTCCGGATTCGTCACGCATTTGTTTCGCGTCACAGTATGTAATGCCCTTTAGTCTTACAAAGTTACCTTGTGACCACACAGCAAGCGAAACCCCACTCTATGCCCCAGTGTTAGAGTTCACAGGCTTCTGAAGTAGATTGATTAGCCAGGGTTAGTCGTTATGAATGACGATTTGTCATTGGCGAGCACTTTTATGGGCGCTGGCGGTCATCTCACGTTAATCTGTTTGAGTGGCGATTTTATGCGCCCAAGATGAAGCTTTAGGCGAGTAAAAAATTACAAATGAATGTATTTAACATGGTCGAGAAAAACTGTCAAGGGAGAGAATGAGAATATTTGGAGGAGGCAGCTTCTGCCTTCTGAGTGAAGGCCTGATTGAAAGACAAAAAAATTAAAATTAGTTAAATGTTAATTGTGGAATAGTTTATCAATAAATGAATTCATAATCATATAAATGTAATAATGAAATAAATAAACATGAAATGTAAAATAATTTACACCCCTTAAACATGGAAGTACTTAGACTAGGTGCGTTTCCAAGTTTGTGATGTCCTTGCCTAGTAACCATAAGAATCCTAGTTTGGGACCAGGACACGTGAATGTGTTTCATGAAATATTATTATTAGTACTCGTAGCTAAAATTATGACAGTGTCTTTTTTTTGTTTTTTAACAAAAACTTTCGTAACCACTACAAGTTATTTATTAAAATCCGGATGATTTTTCAGATAAAAATTTCCCGACTCTAAGTATACTCTTGACATTATGATGTTACTCCTTGTACAAAAAGCCTAATTTTAAGTCATCCAAAAAAGAAGGCCAACACACAAACAATAAATCACTACGTTGCCATATACAGAAACTAAGCAGATGCACCGACCCATAGAAAATGATTCCAACACTCCCAGTAGTAGTCTCAAAACAGCTTTTATTGTACAAACTGCAATCGACGATCGGATTAAATTGACCGCGGCCCATTAAATCTGTCAGTCGGACAACGCAGCGACAATAGGGCGACCATTTGTAGTGGACGGTTCGAATGAACCTAGTAGCACACGCTGCACAAAACTTTGAGGCACAGAAAGACGGTTTAGCACCCGCAACTGGCGCGAGTGCATGCAGAAAGTACCGAATGTCAAATAAATAAATTAAAATGTATTGACATTTCCATACAAAAGCAATACAAAGTAAGAGTAGAGCAAGGCACATAAAGAAAAGAAACAACAACGAGCACATGAATAGTAAAATTCGTTATCGTTATCAACCCTTGTATGTCCCCACTGCTGGGGCACGGGTCTCTTCCTGCCTCGCAAGAAGGTTAGGCCATACTCCACCACGGGTTCCAAGTCCGGGTTGTTGGAGGATTGTAAGACAGTGGCGGGCCTTACTGTCAGAAGTTATCAAGCCGCCCATAAGGCCTCTGACATGGCTTAACGACTGCCATTATATGACAGCCGGCACCAACGGCTTAACGTGCCTTGCGAAGCTCGGAAGCGCTCGGAAAAATGCCACTAGCGGTAGTCACGGGACGCTCACCCATCCCGTACCTGACCGCGCCTGCTGTTGCTTAACCAAGTTATTGATTCCAATCACTCGGTTCGCCTAGGCCACGAGCGCTTCAGTAAAATTCAAGTACTATAAAATAACAGAGCATTGTGGGTGTGGCAAATGCTAAGATAGATACATAGCTTCTATTGCAATTTTATTGCGATCTCATCTGGGCAACCTTATATGTAATTTTTTTCTTATTAAAAAAAAGATACAAATGGCAGGTATCAGTCCACCACTATAATAATTATTGCATATGAAGCAACAGTAGTTTGTCAGAATCGTGGTAAGTGGCAAACCCTGCCTACCCCTCCGGAACACAGGCGTGAATTTACGTATGTGTGCGTTTGTGTATGTGTTTGTGTGTGTACGTGAGTCTGTTTTGAATAGCTCAGGGACTAGCGGTATCACGTTTGCTTGCCATGACAAAGGTTGTATCGTAAGCAAATCGAAGCATTTTATTCAAGATTACGCAGAAACTGAGAGTTGTTAAAGTGAAACTACGTGTCTATTTCAAAAATTAGATAATTTTAAAGAAAAATGGGAGAAAAATCTTCAAAGTCTTTTCAGAGTCTTTTGATACTTGAATATCAGACTTTAGTACTTTTTATTCTAAAATCAGGTACAAATGCATCAAACTGACATTCCAGACATCTTTGTCATTTAAATAATCTGTAGGGTTATGGTAGTCTTTTACGCACAAAATGTGCTTTACACGTTGTAGGTATGATTTCCGCTCCTCGGCGCCTTTAAATTGTACAAATTGCCTCAGTTACCAATAAACTCTAAAGAAGCGCTCGCGGCCTAGCCGAACCGAGTAATTGGAATCAATCACTTAAAGTCAGGTGCAGGTTGTTGACCGTCCCGTGACTACAGCCTGTGGCATTTTTCCGAGCGCTTCCGTGCTTCGCTCGCTAAGCCGTTGGTGCCGGCTGTCATTGGCATTGTAATGGAAGTCGTTAAGCCATGTCAGAGGCCTTTAGGCGAATTAATACCTTCTGAGAGTAAGGCTTGCCACTGTCTTACAATCCTCCACCAACCCGGAATTGGCCCCCATGGTGGAGTGTGCCCCAGGAGTGGGGACATTCAAGGGTTGATATCGAACCAATGAACTTCTTTGACTTCTATTCTTCTTTGATCTGCTATTTTTTTTACATCCGTTTCGTAATAATTTTACATAATACACTTATCCTTCTGTGTCACCGTAGTGCAATTGTAAGGTCATTGTAGCACCCGCCACGAGTAGTGTGACCATCTATCACGGGTGTCGCGCGATCATTTTTCATTAGACACGATTCATTAACATTCCCGGGGACGGCCAATTATGTCCGCGCCATCCATCAACGCACCGTCACCCTACTAGCACAAAAGGGAATGGAAGCACGAATTTACCGCCCGCCGTATGCATGCTGTGATTGCCTGATGAGATTTGTCAATTTCTCTGTAGTATATAAAATATTTTATTGTTGTTCTGTTAGGGAAGTAGCAAATATAGCCTTCATACTTCTCTCCTTTTTTACGAAGAGAGATCGGCTCGTACAGGCCTAATGAATAGGCTTGATTTTCTAGTAGGTTGATGACGGCTACCATAATTCCATAATTCAGTTACCTCGGGCACTGACTGAAAATCAGCGCTGAGGGCTCAGTCCCTCAGCACAACGCTGAGTCAGCTGCCTTTTGTGGCAATTTAGATGCACCACAGGCGAAAGCTATTTGTGTGTTTTTTTTTTTTTTATTTGTATATTTGGTTAATTTCTGTTGTGCTCATGTTGTGTTAATTTTGTGGTTTTTTGTTTCTGTGATGTGTCTTGTTGCTCTAATAAATGTCTTTCTTTCTTTCTTTCTTTCTTTCTTTCTTTCTTTCTTTCTTTCTTTCTTTCTTTCTTTCTTTCTTTCTTTCTTTCTTTCTTTCTTTCTTTCTTTCTTTCTTTCTAAGCTTAGGTTTTCCTCTTGACTTAACCTGAAAATTTAAAAAGGACCTGTTTCAACGTACCTATTTTATTCAAAATAATAAAAGTAATTACAAGTAAAAGTAATTTCAAAATCTAGATAGATCATACATACATACATACATACATACATACATACATACATACATACATACATACATACATACATACATACATACATACATACATACATACATACATACATACATACATACATACATACATACATACATACATACATACATACATACATACATACATACATACATAGATAACCTCACGCCTGTGTCCCAGAGGGGTAGGCAGAGACCAGGGACTGCCACTTACCACGATCCTGACAGATCACCTTCGCTTCATCGTCGTTGCATGCACGCACGCCGGTTCCGTGTACTTTTTATCTTTCCCTTTGCTAATACATCCCCTATCTGGTCGATGTATGTCCGCCTGGGACGACCCTTACCAACTCTTAGATAGATCATTTTGGAGAAAAAATGGACAAAAAACACTCCAAACCAACAACAGTTTTTAAATCTTTCCGATACTCAATGAACAGAGTTTACATATTATTCGAAAATCCAGCAGCGCTATTATGTTTGTGCATAATAGCGCTGGTCCCTGGTCTCTGCCTACCCCTCTGGGACACAGGCGTGAGGTTATCTATGTATGTATGTATGTATGTATGTATGTATGTATGTATGTATGTATGTATGTATGTATGTATGTATGTATGTATGTATGTATGTATGTATGTATGTATGTATGTATGTATGTATGTATGTATGTATGTATGTATGTATGTATGTATCAATTTAAATTCATTATTCCGCGATAGTAACCGAAAATGACCGGAGATATGTAATTATTAATTATTGCTTTACGTGTCTCTTTTATTTTGTTTGTGTGTGGTATTGTTATTAATGTAATATATTGTAATCTAGATCTGTGTATTCTGAAATAAAAACATATTATTATTCTTATTATTATTTACTTCAAAATTTCTGGTGTAGAATAGAAGAAAAGTCAGGATCGTGGCAAGTGGCAGTCCCTGGTCCCTGCCTACCCTTCTGGGATACAGGCGTGAGGTTAAGTTATGCTAGTTTGTGTATTTAGAAGAGCAGTCTATAATATGTTTTGACGTGCAATTCGCCATATTTATTCCGCCGTATCATCATTATCGTGCACACTGCGTGGTTTGAATGCGTCTAATAAATCGCCGCGATTTATATTCGTTTGTCATACGTCCCCCTTTTTAATGGGTTCGTTACGGCCTTGTATAATATATGACGAGTTTTGGATACTTTTACTGGATGGAACGGTAGGATTTTTAAAAACATCTGTCCCGTTTTACCTAAGTATTATGCTTATCCTGTGGAAAAAGTAAGTTAAGTCAAGTGAACACATCGTTAAGTAATTTACACAGCTTATACTATTTTTATTTTTAATGCACTAACCCGTGCTAAGGAACAAATTTAAAAACCTATTTAGAGGCTAAAAATTTCACCCATGCCGGGATTCGAACCCGCAACCTCTGGCTATCCGTGCCAGCGCTCTACCAATTGAGCCAATGGGCGACTCACGGCATAAGTGAAATTTCGAACCTCTTTACACTATTCTCTGTATTACGTACAGGCAGCGACATCTGACTTAAGCAAATTGCATTACTTATAGCCCCGACTACCTACTTTGCAGTTAGGTTTAACATCGGAACGATATCACTGTACCCACATGATTATACCATTTTTATTTTTAATGCACTAACCCGTGCTAAGGAACAAATTTAAAAACCTATTAAGAGGCTAAAAATTTCACCCATGCTGGGATTCGAACCCGCAACCTCTGGCTATCCGTGCCAGCGCTCTACCAATTGAGCCAATGGGTGACTCACGGCATCAGTGAAATTTACCATTGGCTCAATTGGTAGAGCGCTGGCACGGATAGCCAGAGGTTGCGGGTTCGAATCCCGGCATGGGTGAAATTTTTAGCCTCTAAATAGGTTTTTAAATTTACACAGCGTTAAGTTATCTATATAAAAGGATGATTTATATCTACATCGTCCAATGACATCTCCACTCACACTAAATGGGCAAAGAGACCACTCGAATACACCAGATTGCTTATTTTTACTAGAAAATAGTATATTTCATTACAAGTGCGGAAAGGCTGTCATTGCAAAGAGTTCTGACAAATGAAATGAAATGAAAAGGTTTTATTTAAAGTAGCACAGAAACTGCGGCTTAATGAACGTTACAATTCAAACTAGGTGTCCATTTCAAAATCTAGATCATTAAGGAGAAAAAATGGACAAAAAAACTCCTAACTTAGTCTTTTCAAAAGTCCTTAATTAACATAGTTTACATAATTATTTTAAACATAGAACTCATACATTGTACTGGCTTTCATTCCAGACCTCATTGTCATCTAAATTATCCTTTATGTTATACCTAGTAGCCCTTTTGGCACAAAGTGTGCTTAACATATAGAACCGCGATTCAGGCAAGCTTAATATATCTTCAGGGATTTTATTATAGAAGCGTATACAATGCCCCATGAAGGATGTATTAACCTT
Source organism: Yponomeuta sedellus (assembly GCA_934045075.1). Taxonomy (NCBI): domain Eukaryota; kingdom Metazoa; phylum Arthropoda; class Insecta; order Lepidoptera; family Yponomeutidae; genus Yponomeuta; species Yponomeuta sedellus. Next base: position 1,280,118 of record OW203727.1, on the reverse strand, counting down.
TGCCAGCCTAAATAGTGGGAACAAAAGTTTATGTTTATTTCTAGTATTTACGATGTGTTGTGTTGTGTGTTGCGTTGGCTACCTAAAGTTTTAAAGTTACTGATATTTTTCCTAACGTACATAATGTTTTCATATATATACTGACTGGCAACTGTCAGGATGTTAGTTTCTTTAAAGAAATCTGTTAACGAATCTCTACTACCCAGCCTATAAATGAATCTGATTGCTCTCTTCTGCAATGTATGTCTACCCGAGCCGAGGCGCAGCCGAAAGCGAGGGTTGACAGTCGGAACAAGTTGCAATGACGGTTCCGCACGTGTACTGAACGACTATTTTTAATACATTTGCAACAAAATAAACAATTTAATAAAGAAAAATTATTTGGTAAATGGCGCCAACCGTAAAAAATATAAGCAAAGTTTTTTTTCTTCTCCCACTCTAGTAGGCAAAGGGAAAAGGGAATGGGATGCCCATACAGCCACGTCTTCAGTAGATTTTTCTATTGATAATTATGAAATGAAAATGAAATTTAATGAGATGAAATGAAACCTTACTTAACTCATTCAATCAAATCATTAAATCTGATATTGAAACAAATTACTAGCTCATAAAAACTTCTATGATTTTTTTTAGTAAAAACTTGGTTTTTCTTGTTAATAGACATTATTTTGACAGTTGGGAAAGAAAACGCACGAGTTCGGGAAAGGTAAAAAAAAGCACGAGTAAGTAATAGCCCACATCCCGCACGCTATACGTCCCTGTAATACGCCACTTTTTGAGCAACTGTATTAAAATCATTTTACATACATCCACATACATTGCTTCTGGCCACACACTAGGATACCCTGTGTCGTGGGAACCAGAGACAACTACATCACAAACATGTGAACATCCAAGACCTGGGCTTTTGTTTTGTCCCCAGCTGGGATTCGAACCCGGGACCTCTTGCATGGAAAATAATGAACTTCCTCACAACACAATCACTTCTCGTGGTCTCAAACTATTATGTACCCTGTGCTATGCTAATCAGGCAAGGACATAGGGATTCACCCAGACTGACGCCATTTGTACTAATGTATGGCGGCCCCAGTGGGAATCGAATCCACGACCCTCAGCCTAATCAGATGCATTATGTTACAGTGGATGAATGTAGAAAAATATTGAAAGTAAGCGAAACAATATATTTAACGCAACTCATACCACTCAATGTAGATTTCTATCCGATTGAGAAACTTTATACATCTATTGTGAGTGAAGGTGCTAATGTTACGTACATTAGCACCTTAACTCATATAACACAATAGATGGGTCAACTACTCGGACCCTGCACTGCCTTTGTTTTAGATAGAGTAGACAAGCCCAGCACCCATACAAACCTGACAGCTTTTAGCCCACATGAAAGAAAAGTTAATACGTGCGGAGACAACAAAGATGCGGGTGAAAAAGCAAGGAAAGGTTTTAAAATATTGTATACTAATACTATGGTTTTACTGTCATCGTCACATTACACTTCGTTCGTATAGGCACTCTTTCTTTTCAACTTCTATTAACAAAAAAGTATGCGCAAAAATGCTCAAAGCGCGAAGCTTGATGCGAACCGCTCGTGGCCTAGTCAAACCGAATGATTGGAATCAATCACTTGAGTTAAGCAACAACAGGCGCGGTCAGGTGCTGGACGGGTGGCTGTACCGCGTCTACCGCTAGAGGCATTTTTCCGAGCGCTTCCGTGCTTCGCAAGGTACGTTAAGCCGTTGGTGCCGGCTGTCACGTAATGGCAGTCGTTAAGCCATGTCAGAGGCCTTTTGGGGGGCTTGATAACTTCCGCAGTAAGGCCCGCCACTGTCTTACAATCCTCCACCAACTCGGACTTGGACCCGTGGTGGAGTATGGCCTAACTTTTCTGCTATGCAGGAAGAGACCCGTGCCGTGGGGACATACAAGGGTTGATATCGTATGCGCAAAAATGTCGAGTGTGAAGCATTCGGTAAATATATTTTAAGTTAGCGTGTGCAGGTTTTCATGCAATGTTTTCCTTCGCGACTGTCAAATATTTGACGAAATGAAGCCGAAACAAAAACGTTTAAGTAATGCGCGCCTTGCGGTCGTTTCAAGACTCACGACCATTAATATTCATGCAGAATTCTATAGAAACCACCGCGATTTGGGTTTGGACCCGCTGGGTTTTAGATTGTAGTCGCATAAGTGGATAACTAAAATTAGTATTTGATAATCAACACAACCATGCGCATGCCCAGCGTGGGGATTATGGCCATTAACCCCCAATGATGGCACAACCTTGCGCTATGGCACTCATTAGGGGAGGGCTATGTGTAGCAGTGGACTAATATATATTGAAGAAGAGAAGAGAAGAGAAGCAACAAAACCAACGAAACGTTGTGCTGCCTTGGCAGAATATTGCTCTTATATTACGCACACCAAATTCTAAACGCTTCCAATCGTGTAACTGTGACATCACTCTGGAATTTGACAGTTATACTGGAGTCGCGCAGGATTTCGTGTGCATAATTGACATTGAATTGTAAGTTAATTGACAACAAAAGATATTTCAATTCTTTACTCTAAAACTTCTGGTGCAGAATAGAAGAAAAGATTGAATACAATCATTTCTCAAAGTTCGTTATTGTTATACTTTTCATTAAACTACTATTCTTCTTCGTCTTCAGGCTATATTAGTCCACTGCTGGACAAAGACCTCCCTTAATGAGCGCCATACTCGTAGCGCCCTATTTTCAGCTTGCCACACCCAGCATCTGCCGGCAGTTTTTCACAGATCGTCATCCCACCTGGTCGGAGGGCGTCCTACACTACGTTTGCAGAGTCGCGGTCTCCACTCAAGAAACTACTATCAGTATATTTAAATTTAAAAATAAAAACTGTTATTCGCCCATGACACAGGCTTAGCCTAGTGTGGGTATATCATTACTCAATTGGTACTGTTTTTTCTGGTATTCTTAGTGGTGTTGGTTCTCTTGGTACATAATGTCTTAATCCATTTATTAAATGCAAATTTTCATTTGGTTTATTAAACGATTTTTGCTTTGATTGATTTATTGAGTTAAGGACTTGAAGATCAGCATTAAGCTACTAAGTCACTGCAGTGACATTGAGAGCGCTGCGATCTGGGATTCCTGAAACAATTTTAAATTAAATGCAAGGCCCAGTCTCACGGTTCACATCGGACCATCCGAAAAAGAAGTGGTCCGAAATCTTGTCAAATACCATTGGATGTTTCAACCTTTTGAAGGGTTTGTGGAGAATTTCTCGCGGCGGGGAGACTTTTTCTGTGTTTGTTCCAGTGTCAGAACTTGAGATATCTTTAGAGATTGTTCCACGGTATTGACACAAGCAGTCTGTATACACGTCCCATTGAAGTGCATTGGCGCGGATTGGCGAGCAAGCGCTGAGGCTTATGAATACCGCTCGAACAACGTTTTAAATTTCCCCTTGCTCCTAACGCTGAGAAATCTGAACATCTTCTAGTGGTATTGCTACTAAAAATTTGCAAATGCAGCAAGACAATGAGGACTTTGCTTTTTTTGTTTCCCTGTCACTGGGCTAGTCGCTTAGCTTGGTAAGTTTCTGCAAGGAGTTCACTTGGACGTAATTTGAGGGAGTTTAGGAGATCACAAAACGAAACGTACAACGTCATTGTTACATCACATCACAGTTTCAAATTAAATAACAACAAGGAAAAGCAAAAATCAAAATGCACGGCTAGCATCGTTGTGAGTTCAGCGCCATCTACAGAGTTCTTATGAACCACTTTCTTAATAGTCTTATAAGAAAACCTCCCATTCGTAGATGCGTGCTCAAAAACAACACTCGCCTTAATACACTTCTTAATTTATGCGTAGACAAACAGAATCTTAGCAACTGAATTCTAAGAGTTAACCTCAAAGCCTCAGAGTGGAGTTTCGAAAGGCAAACTGTGTAGAGGTTACGATGGAAAGTGAGGTTGTGGGTAAAGTCAAACAGTAGCTGGCCACCCGAGAGTATCTTAACTCGTCAAGAAGCAGGATTGAGTGTTTTGTCTGTAAACATGATTAGGTTGCACGGGTACAATTTGGGCAGAAGCATTGTTGAAATCTCGATACCGAAAGACGATTAAGATTCCAGTTGTCATGCATGCTTTGTTGGTCTGGAAAAGATCCAAGCAGTGAATCTGATAAACTATTGCGATTTTTTTATATAGCCTCAATGTTTGTGTCCCACCGCTGGGCAAAGACCTCCCGCAATTCAGTCGAGAATTTTCTGCCTTTTAGAGGAGTATATTGTGTTTATGCTTTCTTTCAGAGAGTGTTATGTAAGTTAATAGGTATATGCTTTTTCAAACGCTCTACGAGTACGTGAATACCTCGGGTACTCCAAAATTATCACAAAGGTTGCAAAATTATCACAAAGGTTGCTTCACAAGTTGAGTAATATTGCAAAACCCGTTTAAAAGATCTTGATACCTAACTTACAGATCTGGTGTACATTAAAGAATATTCTTATCTTATCTTAAGTCCAAGCAGTAAACCGTTAAGTCCAAAGTATAAAAACGACTAGCCTAAATTCCAAATTGATCAGAACAAATGTCCTTGTAATTATTAATGTTGCACACGAAATTATAGCGATAAGACCGTTATGTATAACATTACTTAGATTTAAGAAATTGTGATAGTAATTCTTTATGTTTGTGCAATAAAGTGTTCTCTATCTATCCATCTATCTTAAGTATAATAATCATGAAATTCTTTATTTTATTATAAATAATAAATGGATTTTTACTTTTGTATATGTGTAGATTTTAAATAAATCCTTTTTTACATTACTTTACTAACTTATGCAAATCATAAATATTTTTTGTAACATGTTTTCACTCAGACTAGTCATGGGATAAAGCGTTCATATCTTACTTCTTGAGCTGCTAGTGCCCCATTACTAATAAAAAAATTATAGTCTGCCATTACCAAGGCAGTCATGTATGTAGCGTTATCAATTAAATTATCTGAATGACATTAAAATACAATAGGGTATCACATTAATTCTTTTGTCAGAAAAAAGGCAAGCGATGATTTACAGTAGCTTAAATTGTTCGAACTTTCTTGGCACCAATGTTTCTTGTTACGTCCATATGGTTGTCCCGCTTTGTGTCGGTACCAACCTAACTTGAGCCGTAGTCTCAGCGAAAAAAGCTTCTATCACGATGCCCTTAAGAGCTTTACGTCAAGCTCGATAAGCTGGCATTGTCGGCGCCTCTCGACGGATCGTCCATCATCGTCAAAGATGATTGATATCACATATTTTTTTGCACGTTTGTATGAAGATTGAACATTTGCCTTAGCGACCCAAAAGCCACTTTATCCCTATCAGGACAGCCTTCAGAATCCGAAGGCGATTCCTCTTCGGCAACTCCGAAGTGTAATGGCAGTTATAATGAAGGTGTTAAGGCGCACTTTGGCTCACAAAGAGGTCGTATAAACGTCGTCAGTCGCACGTTAGCACACAATGAAGGCGCGACACGGTTTTTGCCCGGTGTACGCTGTCCGCTGATGGATACGAAGCGGGTGTTAATTTCATATTTATACTCCAGACTGGAGTGTCGGATGAATTATTCAGCGAAAAAGAAACCAACTATCTATCGTAGCACTGCTTGAGCAATTGAAAGTGATTGGAAATTATTAACGTAGCATTCAAGAGAGGGCCCAGAAAGACGGCGGTAGTTAAGTGACGATTTGGAATTTACTTCGAAACTATACGAAAGCTTAAAAACCTATTTAGAGGCTAAAAATTTCACCCATGCCGGGATTCGAACCCGCAACCTCTGGCTATCCGTACCAGCGCTCTACCAATTGAGCCAATGGGCGACTCACGGCATCAGTGAAATTTCGAACCTCTTTACAATATTCTCTGTATTACGTACAGGCAGCGACATCTGACTTAAGCAAATTGCGTTACTTAAGTCAGATGTCGCTGCCTGTACGTAATACAGAGAATATTGTAAAGAGGTTCGAAATTTCACTGATGCCGTGAGTCGCCCATTGGCTCAATTGGTAGAGCGCTGGTACGGATAGCCAGAGGTTGCGGGTTCGAATCCCGGCATGGGTGAAATTTTTAGCCTCTAAATAGGTTTTTAAATTTGTTCCTTAGCACGGGTTAGTGCATTAAAAATAAAAATAGTGTATACGAAAGCTCTTAAAGATTTAATGCCTTATTGTTTGCAAAGAACTTCAAATAACAGAAGGGCGAACCGAAAATCCGCTTAGCATAATTAAATTCCAATAACTATCACATTTCAATCACCCATCGCTGAAAGGGCGGACAATAGCCAGCGTTTCTCAACCCGTCCGCCGTCGGGCGGGCACGATTGACAGCGCATCCTTGTTTATGGGTCTGTCAGGCCGCACTCGATCATTCACTTGGAACGTCACCGCGGCCCGACAGACCACGCTGACGGACGTCGACGTCCCATTTGCAAACAAACAGTCGTGGCAAAAAATAATCGAGAAGCGAATACAATCTGAACGCACGACGCTAGAATCCGGAGTGGTATGGGAAAAAGTTGGAATGGAGTGGAACTATTTTGGTAGAATGCGAGCCAAAGGGGAGTGACTGAAAGGGAAATGCCTTATCGTTGATGTGAATCTACTTTTCACTACCACTATTGCAATCATCATCTGCTTTGTTATTCTACTATTGCAGTGGTATATGTAGTTTTTTGGAGTGCCGGTTTTTTATTTTATTTTGCTTTTGTAGCGGGTCTAAGAATATGCTATTAAAAAATCTATTAACTATTTAAAAATCGACTAGGTTGTTGACAGTTATTCAGAAGCTGAAAGCGTTAACTTACTTAACTTACTGTGTTTAGAAACACAGTAAGTTAAAGCTTTTGGTCCTAGCACGAGAAACGTGTAAAATTTTTAAAAACCTATTTAGAGGCTAAAAATTCTAGCCATGCGGGACGCGAACCCACGATCTCTGGCTAACCGTGACCTCTGGCACGGTTAGCCAGAGATTGTGGGTTCCTGTTCCGGCATGGGTGGATTTTTTAGCCTATAGATAGGTTTTTAAAATTGTCCTTAGCACGGGTTAGTGCGTTAAAAAGAATATAATCGTGTAAAAGTTATTCCAATCAACACTAGTTCAGTAGGTATTGCTCATAGACTTCCCTCAAGGTACTTCAAGTACCTGCACCACTGTTTTCTATCCTCGGCCATTGGATCAAGTCAATATAAATATGAGTACCCACTTTTGGTTTTTTAAATTTTATACATTTTCTTTGTTTTCCTGTAAGTTTTCTATCGGTTGTAATTGGAGCTGACTTAGTGGCTGCAGTAAGTTTAATACTTTGTTTTATTAGTTTTTTGGGTGGCCTGGCACCCTAAGATACAGATCTCTTATTTAGTTTGGGACCCAGTCTGTCCACAAATCGTTTCTATAACACCATATTGTACCACTGCTATTTTCAAACTAATTTGTGGATGGAGAAATGTACATGATTTATATTGTATTTTATCCTCATCCATCCACGAGAAGTTTGAAATCCATTCAGACGTTATTGCATGGCTGAGTAACAAACATCCAAATATCTTCACAAACTCCAATCCAATAGTATAAAAATGAATCTGAATGAAAGCTGAATGTTAGTAAGCGAAAATGTCGAGTGCAGCTGAACCGATTTCTCTAATTCTTTTTTTAAATATTCCTTTAAGTACGGGGATGATTCTTACGGAGAGAAAAATTAAAAGAATTAATTAAAAAGAAAGATTAAAGAATCGACTGTTAGGCGGTACGAAGTTCTCTGGGTCAGCTAGTTTATAATATAGGTAGGATATCGTAAAAAAATTAAACATGATTTAAGGCATTTATTGTGAAATTTATAAAGGGGCATAGTTGTGTTCGCTGTATCTTTTTCTTATAAGCAGTCGCAGGTGCTGCGGCCCAAACATAACATAAAATGCGACAGTGGCGTAGTGTGTGTGGCAGCCTTCAAAGTGCTAGACAAGAGAGAGATAGGTTATGTCGAGCGGCTTTGTGGGCGGTCTTTGCTAATTAGACTTCGCCATGAGACGTCGCCGCGCTATGAAATATGCATGGAAATGAAACGATTTGCGTGAATACTAAATCAGAATCGATTGTCTGCTCGTATGTCGTTTGAATTTATTTAAATAATACGCCGTAATAATAGAGTTTTTTCACATCAAATGTGCACTGCACAAACGATGACTTATCATTAAGAAAAGGCTTCACATAAAAGTATGTTAATTCTACAAAATCCAGGGACGGGCCTCGCATTTTGAATTCGTATGAATTGATTATGAGAGGAATCTAACCGTTTTTGTCCCAGCGCGGTCGGACAAAGATCGAAGCGAAACACGGCCGAGACATCGCGAATTCCGCCGACAAAAGACGCGCGGCGCGTCTAGAAATCCAGAGTTTGTCAGCGACGAATCCCTCACGGGTGGGTGAAGCAAAAACTAACATTCCTCGCTTAGACTGCTCTGCTCTCGTATGCTGAACGCGCAAGGAGTTGCCCTATTATTATTTCAATCAAAGATAATTGGACACTTGTCACCATAAAAAGCGCGCCCCCTGATTGGTTACCGCGAGTCACGAGCGCGGCTGCTTTTGATATTCGAATCATTCGAGTGCTGCCGTTTGAAATCGAATCGACTTCGAGACGTGGAGGCCGGAGGTAGCCTTTGAATGGGCACCTCGGGAAGCGTGCGGCTGAACGTTCAATAAAGACGCGGATGCTATGACAAAGGAGCTGTTGTCTAACCCCGAGGTTTAATTAAATTTATTGTCCATTCAGATGTTAGAGCTTAGCACGAGTGACGTTGACATTTCCAGTCATCGCTCGCGTCTAAGCATTGTGACTACGGAAATAACTGGTTGATTTATTTTTATGGTGTTCTTCGACGAGACGTAGTACCTGTACAAGATACAGTAAGCATATTAGAATCAATACTAGCACTGTTCCTATACAGTACAAAGAACATACTAAATATAAGTAAAGCATTGTGAGGAAACCTGAGCGTCTGAGGTGTATACATACCTCAGACCTTGAACTTGAAATTGCCAATCCGCGTTGGGTATACGTGGCAATTAAGTCCGAATTGAGAGAAGGCCAGTACCCTGCAGTGGCATGTATATAGGCTATAATATATATAATAATACATATTCTGTAAAAAACCCGCCAGGTAACAAGTCTTAAACAAGCATTTTAAGCTCGGCAGCGCGAGTCAAACTATCTTCCTTAGAAGAAAGTTAACGAGATCCCGCCTGCTGGGTTTTAAAATTTAGCGAAGGAATTTAGGCTTTTCTTGGCTGTGTAGCAGTCGGATTCATTATTTTTAAAATAAAATAAGTTTTATTATAAGTATTAGAATGTGACTAATATTAATAATATACCTAATATGAATATTTTAATATCAGAATCTGACGTCCACTTTTTTATATTTTCTTCAGATCATATAACCATATCACGATCATATAGTGACATTGTCGTTATTAATAAATTTGTCTCATCATTTGTCGCAATCATTCTAGCAATTAGACCTCTACGTGGTAGTGGCAACATATAAATGAAAATATAAGAAAAACAATATCTTCCTTTTTTAAAAAACCTATTTATACGTAATACAGAGAATAGTGTAAAGAGGTTCGAAATTTCACTGATGCCTGTGAGTCGCCCATTAGCTCAGTTGGAAAAAGCGCTGGCACGGATAGCCAGAGGTCGCGGGTTCGAATCCCGGCATGGGTGGAATTTTTTGCCTCTAAATAGGTTTTTTAAAATTGTCCTTAGCACGGGTTAGTGCATTAAAAGTAAAAATAGTATAATATCTTCCTTTGCTTTGCCAGTCAGGTAAAACTAATGATACTTTTTCACGTAGGTACATGAGTAGGTAACTCACATCATTCCGGTAAGATTTTTTTTTTATAAAAGTAAAGAAAGAACTTTTAAAAGTAAATGGCCATACATTGGTATTCATATCAGGCGTTTCTGGGCGCTATCTAGCGCCACTAGTAAATCAAAAAAAGGAAAAAAAATCATAACTTAACATAACATTTAACATTTACATACAGGCACATACATTGCTTCTGGCCCCACACTAGGATACCCTGTGTCGTGGGAACCAGAAACAACGACATCACAAACATGTAAACATCCAAGACCTGAGTGCTTAGTGCGAGTTTGACAGATACAATCGAATAACTTTACTACCGCGTTAATCGAGCATTTTGTAGTGAGTATGAGTAAGTTAACCGTCCGAACTGGCAAAACGCTGTCACAGTACAACTCGCACTCGCGTTTATTCGTGTTTTGGGTGTTAAACGTGTTCACTTCTCAACGTGAACCATTACAACTCGCACTCAGCAATTTTAATTTCCATAGTTGTCGCTAGGTGGCGCTTCCTCGATGCCATAGAAATATGAGTTTACGTTAACGCGATCGAGTAGTTAACAAACTCGCACTAAGCACTCTGGACTTTTTTCTTTTGTTTCCAGCCGGGATTCGAACCCGGGACCTCTTGCATGGTGGCAGACGCGCTACCGCTACGCCACAGAGGTCGTCTTATAACACGTCTTAATTGTTTTATAACACGTTTTTGTGTAAAAGTTAACATGACAAATATTAACAACAGTGGCTACTATTTTTAAGACTGACAGTCTAGATCCGCTAAAAACGGCCGTTTTTGGCCGAAAGTGATTAAAGTCCTTGGTTGTTGATTTTAAGCCTAGACTGCCTGTGATTGTAGACGGCCTGTGGGCTAAAAATAGTTGTCACAGTTGTTAAGATTTCACGTGTTATTAAAACACAAGTTATGATTTTTTTATCCCTTGGTGGCGCTCGTTAGCACCCTGAACCTTAACGGGTCATTGCGTTTGCCATTGAAAAAAACTATTCAAAAGTCCATAATAACAATTACGAACAAAAAAAACTCCCCATTCATTGCAAACGACCACACAGGAAGTGGCAGAAACCCTGTAATAAAATAATTGTAAACACAAAAACTACAAAGGAAACACCAGGTAGAATAATTACCGCCAACTCTGGCGGGCTGGCGCCGGCTCATGAATGGTGCCATGTCGACTTGCCGACGGAATATTACAGTTTGGGAGTCATCCGTCAAATGTTTGACAGGAAGATTTGGCACAACTTGCGTGCGTCGTGATGAATGGTGATGATCCATTTCGTGCCGAATCTTAATAATAGACTGCGGTAATTTTAGTTCAATCTAGTAGTTACGGTAATAAACATCGGGAAAAAACTATAGCTGCAGAGAAGTGGTTTCTAAATTGGTCAAATTGAGTACCCTGTCTGCTGCAGTCTCCTGCTCAAAATTTTGCACCGAATATGAGTCGAGTCTCTCAATTTTTGCCGAGCTTTTCTCGAACTTCAAAGACTATTTTATCTATCATTTAATTACAAACGTACAGTCTTCACATGTTTTCCAGTTTTTGTATTAGAAGACAACATTACTTGCCAAATTTCATAGATTTAGATCCACGGGAAGTACCCTAAGGGCTAATTTCTCAATTAACTGTATAGTTAACTGTACTCTTCGAATTTCTCAGCAAAGAGCAAAACAGAACGTTACTAAAGTATTAACTTAGTGAATATCTCAATTCAGAAACCGGCTCTATGCATTACGATTCCCCCAGGTTTTAAAATATCCTTTTTTTGCGGCATGAACGATCACAACTTTTATTAGACAGCTTCCAGGGACTGCAAACCTGGGTATACCATACATTTTTAATTTCAATTTGATACCTCCACGCGTTTCGGACGGACAACAAAGTGATAGGTACTAGAAAGATCCTAGATTCTGTTTTTCCCTTTGAAATCCGAAACCCTGAAAATGTGAACGTTGATCATCTGCCAACCGTACGACCCTGTCTACCAGACCCAACAGTCAATGCTTGTGAATCCAAAAATTACAATCTTGCCCAACCCTTGTTAGGCGAATTCGCACTGCACTCCATAATAAAGCAAGGCGGTGTCTCAAACCCAAATTACACACGTCTACTGCGGAATCAGAGCCGAAAAGCGAATAGTTGGCGCCTCGTTGGAGACCCGCAATTACCGTATTGAGGGGCGATTCTGACCGTAGTTCTGGTGCAGGGACGGACTTGGGAGCCAATTCTCACTTCATTAGCAAATAATTCGTGTACGACTTTTAAGGTTTATGCCTTTAGTTCTACTTAAAAAGTCGAGCAACAGCCAAAATCTGTATTATGAATGCCATGCTACATTGAATTTGAATTTAAAAATAAATGTCCAATGAATCTTTCGAGTTATCTTATATTATTTTTATTTGCGCTAAATGTCTAATCCTTCGATTTTTATCACTAGTTTATTTACTTAGACACCTAGGTATTGACAGGTTTTTCCTGTGAGCTAGACCAACTAAAACCAGCTGACAGTATGTTATCATGTTATCAATGTTAGCTAATTCTTTCTAAACAACAATGCCCCAAGCACTGCAGCGTGGTCTGAAGAGACCACGCTGAAGACCCATCTAGTATGAATAAAGGTGCCACCAGATGCTGTATAATTCTAAATTTTTTTTAGAATTACTATTATTATTAAAAAATCTTTATTGCACCAAATATTGTACAATAAGCGGCTTAATACTAATTAGTATTTTATTCTAGCCAACCAATGCGTGACGAGAAATGTACTAAATTTGTATTAGTGAGTATCCTCGCGATAAGCAGTACCTAAAGTTTTAAAATTTTTTACTAAAAGAGATCAAACCTTTTATAATATTAGTGGTCAGCCTGGGTAGTACGTTGTCGCTAGATGCATGTTTTCAGTATGAACAGTCGCGACTATCCAGTACAGTAATGGTCAAATTCTGACATTTTAAGAAAACTTCAAGAAAACTCGTAACTCGTGCAATGGCACCCGGGCTTATTTTTATTTTATATAAGGTGTTCAAGAAAACTTAATATTACCAATCATAGTTGGTGAAAAATATGGTGATAGTTCTCTAGAAAACCGTACTTATCTAACTAGCATTTAAAGGTCGCCCCTAGTCCGCTCCAGTATTCAATCTGGAAGAACGTAATAACTAGAATTACGTGATTAGTGGCCTGACCGAACGAAGTTAACTTAAGTATTTTTACTTAAGACCTTAGACTGGGGCCTTAATGACCCACACTTAAGTCCTCATAATAGTGCTTAAACATAGCTTACTTCAGACCCGCTCGGCACTTGTCTGTTACGTAATTTTCTATAATAATATGAACCGTATCAATCATATATGAAAGGTTTGTGTGTAATCTTCGTCCGACGTGTATAATTTCTGATTGCGTGCGAGTATAATTTCTTACGTTATTACTATGTTTAGACGGCGGTTAGCGGAAAGTTTGATTGATGCCACTCTGGGAAGTTTCAAGTAATGTTTTCCGATGAATTTGGTTGCGTTGGTTAATTGGGTATAATTTGTTTTTCAATCGGTCGCCTAGAGGCACATCTAACGATTGTTTAGTAAGGTCGGTAAGGCAGGGCAACTAAAATAAGCATGAAAACGGCCTTGTGTAAGAACCGTGTCTGGAATGACTGGTTTCTGGAAGACAATTAGGTACTATTCCGCGAAGTGGCGCTGGTGGCTATAATACTGTTCTACTACAGAACTGGTACAAATGCCAGCGTAAGAACAAAAGATCATCTTAAACCGAGCCACTAGTTTAAGGATTATGCATAACTGATCATGTAAAGTAAAATAAAAAAACATTTATTGCGACCTGCAATTGGCCTTTTTTCATCTACTTAATGAGATGATTTATACAGCGTCCAGTGGTATCTTCACTCACACTAGATGGGTGAAGGGACCACTCCGACGCTGTAGTGCCTGGGTCATAGTTTTATAGATGGTGTAGGCTTGCCCAGCACCTATACCATCCTGACAGCTTAGTCGGCCTAGCCCACAGGAAAGACTAGTCAATACGTGCGGAGCCAACCAAGCCGCGGGTTTCCTCACGATGTCGCGACCTGTAATAGAAGTTTCATAAAAGGACATAATTATATGAAATATATGAAATAATATATGAAGGAATACTACCTTTCCATAAATTAAATAAAGCAGACACTTAAATATTACGTTGGTTTATTATATTATTTCCTCTTTCCATATATCATTTAATTAATAGCACGTATATCTATTCAAATAATTATTTATGTATAGTTTAAGTAAGTTTATATAAATTTCTAACGTTGAATTCCTAATTTTAAAATTACTAAATTGCACCGACTACCCATCTCCAATTAAATTTCTTTTCTTCGTCTATGGTTGCCTGGAAGAAATTACTTTTATAAGGCCGCCAATATTGCGGTAAATTTTTATATAATTTCTGTTCCGTTTTGTTATTTCTGTCTAACAATAAAGAATATTCTATCTTCCATCTATCTATATGGCTTAATGACTTCATAGTTGGCGACAAAATATGTGTGCTCAACTGTGCCGCCAGAGTCCAACACAATACCTGTACATGGCGCTGTTTTTCAGCACTCACCTACCATAAAAAAAAACTTTAAAATTAAACAAAAATTTCTGGAATTAAAGCCAGTAGGTACAATGCAAGAGTTCTATGTTTTATAATAATTATGTAAACTCTACTATTTTTATTTTTAATTCACTAACCCGTGCTAAGGAACAAATTTAAAAACCTATTTAGAGGCTAAAAAATTCACCCATGCCGGGATTCGAACCCGCAACCTCTGGCTATCCGTACCAGCGCTCTACCAATTGAGCCAATGGGCGACTCACGGCATCAGTGAAATTTCGAACCTCTTTACACGAACACTATTCTCTGTATTACGTACAGGCAGCGACATCTGACTTAAGCAATTCGCATTACTTACAGCCCCGACTACCTACTTTGCAGTTAGGTTTAACATCGGAACGATATCACCCACAGTCATGATTATACTATTTTTATTTTTAATGCACTAACCCGTGCTAAGGAACAAATTTAAAAACCTATTTAGAGGCTAAAAATTTCACTCATGCCGGGATTCGAACCCGCAACCTCTGGCTATCCGTACCAGCGCTCTACCAATTGAGCTCTGTTAACAGTAAACTCCGTTAATTAAGGACCCAGAAAAGAATACGTTTGGAGTTTTTTTGTCCATTTTTTCTCCAAAATGATCTAGATTGTGAATGGACACCAAGTTTGACTTGTAACGTTCATTAAGCCGCAGCTTCTGCGCTACTTTATATAAAATAGTTTTAATTTCATTTCATTTCATGACCTCATTCTCATAAGTAAATAAAATATTCTGTTAAAGAAAAGGATAGTATTTTTTTGTAGGTCATTAATAAACTACAACATTTTTATTTTTAATGCACTAACCCGTGCTAAGGAACAAATTTAAAAACTTTTAGAGGCTAAAAATTTCACCCATGCCGGATTCGAACCCGCAACCTCTGGCTATCCGTACCAGCGCTCTACCAATTGAGCCAATGGGCGACTCACGACATCAGTGAAATTTCAGAGAATACTGTAAAGAGGTTCGAAATTTCACTGATGTCGTGAGTCGCCCATTGGCTCAATTGGTAGAGCGCTGGTACGGATAGCCAGTGGTTGCGGGTTCGAATCCCGGCATGGGTGAAATTTTTAGCCTCTAAATAGGTTTTTAAATTTGTTCCTTAGCACGGGTTAGTGCATTAAAAATAAAAATAGTGTAATCATGTGGGTACAGTGATATCGTTCCGATGTTAAACCTAACTGCAAAGTAGGTAGTCGGGGCTGTAAGTAATGCAATTTGCTTAAGTCAGATGTCGCTGCCTGTACGTAATACAGAGAATACTGTAAAGAGGTTCGAAATTTCACTGATGTCGTGAGTCGCCCATTGGCTCAATTGGTAGAGCGCTGGTACGGATAGCCAGAGGTTGCGGGTTCGAATCCCGGCATGGGTGAAATTTTTAGCCTCTAAATAGGTTTTTAAATTAATAAACTAGTAATAAGGTAAGTACTGTATAGATACTTTGTATAGTGTACAAGAATATTCTACTATAGACGCTTTTAAGTCTGAAGGAGAAAAGAAAGTAAGTATATAGGTCATGCTACTCTGCGCCGTATATTTCTATTTTGGCACCAGGACAGGTGATGGTGTCGTGTGAAAGTATCATCCATCACAAACATGGGCTGGTACCTATCAGCAAAAGACATAAGATACTAATAAAAATCCCCAAATATATATGCCTAAAAAAATTGGTAGTGCTTTGCCGGACTTGAACCTATAGCCTCTCATATTACTCTCTCTGCTAACGCATAGACAACTTAATAAGCGACCACCTTCAATTGCATCAGGCAATCGCATTGCATCAATCAAGCCGTATGCAACGCAGAATGAGCGGCAGCCATCTTGTGACGTCACTAGGGGCGGAGCTTACCCGGGCCGCGCCTCCTCGACGCCTCATTCGGATGCAGTTGAAAATGCACTTTATAAGTACCTCAATTAGAGTTGGTTGCTTTTATTAATAAGTTCTCTTTGATCGGAGTGTCGTGGTGTTTATGTTACGGTGCATGAAGCTATTTTTGTCTGTCAAATGAATGGTGGAACGATGGTTTGAAGTGTAAATTAGAGTTGTTTTTACGTCTGGGTACCAGCCTGGCTCCCGCATACCATTTTTTTAATAACTGCATATTGCTTTTTTTATGATAGTCTTTTCGTCAATACAAACATTTTTTTATTATACTAAAACTAATAGTCAATACTAAATAATAGGTACCTTCTCGAGAAAATGTATGAGTAATTTTTTTTGTTTAAAAGTCTGCAGATATTAAAATACATAAGTAAACAATACATACCATCAAGTCGTCCGGGCGGTCAGGCAGACACTGAGGTTAGTCACTTGATCCCTTAACAACCCTTAACTATGACGGTGTAAGTCACGCGTTTTGTCGCGCGTCAATGTGACAGTAATGTAAGTCGTTACTTTAATATGATCATCGATTTGGTTACACCTATGATGTAACGTTATACTTTTTACAGCTATCTGTGGAAACTTTTAATGACTGCCTGATTTTACTGCTATGTAATATTTGTACCTATATTTAAAAAAACCTATTTAGAGGCTAAAAAATCCACCCATGCCGGGACTCGAGTCCGCGACCTCTGGCTAACCGTGCCAGCCTTATTATTTTTAGCCTCTAAATAGGTTTTTAAAATTGTCCTTAGCACTAAACAAATATAATATTCTTTTTTTTTAATGCACTAACCCGTGCATTAAAAAAAAAAAGAATATTATATTTGTTTAGTCACTTCACTAGTTTTCCTAAATATTAAATAAATAAATATGACCTATGCTCGTTTGTGTTGGTGAGTAGTTAATGTAACGCTTAAGCGTGATCAGATTTCTTAAAAAAATATTTATTTTTATATACTTAGCATTAATCATTAATAATCTTCACAGGTTTATGCCTAATAGGGATAGATAAAGTAACCAATTATATTGCTTGTTAACCTGGTATAGGTTTGAATCAATATTACTAATAATATTGTAACGACGTGCAGGATATAATAATGCAGATGATATCATGCCTGTGTTGAAGAATTCACGGAACCTACCAGCCTTAATTAAATACAATAACATCCATCCATAAATCTTTCATATAAACCACAAAAACTAATATTTCGCCACGATCCGCTCATTCACCACAACTAACGACCGGAAATCACCGATGATTTTATTATTACTTTGGAGTGTTCCTAAGTAATAATAAAACTCTAGACTTGATTACACACACTTGGTGTGAGAGAACAGGGTGCTTTCTTGCTTACGTGTCACCAAGTGCCTGACAAAAAGAGCTCAGGCCTAAAGTGGAAATGTATGCTCAAATAATCTAATAAATAAATATTTGGTGTTTGCAATGGAACTTTTCTGAAATAGCCTCATCGTTTTAATTGATTTTTTTTGTCTATATTTGGTAGGTCTGAAAATAGATAGATAAATAGATAGAGAACACTTTATTGCACAACTAGAAAAATATTACAAACATGATTCTTAAATCTAAGGGCCTGTTTCACAATATGCAAATAAAGTTCTGGATAAGCTATCCGCAACCAGGGCTGCCGTTTGTTCTAAATTTAAATATTTTTTTCTATATTGCCTGTTTTCGTTTATGGCTTCAAATTTAGAACAAACGGCAGCCGACCCTAAGTTATAATGTTATACAATTGGCGGTCTTATCCCTGAGCTTTTGGCTAATTGTTATGACCAAACAACGTTTGCTGAGTCAGATAGTTTTCTAAAATATAATATGTGTAGGTTTGGTACGAGAAAGTGGATGGTTTGTTGTGTACGAGTCACTTGAATTTACCTGAATTTATCATTTTTGAGAACACTATTTGAGCTCAAATAGTGTTCTCAAAAATGATACAAGAAGATTAAAAGTGAGTGCAGAATGCCGACAACTATGTCACTATATACTTTTGGTAGTGAAATTTCTAAGCATAGTGAACACAATAATAATAAAAAAATTACGGGTATTAAATTCCGGTTAAAATTCTGTTTAGTAGCTGTATCTTCTTTTTTGTCTCAAAAGATATGACAAGTATGTTTTTTTTGTTTAATGAAATAATATGAAATAAATTTTATTGTCTTAAATCAAGGGTCACGTTTAGCAATGCTAGTAATGCTAGTAATAGCACGTCAACCTTTATATTTCAGTTGCAAAGTCGCCCGTAATGCAATGGAGTTGGGTGCATCGGATTTAAATTTGAATGAAAAGACTAAGTTTCGAGGTTTTTTGTAATTTTTTTCTCCAAAATGATTTAAATTTTGAAGTGGACACCTAGTTTATTTTGAAACGTTCAATAAGTTCAGTTTCTGTGTAATTTTGAATAAAATACCTTGTTTTTTAAAGGATGATCTGCTGTCGACTGTACCTTATAACACTTTTTCCTTAAATTTGTGCGCTTAGTTTCTTAACCTACTTTATTTTGGTAGTTATGAAGAAACCTCACAGCCTCTAACGGATCGGATACACAATTAATCAACTATAGACCCGCCTTAACAGGTCCTATAAAAAGTCGGTTCTTTTTGAGGATGACGTCGACTTGCGCAGGCGCCACGTAATTGATAGTTCGAGGGCAATTCACCCTGGTTCAGCCTTAACTGATGGTTAGTTTAGAAGCGGTGCTTCGTTAGAGCAGCCCAGCCCCCGGGCGGCTTTTGGGTAAATATTAGATTGGGGAGGTCATTAGTTGAAAATAGGCAAGCCTTATTACATTAGTCTATTTACATGTATGGTGATATGAATTGCTGGTTTTACAGGTCTCTTGGCATAATAATAATGAAATACGCGATAGATATTTTCTGTAATGAAAGTTGTACGATAACATATCATCTACTGTTTATCGCACTTACACTAGAAATATGTTTATCTTGTTTAATAAAAAATGTAAACAAAAGTGATCAGCAACAAATTCCATCTTAATCTGCAGGAAATGTCAAATTCCAAATTGATCAGGGGGTCTGGTAGTTAGCCAGTGTCGGCTAGGTCTACCTCACGATGGGCTGTTTGAGAGAGCGGAATGGGAGGTGAAGTGAATGGACTTACTTGGTGATGGTGGATGATGGCTCGCTTTAGCTGTTGGGCAGATGATGAGCGGTGATGGATGAGTTGATGCGTCCAGCGCACGGAGAACACTCCTGCACTTTTCACTTATAGTCTAATATTGTCAATATAATGTTGTTCTTTGAGCTGATAAAGTTTCTTGGTCACCAAAATGTCTATCACTTCACGAGAATTCGAGCACTTATCACGCGCGTATGTCACCGTGCGAATGTGTATGCAGATGGCTGGATAAATTAGTAGCGAGCGAGCGGCACGAGCGACGGCTCCGGAACAAAAATAATGAACAAATGACCACAGATTCATGATTACGTCGCGCGATCGATTCTCGCGCGAACAGGGTCGATTCTCGCCCATGCGAATTGAAAGCGTAGACGCAAACATTCGAAGGCTTAAACATTTCTCGCATAATAATAAGATAAGATAACTCGACAGAGTCATTAGACATTTATTTTCTCATTTGAATTCAATGTAGCATGGCGTTCAGAATACAAATTTTGGCTGTCGCTCGACTTTTTACGTAGAATTCCAAGTCATAATAGAGTCGTATACGACTTATTTGCTAATGAAGTGAGAATTGGGTCCCAGGTCCTAAATTGTGGTATTGAAATTTGTATTATATAATTTTCCAACCATGTTTGATTTCGAGCTGGCTACATGTAGAGTCTTAAATTTTATTTATTATATTAAACGAAATAATTATTAGCCTATTCAAAATAAATCAATTTCCTATCTAAATTTTTATTTTTGCATCATATTTTAATTCACAGGCCACAATTATTTTGTTATTAATTGTCCCGGTAATGTTCGCACCGCTGCAGAATCCGTTTATACGATTTAAGAGTGTTGTAATGGTTTGAAATTAATTTTACGATTTAGGGATCCGTTTGTGAAATATTAAGGCGCTTCGGGCCGCCGACTAGCGCCACCAATGGAAAAAAAAACCTTAAAAACCTATTTAGAGGCTTAAAATTTCACCCATGCCTCTAAATAGGTTTTTAAATTTGTCCTTAGCACGGGTTAGTGCATTAAAAATAAAAATAGTTTAAAAAAACCTTAGCTTCTTTTATAATACGTTTTTATATAAAAATTTACATGAATAATCTTAAAAACCTACTACCCGCGACCTCTGGCTATCCGTGCCAGCGCTCTATCCAACTGAGCTAATAGGCGACTCACCAGCATCCGTGAAATTTCGAACCTCCTTACACTATTCTCTGTATTACGTACAGGCAGCGTCATCTGGCTATGTTATATCTTTTATATTGTTTGATTTTTCTCACCGGCATCAGTGAAATTACGAACCTCTTTACAACCTCTTTATGAGTAATCTTAACAACTGAGACAACTATCTTAGAATCTACAGTCAAGACCCTACAATCAAAAACCAAGGACTTTAATCAGTTTCCGGCAAAATTTGCCGTTTTTAGCGGAAATCGATTAAAGTTCTAGCCTATTGATCCTAGATTCTAGAAAGTAGGTTTTAAAAATAGCTGTCACCGTTGTTAAGATTTCTTGTGGCGGCTCTCTACAGAGGATTTTATTTTATTTTATGATTTTTTGTAATTTGAATTTAGTTTTACGCTTTTCAGTTTTTTTCCTTTATTTGTCAGATTTCAAAATACAGCCGTGAAGTGAATATGCATTTTTGAGTTTAATTTAATATATTTGATTTTCGTCGCAAACCCAACTGCGGGCGCCCCGAGGCCTGCATATCTGGTGACCCCGACGTGATTTTATAAATACCGCTCACAATGGCTACAAAAAACGAAGAAACAGCGGCTAGCAGCAAGGCGACCAGGACCGCTGACGAAGAGCAAGCAATAAGCAACCCCAACAAGGCCGTTGACAAAATAGATCTAGTACTAACAGAGTTAAGCAAGATGAAGCTCGAGATCGCGGAACTTCGACGAGGACAAGATCGACGACCGTACCGACACCGCTCAAGCTCCAGGGGAAGGCCACGGTCGAACTCACGAGGACGTCGGCATGCCAATTACGGAGGACCCAATTGGTTATGTTATTATCACCACCGCTACGGAGACAAAGCACAAAAGTGTGAGGAACCATGCGCCAAGAGGCAGAAGGAAAACTAGAGGCGACATCGACCATGGCGGAAGTCGGTGTGATTAGCAACCGCCTATGTTTATATGACAGAAACACAAGAGAAAAATTCCTCTTAGACACCGGCGCAGATATCTCGGTGATTGCATCAAGGGACAAGAAGAATTCCGTCGCAAGTGAAGTATGTAAGCTATATGCTGCAAATAATACGCCCATAGACACATACGGACAGCGGACTATAAACCTGGACTTCGGTTTGCGACGCAGTTTCAATTGGACTTTTATCATCGCCAACGTAAAAACTTCTATACTAGGAGCAGACTTTTTGCATTACCACAGGTTACTAGTAGACTTACACAACCGCAGAATAATTGACAGCGTCACCGAGTTGTCAATCAACGGGCTGAGCATAGAAAGTTGTGACAGTGGTACCATTAGAACCGTGAGTACATCCGATCCATATCATGAACTACTAACCCATTACCCAAATATCACCCGACCAATGTCATTAAATGTACCACCCAAACATAATATAGTACATCATATAGAGACCACAGGCCCACCATTAAGTAGTCGAGCACGACCTCTCGCACCTGATCGCTATCTGCGCGTCAAACGCGAATTCGACTACATGTTAGAGACAGGTATCTGCCGTCCATCTAGGAGCCCTTGGGCCACGCCACTTCACATAGTCCCAAAGAAAGGTGGAGAAATTAGACCTTGTGGTGACTATCGACGATTAAACGCAGTCACCAAACCCGATTGTTATTCCATACCACGTGTACATGATTTTACAGGTTTATTAGGTAACAAAGTTATATTTACCCGTTTGGATTTATGTAAAGCATACCACCAAATTCCAGTTGCAGAAAAGGATATTGAAAAAACCGCTTTAATAACCCCTTTTGGTCTATTTGAGTACCCGAGAATGCCATTTGGTTTAAGAAATGCGGCACAAACATTTCAAAGGTTTATGCACAAAGTTTTACACGGTTTAGAGTTTGTTTTTGTATATATTGATGACGTGTTGATATTTTCAGACAACGAGGTACAACACAGGGAACATCTAAAAGCAGTATTCGAGAGGCTAGATAACTATGGAGTATCATTGAACGTAGCAAAGTACGAATTCGGTAAGGCCGAACTTATTTTTCTTGGTTATCACATCTCGGGCAGTGACATAAGGCCTCCCGAAGACAAAGTGCAAGCTATTGTAGATTATCCTCTCCCTGAAACGGTGGATAGTCTAAGGCGATTTTTGGGTATGATAAATTTCTTTCGCAGCAGTTTACCGAAAGCTGCAGAGTACCAAAGAGACCTAAATGTTTATTTACACGGTGCTCGAAAACGAGACAAAACTAAAATTCAGTGGACAGATAAGGCTAAAAAGTCATTCAATGAATGTAAAGAAAGTTTAAAGAATGCTGCCTTGTTATGGCATCCCCAGCTGACAGGGCAGATAGGTTTAGTCACAGATGCATCCGATACTTGTGCTGGAGCTGTGCTTCAGCAGTGGCAAAATGGTGCTTGGCGACCACTAGGATACTTTTCTAAATCATTGTCTGAGACGCAGCGGCGATACAGTACATTCGATAGAGAATTATTGGCTATTTACATGGCAATAAAACATTTTAGATATTTGATCTAGGGTCGAGATTTTACAATATTTACAGATCATAAACCACTAATTTTTAGTTTTACAAAGAACCCAACCAAAATTTCAGCTGAACCCGCCAGGAGAACCAGACAACTTAGTTTTATTAGTGAATTTACAACAGATATACAACATATCTCTGGTAGCGAAAATCCCGTAGCAGACGCTCTATCTAGGCTAGAGGTAGAAGAAATCGAGTGTCCTAATGCTCTTGACTTTGATAAGTTAGCAGAATTACAGAGTAGGGACCAAGAAATTAATGAGTTTTTAAATAGTTGTAGTGATAAATATAAATTCGAGTGGGTCACTATTCCGTCCTTACGCAACAAAGTACTGTGTGAATCTACAACAGGGTTACAACGTCCATTTTTACCACAAGAGTTTAGGGTATCAGCATTTAAAGCGGTACACAATTTAAATCATTCTGGTATTAAAGGTACACGTAGACTGATGGCACAGAAATATTTTTGGCCATCTATGAACTTAGATGTAGGAGAATGGACAAAATGTTGCGTTGCGTGTCAAAAAGCAAAGGTGCATCGACACACTATTTCTCCTTTAGGCAAATTTCCAAAGTCAGACAGGTTTGAACATATACATGTTGACATAGTAGGCCCATTACCTCCATCCAAAGGTTTTCAATATTTACTTACAGTTATAGACCGAGCCACTTCTTGGCCAGAAGCCTATCCCCTTAGAGACATAACCGCAGAAACTGTAGCTGAAGCAATATATACAGGGTGGATAGCACGTTTTGGTTGTCCTATTCGATTGACTACTGATCAAGGTAGACAATTTGAAAGTATACTTTTTAACAAATTGACAAAATTGTTAGGTATTGACAAAATGCGCACCACCGCTTATCACCCCCAATCGAATGGTCAGGTCGAAAGGTGGCATCGAGTGCTTAAAGATGCATTTAGAGCTCGTTGTAGCGATATCCACTGGGCAGACGAATTGCCCACAGTGTTATTAGGTCTTAGGTCAGCAATAAAAGCAGACTCCGGTCACAGCCCTAGTGAATTGGTGTATGGCACTTCGTTTAGACTTCCTGGGGATTTTATGGTTCCATCTAAACCCATCACAGACGAAACAGATTTTGTAAAAAAACTTCAAAATACATTACAGTCATTAGTTTCACCGGACAAAAGACAGACAGACCGACGAAACATTTTCATACATCCTCATTTATCGAAATGCACCCATGTTTTTATTAGGAATGATCGACTAGTTAAATCATTAAATCCAAATTATGACGGCCCATACAAGGTTTTGAACAAAACAGAAAAACATTTCACTTTGGAAATGCCTGGCCGAACTTCAGTTGTTTCGGTTGATCGATTGAAGCCTGCTTTTCTTTTAGATTCACCCCATCACATTTCATCAAACCCTACAAATTGCAAATTATACTCAGAAGTTTTGGCAAATCCTGTTACACCCACTACCACAACCGGTTCTACTACTACTACTGTCACAAGGTCAGGTAGAGTAGTTAAACCAAAAGTTAGATTTAATTTGTAGCGAAAGTTTGCCTTTGTATATAGGGTTACTCTGTATATAAGGTGTTTATATTATTGAGGTAAATTAAAGTTTCGTTTTTGTAAATATGTTAAGTGACAGTGATTTTTTTTTTTGTGTTTATGGGTAAGCGGGGTACCATTCTTTTATTATTATTTTTTTCTTATTTAGAGGGGGAGTACTGTGGCGGCTCTCTACAGAGGATTTTATTTTATTTCATGATTTTTTGTAATTTGAATTTAGTTTTACGCTTTTCAGTTTTTTTCCTTTATTTGTCAGATTTCAAAATACAGCCGTGAAGTGAATATGCATTTTTGAGTTTAATTTAATATATTTGATTTTCGTCGCAAACCCAACTGCGGGCGCCCCGAGGCCTGCATATTTCTCATGTTTACTTTTGCACAAAACGTACCTACTATAAAACAAGTGGCCGTACAGTGGACAGCACATCATGGTATACACCCATGGACTCTACTCCGTTGCGGCGACTTTGCAACTATAATGTGAAGATTGACGTGCTGTCGACTGTACTGTAAAAAGTCTATTGGTGGCGTTAGTTAGTGCCCCTAAGCGCCTTAAGCTTTAAAAAGCATAGAGTAAGGCGTCTACCCCACTCCCAGCTAAACGGTGGATTGTGGAAATGTGACAATTTATGACCAGGCAGGTTTTCCCTGTGGGTACTAAAGTTCATTCTCTCTGTCTTTTCTTCTTCTTCTTCTTCTTGTCGTGTCAGCGATTCGAGTAGTCTATATTTTTCCTGCCCCATAGTCGGCTACTGCAATTCTCTGTCTTTGAAAGAAGGTCAGTGCCTTTATTATATTCGTAAGATAGTCTCAAGCGCTCGTGGCCTAGTGGAACTGAGTGATTGGAATCAATCATTTGAGTTAAGCAACAACAGGCGCAAATAGGATGGGTGACTGTGACTACCGCTAGTGGCATTTTTCCGAGTGCTTCCGTGCTTCGCAAAGCCGTTGGTGGCGGCTGTCTTGTAATGGCAGTCGTCAAATCATGTTAGAGGCCTTATGGGCGGCTTTATAACTTGGCCTTATAACTCTTCCTGCGATGCAGGAAGAGACCCGTGCCCCAGCAGTGGCGTCATACAAAGGGTTGGTATCATCAATGTCAAAAGTTCATGCCAATAAGACACTCACTCAGATCATTTCACTGATCAATGTCATCTTCTTAGCGGGTCGATGGCAAGTCATCGTGGAGAAAGGATTTGCCATTAAGCGTAAGAGATTGGCTGACTGTTGCCCAGGGTGCGCCAAACGGGCTCAGTACGTGGTTCGGGGAAGCTCCTTTCATGCACACACCTCTGAAATTACCAACCCTCTCCAAGAAGACCTGCGTTCCGCAGCGGAACGTATCTTCTTATTCTTCAGGCTATATTAGTCCACTGCTGGACATAGCCCTCCCCTAATGAGCGCAAGGTTGTGCCATCATTAGGGGGTAATGTCCATAATCCCAACGCTGAGCATGCGGGTTGGAGATCGCAGTTTGGTAGAATTGTACTGCAGCAGGGGGCACTACGAGCGGAAAGTATACAGGCTGTTTGCCTTTATTTTCTCGTCTTACTGCCGGTTTAGAAGCACTTTAAGTTGATTACTTAATAACATCATACAGGAGGCATCAAATTCATGGCGATCCGACTCCAGACTCTTCCTTCATGCGTCCTACAAGCGGAGTAGATGCTTTTGCTTCGAAGATGCATTTCGGTCACGAGATGGTCACCCATGGGGATTTATGAAC
The DNA here is from genome assembly GCA_934045075.1 of Yponomeuta sedellus. Taxonomy (NCBI): domain Eukaryota; kingdom Metazoa; phylum Arthropoda; class Insecta; order Lepidoptera; family Yponomeutidae; genus Yponomeuta; species Yponomeuta sedellus. The sequence continues at coordinate 1,253,534 of OW203727.1, read as the reverse complement.
TTTCTGTTCACAAATCCCCATTGGCGTGTCTAAGTACCTATTGGCAATGGGGGTTAGTGAACAAAAAGTCCACAAATCCCCATCAATGGGGATTTTTAATGGAATTAGTGGAATAACCCCACCTGACCGCACCTGCTGTTGCTTAACTCAAGTGATTGATTCTACAATTTTTTTATTTTTAATGCACTAACCCGTGCTAAAGACAATTTTAAAAACCGGAGCAGTAAGTGATGCAATCTACTTTAGCCAGATGTCGCTGCCTGTACGTAATACAGAGAATACTCTATCCAGTACTCTATCAGCAGCGGCCTCGGCGAGCACTCGTTTATTAAATATCTGTCCGTAATACAGAGAATATTGTAGAGGTTCGAAATTTCACTGATGCCGGTGAGTCGCCCATTAGCTCAGTTGGATAGAGCGCTGGCACGGATAGCCAGAGGTCGCGGATTCGAATCCCGGCATGGGTGGAATTTTTAGCCTTTAAATAGGTGATTGATTCATTCAACTTTCACTAAACCACGAGCGCTTCTGACATTGTTTCGTGAAAAATCAACGCTGTCTTTAGAGAATTAGCTTGCAGATATCTCAGTAGGACTCTAGTCACCCTCGCGCCGCGGTGCGCTCAAAGCCAGCTGTTTACGCCTCACCGACGTGGAAACAAGTCATTTGCGGCGCCGCTTTGATCTCTCGCCGCCTGCCTGCTGCGGGGAGAGGCGAAAGGGGCAGAAGGTTTGCTGAGATTGCTTTTGAGATCTCATTTACGGTTTGTCAGGATCGTGGCAGACTCTGATCTCTGCCTTTCCTTGTGGGATACAGGTGTGAGTTCATGTAATGTCATTAGATTCAACCATTACGACAACTATTTTTAGAACCTACAGTCTTGAACCTAGAATTGACAACCTAAGACTTCAATCGATTTCCGCCAATAATGGTTGTTTTTAGCGGTAATCGATTAAAGTCCTAGGATGTTAATACTAAGTTCTAGGCTGTATGGTGTATAAAATAGTTATCTCAGATATTAAGATTTAGGATGTTCACTTTTTGAAAAAAAAAAACATATTGTAAATCTAATAAAAAAAATTAAAAACCTATTTAGAGGCTAAAAATTCCACCGATGCCGGGACTCGAACCCGCGACCTCTGGCTATCCGTGCCAGCGCTCTTTACAACTGAGCTAATGGGCGACTCATCGACACCAGCGAAATTTCTTTACACTATTCTCTGTATTACGTACAGGCAGCGACATCTGGCTGTAGTAGATTGCATCACTTACAGCCCCGGCTACCTCCTTTGCAGTTAGGTTAGGTTGACTAAATTGTCAGCTATTCTATATTAAACACTATGAACCAATGTCAAAAAAGTGCTGATATTTTATTAGTAATATCCCGTCCTTTTCTTGATTACACTTCTGTGAACGGAATATATATCAATCTTAGGAATACCTAACTATACAGTAAAATGAACATCATCATCACCATCTGCAGTTCGTCGCCACTTTGATAGTGAGAACGGAATACAATATCGCTTTCACGAAATCCCGCCTGTGTTATATATATTTAAATTTTATTTTATTAAGTTTATAAAACAGAATACAGTCGTTGCAAATTTTGATAGTGAGAACGGAATACAATATCGCTTTCACGAAATCCCGCCTGTGTTATATATATTTTAATTTTTATTTATTAAGTTTATAAAACAGAATACAGTCGTTGCAAATTATACAGTCGTTGCAAATTCAACTTAAAAATAAACTGTTTGGGTTCTGCACTGCAGTCCAAAATAGGTAAACATAGAAGTTTGCCTCTAAATAGGTAGGTTTTTAAAATTGTCCTTAGCACGGGTTAGTGCATTAAAAATAAAAATAGTAAAATTTAATCAAATTTCAATAATTCCGTTTATAAAAGCCTGGACACTACTGCATTGGCTGCTAAAGTGCTAAAGTGCAAAAGGAGATTTTGGTCCACTTGGATAACTCAGGATTCTTTCTTATTCTATACAAACAAACCCGTAAGAGTTAGACCCACCTATACGAGATTGGTCTATTTTACTCCAAAAGCAAGTTCTCAATATCAGATGACCGCCTGATATGACCGCCAAATAAATAACCCAAGTTATCACAAGTATCGGAAATTCCGGCATCGCATTCCAGCAAGGGCACAGATATTGTGACAGTAACATATTCAATTTTTGGTTCTTAAAAGTTTGGCGGTATGTCTGCATGCAACGAGTAAAGAAAGTTGCTGAAGAGACGTTGATCTGTTAGGATCATGGTGATGGCAGTCGTTGGTCTCTGCCTACCTCTCTGGGATGTATGTATGTAGATATGTCTTCCGCGTCGTATCCGGCAAAGGCGATCAAAGATTTCTCCTAAGGTATACCTAAGGGGGGCTCTTATATGGCTAGCAAAATCGAATTTCGTTTTGAATACTCTGTCATACTGAGCACAGTTGTACAGTACAGTTGGTCAGAATTGTTGTAAGTGTAGCTGTACGAAGGTTTCGGGCGCGTTTTTCTCATTTGACGTAGCGTCTAGACTAGCGTCTAGTTCATCTAGGCGAGCCTTTTTGGAGTTGTCTACACTCTCTGGGATACAGGCGTGAGGTTATGTTATAGTATTAAAAATAAATATAGTAAAATAATTTTTGTCCAGTCTACAATTTTTATCTTAGGCTAAGTACATAGGTTGTTTGTTCACAGAGTAATTATACATTTCAAACTTCTGAACCCTAAACTAGGTAGAAACCTGAGTCCTAGGGATCGTTGGTTCTCCCACTGGTATTGTACGGAATCAGGCGTTATTTTGCGGAAATTCATAATAGCATTAAAATGTGAAAATTACTTTGCTAAATTCCGCTAAAATTGGCGGAGTTTGGTAAAGTAATTTTCACATTTTAATCTCCTACTGGTATTAATAAACAACTATATTATATCCTCCTAAGCCCTGGCGTCGTAGAAATCACCAATAACTTTTTTAATTTACACCCAACGATTTAGTAGGAAGTACGGAAAACTTACTATTCCAGGTCCAATTATGTTCCTCATAATTTTTGGACAAGAAGAAAAAGTTCTTCAAAATCTACGTAGTTTTGGAAGACTTGAAGTGAGTGTTACCTCCAGGGCTTAGGAGGTTAAGAGATACGTTACAGTGGAAAGGACAGAATCTGACCTCTGGCTATCCGTGCCAGCGTTTTTTCCAACTGAGCTAATGGGCGACTCACCGGCATCGGTGAAATTTCGACCCTTTTTGCAATATTCTCTGTATTACATACAATTTTGTTATGTTTATGTTCAGAGTTAGCTAAGCCTTCTGGCTATAGTAGCTTTGCCGCCGCGTCAGCTTTTTGCTGTCAGCGCGTGAGTTATTGCCGACGCGCGCGTCGCGGTGACGGCAGCGGGCTGCGCTGCCGATGTGTCGTCGAGGGAAAGTTAATTAGCTATTTTATGGCGCGTTTGGCGTACACAGAGCGCGAAAAATTATGTACCTAGCTGTGCTTCTGAGAAGTAAAAATAACTGGTATTTCTAGCAGTTTATACAATTAATCAGCCCGTTCTCGTTCACTACTGGACGTAGGCCTCCTTAAGTACAGTTATGAGCTGTGTCCAGTAGTTCCTTCTAGCCAGGAATCTATCTGAGATCTTCCAGATAAAATAAGAAAACATCGTATGTTGTAAAATAGGTGTTTATTATAAAAGTTGTGTTCATTGTAAAATATAATTAATGTCAAAGTTATAACAACTTTGCCGTAATTGATATTTTATGTGGAAAAGAAGCTGACAGAGAAACTCCACAAATATTATTTGCAAAAAAAAGTTTTACTCATAATTTAATTAAGAAAGTAAACAGTTTGTGGACTTTTAGTCCGGATCTACTTACGGCAGTTGTTATATCGGAAGAGTCCGACCAGGTTTCGCTCCGATTCGCAGAGCTTAATCAAGAAAGTAAACAGAGTTGACTTACACGGAATTTTAGGTTATCCCAGCTTGAACTTTACCATACGTAGTTAAGTAATGCACCAATTACTTAAGATATTTTTCGCATCAACAGCTCAAGACCAGATGGTCATTAGCAACCTCTACAACAGAACTAGATTATTTTTTTCATCAGTTCGACCTTACAGTCTATTTTCAGATAGGAACGTAGTTAACGATTCATTAGCTACTACTACACATAATTAATTAATTACTTTTTGTTAGAACTAGATGGCGTTGCTTGGATCTTACCTCGCGATATGGTTCTGTCCAAAGATAGAGTATATAAAACGGGTTGGCGTTGCGACCTGCAAGTGAAGAAGACACAAGGGAAGTTGATCTTTGACCAGCTTTCCTTATTTTTATAAGCGTAGCCCTTCGAAGAAGGTACTGCACTGACTTAAAGCTGATTTTACGACTAACATGATACTGGTTATAATAAAGTTTTTCTACTTCTCGTTTTAGTGGTCTAAAATAAATTGGAAATTGATTGGTAATAATATTAAGGACATTTTAAATCTATATTTTTATTATCCTAGACTTTATCTTACGAAAAACTTTTGGTAGGATAAAGAGTTTTTCCCAAAATTGTAATTTTTTTAAAATACAATTTCTAAAATAAATCTAAAATAAAATGAAAATGAGGAATTAATGTAGGTAATTCTGAATAACACAGCGTCGCAAAATTCTGAGCCGCAACTATATAAACTTTTAAGAAAATTTTACTTTCACCAACATCCGCCGATAAGGGCCGTTCTTGGCAACAATGCTTTTAAGTCCTGTGTTCTTGGCCCTAGGTTCTAGACTAAAGGTTTTAAAAACATTTGGTAGCAGGCTGAAATGCTGTAAGATTTTCTATTATATACGAGTTAATAAATAAATAGATAGATAAATAAAAAAATAGTTGTTAATATTTATCATGTTCACTTTTCCTAAAAACTTGTTATGATAGTAGGTATGATGTTTCAGTTAATGGCACTATTACTATGGCACCAGAAATAATACTTTGTACGGTTCTCCTGACTTAGTGACTATGTGAAGTTTGCGCTTTCAAACAAAATAAACATTTCCATATCAGTCCACGCGTCTTCAAGTAAACCGGGAACATACATTCAAAATAATAAGAAAAAAAAACCAGACGAGTTTAGAAACATCTTATTTGAAAAATAGAAGACAAAAATTTGTCCAGTAACTTTACAGCATGCTAAATTATTTATTTATAAACAGAGTTCAGAGAAAACATTACAATAAAGAAATGTATAAAGTTTACATTAATATTCCGTTGCTAGTATTAAACCTAGGTCTGGCGCTCCCACCCTTTCATTAGACCATAAAATACCAAGGGAAGTAAAGACGACTTCCGATACTAAGACGTTACCTTCCCCATTGGCGCTGAATACCGTTTAGAAAACTGGAATAACTTCACATTCCACAAATTAATAAACATTCATCTCAAAGTCAAACCAGACGTGTATCAATAAATTCAATCTTGCGTGACTGTGGCACATAAACAAAGTGGCTCGAACCATAGAATAAACACAAATAAAACGACTGCTAAAGGATAAATAAAGCATTAATGCTCACCCACTTAAAACCCGCTAGATTTTGCCTCTCTATATCACCAATGAATAATTAAGGAAGAAGCCTAAGATGTTACGAGCTTATGACGATTTGGTGATTTCAAGATCGATGATGACGATCTGACAATGTGTTTCCTCACCGTTGACGACTGATTTTGTTCCTGCAAATACGCAAAGCGCTCGTGGCCTAGGCGAACCGAGTGATTGGAATCAATCACTTGGTTAAGCAACAACAGGCGCGGTAAGGTACAGGATGGGTGAGCATCCCGTGACTACCGCTAGTGGCATTTTTCCGAGCGCTTCCGTGCTTCGCAAGGCACGTTAAGCCGTTGGTGCCGGCTGTCATATAATGGCAGTCGTTAAGCCATGTCAGAGGCCTTATGGGGCGGCTTGAATACTTCTGACAGTAAGGCCCGCCACTGTCTTACAATCCTCCACCAACCCGGACTTGGCCCCCGTGGTGGAGTATGGCGTAACCTCCCTGCGATGCAGGAAGAGATCCGTGCCCCAGCAGTGGGGACATACAAGAGTTGATAACGAAATACGCAAAAGTACGTAAAAAATATAACTTTTATCACTTCTACACAAAACAGTCAATTATTCCGGGCCCAAATTAGTACCCTGTGCAAGGGTAATCAGGCAAGGACATCTCAAACATGAGGGCATTTGTACAAATTTACCGCAATCCCTAGTGGGAATCGAACTTATGACCACTGTCACGGTAATCAGGCGTAGTACCGCTAGACTAACGAAGTAGTCGTCATTATTGGAAACCATATGGGTATCAAAACCAGCTCTCAAATGTGAGTCCAGCGATGTACCAATGCAAAAACCACCATTCTAGAGGCACACGTCTTTCATATCATGAGTGATGCTTAAAAGCTGTGTATTATTTACTTTTTGCTCATTCCGTGTAGGTTATTGCTGAATTATACGAGCACACAGCATTTTAATCGCTTCGTGCTATTTATTGAATTATGCGATGACCAGCGGTATCGATATTGAGATATTGGTTGGAGGTTTCAAATTTCAATTTCAAAAATATTTTATTTAAAACCAGTAAACTGTGACTTAATGAACGTTACAAGGATCCATTCCAAAATCTAGATAATTTTTGAGATAAATGGAGATAACGACTCCAAAATTAGTGTTTTTAAATGAAGTTCTCAATTATTATACTATCAATTTTAAAAACCTATTTAGAGGCTAAAAATTCCACTCATGCCGGGATTCGAAACCGCGACTTCTGGCTATCCGTGCCAGCGCTCTTCCAATTGAGCTAATGGGCGACTCAGTGAAATTTCGAACCTCTTTACACTATTCTCTGTATTACGTACAGGAAGAGCGCTGGCACGGATAGCCAGAGGTCGCGGGTTCGAATCCCGGCGTGGGTGGAATTTTTAGCCTCTAAATAGGTTTTTAAAGTTCTCAATTATGTAACAAAGTTTACAAAATTACTCAAAAACCTAGAGCTCGTGCATTGAACTGGCGATTAGAGGTCAAAGATTAACTAGCAAGTCAACTATTTGGAGCTGCTTTAAGATCTAATAAATGCATAGGTGTGAGATGTTAACAAAATGAAATACATAGCAACAGCTGTAAAAACATAATAAAAGAAATAAAATCGTAGCAAAACCTAAATGGCAAAAAGGACCAAGTCTCAGAAAGGCTATATGAACTTGTCGGTTTCTTTGATAAAATAATTGAAATCTAATCACGCCAAGGCAAATCATAACTGAAATCGGTTGATATCGATTACAGTTATGATTGTACGTCCCCACTGCTGGGGCGCGGGTCTCTTCCTGCAGCACAGGAAGGTTAGGCCGTACTCCAACACGAGGGCCAAGTCCGGGTTGGTACCAACCTTAACTGATATGAGTTACAAAAAATTTTTATAAGTTTAAAAAAAGTGTGTTCTTTAGCTACTGAATATTCAACAAGACTCGACAAATTAGTATCGCTTACACATATTATCCGCAATACTTTACCTTAACTCAACTTGACTATGTAAAATTTGCTTAGCTTAATAGAAATACCAATGATGTATCCAATCAAGTCAGTCAGTCCCTCAAAACAATAATGTCCGCTACTAGATACTATTGGTGCGGACCGCTGTCCATCTGGTACTGTCGCTCGATGAGACCACCTAGTGGTATGGAATAGCTGAAATAGCCTAAGTGATCTGGTCACTCTATTCACCAGCGAGTGATCTGTTTCTAGCTCTCTTCCTTTTTAACTTGTTCGACACCATACGGAAAGTTCTATCCATCTAACCACAAAAAGAGCCCACTGGGCCACTTCTCTTTCACGTCAGCTCATCCGCTACTTTCCCAGCCACTTTCATAATGTTGTCGGCACACTGGGCGCCAAACAGTCGAGATGTTCTTGGCCATCATATAGTGTCTGCAAAAATGCTTCGCCGTTTTCCATTTTAGCGTTTGAATTCGATCATTTTGGTTTTACGGAGGTTAATTACTATATTTTTGTTAATTAACGATTTAAAAATAGTTTTTGGTTCAAATTAAATTTTTGCACTGAATGCGGAAGTCTACAATCAGAAGTTTTAAATTAAAAATGAGAAGCGTTATAAAGGTGTTGGTTGTCGTAGCTGTCCATTGGATCCGGAATAGGCGTAGCAAACCCCAAAACGGCATTCTGGTAAATGTGGGCACTTCAAAAACCCCATCAGAACTGACTCGTTAACCCTCAAACGGCGCGTGCAATAAAAACGGACCGCGGAGGATCAAAGCGACTGTAATCGATGCAATACGATATGGTTTCAAAGACCGCCAGTGTTATTGTGGCGTGAGACGGAAGGGTGCTTTATTTTTGTTAAGAAATTTGTATTTATTTTTAGAGTACAAAAGTGTTTTAGGGTTCCGTAGGAAACATGGGACCTTGTTCTCACAGCTAAACCGTTTTTTTGTATTAGAAACTTGAAAAAGCCAACTTCGAAAAATTGAGACCTGCTTTATACCGGCAGCAAGGTACCACCTTGTTGCCGGTATAAAGCAGGTCTCCTTGGTCCTTGGAGACCTTAGTTTATGTCTACTTTTCCGTAATATAGACGTGAGATAAAGTATCATTATCATCATCATCTTCAGCCATTTGACACCCACTGCAGGACATAGGCTTCCCTCATGGTTTTCCAAGCGACTACCCGCCACCGTAAATAGGTCGTCAGGCCATCTGGTGAGATAAAGTATTTATGTAATTAATATATTCAGAAGTTCGGGAGGACCGCAAGACCTGCGATGAAGTATGATGCTGGGGACTGGGGGACGAGAGAGCCAGGAGGCATACCATACCGACCCGACTTCAGGCTCTTCCTTTCCTTTATCTGTCCTACATACATAAGGGCCTGGACTTTTTAGTCAATCAAAAAAGTGTCAAACTCTCAGGCACTGTTTAAATCGTTCCCAATGGACGCAAAGTGCTATGATGAATTAATATACAAACATGGCTGAGACAAGTGTTTGGAATAAAACGTGTACTCAAGGCGGCAGCACTGACTATGTAATCTGTGGCAGATGACATTTATTTTTGGTCTGTGGTGAATTGGTCTGTCGATTACAAGGTAATTTTTTGGTGTGTTTTTTATTCATTGGTTTGATGTGAAAATGTGCCAGGGCGCGGATTCGCATAGCGAACAACAGTTTCGATTGGAAAACTTAACCTTCCACCGCTTCGTCGTGGTGTGAAGGAAATTGCACTGGTACGTAGGTTGGGCAGAGCGCTCTTGGGGTAGTCCAGGGAAGACCTTGCAGGAAGTACAAGGCGGCCGGGAGGCGCTGGCCGCCGCCCCATTCCTCGCGCGGAACGTGTAGGAAATTTATTGGGTTTTAAACCGAGAGTATTTGGTTCATTTTGAGTTTCTAGGTTGAGTTTAATGTGCAGAGCGTACTTTTGTATCCTATAAAAAGACAAGTCGACATTGCCTGAAATAGGTGCCTGTTAGGTAACAAGCCGTGTTACCGCAGCGCAACCGCACCAAATTCCAAGCGTTTCCCAATCAAAAAAAGCCTTTACTTTTCCAATTTACCGATCATGTCACGCCGAGTCAGTGGGTCAGCGCGGGCGCCGCGGGGTGTGATGACTAATTTCTTTCCAGACGCGTATCACGTCAAACCCTTTTAGCGGCCCTTTGAGCCGCGCCGACGCTGGGCGAGGACCCGCTGGCACAGGAGGGTTGATCCTGTCATTTCTGCAAAAAATAAACAAGAAAGAGAGATTTAATAACCTATATAGAGGCTAAAAATTTCACCCATGCCGGCATTTGCCGGCTATCCGTGCCAGCGCTCTACCAATTGAGAATTTTTTTGCCTCTTAATAGGTTTTTAAATTTGTCCTTAGCACGGGTTAGTGCATAAAAAATAAAAATAGTATAATCATGTGGGTACAGTGATATCGTTCCGATGTAAAACCTAACTGCAAAGTAGGTAGTCGGGGCTGTAAGTGATGCAATTTGCTTAAGCCAGATGTCGCTGCCTGTACGTAATACAGAGAATAGTGTAAAGAGGTTCGAAATTTCACTGATGCCGGTGAGTCGCCCATTTGCTCAATTGGTAGAGCGCTGGCACGGATAGCCAGAGGTTGCGGGTTCGAATCCCGGCATGGGTGAAATTTTTAGCCTCTAAATAGGTTTTTAAATTTGTCCTTAGCACGGGTTAGTGCATTAAAAATAAAAATAGTATAATAAGGAGAGAGTATAAAGAATAGTTTTATTGGGCAACGAATACAAAATGGGGCTAAATTACATAGGACTGATAAGTTCAATAGCACAAAAAGATACATCATCTGCGACTGAACTAGGCTTATTGCCTGTATAACAGTAAAAAGCGCCTCATCCCAAAATGTATGGTAAGCGTATTTATTGAGAGGTCGTGTTTGTGCATCAATATGTAATATTATTCCAAAGGTGTGATATTAAGGTCTTAAGAGACTTTTAGAAAGTAGTACATTTAAGAAACAATTTATTTCCATTCGAAAATATACAAGCATCAAATAAATTTAGAAAAATCGTATAAATATTTACTTCTATTAATGAGGTCATGAGACCCTTGAACACTCTTTTTTTTATCCGACAAATAAATAAAAGGAGAGTTATTATAACATAACTTCACGCCTGTATCCCAGAGGCGTAGACAAGGGACTGCCACTTGCTACGACACTTAATTACAGACCAACTTCGTTTCATCAACGTTCATTAGTCTTTGCCTACACGCAGGTACACGCAGCTTAGAAAAGAATTTCAATCATGTTACTTGCTTGTTTATTTATTGTACATGCATTTTTTTATCTATTTAAATAAGAATAGAACTGATAAGAAATAAGATTGAGTCTGTTTATATTGTATTTCTGTCGTTTCTATAGTTACACTCGAATATGATAGAATTTGTTTGTGATTACTGAAAGGTAAGTAAAATATTCATCACGTGCCTATTAAATACATACATAAATAACCTCACCCCTGTATCCCAGAGGGGTAAGCAGAGACCAGGGACTGCCACTTGCCGCGATCCTGACAGATCACCTTCGCTTCATTAACGTTCATAAGTCGTTGCATGCCTATTAAATACTTATAGATAGATAGATAGAATATTCTTTATAGCATGTACACCAAGGATTACATAAGAGACTTATAAAATAACAGTACAGTACAAGTGGCGGCCTTATTATTAAAAGTAATTTTTCCAGACAACCATTGACGGAAAAGAAGAAACGGAAACTGAAATACGGGTAGTCGGCGCAACTAAACAATATTAGATAACATATTATTTTATTGTTGATACACATACATAAACGATACATAAATATGAAATTGATACACATACATAAACGGTACATAAATATGAAATAAATAAAAATAAACATACACAAAAAAAACCTAGGACATGAACGAAAAATATACCTACGTAATACTAGAAAGGGATTTCACAAATACAAATACTTATATTTTTATATTGTAAACTGTGAAAAACGCTGCTGGTTGTACATGTAATGTAATTACTAACAGTAAGTTAAGATAATGTTTGTTGTATAACTGTTTGTTTTCTCTTATAATAAAATAAAATAAAGAAAACCAACACAAAGAGAAGTCAATTATATAAGAAAATTGAGGGCGAAAAATAGGGGTCAAACCGGCCCCCACCTAACGTCACCCGCCGCCGCCACACCACACGCGTTGCAGGGTTGAGTGGCGCGTTGCCGACTCCACGAATTAGCCTATTTTAATACTACCCGCATACTTATCACTTTGTCGCCGGTTAAGTAATGTTATTTCGTGTCGTGTCACGCCACCGTTAATTATAGTGTAGTTCAGAGGAGTAATAGAGGAGGATGAAAGTCACCTGGCTCTGACAGAAAACTTCTCCTTATATGAAGAGTCTTTCCGATGTATGCCCTCCCTATTCATTATATTTAGATTTCATATATATGGTAATTTATATGGTATTCCTTGTCTCTTACAGTGTACATATACATAGGTATCAATGTACATAGGTATCATTTGTATTTTATAGTGATGTTTATGTATATATATATATATATATATATATATATATATTTATTTATTTATTATGTATATACTATTATTTTAATATATATGTTTAATGTGTTATATGTGTAAGTATATAATTAATGTGTAAGGTTTTCTTTTTCCTTTTTTTTTGCACGCCTGCAAATTTAGTTATACCTCCTGCGGTTGACTGGTAGAAAATGCTTATGGCATTAAGTTCGCCGCATTGTACAATTTTATGGTGCAATAAAGTATTAATAATAATAATAAAACTGGTCAAGTGCAATCCGAATGAAAGGATGTACTGTTTTAAGGGTTTCGTACCTCAAAAAGAAAGAAGTAACCTTTACAGGGTTAGTTTTTTGGTCGTTTGTGCTGCAAAAAAACGTATATTTCGACACTTTTGCGAATTAAAATTTACAGGGTACTTCCCGTTGACCCAGAACTATGAAATTTGGCAAGTAATATCGTCTTATTCTACCAATACAGAAAAAAAAAACCTGAAAACTATACACTTGTAATGAAATCACAAAAAGAAGGTCGGAAAAAACTGCGACACTCGATTCCTAAAGTATTTATAATATGTAAGTACTCGTATCTACCTACAAATTTATACGGAACCCTCGGAGCGCGAATCTCGCGCTTGGCTGGTTTTTCCTTATTGTTTTTATGCTGCTTTTTATTTATTTGCACTAGGGTCCCAAGGCAGCTTTGCGTAGACGTTCAGCAAACAAAATGTTAAATCTTTACTTTGAAATAGTTTCATTTTATTTTATTTCATAATAATATGTTTTTTTCTGCTTATTACACGTAGGACAATGTACAGTCTATAGCAGAGGTCCCATTACAGTTTTTTGCAAAGTCGCTCGTGACGTAACTGTGTAGAGTGCACGCGTGTAAAGGTTTATGTGCTGTCGGACCTTACAGTCGACAGCGCACGCATGATCCCGACTGTAATTTAAGAATAGTTATATATTTTACATGTCTTATCCCGATGATTTCTAAGGTGATCTTAATTCTTGGTTTGTCTAAGCACTGTTTTACCGATTTTGTTTGTCTTTGTGTATTATTTTGAAGGTTGTCTGGAAGAGATCACTTTTAGTGATAAGGCCGCCGTCTGTACTCTTAGGTTAAGAAATATCTGTGTAATTTCCATTTTTATGTACAATAAAGTGTTCTCTATCTATCTATCTATTCTTCTCGATAAAAAATATTATTTGTATTTGTATTGATGTTGATGAAATCTCGTAATTTGAACGTAAAAAATCAGCGTTCTCTCGAAAAGCGTACCTAGCGCTTTTCAAATTGAACGTTAAAAAAAGATAAAGGGATCAGCTTTTGGAGTCAAACGTAATGTGAAATGAAAATTATCTAATAGCAATTATTCTCGGCGGTTTTCTGTTGTATTGGTGTACTTTCAGCTTTTTATCCTAAATAGTTCTACATTAATTTTCCTGATATTTGAGTCAATCCAAGTAACGATTTGCCTTTAAGCGTACATTACTGGTGTGCAGAAAATAGTTATGTACTATCAATGCTGAAGTTCCGATCATCGTAATTATGTATTTTTGTAGCACGTCATTTTTGGCACTGCCCACTTAATTAACGTTTAGTTACAATTAATGAAATACAGACCATAATTAATAGCACGCTTTACTCTAGCACTACACTGGCATTTTTTCCCTAAATGCGGTTACAAAACTTCGCAGTTACCGTTCTCCCTTAAGAGCCCTTCAAACGCCAGTTTTTTTTGCGTCCATTAAAGTAATTCGGCTTTTCTAAAAGACACCGTTACCCTAAATTGCTCTTGTCCGGAACCAAAACTAATATTTATCCCGGCACACCCTTTCATTAACCGTCTGCCTAGGTGGCGCCGAGTTTTCTACAAATAATGATTTATAATTATCGCTGTAATTATTAATTATTCGCCCTGTGGCAACCCTGTCGGTAGGCTCAAAGAGGCGCGATCTGTTAGTCGGGGATGGCGTGAAAAAGCGCCTAATTGAAAAAGTTAAGGGGCCTATTCGGGAGCCTTTGTTCAAATCGAATCAGATCTGAATCAAACAGTCAAATCACTAGAAATTAGAAAATCATATAAATCTGATAATAAACTATGGAATATAAAGAGTACCTATAATAAAAGAAAACGAACAAAAGTCGAAGAATATAAAAACCCTGTAAAAAATAATAACAACCTTTTGTTTCTCTTTTGCCCATGTCACTGTTAAAAGTAGAAATAACCTTTTATGAGAAAAGACAACGGGGGCTTTGGGGACTCAGACCAAGATCCTTGTTAGGGAGCTGGGTCACCGCTTGAGGGACCGTGGGCTTGACTGCCGCTCCGGTGCGTATCTGGGACAAAGGGTCTCTCTGGCGGTCGTCGTCAGGCTGTACTAGTCCACTGCTGGACATAGCCCTCCCTTAAGGAGCGCCACGTTGTGCTATCATAGGAGGTAATGCCCATAATCCCCACGTTGGGCATGCGGTTTGGGGATCGCAGTTCGGTGAAATTGTACTGCAGGGGGCGCTGCTGCCCACCCCCCGGTTTGTGTCCCTTAGACGCCCTTTACGACGCCCGCGGGAAGAATTGGGTTGGTGTTATTCTCTAGGCTGATACCACACAGCAGCGGCGGTGTAGCGTGGCAATGCTGCCAGCGTGTTGGGGTCCTGTGGTTCACATATTTTCCGGAGTGGTTTGTTACGTTAGTTATTATTATTTTATAATTATGTTCTTGACGAAAATAGTTTTTTTGACTAGAATTATTGTTTTATGCCGCTAGTGGCATTTTTCCGAGCGCTTCCATGCTTCGCAAGGCACGTTAAGCCGTTGGTGCCGGCTGTCATATAATGGCAGTTGTTAAGCCATGTCAGAGGCCTTATGGGCGGGTTGATAACTTCTGACAGTAAGGCCCGCCACTGTCTTACAATACTCCACCAACCCGGACTTGGCCCCCGTGGTGGAGTAGGTATACGCCATACCTTCCTGCGATGCAGGAAGAGACCCGTGCCCCAGCAGTGGGGACATACAAGGGTTGATAACGTATTGTTTTATGAGTTTTTAGAGGATGGCGGCGTCAATAACGTCAGTCTCTTTACAAAATTAAGGCTTTTATTTCACACCAGCACACAACAGCAAATACAATGACAATCAGAAATAGTTTCCTATTCACCTGAGGTTATAGCGTCTCTTTATAACCAAAAATCCCACGAGCACGTCCTGCTGTCACAGACGTAGCGGAGAGAAGAACGATTGACCGAGTTACCGAGTGAATGATTGAATTGAATGAGTGAGCGGTCAATCGATGGAAATCCATCGTGCCCGTGAGTGAACGATAATTACAATGTTGCCACAACCACCCCCCTACGGAGAATGGTAAGTGGGATATACTATAAAGGTTACATTGCAAATGTTTACCTAGACTTATGTGGTAAGTATACTGGCTGTATATGGCAAACTTAATATTACAGAAAACATAGCAATACATATTATTTAGAATGGCATAAAAGGTATGTATGACTATAATGTAGCGAGCTTAATATTACCTTAAACACAGCAAAATCAGGCATACAGCCTTGCTTAGACACAGTAGGGAGTTAAACAACATGACATGTTTAACTTACTATAACATATCCTAACTTAATATATGCAAGCCTATTATTAAAGACCTCTTGTGGATACAAAAACAAAATTATTAAATATTGTTCCAAAATTATACAAACTTTGTTTTATTTACCTTTGAGTATTTACATAACTATACTCCTGCACAACATGTGTTACACCTTTGTGAAATGAAAAGAATACAAGATGCCTAATTACTGTATTTACCAATCTTTTATGTTTTTAAACCTAACCTGTCTCCCTGAACGGGTGCGTTTAATGAATGCAGGTAGGGTCGGTACAGGCGAATGGACCACAGGTAGAGGCGGCGCTACCTGGACCGGGGATGGGTCCATGGTAGGCTGCAAGAAAGGCGAGCCCACCTGGGTTGGTGGCACGAGTGACTGCTTGGCAGAAACCGGCTGCGGGGGAGGCTGGTCCCCATGACCTGACTGCGGGGTCCGTTCCAGGAACGCTGGCTTAACACGGTCTACGCTAACTACTGTTGTTTTACCTTTTAGACTGATAGTAATGGTTTTACCATCTCTGGAACGCCCTATAACCGAGTAGGGCCCTGTGTATGGAGGTTGCAGGGACCGGCGGATGGTGTCATCGCGTAAAAAGATGTGTGTCGCCGTGGCCAGTTCCTTAAAAACGAATGGCGTTTTTGTGGTATGATGTACAGCAGGTACCGGACGAATGGCAGCCATTTTCCGCCGTAGCTGTACGACGAAATCAGCTGGGTTGTCGACGGAGGTTGGGTTAGTTTGTTGAACTAGTAGCTCACCAGGGAGGCGGATGGGTTCGCCATACAGCATCTCAGCTGCAGTGGCTTTCAGGTCTTCCTTGATGGCTGCACGCATACCCAGCAGTACCAAAGGTAGGGCCTTGGTCCATGCGCCTTCGTGGCACATAAGGGACGCTTTAAGTTGTCGGTGCACGCGCTCTATCATGCCATTGGCACAAGGATGATATGAAGTGGTTCTTACCCGTTTGGTGTCAAACTGGACCATGAGGCGGCGGAATAGATCCGACTCAAACTGCGTACCTTGGTCTGTAGTTAGTGTCACGGGGACGCCGAACCGAGAGACCCATTCCCGGGTGAATGTTTCAGCAACCTCCTCTGCTGTGATGGAGCGCATGGGCCATGCTTCCGGCCATCTGGACGCTCTGTCTATGGCAGTGAGGAGGTAGCGGAACTCGTTGCTAACTGGTAGGGGACCTACAATGTCTATATGAACCTGCATGAAACGCCCAGATGGTTGGTTAAAGCTGCCCATCGGCGTTGAGATATGTCTCGACACTTTGCTGCGTTGACATGCTAGGCAAGACCGGGCCCATTCTCTACAGTCCTTCCTAACTGATGGCCATACGTACCGCTCGGTAACCAGCTTGGTTGTTGCCCTTGCGCCGGGGTGACTCAGGTTGTGCAACTTGTCGAACACCGCACGGCGAAACCAGGGAGTTAGGTACGGGCGAGCTTTTCCCGAGGATACGTCGCAAGTGACATAGACATTGGTTCCTGGAATATTTACCTTAGTCAAGCTCAGTCCAGAGGAACCAGTCAGTGTTGCGAGCTCGGTGTCAGTCTCCTGTGATTTTGCTAGGGCTTCGTAGTCCTGCTCGAGCGCGATGGCTTCTATACGTGACATCGTATCAGCTACCACATTGTCCTCACCTTTTATATACTTGATGTCCGTGGTAAATTGGCTGATAAAGGATAGCTGGTTAAGCTGTGGAGGGGGTAGCTTTTCTCGCCGCTGGACGAAAGCGTACAGCAGCGGTTTGTGGTCAGTGAAAATCGTGGCATGCTGGACCTGCAGTATATGCCGGAAATGTTGCACGCTCTCGTAAACGGCGAGCAGCTCCCGGTAGTAGGCCGGCCACTCAATTTGCTTCGGTGTAAGCTTCTTGCTGAAGAAAGCTAGAGGGACGTACTGACCGTTAACCAACTGTTGTAGACAAGCACCAATGTGGATGCTCGACGCGTCAGTGAAAAGACCGAGCGGAGCGTCAAGCACGGGGTGCTGCAGCAAGGTAGCTTGAGCTAGGCTCTCCTTGCAGGCCGCAAAACTCTGAAGGAGGTCAGGTGTCCATATGAATGGCTTCGCACCTTTCCCTTGGAGCTCCGTGAGTGCGTTAATCAATGGTGCTTGATTCTTAGCAGCGTGAGGGATAAAACGACGGTAAAAGTTCATCATTCCCAGAAATCGACGCATGCCTTGAACAGTTTTGGGAGGGGCATAATCTACAAGGGCTTTTATGCGGTCTGGGGGAGGACGAGTACCTTCTGCGGTGATATGAAAACCTAAGAATAATACCTCACTAGCTCCTAAGATGCACTTAGCTGGATTTACTACGACCCCATAATCCTGCAAACGTTGAAAAAGAATTCGGAGATGCTCTATGTGTTGACTTTTGTCCTTTGAATAGACTAAAATGTCATCGACATAAGGAAAACAGAATTGCAGTCCCCGAGTAACCTCATCAATAAATCTCTGGAACGTCTGGCCGGCATTGCGCAGACCAAATGTCATAAAAGGAAATTCAAAAAGCCCAAAGGGGGTTGTGATAGCTGTTTTGGGAATATCAGGGTCGCTCACAGGGATTTGATGATAGGCTTTAACTAAATCTATCGTGCTGAATATCGTGGCTCCGGCTAAATTGTGAGAAAAATCATTAATGTGCCGTACCGGATAGCAGTCAGGGATGGTCCTGGCATTCAGGGCGCGGTAATCGCCGCATGGACGCCAGGCGTCTTCCTTCTTAGGGGCCATATGCAATGGAGAGGACCATGAACTCTTGGAGAGCCTCGCTGTCCCGGAACTCACCATGTCCTCGAACTCCTTCTTGGCCTCAGTAAGTTTCTGAGGAGCCAGGCGGCGGGGACGGCAGGAGACGGGTGGGCCGCTAGTAGTATTAATGTGGTGTACAGTCTCATGTTTGATCACTCTTGGGAGGCCGTGCGGGCGAGTTATATCGGGGAACTCGGCTAGCAATTGTGTGAAACTCGAGTTTCCGGAGATTATGGACTTAATACTGGCCTGGTCAGTTGTAGCGCTGGTAGCAGGCGAGGAGAGTCCAGTAGAAGCGTCCACTAACCTCTTGGTACGGCAGTCCGGCAGAAGATGGTAATGAGCCAAGAAATCTGAGCCAATTATGGCAATGTCAACATCCGCTATGACAAACTGCCACACAAACTCGCGTCGAAGACCTAAATTGAGATGTAGGGAAACCAAACCATATGTTCTAATGCTGCTGCCATTCGCAGCTGTTAGGCCATAGTCCTGCGACTGCTTGCGACCTGGGAACCAGCTGCGAGGTGCGCAGCAGAGGTCCGATCCAGTATCAATGAGGTACCGACGTTTAGTGCGTTGTTCGGTAACGAAGATGCGGCGGCCAGCAGGAAGACAGTCAGTAGCCGCCACTACTGACTGCTCCGGGTGTTTTCCGTGAAACTGCAATTACCAGTGCACTTTGTGGCCTTTGTTCTAAAACGTTTGTGGTACCAACACCATCCATTTTGCGTTGGTGTAGCCCCTCTGGATCGGTTTGGAGTCGCTGATGGAGATCGGTTGCGCGACCTGCTTCTCTGCAGTGCTGCCACCTGGCGAGTCAGCTCACTTACCTGGCGGGCAAGGTCCTGAAGAGGGTCCGGAGCAGTGGTCGCGCAGATGACTCTGGTAGAGGGCGAAACCTCCGCGATTCGGTCTGCAAGCTCGGCCACCTTATCTAATGGTAGGTCTGCCTGAGCAGCCAGTATGGCCTGGATATGCTCCGGCAGGCGGCGGAGCCACAGCTGGCGTACAATGGAGTCGTCCCCTATGCTAGTCCCTGCCAAGGTCCGAAGGTGTCTGAGAAACTGGGTAGGCCTCCGGTCACCCAATTCCTCATCCCCTAACAATTGTGCTAATCTTTTTTCCTTAGATAATGAGAGCCTACTTATTAGCTCTGACTTTAAATGAGTGTACTTGTTCTCGGCCGGTGGGTTGTTCACTACCTCTTCTACCACGTCTATCACGGACTCGGTGAGGCTGGCCACAATGTGGTTATATTTAGTGTCCTCCGCTGTGATACCAGCTAAGGCGAAACATGCCTCTGCCTGACTAAACCACGAGGTTGGCTTTCCTGACCAAAATGGTGGTAGCTTACATGCCACCTTGGCAACCTGCGGTCCCTCATACCTATCCCGACCGTCCTGCACACTACTGTCAAGTGATTTCGTTACTGGCAACATTTTGATTGGTAAATACACTAACTAAATAACCTAAAAATAGGATAATCTAAGTATAAAGTTAGCGAAATACAGTGAGGGTTACCCCGCGTCCGTTGTAAACGAGGTTCACGATGTCCCGTGGCAGCCGGCCATCGATCCGGGCGCGCGTGGCCGGATGGCAGGCAGGACGCGTCGCACGTCGCAGCAACGGGTGCCGGGTGCGCGTAGGCGGAGGATCAGTCGTCGACGGCGCCACTCAGCGCGGCGCGGCGTGAGGTGTAGGTGCAGGTGATGCCAGTGCTGCCGGCGCGGCACAAACGGCGCCGGCGCGGCAAGTGCTGGCACGAGCGGCACGTGCGGCGGCGCCGGTGCGGCGGACGCGGTCTTAAGCAGCGTGGCACAAGGGCGCGCGCAACGTCGGAGCAGGCACGAGCAGCGCAAGCGGTGCGAGCGTCGCCGATGCGGCGGGCGCGGCGGGCACAAGCGGCGTGGCTCAGAGGGCGCGCGCCGCGTCGGCGCGGCAGGCACTCAGCGTGGGCTTAGCAGGGCGGGCAGCACGAAAGGTCGGGCGCGGCAGGCGCGTGGCAGCGCGGTGGCGCGAGGCGGCGGCCGCGTGGCAGCGCGGTGGAGCAGGCGCCGCGTGGCAGCGCGGGCGCCGCGTGGCAGCGCGGTGGCGCGGGGCGGCGGCTGCGTGGCAGCGCGGTGGAGCGGGCGCCGCGTGGCAGCGCGGGTGCCGCGTGGCAGCGCGGCGGAGCGGGCGCCGTGTGGCAGCGCGGTGGCGCGGGCGCCGTGTGGCAGCGCGGTGGCGCGTGGCGGCGGCTGCCGTGGGCGGCGCGGTGCGGCGGCCGCGTGGCGGCGCGATGGAGCGAACGCTTGGCGGCGCAGGGCGGCGCCCGCGTGGCGGCGCAGTGCGGCGGCCGCGTGGCGGCGCGCTGAAGTAAGCGCCTAGCGGCGCAGGGCGGCGCGGCGTGGCAGCGGAGCAGCAGCGGGGCAGGGCCGATTAGCCCCATTTTCTGTTGAGCGTCATCGTATGAACGCGGTGCGACGGAGCGGCGGCGTAACAAAAACCTCGCGTGACAGTGTTCTGTCAGGGGTCACCACTTTAGAGGATGGCGGCGTCAATAACGTCAGTCTCTTTACAAAATTAAGGCTTTTATTTCACACCAGCACACAACAGCAAATACAATGACAATCAGAAATAGTTTCCTATTCACCTGAGGTTATAGCGTCTCTTTATAACCAAAAATCCCACGAGCACGTCCTGCTGTCACAGACGTAGCGGAGAGAAGAACGATTGACCGAGTTACCGAGTGAATGATTGAATTGAATGAGTGAGCGGTCAATCGATGGAAATCCATCGTGCCCGTGAGTGAACGATAATTACAATGTTGCCACAAGTTACTTCCTTTTAACAACATGTGTTAAAAACATCACCGATTGATTGCCAATCCGCGGTGAGCACACGTGCTAATTCAGCACGTACTCTTTCTATAAGAGAATACCTGCGCCCTGCAGTGGGACGTTTATAGTTTGAGAAAAGATGGTCAGAGTGGAGTTTTTTCCCCGCTGCCTTTTTCATACCTGCGCCCTGCAGTGGGACGTTTATAGTTTGAGAAAAGATGGTCAGAGTGGAGTTTTTTCCCCGCTGCCTTTTTCTCCACTGCACTACGGCCCGAATGCAGCGGCTTTCACTTTTAATTTACATTGTACTTTGACATTCAGTTAATAGAATGTAATCTCTTTACGTTGAAATAAATTGAATTAAATTGAAAAAAAAAATACATAAAAAAATAAACCTGTTATAATATTGCCCCCGATAGGGAAATCGACATCCAGAATAGCCCACTCTGTCAGAAAACGATTACGCAGCACAATGCCTACCGCGATGGACGATGGTGTGTTAATGGGTATTTTAATTGTTTTCCCATTCACGTTGGGGGCTTACAGTATTGCCACATTGTCGGCGTGTATTTGACGGCTTCGTTGGTCTGGTTTCGGCTACCAGAACAGAGGTCGTGGGTTCGATCCGATTGGAGGCTCCAGCTCCTCATTTGCAACCGAAGCCTTGCTGTTATTGGTCGGTTTTCGTGTGAGGTCCTTGCATGGTTACCATAGCACGGGGTATCCTAGTTGGGGAGGAGGACATTTAATTGTGTTATATAAACTTTTTTATGTTGCTTACATGAGTCCCACTGCGAGGCAGGCCTTCTCTTAGAAAGAGAGTGAGGATATGGACTTAATCACTACGCGTGCCCACAGACAGGTTTCGCTCTGATTCACAGAGCTTAATCATTGTGAGAAGATTGGAGCCTACTTGTGTTATTTTGAATTGGGATTCGCTTACTTTTAATATTAAGCTCTGCTTATGACAGCGAACCCTCAACAGAATTGTATAAAGTAATTCTTTGCTAATTTTGAAGGAAAACATCGTGAGGAAACCTGTATTCCTGAGGCGTTCAAATACCTTAGCGGTTGAAATTGCCTATCCGTGGTGGGTACGCGTGGTAATCAAGCCCATACTCTCTCTCTCTCTCTCTCTCTCTCTCTCTGAGAGGACCTATGTCCTGCAGTAGGAGGCTTACAAGCCTCCTACTGCAGGACATAGAAAAATAATTGTTAAATTATTTAAAAAATTAAAATATTGATTATATAGAAAAAATAAAAACCGTGGTGACTTGCACTTAATTATATTCTTTTTTTTTTATGCACTAACCCGTGCTAAGGACAATTTTAAAAACCTGTTTAGAGGCTAAAAATTCCACCCACGCCGGGACTCGAACCCGCGACCTCCGGCTAACCGTGCCAGCGCTCTCCCAACTGAGCTAATGGGCGACTCACCGGCATCAGTGAAATTTCGAACCTCTTTACAATACTCTCTGTAATACGTACAGGTAGTGTACGTAATACACGGCTAGCCAGAGGTCGCGGGTTCGAGTCGCGGCATGGGTGGATTTTTTTTCCTCTAAATAGCTTTTTTTTTACTTCCACTTTACCGGTTTTTTTATTGCTGGCGCTAGGAACCTCACGAAGCCCTTTAAATATTAAAAAAATAAGCGGTCTCATAACGGATGCATGCCTGATATTGACTCAACAGCGGCCCCATATATCCTCTCAACATTCCCTCACATCAGTGGAAATGAATTGGCGGGCGATGCCATCTTAATTGGCACTTCGGCAGCCCGCCGATGACTGGCATGCTGATGGCAACACTGACATAACTCGTGTACGCGCGGGTATAGTACCGTGCAGCCACCAACCACCTGAGTCACCTATAAGAAACACTAGTCGAACCGAGTGATTGGAATCAATCACTCGAGTTAAGCAAAAACAGGCGCGGTCAGGTGCAGGATGGGTGACCGTCCCGTAACTGCCGCTAGTGGCATTTTTCCCAGCGCTCTTCGCAAGGCACGCTAAGCCGTGGGTGCCAGCTGTCATGTAATAGCAGTCATTAAGCCATGTCAGAGGTCCTATGGGCGGCTTGGTAAGTTCTGGCCTTAAGGCCCGCCACTGTCTCACAAACTTCCACCAACCCGAAATTGGCCCCCGTGGTGGAGTATGGCCTAACCTTCCTGCAATGCAGGAAAAGACCCGTGCCCCAGCAGTCGGGATATACAGGGTTGCAATTGGTACATCATTAGATTGTAACCGGATAATGTGTAGTACTTATACTACAGAGTGCTTAGTGCGAGTTTTTAACTACTCGATGGCGTTAACGTAAACTCATATTTCTATGGCATCGAGGAAGCGCCACCTAGCGACAAGTATGGAAATTAAAATTGCTGAGTGCGAGCTGTAGTGGTTTACGTTGAGAAGTGAACACGTTTACCAGCCAAAACACGAATAAACGCAAGTGCGAGTTCTACTGTGACAGCGTTTTGCCAGTTCGAACGGTTAACTTACTCATACTCACTACTCAATGCTCGATTAACGCGGTAGTAAAGTCATTCGATTGGATATGTCAAACTCGCACTAAGCACTCTGTGTTACTTCATTTAATCATCTTTAGAAATACAGAGAGTATTTCTTAATGATTCGCGATACTCATACATAGTTATGTATTAAACGGGTCTAATAGCGATTATTTATTAGGTAAAACGTAATTACCTGAATTCCCGACGTTTCGGCAACGTTGCAGTTGTCGTGGTCACGGGAAGACTGAAACTGGCTATACTAGTCCACTGCTGGACGTAGCCCTCCCCTAAAGAGCGCCACGTTGTGCTATCATAGGGGTAATGCCCATAATCCCCACGCTGGGCTTGCGGGTTGGGGATCGCAGTTCGGTGAAATTGTACTGCAGGGGGCGCTGCTGCCCACCCCCCGGTTTGAAACGAGTACAGTCAATTATTGTTGGTAGTCACTTTTAGTTTTTCGCAGTGGGCCGGCACACCACACGTTTAGACCCGTTTAATATAATAATATAACAAATACCATCCTGACAGCTTAGTCGGCCTAGCCCACAGGAAAGACTAGTCAATATGTGCGGAGCCAACCAAGCCGCGGGATTCCTCACGATGTTTTCCTTCACCGTTAGCTTGTGGTATTGCGAATACAAATTCGCAAATGTACGTAACTTTGAAATTAAACAAAGTCATTGGTACATGCCCGCACTCAGGATGGTATAGGTGCTGGGCAAGCCTACACCATCTATAAAACCATGTCCCAGGCACTACAGCCTCGGAGTGGTCCCTTCACCCATGCAAAAAGGCCAATCATCATAACAAATAATATCTTCTACAGATATTGAATAAAATATATATTTTGTAACTTGTAACACATAGGGTTGATATCATCATACATATATTTTGTTTATTTTTAAATAGTAAGTAAAAAGTAAAAGTAAAAAGTATTTATTAATAGATAAGTAATAACAAATATGCTAGGTCGTTAGCTACCACACTAGGATTAGCCTGTGTTGTGGATGCCGTTTTAATAATAGGTTACACAAAGAATTTAAATAGAAAGAGAAGTGATTTATCTATCTCTTTTATGTAGCCTATAAATGTCCCACAGCGGGGCACAGGCCTTCTCTCAGAGAGAGAGAGAGAGAGTATGGGTGAGTATGGGTGTCTAGCGCTTGAAATTGCCAATATATTTCGTTATCAACCCTTGTATGTCCTCACTGCTGGTGCACGGGTCTCTTGCTGCATCGCAGGAAGGTTAGAGGGTGCCAAGTCCGGGTTGGTGGACGATTGTAAGACAGTGGCGGGCCTTACTGTCAGAAGTTATCAAGCCGCCCATAAGGCCTCTGACATGGCTTAACGACTGCCATTATATGACACCCGGCACCAAAGGCTTAACGTGCCTTGCGAAGCACGGAAGCGCTCGGAAAAATGCTACTAGCGGTAGTCACGGGACGCCAATATATCTATCTTTTTTTTTTTGTTGCAAAAATAGTCTTTGGTTTTCTGAATCTTGATAATAGCGGTTTTAAGAACTACGATTGAACACCCAGCATCTAGGGTTTAGGCATAAACTTATGTCAAAAACGGCCGTTTTAGCCTTTTAGCCTAGGTTTTTGGTCTAATATTCTCGGTTATGTGTCCTAAAAATTTTTTGATAGGCAACACTTTGTTGCATACCAAGAAAAACCACTATAAAACTTTAAAGAAATGACTTTTTTTTTATTATTATTATTATTAGCGCTGGCACGGATAGCCAGAGGTTGCGGGTTCGAATCCCGGCATGGGTGAAATTTTTAGCCTCTAAATAGGTTTTTAAATTTGTTCCTTAGCACGGGTTAGTGCATTAAAAATAAAAATAGTATAATTATAATATACTTGTACTTAAACTTGAGTTAATGTCATCCATTGCACACTTAAACTGTATACATTAGAGACAGTGTCCTCGGTTTTGGAGTAGTGGAAGCCAGGAGATCCATAGCACGGGGTAAACCTATTTTGGACTCCTGTCTCCTACTACATAATGTAACATTGTAATAATAATGAGTTACTAATTTTATGTGCATTGTGTAGGTACTGGAGAAAATAAATATATTTGTATTTATTACTGTAACTCCAGAATACAGTGTACCTACCATTTCCATTTTACCAAAGAAGTAAGAGAGGAATTAAGCGGCAAGAATGCAGTACCATTAGACCATGTACCGTCCCAGCAAGACGTATTATTTCATACGTAGCAGTTTCAATTGAAGGAGGTTAATTTTTATTTTATTTTGCTCCAAGTTTTTGTGTCAGCGTGAAAACGCGAGTGCCTCTCGCCTTATTTGTTTATACGCAGTGTTGTTGGCATCATGAATCCTCAGACTCATTGCAAAGTCGCTTACAGTGTATGCATGTTAACATCATGGCGGCTGTACCTCCTAATCACCGGCTGGTGTGCATGCAGCACGTTGGAATTGTGACAAACCTTGGTTTCGGCATACTCTTCTAGACACAATGGCCTCTGCATCTACGTAATGAGATGATTTATACAGCGTCCAGTGGCATCTTCACTCACACTAGATGGGTGAAGGGAACACTCGGATAATGTAGAGTCTGGGACATGGTTTCAGATGTAGGCTTGCTCAGCACCTATACCAGCCTAACAGCTTAGTCGGCCTAGCCCACAGGTAAGACTAGTCAGTACGTGCGGAGCCAATGCTGAGACGCAGGCGACGCAGCACAGCGCAGCACAGTTCAGTACAGGGCAGGGCAGTTGAGGCAGACATAGCCCTTCAACCGCATGCTGCAACGCAACTATTCGCTCCGTTCCTTGGCAATTCTCACCAATAATAACTAAGTATTTCAATGTCTTTTTTTAGTAGTCTGAATGATTTCTATCATACAAACAAGGTTCACTGCGAACTAATTGAATTAAATTTTCTGTCATTGCAACAAAATTGCTAGTAAACACGCCTCGACATGCACGCGTCGCTCAGAAATCTGTGCCGGCACCATAACGAGACGCAGAGCAGGGCAGACACATGTCTGCCTCGCACGTGCCTGAGCCGCAGTGTACTATGACGTTCCATGCTTTACAAAATCTGCGCTGCCCTGCGCTGCGCTGTGCTGCGTCGCCTGCGTCTCAGCATGCACCCAGCCTAACAGTAAAAACTATGTTGCCTCCCTATTACATTATAAACTATGCATTATATTATAAATACGACTCTGACAGTAGTAGTAAGCCCTGCGCGGTAAACGAAACTAATAAAAAAATATTGTAGCGCTTATGGTCTAGAACCCAAGCGTGAATATCAAACAAAACCGGTATTTAGAAGTGCGTCTAACAGTACACGTCAGCGTGATGGATGTCTTCCACCGACAAATTATATGTTGACATGACATTATAATTGATAGTAGCTTTAAACACGTAATTGTATTTATTCATATCGAATGAAGGCCGGTGCCACGGCGAGTCTAGCAGCATTTTTAACGGGAGTTTAGTAATTGGTCAGTTGTCGCCGGTTTTCCACCGGTAGAGACAGAAAAAAAACAAAAAAACATGCAAGGAAGGAAATAAAAAAAAAACAATCTAGAAGTTAACATGAAAGGGACTTATTTTTAGAATATTTTAGATTAGATTAGAACTCTTTATTGTACACACCAGAAAACAACATACATAAAAAGGCTTACATATCTAAGTTTTGCCGTATACAATTGGCGGTCTTATCGCTATCGTTATTTTACTAAGTATCTATACATTTTTAATGTAAACTGCAAGTTTCCAAATAAATAAAATTAAGGACCATAAACAACTTTTATCTCCCAAATAAGAATCATTCCAGATTAATTTGCTAACAGAAAGTTTTGCTCATTGCAAATATTGCAGTTTCAAGTGAGTCATATTGTGATTTGAAGCTATATAAGTGGAATATGGCTATGTATTTTTAATTTAAAGTAAGAAATGGATAATAAAAAGGCTGAAGTTGTTTCACTAGTCAACTAAACGAACTTACTGGCATCAACCTTTTGTGGTCCCTACTGCTAAGTGACGGGTTTATTCCTGCATTCAAGGGAGGTTAGGCCATATTCCACTACGAGGGTCAAGTCCAGGTTAGTGAAACGAGCTTACTATGAAGACCTAATAATCTTTTAATGGCTTAGAATACATACATACCATCCCAAGAATAAAACGTGAAAGCTCCTAGTCGGAATGTAAGTTTTAAGAATAAGAATAAAAAGAATTTTATTGCCTCATCAAAAACAACTTGAACTAAGTAAGACTTAAAACTAGGTATTATAAAATAAGGCAAAAGGTGGTGGCTCAGCTGGTGTTGACCCGGGTCAGCCCTGGACAGCGCTGGTTTTCAGCCACTGCCTTCTCCCTAAGATGTCGTATGGGAGTAATGTTAAGAGGGCTGTTTGAGGACTGTAATTTAAGGCAATAAATGATTGAATTGAATTGAATTGTTTTAATCACATTTGGAAAAAAGGCCATGATTGGGATTACGCCAAAAAAAATATTTTAGCTTAATACCACGGGAATAAAGTTTCACGAGACCATAAGTAAGAAAAAAATTATTTTAGAACTCCAATGTTTATTGATTATATAATAGGTTTTTCGTTTGTCTGATTTTTTAATCACACAAGACATTCGAAAAATCAAATAATATGCCAAAAATCTTGTCTGAATATCATGATGATATAATTGATTATGTTTTCGTAACCAATCCATAACCAAATGACATTTAACGGCAGTTTAGCCGCGTCGACGTACCGCGCCTCTATCAACGGATGTCATTATTCAGCGAGCTGGGTGCGACGTGACAATTAAACTAGCGTTAAAAGGTGAAACCGGTCATGTCATGTAGTTTTTACGTCTCAAGTATCCAGTAGCAGTGTACAGAGTACAGTTAGAAGGTCTACTTGCAGAATACAATTTGCTAAGTTTGTGATTAGACCCCAGTTTCTCATGTAAAATTAATGGCGGACGTCAGCTTTTATTCCGTGAGACATTCACCAAAAAAAGCTTCAAATATGTAACAAAATTTATTTTAAATTAAAATGTAAAAATTACTTTGCTAAATTCCGCAAAAAATCCCACAAGCACCATTCGGTTCGTTAATGCACCGCCCTCCCTTCCACTTTTTCAAGCAGAAGTAAGACACGAACACACCACCACCGACACCAATACTTGTGAGACAAAATACGCAATTGATGCGTATTTTCTGCTTGCTCGTGGAATTTTTGGCGGAATTTAGCAAAGTAATTTTCACAATTTAGCAAAGTAATTTTCACATTTAAATGCTATTCCATAATAGCATTTCCACAAAGTAACGCCTGATTCTATACAAAATTCATTTTATTTCTTAAGAACTCGCGATGCCGAATATCGGGTAATAAGATAATTATAGTTTGCGTAATAAATACGAGGATTAGACTCGTTTAATATAAAACTTATTTTAACCGACGGAGGAGGAGGAGGAGGTTCTCAATTCGACCTGTATATTACTTGTTTTTGTATATACCTATTACTTGAAGCGCTCGTGGCCTAGGCGAACCGAGTGATTGGAATCAATCACTTGGCTAAGCAACAACAGGCGCGGTTAGGTACGGGATGGGTGAGCGTCCCGTGACTACCGCTAGTGGCATTTTTTCGAACGCTTCCGTGCTTCGCAAGGCACGTTAAGCCGTTGGTGCCGGCTGTCATGTAATGGCAGTGGTTAAGCTATGTCAGAGGCCTTATGGGCGGCTTGAAAACTTCTGACAGTAAGGCCAGCCACTGTCTTACAATCCTACACCAACCCGGACTTGGCCCCCGTGGTGGAGTATGGCCTAACCTTCCTGCGATGCAGGAAGAGACCCGTGCCCCAGCAGTGGGAACATACAAGGGTTGATAACGTAACGAACGATATTACTTGTTTTTAAAACACACTTTTAGGCTGCTGTTCAAATTATTGTGGTTAAGTTGGTTCCCGCCTACGTTTATTTTTTCGTTTGTTTAGTGTCTGTGTGAGACACGGGTTAAGAAAAAATACTTTGTTGAAAACTATCATAAAAAGAATCTGCGGTTCTGTGCAAATTAATATACACAGGTGACGGTGGTACCTTCTACAATTAGAAAACCAACATACGGGAGCCCACGGGATACAGGATTTACCTCGTGTGGGGCCCACCAGACATGATAATATACTGCCAATCACATTTTTCGAAATAAGTAATTTTTACATAGTTATATATTAAACTGGTCCAATCGCGATTATTTATTAGGTAAAACTTAATTACCTTATTTCCCGACGTTTCGGCAGTCCGGTCAATTTTTTCAATTCCCGTCAATCAGAGTACAGTCAATTACTGTGGGTAGTCACTTTTAGTTTTTCGCAGCTGGCCAACACCCACGGGAAGAATTTGGGTTGGTGTTATTCTCCAGGCCGACACCACACAGCAAGCATCATTATTGTGCATCGTTAAGAAATAATTTTTACTTGTCAAAGAAAATGTAATTGTAACTTCTGCGTTTAGTTACTCCGCGTCAATAGTTTCCTAATGGGCCGTTATCCGGAGGACAGGTGGCCCTCCATACAGCGATCGAAAGCCTTCAATTTATTCACGATTGTTCCACTTTTTTGTGCCGTTCCCCCCTAAGTTGCCTTTATGGGCCCTCTCAAGAGTCTACGGAGAAACGACCGGACTGGCCTATTGAAACACAAAATGCAAACGTGTCAAAGAAAAGTTTCGCTCGAAATTCGCAATAACAAGAGAATAGATAGATAGACAGAGAACACTATTGTACATTTCATTGTACATAGATATGGAAATTACATAGAAATTTCTTAACCTAAGAGTACAGACGGCGGTCTTATTACTAAAGGTGATCTCTTCTAGACAACCTTCAGATGGACTGGACTAATATATTGGAGAAGGAAGTAGATGTATTATATTGTAGACGAATACTTATTGGAACTAATCTTAAGTTAATTTTCAAAGTGTGCAGCATTCTCTTTTAAACGAATTTAAAAGCAATATTTTTTTGTTCTGTCTTCAGAATCACGGCGACTGGCAGTCCTGGTATCTGCCTACCCCTCTGGAATTGACGTGTGAGGTTAGGTTATGTGTTATGTTTTATTAATTGAACTAACCCTTGCATAAGCACTACACAGTATCAACTTAAATCCGGAT
Organism: Yponomeuta sedellus; assembly: GCA_934045075.1. Classification (NCBI taxonomy): domain Eukaryota; kingdom Metazoa; phylum Arthropoda; class Insecta; order Lepidoptera; family Yponomeutidae; genus Yponomeuta; species Yponomeuta sedellus. The sequence continues at coordinate 1,222,598 of OW203727.1, read as the reverse complement.
TCACTTATTTGATTTTCAGTCAGAGAGCAACCGACGACGCTAGTTCCGTCTCTACTCAGAATCATATAAGCTCTGCAAATTAGCGCAAGTTCTGGTTGGACTCATCCGCCAAAAAATCAAATTAGTAAATCCCAAATCAAGACATAAATAACAATTATATTGATGGGAATTTGATAATAGATGCCGTAGTAGGTATAGTTAGTTATACTACAATAAAGTCCCAACTTCACAAAACGTAATGAAAGTATCGTTGAAAGTATAGATACAAAAGACGCTAAAGTATTATATACAAAAGAAAATATGTCTACCTTTACATTCATATTGAAAGTCGTCCATAAGACAGTTAAGTAGAATTCGCGCTTGTATGTTTAAAAGGTCCCTGTTCACCGTGTAGTGATTATTTATAAAGTCGATTTACATGGAGACGTAAGTGGAGCACTGGCACTACAGTTATCAAAGATAATTGCGCCATAACAATGTAAACGCACCTTTATTGCACACAACACCTTATAGGACGGCTGAGCTATTACATTGTTTCCTTTTCTACAGCACGTGGAGAATACTGCGAAAGAACAGACCAGCCTTAACGCCCGAATCCTTTTTTTATCGTTTATGTTTTTATTTTTAGATAAGTTGACTCAATACTCAATAAATTATTACATTCCACAAGTGTATACAGACGACATTTAAAACTAAAAATATGAAATGATATGAAAAGGTTTATTCAAAGTAGCGCAGAAGCTGCGGCTTAATGAACGTTACAATTCAAACTAGGTGTCCATTTCAAAATCTAGATCATTTTGAAGAAAAATGGACAAAAAACTCCAAACTTAGTCTTTTCAAAGTCTTTAATTAACATAGTTTACATAATTATTATAAAACATAGAACTCACACATTGTACTGGCTTTAATTCCAGACCTCATTGTCATCTAGATAATCCTTTATGTTATAGTAGCCCTTTTGGCAAGCTTAATATATCTTCAGGAATTTTATTATAGAAGCGTATACAATGCCCCATGAAGGATGTATTAACCTTTGCCAGCGTATATAGTGGGAACGAAAGTTTATGTGTATTTCTAGTATTTACATTGTGTTGGCTACCCAAAGTTTTAAAGTTACCGATATTTTTCCTAACGTACAAATTCATACATAGCCAATTCCTTATTTTTTGTCTATTAGATAAGAAAAACTACAATGGACCAGGTCTTGTCACTTTACACGATCCTGAAAACCTCCTTTTTTAAGTAGCCTATATACGTCCCAGTGCAGCACACAGGTCCTCTCTCTGAGAGAGAGTGAGAGAGAGAGAGAGAGAGAAAGAGAGGGATTAATTACCAGGCGTGTCCACCGCGGATTGACAATTTCAAGCGCTGAGGTATTTGAACACCGCAGACACTCAGGTTTTCTCATGATGATTCAAATAAATGTCGCTGCCTGTACGTAATACAGAGAATAGTGTAAAGAGGTTCGAAATTTCACTGATGCCGGTGAGTCGCCCGTTAGCTCAGTTGGAAGAGCGCTGGCACGGACAGCCAGAGGTCGCGGGTTCGAATCCCGGCATGGGTGGAATTTTAAGCCTCTAAATAGGTTTTTAAAATTGTCCTTAGCACGGGTTAGTGCATTAAAAATAAAAATAGTATAATCAAATAAATCAAATCAATTTATTTTAACGTAAAGTATTAACATTCTGTTTGCTTATTGTTAATGTATTGCCAAAGTTTTATTTAAAAATAAAAGTATATCTAGGTGTCGGTACTCAAAATGTGTGAGCTGGTCTAGAACTTGGCACCAACTTCATGAAATACTTCCACAATATCTAGATATATACCATTTTTTTATTTACAGGTAATATTCGCTTAAATTATTTCTGCCTTTTAGTGCCTTATTGTACAGAAGTCCTACCATAAGATTTATGATCAATAACTTTGCCAAAGCACTAGTCAAGTGTCTTATAAAAATTACAAAAGTAGGGAAAACATGAGTGCTGAGGCCAGATTATGGAGCTTTGAAAAACATTGGATTAACTTTCCTACAAAGTTTAGTTGCTTTTATCAGAACGCAACACCTTTTATCAACGGTTTGTGTAAATTCAGAAAAGTCGTTATTTGATCGTCGTATAGCGTCTTCAATTCAGTGTCTTTGAGTGTATAAATAATTCCTGATTGTCTTTAGCTAAGCTTCTTTTGTATTTATTTTGTGCCTCGGCGATAAATTCCCATTTGCAGCCATAAATCCGACCACAATAGTGCAAAAAACACGAGACCGTTTCGAGGAAAATGTTGCTGTTATTTTCATGTTATGAGCAAATGCAGTTCTTACGGCTTGTCGTTGAGTCAGTCAAACTGCAACTCAAGACAACAACAAATAAAATCTTATTCTTTGAATGAGGATGATCAAGCTACTGTTTTTGGTTGTATCAAATATTTTCATGCAGATGAAAAAAAGAATAAAAATGTTTTTACAATATCAACCCTTGTATGTCCCCACTGCTGGGGCACGGGTCTCTTCCTGCATCGCAGGAAGGTTAGGCCATCCTCCACCACGGGGGCTAAGTGCGAGCTTATCAATCAATAAATAACATAGGGCTTAGCACAGGAGTAACTAAGAACATTTTTATATTTAAATATTTATCTTTATATTTAAATATACTAAACACGAAACATTAAACAGGACATTACATAAAAAATTACATGTACAAAGGGGAGCTTATCTCCGTAAAAGTTTTTTTTTTACGGAAAACTTGGAGAGACGGAGCGGCAATAAAAACGGGTCTATATACGTGTACAAAATAAACTATATTCAAAAACCCTTAACAATAACCTGCTTAGGTTAGGTAGTGCATTATTTCTAAGCAGAAATAATGCACTACATAGACTAAATACCTGTAAATATGAATAAATAAATTACATAATAAATAAATATATAGCTCAAAGTTATGGTAGAGATAAATAGTGCTCCTTCAACTGCTTCTTTATAGTACCTACCAATTGTGGGACTAGCGCATATTTTCTGTGACAGTACATTCCACAGCCTTAGCGAAATAAGGCCTATATATTCTCAAAAAAATACTTAAAGCAAAACTGTATTCTTAAGGACAAAACCCGTTGTGCATAAATCACGCAGATCTTGAGAGAATCACACACTAGTTAACATAAATATAAAATCGTACAGTAAGATCTTTGTAGACATCTAATAGTTACAAACGCAATTTCGTTTGCAAACACAGTTAGCCAACCCTTTTCGCATCAGCTAACTAGACAGGCTGTGCAAACAAACATACAGACACTGTTTTGTTAAGCAAACAGACAGTCATGCACGAGCATGCAACTTAACTGCGTGTGCAAACGGTTTTTTTGCTCAGTCCACACTACTATGAGCTGGGATACATAGACATACATCTCTTATTTGTTACTTGCTTGAAAGGTTAATTCTCTTAACAACCGACAGGATAAAGATGTTGTTTTGTATTCAACGGGATCGCGATTATTTGAACTTAATTGTCTTAGGGCCAATTGCACAGTTTGCTTAAAACTAGGTTTAGTTCAACTTTGTTTTTTTTTTAATTGGGAATCCGGTTTAAATCAAGTTTTACGAGCCTGTGCAAGTGGCTCTTAATTCCCGACGTTTCCGCAAAGTTGCAGATGCCGTGGTCATGGGTAGACTGAAGTGGCTAGCACAATCAAATACTGTAGTGAAGGCATTAAAATTATTCATTAAAATTATACATTTTTGCGGTGTTTGTGTAGTGGGCGAATTTAATAAAATTACTTAAATCATTTTGAAAAAACATAGATCTGAGAAAAAACGCAAACTCTGAAGTGTTTAAATTGGTTTATTGTTCGTAACCTAAAAGTAGATACATTTTCCGGGGGCATCCACACTACGAGACCAAGTATCATGGGTACCAGTTATTCCTGTTATATACGTCAATAATATTGTATATTATACGAAACTTAATATCTAGGCACTTACATGAAATTTAATAAAATCCATAACATGCTAAAATGACCATAACATTGAGAAATATCTGTTTAAATAAAAAATATATAGATCGATATCAACCCTTGTATGTACCCACTGCTGGGGCACGGGTCTCTTCCTGCATCACATGGAGGCTAGGCCATACTTCACCACGGGGGCCAAGTCCGGTTGTGGAAGGATTGTAAATCAGTAGCAGGCCTTACTGTCAGAAGTTATTAAGCCGCCTAACATAAATATGGTTTAAAAATGTCAGATTTAAGCCAAATGCACACTATTATCAATCTTTTTATTTTAAATAATTTTTTTATGATTATTTATTATAGTTATGGACTATCTGAAGCTCAATCATCATTAAGCTTATCACGCCTTTGCTCAGCAGTCGGACACAAACACAGCTGACAAAAAAAAATATGCACTATTTAAAAACAATGGTGAAGTGTTATACCTTCAACATAATGCTTTTTACTCGTAGTCAGGAAACAAATACATACCACGACTTGTATTCGGCAAAAGTCTTTGTTAAAATAACTTCCACATAAAGTACTCGTTAACGGCAGGTTACTTAATCTGGGATTATGTGAGCTGAAGACAGGGCGCTATGGCGCTCATTAGGGCTACGTCCAGCAGTGGACTACATAATATAGCCTGAAGAAGAAGAAGATGTATTTTACTTGTACAATCTCCACCACAGACTATTTTTAAACGGCGTTTATCAAAACGTGCTTTTGTAAATAAGAGCGTTTGTGATTTACGTTGATAATTTATTAAATTATGTGCAACTGTTGCTGTAATATTATAAAAGCGTCACCTTTTGAAAAGAGAGCCTTGTGTTGATCAATAAGCACGACTGCTATTGATATCGGATAAGGCGCGCTCACACCGCGAGATGTTAAAATTTATTACGAATCGCGATAAAATTGTAATCGCAATTTATGGCCGGAGGCGCGTCGTGTCGCTGCATTATTCATTGGGTTTGCCACTCAACGGTGGTTGTTCCACTAGATATAATGCGCAGAAGATTCTACCATTGAAGAATGAACAACTAATTAACTAATTGTAAAAAGTATAGCTGACAGTAAGGAAAAACGTCGCGAGGAAACCTGATTGTCTGAGGTGTTTAGACTTCTGCGCTTGAAATGACTAGTTCCATGGGCTTGCGTAGTATGTGAGGCCTATACTCGCTCTAAGAGAAGGCCTGAGCCCTGTCGGGCATGTATAAACTACATAAAAAATATATTACCCATCGTTTATTCATAACTACCGCTAGCAGCATTTCCGTGCGTCCGAGCGCTTCCGAGCTTTGTAAGGCACGTTGGTGCAGGCTTTAGTGTAATGACAGTCGTTAAGTTATGTCAGAGGCCTTATGGGCAGCTTGATAACTTCTGACAGTAAGGCCCGCTACTGTCTTACAATCCTCCACCAACCCGAACTTGCCCCCATGGTGGAGTACGGCCTAAACTTCCTGCGATGCAGGAAGAGACTCGTGCCCGAGTAGTGTTGATATGCAAGGGTTGACATCGAATCGTTTATTATCAGAATAACGTAAAGTAAAAACCGTGAAAAACACCATAAAGTTTTATGATAATTATCACCGAAGTTGTAGGTGTAAGTGATGAGTGGTGTTCGTTTATTAATTCTACTAATTTAAAAATGCGAAAGTTGGTTAAGATGTTTAGACGTTGGTTACCCAATCGGGCAATAGGAATAAAAGCTGAAGGGATTTACTTGAAACTTGGTGTAGAGAAATTGAGACGTAGGATACCTGGTATTCCAGTAATGCGTTCACGTGGGATAATTTCTTGTATTTCAGGCGTAGACCGGGGCTTCTACGCCTGCGTTAGATTTAAAGCTGACTTCTAAATCGCGAACACTTAGTAAATATTACGGACCAATTCTGGGTGATGTGTTAAATACGAGTATATTCTTTAAATTCTAGTAATTGTACGTTAATATTATTTGGGTATATTATTAGTATTGTCATGTTATTGTTCTGATTAAAATTAAATTGAATGGACTTAGAGAAACCTCCTGTTTAAAACCATATTGCATAAATTTTACCCTTAGATAAAAAATGGTGTTAAAGATCAACCACTATCTAGGAAATGAAAGCTGAATTTCACAGAAGTAACAGTGTGGAAACCACTAACTACTCGTACTAACTGCTACCTACTAACTTAAAAAAGTAGGTACAAAAGTATTTCGCGGGACTTCTGTGTGTTTGTTTCATCACGAGCAACAGTTGGTTATTCTGCAGAACAACAAACAACAATTTACTGCGCATTGTTACTATTTTGGTATTTATTTATTTTTATTGTATATCGTGCAATTGCGCAGATCGTGTCTTGTTATTTTTTTTGCCTATCTAAAGATCTTGATTCCTTCAATGACTTTATCATGTATGATTTTTTTTCCTTACACTTTTATTTTATTTATTTATTTGGAAAAAAAACAGGAAACAGGCTAGAGTTTATACAAAAAGTTACTACAGGACAATATTAAACCTGAACCCATAAATATTTTTCACTAAATAGCAATGATGTAGAGTAACTAGGTGACAAGGATGCCAATTCTTTTACACTTCGGTAAATCTTGCCTTGGTATTTCTTAACTATCCCCACCAGGATAACTGACTGTACTCGCCACTTCAGACTAACTGTAATTAAACATTCTTTATTATTACTTATAAATAACATCACAAAATTTAAAACATTACGAAATAATACATAGCCAGATAATAGATAGCCAGAGTCCCGGCATGGGTGAAATTTTTAGCCTCTTAATAGGTTTTTAAATTTGTTCCTTAGCACGGGTTAGTGCATTAAAAATTAAACACAAAAATAGTGTAATCATGTGGGTACAGTGATATCGTTCCGATGTTAAACCTAACTGCAAAGTAGGTAGTCGGGGCTGTAAGTAATGCAATTTGCTTAAGTCAGATGTCGCTGCCTGTACGTAATACAGAGAATAGTGTAAAGAGGTTCGAAATTTCACTGATGTCGTGAGTCGCCCATTGGCTCAATTGGTAGAGCGCTGGCACGGATAGCCAGAGGTTGCGGGTTCGAATCCCAGCATGAGTGAAATTTTTAGCCTCTAAATAGGTTTTTGAAATAATACATGTCACAGATATTAAGATAAAAAATGTCAATACAACATAATATAGTTACAAAACGTGTCACACTTGATAAAAAAATACATGCACATTAAGATATCCAATAAATATTCGTCAAGAACACATAAAATATTAATAATAATTTAAACACACAAAAAAAAAACACTAACTGAACAAACCACTCCGGAAAATATCTGGGCCAAAGGATCCCACAACGCTGGCAGCATTGCCACGCTGCACCGCCAAAGAGACCCTCTGTCCCAGATACGCACCGGAGCGGCAGTCAAGCCCACGGTCCCTCAAGCGGCGACCCAGCTCCCTAATAATAAAGCTGTTGATCGACGGGCGAGTCGGTAAAGCTGGCCGGTGTATCATTGCAAAACCGTGGTGTTAGATACCGCCGCCGAGCCTGGCTTACGGCTCGTCGTCGTGCTATATTTTTTACTCGGCTCGCTAGTCGATCAGCGCCCAAGTGCCGTGAGCCAAGTTCGTGGGTATTTAAAACCGCGGTCTTACTCGCCCGTCGATCACCCACTTAACAAGGATCTTAGTCTGAGTACGCTTTGCCTAATAAATAATCGCGATTACACCCTTCATGCTGGTGAACGAGTGCTATTCGTGTGTCTGGCCGCAGCTCTTATGTTTTTCCTACTTTTGTAAGACATTAAACTAATGCTTTGGCATTTGAACTTGTTGATTGCAATCTTCAAATCTTATTAAGTATACGTATAGGTGGCAACTGCTGTATTTCGTTTAAAGTGACTTCAGAAAAGATGGTCAGTGCGAAGTTTTTTTTCCGCCTATTTCTCCGCTACAATACGGCCCGAAGGGAGCGCCATACATTTTACATTCTACATTGATTGAATAGAATATACATTATTTACGTTGAAATAAAATATTTGATTTAATTAACACCTAAATCTTGTCTTGATTTCAGTGCCAAAACTTTATGTCGTACCTGGTATTATTCGGGACATTGATACACAACTCATTACATTACGGAGTGCATGAAAGGAGCCTTCCTGAACGACGTACTCACTAAGCCCTTACTGAGTCAGTCCCTAACGCTGATTGGCAAATCCTTTCACCACGATGGCTTGCCATCGACACGCTAAAAAGAAAAAGATTACATTTTTGTCTTGGAGTAGGTTTATAAGCCGTAAAGGTACAAATGTGTCATGTTTATTCAAATTGATTATATGTAAGCCCTCCAGCTTATGAGGAAAATCGTATCAGTTAAATGCCCATCAATTTGTGCAACTTATGCTAGACATGCCGTAAAACACATTAAAGCAATACTCAAGCTAAGTAATTTAACCATAAACACGATTATTATTCCGACATTTACCAAGTTAATACAAGGAAATACCCTACTATATACAAAACTGGCTATTTCTCGCTTCGTGCAAATATTTTACAATCGAATTGCAATTAAGATGTCAACTCTGACGGACATAAGAAAGGTTTACTTGTCTTAGCTTCGACACGTTGGAATTTGAATCTTAATTCTGGACTGTTAAGGTAGGTCGGTCTATCTTTCAATGTATGCAAGGCCTTATCAGCTGCCTGCCTTAAAAGGAGGGAAACGAAAATTAACTCAGAAGTTTATTCAGGTCTTTAGTTTGAGCTGTCACTTCTGATTACAGGTTGATTTATTCAGTCCTTAACGGTTGCACAAGTTGCTGGTAAAGCGGGTATAGCTTGAATAAGTGCAGGTATAAATGTTGTCGCTTGTAGATTATTAACACGTCAAGATAGCACTTCTGTGTTACGTAGATTTAGGGACTGAACGCATTTGCGGATACAAACCCGCAACCTCATTAGGTTAATACACTTTCTTGCATACCATACACAGTGAATGGAATGACAGAAACATTATGTTAAATGGACCTAATCGCGATTATTTCTTGGGTAAAACGTAATCGCTGCTGTATGGTGTCGGCCTAGAGAATAGCACCAACCCGATTCTTCCCGCGGGTGTCGTAAAAGGCGACTAAGGAACACAAACCGGGGGGTGGGCAGCAGCGCCCCCTGCAGTACAATTCCACCGAACTGCGATCCCCAACCCGCATGCCAAGCGTGGGGATTATGGGCATTACCCCCTATGATAGCACAACGTGGCGCTCTTTAGGGGAGGGCTATGTCCAGCAGTGGACTAGTAAAGCCTGACGATGACGATGAAAACGTAATTGCAGTCTGTTAGCTTTTAGAATATACCTCGGCTACTATCGGATAGAATCGGATATATTCGTGTAATAGAAATATCGAAACTACTATGACACTTATTTAAATGAACTTAATATAGTTTATAGTTTATGTAAGTATATTATTTTTAAGTATAAGTACTTATGTATATCAATATTCATATTTGCACCCACTACCCGTCTCACTTTTCCTTCAGCAACTCTCCATCGTGGGTTGCCTGGAAGAAATTGCTCTAAGCAATAAGGCCGCCAATTGTACTGTATCTTTGTAATTATGTTTTGTTTGTTTTTTCCTGGTATACAATAAAGAATATTCTTATCTTATCTTATAGTTTTATACGGAGTAGGAAGTAGTAAGTACACTCGTGTGCTTTCGGGGGAAACCGAAGCCACTAGAAACTAAAGCCCGAGGTTTATTCAAAAAGCTAACAGACTGCTTATTTCCCGACGTTTCCCCAGCGTTTCAGTTGCCGTGGTCACGGGTAGACTAAAGTTTTTCGCAGCTGGCCGACACACAACACTCACGTTACGATTTACCTAATAAATAATCGCGATTATAACTATGTATGAGTATTGCGAATCATTACGAAATACTATGACAAACAGTTCCGCTAGTGTGCGAGCTTCAGGATATTTTCGGTTTGCTTACAAGTTAGGTAGTAAGGATTCGTTAAGAAATTTCTCCAAAGGAACCTCTAAAAAGTTAAGCAAGTCAATACATTTACGTCAGTATTAAATACATTAAAAAGTTAAAATTACTTTGCTGAATTCCGCCAAAAATCCCACAAGCACCATGCGGCTAGCTAATGCACCGCCCTCCCTCCCACTTTTTCAAGCAGAAGCAAGACACGAACACACCACCACCAACACCAATACTTGTGTGAGAAAACACGCGACGCGTTTCGCCTCTAACACGAGGCATCCTCAGGCTCCCAGATGCACTTTCATCTGGGAGCCTGAGGATGCCGTTATGAGGATTACCTGAGGATGCCTTAGGACTTAGGACGTCGCGTGTTTTCTCACACAAGTATTGGTGTTGGTGGTGGTGTGTTCGTGTCTTGCTTCTGCTTGAAAAAGTGGGAGGGAGGGCGGTGCATTAGCTAGCCGCATGGTGCTTGTGGGAGTATTAAATACGATAGAAAAAAATATCTACTACCAATATTTTCGCTGTCGCGCTGTTCAAAATGCGTTTACTCAAACCAACAATGAAGCGAAATCCGTCAATTTACGACACAACAAATCTTATAGAATTAATATAGCTCTTAACGAGCGCAAGTTTAGGTAATTTTAGGTTGACTGACAAAAAAAAAAACGGTTAAGCAAACGCACAAAAAGGCCCATCCGCTAATTGTCCGGCTAATAAGCGAGCACCTTTAGGCGATCAATCAAAAACCTGGCGGGGCGAAAAAAATCGGCCGAAGGAAGGTCGTTAAGCTGACATCCAACAGTTTTCAATTCTAGCGGAGATATTGATCGTGTTTGAGGTACATTGAAGGGTGACTATAGTGCTGATGGAATGTTTCTAAAAGTAATACAGCATATGATAGTGGCTTAAGCTATTTGTTACCGTAATTCTCAGGATATATTTGAAACTAGTCATTACATTAAATTGTGTATATTTATTTCTGAGCTACAAAGTAGACGAAAAATTACCTCACCGTCGATTCCGTTGCTAATGAATTTGTTGTCTGTTGTTACTTATCCGTAATGACCAGAATTAAATTACGGAAATATCTTAATGTATTTCCTAGGCATAAAAGCGCCTGAGCGTGCACTACAGATGCCCGGTAAAATATTACATAAATAGTTTGATTACACGATACACGCAAAAATACCAAGATATTTTTTTATATCTCCAAAAGTTAAACAAATAACATAGGTTTAACTAATATATAAAAAAACTCGTGTCACAGTGTTCGCTATCGAATTCCTCTCGAAAAGTTTCACCACTTTTTATTAATTTATTTGTGTAATCATTTGGTAGATCTGCGAATAAGTGGGCTTATTAGTTTTTTTTTAATTAGCCATGGCTGTGTCCCACTGCTGGGCAAAGGCCTCCCCTTTAGATTTTTAATGCTCTTTGTTTACGGCCTAAGCTTCCCACCCAGATAAATATTTGGTCAGGTGGTCACACCATCACACCACAAGATAGTATATTAATTAGAAATTGTTACCTTGTAGTGTAGAAATAAGATGAAATGATATCCACCCTTTTTTAAAAAACTATTTAGAGGCTAAAAATTCCACCCATGCCGGGTTTCGAACCCGCGACCTCTGGCTATCCGTGCCAGCTCTCTTCCAGCTGAGCTAATGGGCAACTCTACGGCATCAGTGAAATTACGAACCTCTTTACAATATTCTCTGTATTACGTACAGAGAATATTGAAAGTTTTTAGCCTCTAAATAGGTTTTTAAAACAGTCCTTAGCACGGGTTAGTGCATCAACAAGAATATAATGACATCGACCCGTTATGTTTGTGTTTGGTAAATAAAAAAAATCCCTAAGAAACCCAACTCAAGAATTCCAACTTCCAGCCGCAATGGACGCCAACCGTGCCGCTGTTAGCGTAGTAATTACGCTATCGACCGCGGCGTCAACAAGCCCAGTGTTCGGCATGGTAATTGATGGATGGCTGGCTGTCGGCCGCCTGACAAATGGACCCGAGTGGCCACTTGCGCAATGGCCCGGGAGACTGCCGCTTGGCCCTCTAGCAAAACGTTAAAGCTCATATTGAAAGAAAGAAAAAGCATTTTCCGACAGCCGAGGTGGCGCAGCGGTTTGGCACGCTGACGGTAAAACCGAATGGTCTCGGGTTCGATCCCCGACCGGGACAAACTAGGAAACTATTTTTTCTAGTTTAACTCGAGTCTTGGATGTTATCTATGTATTTATTGTATGTAAACTATCGCCGAGTTAGCACCTATAACACAAGTCAATTAGTTGTACTTAGTATGGGGCTAGCGAGATCTGTGTAATATATATGTGAATATATATTATTATCATTATTTATTGAATACTAGAGACATTATATATTACAAGTGATTAGAAACAATGAAATTAGAACATACGTGGTCATACCCTGATTATGTCAACGCAGAATGGCCTCGAACTCGAGTTCCAGCTAAGCAAAAAAAAATTGAGTTGAGTTTGAGATTATAAATACATTGATAGAGAACACTCATAAATAATAGCTGTCATGTAATTGCAGACTTTAAGCCATTTCCGAGGCCTTATGTGCGGCTTGATAACTTCTGACAGTAAAGCCTGCCACTATCTTAGAAAATTCTACAGGCTCAAAAATAAGATGAGTAACAATTATATTTTTGTGATAAACGAAGATAATCGAATTAACTAACAAAAGCAAAAAAAAGTTCGGTGAAACTAAAATTATACATTTTTATAACATACGTTACGTTGACATCAACTTGATTTTGTTGATAATTTGTCAAACAAGTGAAGCGTAATCTATCAAACAGGGACAAAGCAACAAACCGTAACAACATAAAACGTTAAAATGTAGAAAAACAAAATTTTCTTCAATTACTAAACTAATTCACGTATTCTTGATGTATTCTGCATACAAATTGAGCAAAGCCTCTTACAGTTTGTTAGATTTTAGAATATACCTCGGCTAAAATCGGATAGAATCGGATATATTCGTTTAATAGAAATATCGGAACTAATTTTATGTATGATACTTAACTTTACATAACTTTTCAAAATAGTGAAGAAAATGTTTATACAGAGCAGGAAGTAGTATTACACTCGTGTGCTTTCGGGGAATACAGAAGCCTACTATAGAGCCCAAGGGATATTCTAAAAGCTAACAGACTATACTTATGATTTTAGACTCATTTCTGAAGTCTGTCGAAAACTGCCAAATTACTTAAAAAGTCCATGCCGACTGAAAATCTCTTGACATGGTATTAAATATTATATTGAAGATCAATAAACACTAAAGAGGAAAAAACGAACATTAATCATTACTTATGTTTAATAATAATATACTAATGCTATAGATCTGCGAAATATTATTTTTTTTTGTAATTCATTAAGATGTATATTTCGCTTGTTGAAGACGATAAGGCACAGACAGTTTTTGGCGTAAGCAATGCAACTCAGGGATACTAGAATAAAAAATAGCTGAGGTTTATTGATGGAAATATTATACGCAAGACGGAATGAAAAATGCAATAGCTCCTAAAAAGTTAATGTAAAATTCATGGCTGGTGTTGCGGTGACAGTCGTCTGATCAATGGTGTCATATGATATGCAGTTTGCAGCTTATATCACGTATTCATTAGACATTTTACGTCTCCGGGTCAATGCTGCATAATAATTGTGTGACGATCGACGGAATAATAGATATATGACCTTGGCTGCTTGACAACATCGGGAAAATATTCAAAGATAGTTTATAGTGTCAAGTTCCAATTAAAATAATCTACTTTACGATGTGCAAATCACCACGGCTGCCGGTAATGTATTCAAAATTCTGACACATCGATAAAATAAACTTGAAATATAGAGGTCACTTAACACAACTTACTTAATTTGTATCACAAGTCGCTACACAATTAAAGATTTAGTCTAGATAAGGATATCAAAATTTGAATAACATTATTAGTAGTATGTAGGTATTAGGGAGTATGGAGATCGCTGAAGCGTCTGCGCGCTGGTGTTGCTCGATCCAGAGATAACCTAAAAAGATGGGGGATCCTGCTCGAAGATGCTGACATCCTGTGCCGATGTGGAGCTGCACAAACAGCAATGCATCTTTGTGTCTGCCCTGAAGCTCCACAGTGCAGTTTGCGGGATCTCATGGAGGCAGCACCCAGCGCGCTCGCAGTGGCGCAGTTTTGGGAGCGAGATGTCTGAGAGAAGGGGGGCCCCTTCGACACGAAAGAAGAAGTATTATGTAAGCCATTAGATCAAAAGAGAAATAATTCAATTTGCAATACAATTCAAAAATCTATTCTAGTTGGACATTTATTATTTTTATTTTGTACTTATTATTTTTATTTTGGCCCATAAGCCTCGACTCAGCACGACTTAGTATAGTAATAATAAATTGTGATGACATCTTTTATCTTATGCTTAATTAATCACCAAATTTAATTAATAATTATCTTATTGTTATTATCAACTGTGGCTTTGAGTAGGTAAGCAAAGTTTGCACAGGCTCGATTAATTTCTCGCTTTACTAAATCTGTTTGGATATGATACATATAATATTTTCACATACGCATATCTTATTTTGTATGTATATGTATATATGTGTGTATGTATGTGTGTACATGTATATATAAGAAACATATCATTTACTCATCTCTGAGCTCTGCACGCCGCTCACACTGGGTACCGGCAGAATACCAGCGCTAGAGTTTTCCTCTTAAATTCTCAGCACATGCTGAGTCGGAACCCATTTGCATTTGCCACACACACGTTGAAACATGTTCAGCATTCGTCCCTATCTCACCAATAGGTACTTACTGTACCGCACAACTGAGTTATGTTTGTATCACTATTCTGTATGTTTACGTTTTGTCAATGTCAACTCTGTACTGTTAATTTGTGATGTAATATGTGATGATATATTTATACCTACATGTGTGTGTCTTATGGAAATAAATCTTTTATCTATCTATCTATCTATCTAAATAAACAGAAGAACTCTTGGGACTTTTCACGGTTGTCGATATGAACTCTTGCATGTCCCCACGGCAGGGGCACTGGTGTCTTCCTGCATCACAGGAAGGTTAGGTCATATTCCACCACGGGCATCAAGTCCGAGTTGGTGGAGGATTGTAAAACAGTGGTGGGCCTTACTTTCAGTTATCAAGCCGCCAGTTGCACGGCCTCTGACATGGCTTATAGATTGCCATTATATAACAGCCGATGCCAACGGTTTAACGTGCCTTGCAAGCACGTAAGATTATTAAAATTATTTGGGATAGTTTCACTTGTAATTCCAAGCTCTGCTGGTCAGAATAAAACTTGGGTACCTAACACAGTAGACGCTCATGTGAAGTGTTATGAAATAAGTAATATCTATGAATTAGGCACAGACAAAACGCTCAAAATGCAGCTGACTTTGTAGACTTTTATTTAATTAGGGTAAACCAAACAATTATACTGGGCAACTATGCAGGAGCTTAAGTAATTAAGGAACCAAGAAAGTATTTTAAATGTACAACCCGAAATGTTTACCACGAATATTTAATCCTTCTAAGTGGGAGAATTGAATGGCATCACAAGAACCGTAAGAGAAATGGTATTTTTATTGACGAGTGTCAATAAAAAGACAATTTCTCGTAATAAAAAAATCTGAATAGTGTGAAAGCAGCTTGTGATATATAGTATTTGCTTCAAAAGTTAGATGTGATGAAGATTTAGTTACAGTCGACATCAGATCAACCCTTAAATACGTGCAGTTAAAATGTCAAGTACTTCCTCTTGCTGTCCTGTCTTAAATTGCCATGCTCCGTCTCTGTATTGTATGTAAAAGTCTGGAAGACCGGCAAAATAAGCAGTTTTTAGCCTCTAAATAGGTTTTTAAAAATAAGCAGTGTTAATACCGTGAAAGAGTTGTTCGAAGTTAATGCATTGAACAGAAAGCGTTGCAAAGAGCTGAATGTCAACCTCTAGATGGAGAAGCACTTTGAGAAGAAAATATTGTAAAAATCTACAACTCTAGCAAAAAACCATGTTCTGCCTATTTTAATTTCAGTCGTATATCTTTCCACTACTGTCTTTCGCCGTTTGACTGTTATGGTAGTCATTCTCAAAGTGAGCTTCACGGGACTCCGCAACACCTAAGCCAGGGCTCCGTTGAAATAATATAAGGAGACACCTAAGCAGCAAAGCATATTATGTAGGTCACTTGATGTTTTTTGTTACAGGGTCCGTGATGAATATTTTAAACTTGCCACAAGAGCTCAAAATGTCTTTCTCCCTTCTCCAGTTTCCAACAAGATACTAGGGCTCCATAAAATACTACATAAGCAATAAAAACAAAATACCGCCGGACGACCCCGCGTGGGCAGGTTGATGAAAACTGAATGGTGAAACGTATTTACTTTGGTATCAACACTTATGGTTTTTTGCTATCTGATTTTTACTGTTCATGTTGGGCCTTAGACTCGTAGATCGGGTTCCAAATATCGTTATTCGACGTAAAACGAAGGTTGACGATGTAGGGGACCGGATCTCGAGACTAAAGTGGAGGTGGGCGGGGCACTTGGCAAGGCGGGAAGACGGTAGGTGGACCAGAGCAGTCACTGAGTGGCGGCCGAGAACGGGAAAGCGGTCGGTGGGCAGACCAGCGGCCCGATGGTCAGACGATGTGGCAGAGTCAGTGGAGGGTCCTTGGATGAGGATGGCGAGAGACCGTGAGGCTTGGCATAATGGGGAAAAGGCCTATACCCAGCAGTGGGCAGCGGTGGGCTGATGATGATGATGATGATGATTTTTACTGAAATAATAAACTAAACGTAAATACCAGGATTTACTTAATTTAAAGGTTCGTCAAGTGCTTCAAAAAGGGTGCCGTCGGCAAACACGTTTGAGAACCGCTGTGTTATAGTATAGGGTACAGGGTGTATTGTATGGGGTGTATTATAGTATGGGGTACCTATTATCTTCCAAGATACCTATTAAATATTTTATGCCATTACCGTATCTACAGACAATCACAAATTCACAGTTAACATAGGTCACCGATGCTAAATGTTCCAGACACGAATGTGCAGTTTTAATTGCGCATAATTCTCAGCATAATCCGATCGTTTTCGAGTCTCGACGCCTGCATTATGCATAAACGGAAACTCAGTTTGGCATTATGAATATCTCAAGTTCGTCTAGCTCTTGAGATGCATCGGAGACCTCATTTGTTAGGTAGTTTTGGCCTTGATGACAGTCGCCGGCAAAAATATTTTTAGATTTTCTTGAGCCTTACCAACTTCTGAAATGTAAAACTACATTGGCTGGACCAAAACTTGTCACTGACTTTGTTTTCTAAGTTATGTTCATTTGAGAAGTTATTGCAGCAGAAAGCAGCCTAAGAACAAGTTTCTGAATTGAGAATTTCATTAAGTAGATACTTAAGTAACGTTCTGTCATGCTCCTTGCTGAGAAATTCGAAGAGACGGCTAAGTATTTATTAGCGAAATTCTCAATTCAGAAACTGACCCTTAGCGATATTACTCCGATATAAAACCTAACTGCAAAGTAGGTACTCGGGGCTGCAAGTGATGCAAATTACTTCAGCCAGATGTCGCTGCCTGTACGTAATACAGAGAGTATTGTAAAGAGGTTCGAAATTTCACTGATGCCGGTGAACCGCCCATTAGCCCAGTTGGAAAGAGTGCTGGCACGGATAGCCAGAGGTCGCGGGTTCGAATCCCGGCGTGGGTGGAATTTTCAGCCTCGAAATAGGTTTTTTAAAATTGTCCTTAGCACGGGATTGTGCATTAAAAATAATAATGACCTTTAGAAATCTGAGTGTCAAATACCTCAGCCCTTGAAATTGCCAATCTGCATTGAGCATGCATGGTAAATAAGCCCATACTCTCTCTCTCTCTCTTTGAGAGAAGGTCTGTTCGTTTATAAACTACATAAAAAACTTCAAAGGACAGAACATTGACGATGCTTTATGTTTGCATGTATCGAATTGACACTAACTACGGTTTATTGGTTTCTTCAACTATTTTTAAAACTCAATTGAGTTGCAAATGTAATAGCTGTGTCTAGGCCAGTGTTGATGCGATGCAGCAGTACGACAGTAAGGAGTGCACTGTCTCGCCATATCTATCAAAGTGACTCAATGAATGTTTCATATAGATTTTCGAGGTTTTTTGCTTCATTGACTTTCCAATGTCGCTTTTTTACCATCAGCAGTTTGATTTCTGAACCCATAATATTTCAGCGTCAGTTGTGTGTTCATTTCAAGTATATTTTGTGGAATTAAGCCATGTAATGCTTAAGAAAAGACATCACAGTAAAAATTTAATCATTAGTAAATGCTTTACTAAGGGCTGATTTTTCAATAGTCAGATAACTTTTAACTGAGGAATAAAAATGGCGGGTTGACAGCTCATGTATAAAAATTATGTCAAACAGCCATTTTTATTCCTCAGATAAAAGTTATCTGACTAGTGAAAAATCAGCCCTAAGTGTAGTATCTTTCGTATAATCACATTCTGTATCAAGTTTATTTAAGTGTTCAACAATTTCAATATGTTCTTTCCTTTTCATTCGACGGTACAATAATCATTTGATAATCATCAATGTTTAATTCAATATAGCTTTATATGATTATAGTAGCAGAAAACATGCCTTTAACAGCTACAAACTGATGCAGAAGTTTCTCTTGAATTCTCATTGCTATGCCGTAAGGAACCAATTCTGTGTAATTCTGTATCCGTCTTATTCCTTTTCCCATCTAGTGTGAGTGAAGATACCACTGGACGTTGTATAAATCATCTCATTAAGTAGATGCAAAAAGGCCAATATTATTATTATTATTATTCTGGCTAGGATTTATGCCGTTTGATTTGCAAACAATTAAGCGCTGGATAAAAAATAATTAGGTGGGTATTATTACCAGTGTCTTTTGTCCTCCACATAGCAATGCAGCCATCCGCAGAGATAACATTTTTTTTCTGAAGATTAATTGTTATACTTAAAAAAAGTCTCAATTATCGTGTCTGGAAACTAGTCGTTGTGATAGAGTTTTAAAATGTAGGTAAATATGATGTAAAATTCATTTTAGGTGTATGAATAAAATCACCACATTGCAACAATAGCTTACAATATAATGATTTGTGATTTCAGTGCAATAGCAAAGAACCAGTCTCTTTTCCATATTATGAGCACATTTTTACATGCTGAGTTTGCCCTTTGTATTATTCAAATTTGTAATTCCTACACCTATAAATTTGAAAATTTACGATTATCTTGTTTTAGTTGGAAAATTACGCGATGAAGTCAGTTTTACGATTGGTTCGATCGTAATTTTGTTATTTACGTTTATAACGTCGATAACGTTTAATTTCGTTTTTTACTACCGATTCTTATTTTGTGCAATGTTTGTGTATGTGATGATAATTTACCTCTTTAGTTGTACGTTGTTTATTATTAATTTTGTCCGTGACTGCAAAACTCCTTTTATTAAAAGTTGGTAATACTACTAATTTACGATTTTTTCTGTCATTAGCGAGTGGTATTGCTACTATAATATCATTAATGTACAATGTACTTCTTTTCTAAGACTGGTACACATTACGCCTTATATCTATACCATTCACGTATACAACATTGTGCGAAAGTGGAATGTTAAGTAAATGTTCCGCTTTCGCACTCAGATGGATACGTGAAAAGTTATATAATCAAGTCGCAGAGGCCTGTTTCGTAGAATTCGTTCATGGTTTACTATGACAATGCGATGTACATTGCAAAGTAAGTCGATTAACCCACAAATGAATAAATAGACTACTCAACGCGCCTCGAATTCTCATGATAAACTACAAAATTAAACCTCAGCACAGAACATTTATGAACCTCGGCACAGAAAATGCAACAACTATTTCATTATTTAATATTTTTCAGCATGACCGCCAGTGAAAATCATCACAATAAAGTTTGGCCATCATAATTCGATTCGCCCACTCTAACAACATAATGATCTGTGCAAACCGATTTTGGTCGGTGATTAACGTAAATAAGTCTCACGTGTTAAACGCCAAAAGCGTCGATTTTACGTCCAAATAACACCGTACCATGTTAAAATGGGATAAGAGACTACAACCGTTTAAAGCAACGCATGACAATTATAATTTTACGGATGTTATTTATAACTTCTATATAGATTGTACAGTTGACGCCGAGAAAATGATTACACTACAAGTTCAGGACCAGAGTGAGGCTAAACCTTCAGAAAAATCTGTACACATTTGATTTTTATTACTTCCTCAATTTAGTACTTAAAATCATCGAGTATTACGTTGGTTTAGACATATGGCGAATATGAAGGAAGAAAGATTGACGAGAGAAATCTATCAAGCGAATGTGAGTGGAGGGGCCAAAACAGCACATCGCAGGTGGCAGGTGGCCATACTTCGACCAACTAGAGAATTAATTAGCAACAAAATAAAAAGTGCATGCTGTTGCATGCATGTTGTATGCTTTATCAACACTAATGAATGTTGATGAAGCTAAAGAGATTTGATACAATTGTAGCAAGTGGCAGACCCTGGTCTCTGCCTGTCTGTCGTGGATACAGTCGTGAGTTTATGTATGTATGTATGTATGTATGTATGTATGTATGTATGTATGTATGTATGTATGTATGTATGTATGTATGTATGTATGTATGTATGTATGTATGTATGTATGTATGTATGTATGTATGTATGTATGTATGTATGTATGTATGTATGTATGTATGTATGTATGTATGTATGTATGTATGTATGTATGTATGTATGTATGTATGTATGTATGTATGTATGTATGTATGTTAGTACCGACATATAGAGAAAACCTTTTATTTTGACTCTGAAAGAAGACGTATTCTACAGAGTACAATATTGTGAGTGAGACGTGAACTGGTGAATTATAATCAAACTAAAACTCACTGACTTGTGTTGTAATTTGTCAACCTTAATACTAATAAAATGGGCAAAATTTGCCTTTTTTCATATGGATATATTTCCTTCCCCTAATAACAAATCGATAGATAACTTATTATTAACCAAAATCTCATGGGTGATTCACTCCCAACGGTGGAGTGTACAAACATACATACATACTGGCAAAAATCACAACCCTTTCTTTTGGTTATGAAAGCTTTAGCAGGTAAAAACAGCATCTTGACTTGATCGCACTTAAAATCGATATCAGTGCCAAGAATGTTGTAATATTAAAGTGCTTAGTTTCCTTGCCTGCCACTGCAAGTTTTCAGTGTCTCTGACACGAAATGCCTTCAACCTTAACACGAACGTTTATCGATTGTTTATCAAATATGCTAATGCCATAATAGGGTTTTAATGGTCCTCGGCAGTTTCGTTTTATTGCCAACTTTATGACCGACTCGTAAGGTGTTTCTTAAATACGTGGAGCAAGTTCAATTTGTTTTTGTTTATATATTAGAAGGAAAAAAATGTGGCATCGAACGATTTTGTTCTTAAAAATATATAATGTTGACAAAGAGTTGCAGAAAGTATCTAAAAAAGACGAAATCCACGAAAAGAAAAAAATATCCGAAATTGTTATAAAAGTTTGTGATAGAGGTGGATGTCATTCATATGCTAAAGTTGGAAAAACTATTTACTTCAATGTTTTATTAAATAAGCTAAATCTATTTCTTTACTTTCAATTATAAAGGCACTAACAAAAAAAGTTAACTAAGAAATATCGCGATGAATTCCTAAATTCTAAGAGAAAAAAATTCTCTAAACATTGTGATGATTTTAAACATTGTTTTAGTGGAATTAGTTTAACCATTGATACAGAACCATATCCATCTTTAAGGTCGAAAAACAACTGTGACGAAGAGGAAATTGAATAATTTATCAATAGTTTAATACTGTAAGGTATGTTAGACAAAATAGAGAATTTTAATACGAGAAAAAACTCAACTCCATGTATTTTCCTGTTGCCAGAGAAAACCTGTCTAATATACTTTCTAATTAAGACGGAAGGTGTAATACTGGTAGTGACGTGTGAGTGATAAATCGGCCTCAATTCATAATCCCATGTTATATTTACCTGTAGTGTGGTTTGGAATTGCAGGGTCTGGTAACGGTATTATCGAATTCATATAAAACAAAAAAGTAATGGTGCACGTCGGGTGGCATTTTTTTTAATCGGCCATCACTGTGACTGCTGGGTAAAGCCCTCACCTTTAGATTGTCCCTCCTTGTAGCTGGGCAACTCTTCACACCCAGACAAACATTTGGTCAGGGGAGTGAGTATCTTAACGCATAGTAGTTCAATATAGTCATATTGAACTGTATCGCATGGTAACTCTCCGCTTGTTCGCGCTTTGCTGTATCTCAATGCGCTCCTCGCATCAGCACCTGACTGTGATGACTGTTTGAAGATGAATGGTCAGTTGTACGCAGTGAGTGTCTGAGGTTTTGCGAGGGAAAGGATGGAGATGCATGAGGTTTCCTGTCTTGTTTAAATTGTTGTATATTGTTTTCATTTGTTATGTAACTGTATGAAGTATAATCATATGCGTTAAGTCTTGTAGCGCATTAGTTTAGACTGTTATGCTGTAAGATTTTGTATAACATAAAAAAAAAAATTAGTCTGGCAATGGTCGTTTCATTCACAGTATCGGTAGTCTAGTAACCAATCGCATTGCAATGCTATAACTCGTGCTACTTAACTCGGCGCCTCGCGATGCGACCTTCTTCGCGAGATATGACTATTTAATTTGCGCGGGTTATACCCCTGGAATGACGTTGTACTGCTATTGCTTTGTACATACAGACATACATAACCTCACGCCTGTATCCCAGAGGGGTAGGCAGAGACCAGGGACTGCCACTTGCCACGATCCTGACAGATCACCTTCGCTTCATCAACGTTCATAAGTCGTTGCATGCACGCACGCCGGTTCCGGGTACTTTTTATCTTTCCCTTTGCTAATACATCCCCTCTCTGGTCGATGTATGTCCACCTGAGACGACCCTTACCAACCCTTCTACTCACATTCGCAATATATATTTGTTTCGTCTATTTTTGCTTTGTAGACTACCAAGATGAGGCAAATAACAACCATTATCGTGCTTATATCATTTTACAGAAAAACTATGTAAGTATTAGACTTTAGGGCCAGATCGTCACACTATCTCCGCTTCGGTCTAATACGTCGCCGGTAGCCATCACTTGGCACCCAATCAGTGACGAATGGGTGTCATATTATCGTTGAAACTAACACTCTATAGGCATAATCTTAGATTATTTCCGAGGTCTGTCTGTAGCCATCATGGCACAAATTTATTGACAAACGGGTGTCATATTATCGTTAAAACTAACACTCTAGAGGCATAATTTTAGATTATTTCCGTGGCCTTTCTGTAGCCATCATGGCACAAAATTAGTGACTAACGGGTGTCTTATTATCGTTAAAACTAACACTCTATAGGCATAATTTTAGATTATTTCCGTGGTCTTTCTGTAGCCATCATGGCACAAAATTAGTGACAAACGGGTGTCTTATTATCGTTAAAACTAACACTCTATAGGCGTAATCTTAGATTATTACCGAGGTCTGTCTGTAGCCATCATGGCACAAATTTATTGACAAACGGGTGTCATATTATCGTTAAAACTAACCCTCTAGAGGCATAATTTTAGATTATTTCCGTGGCCTTTCTGTAGCCATCATGGCACAAAATTAGTGTAAACGGGTGTCATTATCGTTAAAACTTACACTCTATAGGCATAATTTTAGATTATTTCCGTGGCCTTTCTGTAGCCATCATGGCACAAAATTAGTGACTAACGGGTGTCTTATTATCGTTAAAACTAACACTCTATAGGCATAATTTTAGATTATTTCCGTGGTCTTTCTGTAGCCATCATAGCACAAAATTAGTGACAAACGGGTGTCTTATTATCGTTAAAACTAACACTCTATAGGCATAATCTTAGATTATTACCGAGGTCTGTCTGTAGCCATCATGGCACAAATTTATTGACAAACGGGTGTCATATTATCGTTAAAACTAACCCTCTAGAGGCATAATTTTAGATTATTTCCGTGGCCTTTCTATAGCCATCATGGCACAAAATTAGTGTAAACGGGTATCATTATCGTTAAAACTTACACTCTATAGGCATAATTTTAGATTATTTCCGTGGCCTTTCTGTAGCCATCATGGCACAAAATTAGTGACTAACGGGTGTCTTATTATCGTTAAAACTAACACTCTATAGGCATAATTTTAGATTAATTCCGTGACTTTTCTGTAGCCATCATAGCACAAAATTAGTGACAAACGGGTGTCTTATTATCGTTAAAACTGACACTCTAGAGGCATAATTTTAGATTATTTCCGTGGCCTTTCTGTAGCCATCATGGCACAAAATTAGTGACTAACGGGTGTCTTATTATCGTTAAAACTAACACTCTATAGGCATAATTTTAGATTATTTCCGTGGTCTTTCTGTAGCCATCATGTCACAAAATTAGTGACAAACGGGTGTCTTATTATCGTTAAAACTAACACTCTATAGGCATAATTTTAGATTTTGTCCTTGGTATTTTATATGCCCAAGTTTTATTAAGCTGTTTAGAAATGTAGTCCATAGTCTTTTTAAAAGTAAATACCCTAATTTGCAACAAGTCCTTTCTTTAATATTGTCTTAAAATTTTGGGAGATACATTTATAATACACACGCGTGCACACACACACACTAACACACATACACATACACACACTCACATACACAAACTCACGCCGGTATGTCGGTGGGTTAGGCAGAGACTAGGGTCTGCCACCAGCTACTATCCTGATAGGACTTTGGACATTCATAACTTAAATAATCTCCCCACATCTCACCTCACAAATAATATAAGTGTGAAAGTTTGTGTGTATGAATGGATGTATGTTACTCAATCTCTCCAGAACCGTTAAACGGCTTCGAATGAAATTTAGCTCCAAAAATTATAAGCGTATGTACCTACATATGATAAAAAAGTCATTATTAAATTACAAAATGAAATATAGATTTTTTGTTCATAGTACTGGTACATTGTTTTTATCGCGCGACGAGTGGCAAATTGTCACAAATGTCAACGTGACCATTGAACAAAGTAATGTGACTGGCTATCGCTCGTTACCGTGCTCTTGAAATCGTGTAAACGGGTACGGTAATGAGACAAGTGCTTGTTAACGGCATCATAAGTTCAATTTTATGGCAGGAAATTGTAGGTAAGCTGATATAATAATTGAAGTACCTAACATAAAATTATCAATAGTTGTGAAGCGAGTATCAATTCCAGTGATTGTTTTTAAAAAAATAGTGTATTTATTTGTCTCTACGTAATGAAATGAAATAAAATGAAACGAAATGAAAAGGTTATTCAAAGTAGCGCAGAAACTGCGGCGAAAAACTCCAAACTTAGTCTTTTCAAAGTCCTTAATTTATGTATGCATATATGTATGTATGTATGTATGTATGTATGTATGTATGTATGTATGTATGTATGTATGTATGTATGTATGTATGTATGTATGTATGTATGTATGTATGTATGTATGTATGTATGTATGTATGTATGTATGTATGTATGTATGTATGTATGTATGTATGTATGTATGTATGTATGTATGTATGTATGTATGTATGTATGTATGTATGTATGTATGTATGTATGTATGTATGTATGTATGTATGTATGTATGTGTGTATGTATGTACGTATGTAGGATTGTATGTATGTATGTGTATAATAAAATTTATAACATATTTTCACAGACCCAGTGTAGGGCACAAAACTTCTATCAGAGAGACAGAGTATAAACTTAATTATCAAGTCTTAGAAAACAGAAGAAAACAGTAAGAAAGAGAAGGAAATTTTCAGTAAATATTATTTTTGAGTTTTGACACTACAAAACTCAAAAAAAATACTGGAAATTTCCGTTTTACATAGCCACTAACTGACTCTAACCTTGATATATTAGTTAGCCTCTGACCTGCTCTCAGACCTACGGACGCCAAAAGCCTAAATGTACACCAAAATTTTCATAAAAATCGCTAAAGCTGTTTCGGAGGAATTCGATAATAAACTGACCTATGATACTAGCTGACCCAGCGAACATCGTACCACCTAATAGTCGATTCTTATTTATTAATTTTTTTCTTTCCTCAAAAACCATCCTCGTACTTCAAGGAATATTCTAAAAAAAGAATCAGCGAAATCGGTTCAGCTGCTCTCGAGATTTGTGCTTACCAACATATTCAAGGACTCATGTTTATATTATAGAAGATTAGCTGACCCAACGAACTTCGTACCGCCTAACAAGCGATTCTTTATTTTTTATTATTTTTCTCTCCGTAAGAACCATCTTCGTACTTCAAGGAATATTCTAAAAAAAAAATCAGTTAAATCGGTTCAGCTGCTCTCGAGATTCGCGCTTACCAACACAGTCAGCGATTCTTTTTTATATTATAAAGGTGAAAGTTTGTGAGCAAATGTTTGTTACTTCATCACGTCTAAACGGCTGGAGAGATTTTAATAAAATATGGTATATAGTTAGCTGACACCCTGGGTTAAAACATAAGCTAGGTTTTACTGCGGGAAAATATCTTATTCCCATGGCAAAATCGATTAACCGCAAGTAACACCACGGGGCACAAATAGTTAATTATTTAAAAAGACTAGATCCCGCTCAAAACGACATGATATTCGAAAACTCTCGACGTGGCGCCCCTTTTTATTGTTGTTTTGAAATAAGCGACGGTTTACGAAAAAAAATTATGTTATATAATGTTTTTAGGAAACGCCTTCATAAAACATTTTTCGCGCAGTAGTTTCCTCCTCAAAATAACTTTTATTGAGGCCGCTTTGCGTTCAACCATTAATTACGGTACTAATTTCTCAATTTATATTTTTCATTCCATTACATTATGACGATAATTATAATCGTAGACCTATAAAACTCTCGTGAACACAACACATAAAACTGAGGAATTGTAAATTTACTACATTTTAATTGCTTTTGCCTTTTTTTAAGTTTAAAGGAAAACAAACGGAAATGTTGTGCTCATTAACAGATAAGACTCGTAATTGCAATTTTTTTATGTAGCCTAGAAACGTCCCACTGCAGGGCACAGAAATTTTCTCGCTAAGAGAGAGATATGGGCTTAATCACCACGCGTGCCCACACTCAGATTTTCTCGCGATGTTTTTCTTCATGGCTTGCGAGAATTTAAGTATGAATTTTGTAGAAGAATTAGTACCATAAGGCATTTGTTATATTAGTCTGTGACTGCGTTTTTTTCTGTCAAATTAATCTAAGATTAGCTAACTGGGTCCACAATGTCAGCGATGAAATCTCACACAAAGCCGAGCTTCCGAGAACTCCGATTTCGCCAGGGCGTTTTCTAGTGTAACCATTTGTGGGAGATTTTTGCGAATTTAAATAAGTTACAAAATTTGTTTATGTATGGTGTGCAATAAAGAGTATGTATCAACTGTCATGATTTTGCATGATATATTTAATTTTATGCGTAAGTGTTACCGAATAAAGTAGGTAAATTCATAATGGTAGTTGCATCAGCCACCATGTCATTGAATAATTATTGATTGTAGGTATGTACACATTAAATTGACAAGCAAAAACATACTAAAAATATTGGAGGGTAGTTTTAAAAAAGAAAAGGGAAATCGAGTGGGGTTTGAAAGTGGCTTCACGTCGCACGCTAGCGGCGGGGAGCCATTGCGTTCCCGAATACGGTACTAATCGGATCTCCTGAACAAAGTATATATTACTACCATTAGGTTTAATATTCAATGTCATTGTTATGACATAGTTATCCAATTATTTTTGGTTCTATACATAATACGTACATTTTAAATCAATTGATTTTGAAACTGAAAATGTGACGATAACTTAGAAACGAAATAAAATTATTACACAACATCTCGTCTCTGAATTTGTTTCATTAAAAGTTTTGTATTTATTTAATTAATTATTTTTCTTTTACTACGAGTACCTATGTAGTATTAACCCGGCCTTGGCCCCCGAGGTGGAGTATGGCCTAACCTTCCTGTAATGCAGGAAGACCCTGTGCTCCAGTATTGGGGAGATACAAGGGTAGATATCGACTATGTATATTTGTATTTGATTTTTTTTATCTCCATGGTGACAATAATATTAAGGTATATTTTTGGTAGATCTATAGCCTAGTGTGTGGTAGATCATCCACTTTTGAGGTCAGAGATTTTCACACTGGGCATTTCAATGAGCTGAACTCAAGCTATTGTTCTATTGATCTCGGATCACATTGGAACTTCTAGCGAAATGCGGTTTGGCGTTGTAATCTCAGTTAAGGCTGTGATCGGGTTTACGATAAATTGATCTAGGTTTGTGATTTTGGTGAAATCGGCTCTCAGCACTCAATTAAAGTAATGACAATGAACGAATTTTCGAAGTCCTATACAATAACGTATTCAAGGAACGATTAATTAGTTTTTGCCATGCGGCCTCGATCCGCTAATCGCCTTGACTTTGTTAATACTTAAGCCGTTTATTGCACCTACAAAGCTAGGCGTATGGCTATTTGAGTACTACAGTGGGATTGCGTACTCGTATGTGACTTGGCAGGGAATTTCCCATTTTAACTTAATCATTTCTTCGACTGCAATCACTCGTGCTTTCCATTTTTGGTCGACGTGATCAGTTCGTAAATGGTCATTGTGTCGACATTCAAATTGTTTTTTTAAAAACAGAAAAATATCATTAAATACTTTTAAAAGATTAACTTTAATACTAGAAATAAACATAAACTTTCGTTCCCACTATTTAGGCTGGCAAAGAATAATATATCCTTCATGGGGCATTGTATACGCTTCTATAATAAAATCCCTGAAGATATATTAAGCTTGCCTGAATCGCGGTTCAAAAAATATGTTAAGCACACTTTGTGCCAAAAGGGCTACTATAACATAAAGGATTATTTAGATGGCAATGAGGTCTGGAATTAAAGCCAGTACAATGTATGAGTTCTATGTTTTATAGTAATTATGTAAACTATGTTAATTAAGGACTTTGAAAAACTAAGTTTGGAGTTTTTTTGTCCATTTTTTCTCCAAAATGATCTAGGTTTTGTAATGGACACCTAGTTTGAATTGTAACGTTCATTAAGCCGCAGCTTCTGCGCTACTTTGAATAAACGTTTTTAATTTCATATCATTTAAAAAACAAAAAAGTGGCTTCTAGATTATTGTTTTTATAGTTTGAAAGAGTTTATGGAGTATGGTATTGAATAATTTTATTGTGTAGGTAAGTGTGTCGCTATGGTTAGATACGCAGCTATTTAGTTTTTAGTATGATTTCATACAGTTGAGGATTTTTATTTAAAAATGTTATCTATTACATTTCGATTTGTTACTGTTTCCATCATACATATAAGAATATTTTTTTTAAAAACCTATTTAGAGGCTAAAAATTTCACCCATGCCGGGATTCCAACCCGCAACCTCTGGCTATCCGTGCCAGAGGTTGCGGGTTCGAATCCCGGCATGGGTGAAATTGTTAGCCTCTAAATAGGTTTTTAAATTTGTTCCTTAGCACAAAATAATAATAATAGTGTAATATAAGAATATGTAAAGGATGGATGAATGTGAGTACATCTGTTAAGTAAAATTTGGTGAATCTATTTTCTACAGCAATTGCTGCTACTGCTAAAGGTGTAACCCATGTCTATGCTCACAATAAATATTCTTATTCTTATTCAGGGTATCAAAATCTTACAGAAAAGCTCGGTGTGAGAAAATGTAGAACTCTTCCCAGCAGCAACATGGAATGGAAAGTTTTAGAAAAATACTACTTAATGCTATTGCAAGAAATTTGTGTAAGTCAGTTTTACTATCAACTCGCAGTCAACTAGCAACTAACATGATTTTTTTTTTTTCTTACAGTACCACTCAAAATTGTGACAATGAATGCATTTGACACCAGTTTTATTACATTTTGTGTTACATACAACGTATTTTATTTTCTATTTACAAATTAAACTACGCAACCACAACAAGGACAGCAAAGAAAATATTCTGTGGAGTATTTTCTAAGGTTTACACGATAAGTAGACATAATTAAAACTGTTTTTATACGGATTTATGCTCGTTTATTACATTTTTACAATTTTCCAACGTTTCGGCACTTTTTCAAGTGCCGTGGTCCCAGATGACTGACATTGTAAAAATGTAATAAACGAGCATAAATCCGTATAAAAACAGTTTTAATTACCTATATTCTATTGATTTAACATTCGCTAGTGTAGAGCAGAAGTAAACATATTTTTTTATTGTTATGGGATTAACTTAAATCTGAAATTCTAAAATCTCGAAAGTAATTAGTTATCCTGTACATATTTACTATATTTGCGATTTTGGACCTGCTAACAAAAGTTGATCGTATGGACATATGGAGATTTTATCACACCATACTTAGCCTGAAGTACCTACGAGGTTCACAAAGCAAGGAAAATAACCTCCACTGCAACGAAACTCTTAATCGCACATCCAAACGTTCTAGAACCTCCCGCCTCGACTCCGCCGATTTTTCTCCAGCCGTAAGTCTGAAACCAGCAGATTTACTACTGTCATACGTTACACAGCCAACCTAATATAATCCCCTGTGCCGCGCGCTACATAGAGTGCGCTGAAAAATGCGCGCCACTTTCTCCGCTGTCATCTCACTCGTGCAACAAATGACACCGCTTAATTTCCCCGGTAAGCATCAGAGAGGTGTGAAAAATCCTCAGCGCAGTGCAAGGAAGTGCAAAAGGTCTACTGCAGACAGTCTCCTACTTAGCGTGTCGATGGAAAGCCATCGTCGTGAAAGGAATACTTGCACAAATATTCATACGCCCAGATGGGCGGCATATGGAATGCACTGAAACTGTGTATGAAGAACAATTTTAAATATCATGTTCATGAATAAATGATACATTACTTTCTATAACCAGCCCAATTCAACCCAGTACTGGGCAAAGGCCTCCTTTTTACTGCATCATTTCTAAATGTCCTGTGCTAAATAATCTGATCCATTTCTGACCCGCAACTCTCACGATGTCGTCTAACCATCGTGTCGGTGGTCTGCCTACCAACCTCCGTCCCTCCCTTGGCCACCACTCCGATACTGCCCTGGTCCACCGGCCATCTTCCCATCTAGCCAAGTGTCCCGCTCATCTCCACTTTAACTTTGTGATCCGCTTACCAACGTCTTCGACCTTGGTTCTTCGACGAATTTCTCCGTTGGGTACGCGGTCCACAAGCGATATGCCCCTGCAAGCTCCATCGCTCTTGGTGCAACTTTTATTTTGTGCATATTTTGCTTGGTGAGCGTCCATGTTTCCGCACCGTAAGTAAGTATGGGCAGGACACATTGGTTGTAAACCTTGGTCTTAAGAGATTGTGGCAGTTTAGTCGTAAAGACAGTAACTGTAGTAAGCTTAATTTACTTTATTTCCGGATTTGCCAATCAGCGCGGATTGTTGCTAAGGGTGCTCCAGATGTACGGGCTTAGGGAGTACGTCGTTCGGTGAGGCTCCTTTCATGCACTGCAGAGGGTGGTAGAGGGTGTTTGGCAGTACGAAAGTATGTAAGTACTCAGGTTTGTTTTTTCCATCTAGGCCTTGTATACTGGGCGCTGCTGGGTATAGTCCTTTACTCTGAAACGGCAACCTCTTTTGTTCAATGTTTTCCGATGGTTTTGTAAGTGATTAATCAAATTTGCGGTCTCGAAAGGTTAAGGAACGTAAAAAATATTTACCAAAATTAATGCAGGACATTAAACACTATTTTGCATTTAAAAACCTATTTAGAGGCTAAAAATTCCACCCATGCCGGGATTCCAACCCGCGACCTCTGGTTATCCGTGCCAGCGCTCTTTCCAATTGAGCTAATGGGCGACTCACCGGCATCAGTGAAATTTCGAACCTCTTTACAATATTCTCTGTATTACGTACAGGCAACGACATCTGGCTGAAGTAATTTGCATCACTTGCAGCCCCGAGTACCTACTTTTGCAGTTAGGTTTTACATTTACTATTTTGCACGTAGAATAAAGATGTCAACTACTTAGGAAGTAATCGGGTTTTCAGTTTCAAATTGTTTTTTTGTTTTTGTAGAGAATATTTTTTTTTTTACTTTTACTTTGATCTATTAATTGTGAAACTTCGGCTTTATCGTTCTTAAATAAACATTTTGTTTTTATAATACTTTTTTTACTTTAATTTTTATTTTAAATAGCATTCCTTCCTTATTCTGTTTTAAAATCTCAATTTGCAGACTACTCATTACTTAATATTAATTACGTATTTTATTCCAGACAAAGTCAACCAAATTAGACCTTCTAAAACTTCCCCCTATGTGAGTAGGGTGTGAAAAATCCCGAGTGTCGTTGCTAATACATCTTCATGCTTTTGCCAAAGGAAAGTGGCTCTTTTTTCCCAGTGTTAAAGGCTATGGGCGGGCTCCCAGGAGTAAGGGAGACTCGTGACAAATGCCGCCATAACGTTCATCGGATGCCGCGATTCATCATGGACGATGTAGGAGGAAGGGAGTCTGCTCACTTTTGGAGGTTCACAACCTCTTTTGAGGATAGATGGTTGTAATATTGCACAGTATCATATATACTCAAAAAACGATTCTCCTGCAGATTCAGTCCTAAATTTAATTTTATTTTATTTAACATTTCGAACCCGAATGGTAAACCTATTCGCTCCAAACCCGTCCAACAGATTAATGACTTGATTTTCCAAATTACGCACATTTGTGAATCTGTAGTTTCGTACCACTCGCTAGACCTCAAGGAATACATCGTGAGGAAACCTGAGTGCCTGAGTTATGAACGTTTCTGAGCGCTCGAAATTCCTAATCGACGGTGGAAACGCGTGACGATTATGTCATACTCTCCTCTTGAGAAAAGGCCTGTGCCTCACAAGGAGACGTACTTAGGTCGATTACGTTACCGTATGTACAGAGAGTACGGCCTAACCTTCCTGCGATACAGGAAGAGACCTTGCATCAGCAGTGGGGACATGCAAGGGTTGATATCGAATTATATTGACTGAATTGACGGCCTCTGTGGCGCAGCGGTAGCACATCTGCCTACCATGCAAGAGGTCCCGGGTTCGATCCCCGGCTAGGGACAAAAAAACCCCAGGTCTTGGATGTATACATGTTTGTGATATCGTTATTTCTGGTTACCACGACACACGGTATCCTAGTGTCGGGCCAGAAGCCATGTATGTGCTTGTATGTAAATGTTATGTTATATACGTTGAAGGTTTTATTTTTTTATTTTGCAAAGTTTGAACTAAACATACGTGTGGAGTCAAATTAAAGAGTGTAAAGTATAAGAACTCTCTATCAGACACGCCATGTCAGCAAGCGAGATACCAAATTAAAACAACAAAGGCACCAGGAGAGAACGCGATAAGCAAATGTCAGCTAGAACATCCCGAAAAAATACGAAACACGATGCATTTGACCCTCGGCCCGTCAAGTTGCCAGGGCCGCCGGGGGGAAACACTTCCGGCGCCCACGGAAGCATGTAGAGGGCGCCACAAACACGAGCTCCATTTCCGGCGGAAGGCAGCGATGGCGGCGCATCCGACGACCGACTGATTGGGCCTTTATTAAAAACGGACACCTGAGGCGGTGGGAGGTGCAGTGGGCAGACGGCTGGATGGTAAATGGAATGCCCAGAATCGATTGACGGGAAATTTGCTACCTAAGCACGGTGTCACAAGAATTGCACTTGTGAAATTGTGAAAATTAATTTACATTATTATTATTACTTAAACTGTTTTTTTATTAACTTTAACTTTACATATTTGTAAATACTGTTAAGTTAGTAATAATGAAATTGAAATTGAAAAGTGGTCTAATTATCGCAAAAAGTACAAAAACAACTTAAAATGGACTAAGTTAATTACATACTTAGTTAATTTAGTGAATAGTTACGCTATGTGATAATAAGTATATTCTCAGCTAAATGCTGCATGTGATAAAAATGTGCAAAAATTATCTTAGCTATGTATACAATTTAGGTTAATTCTAGATTCTTTTATCATTAAGTATAAGGTTACGTTTCGTACATGACCAAATAAAATATTTGATTTGTTCAGTTAGTATTTTTTTGTATGCTTAAATTTTTTTTTATGTGTTCTTGACGAAAATTTATTGGATATTGTATTGTGTATATATTTTTTTAAATTGACTAGAGTTATCGTTTAGTGAAAGCACACTGTTAATGCCAATAACTTGTGATTTTGTTTTGTTCAATAATCGAATTATAGACCT
This sequence comes from Yponomeuta sedellus, assembly GCA_934045075.1. Lineage (NCBI taxonomy): Eukaryota > Metazoa > Arthropoda > Insecta > Lepidoptera > Yponomeutidae > Yponomeuta > Yponomeuta sedellus. Next base: position 1,188,249 of record OW203727.1, on the reverse strand, counting down.
ATAGACAATCACTTGTTTTGGCCTAATCCCAAAATAATATAATCTGTTATGTGGTAACCTGATAAGGTTATCCCACAAGTGGACAAACCTGACTGAGGCCATTTGTACAAATTAATAATGGCGGAAATACGATTCTGTCATCATTGTCTTTTGTAACCAAACTTGTTACCGCCAGATCAGTCAATATCGCAACAGGAATAGTAGTATCAAAAATAATACTACTATTGCTATTTATTTTAACCTAAATCACTTAAATCCTTAATAAGTAAATTTATGAGGACTTTATATTCACCTATCATTTGAAAGGTAAACAAATAGAAGCAAATCTGATTAAAATGTTAAATAGTAAGTCTATTTTTTCAAGCGCTTGTTTTTATTAAGAAGTATAAGGTCTAATATTTTAATAATTATTAGGATTTCACTCTTTTGTTTAATGCACTAATCCGTGCTAAGGAAAATTTAAAAAACTTAAAGAAGCTAAAAATTTCACCCTTGCTCGAACCCGCGACCTCTGGCTAGCCATGCCAGATTAGGATTATTATTAGGATTTTGTTAAACCCTGTTGATAAAGTAGATCGTTCAAAAGGTACTATGTTATGAAGATGATGTCATCGTTATTGTCTCTGACATTTGCCTCCTCAAGATAGGTGAAATATGTATTTAATAAAGAAGTTTGAATATTCAATTCAATTCAATACTTTTTTTATGGCATCCTTAGGATTCTTCCAATGTCAGGTTTGTAGAGATAGCATGTTTATTTCCCAACAAAAGTGTTTGTGTATCCAAATCAGATGGTAAGAGGTTGATTGAATTGTCATTGCTGACGCTATGAGCAGTGCCTCTTTGAGAGAAAACATTTAGAAACCCTAATAATGTATCAGGCCATCCGGGGGCGGGGTCTGAAAATAAAGCAAAATTGGGTCCGAGATTGGAAGGGCTTATGAATATATTGATATGCCCTCAGGCATCAAACGGACGTCCTGACGTCCGTTTGATGCGTCCGTTACCTGTAACGGATAAGATTAGTAGAGAACAGGAAGAGCTGACATTATAATAGCTAAGTAATCTTTAATAAGACACTAAATAATATTTTGAGCCGACTAAGCAGCTTCCTCTATCAGCGATTATTAAATTTTTTAAGATTTTATTTACCGCTAAGCCACATCAGAGACCTTATGGGCGGCGTGATAATTTCTGACAGTAAGGCCCGTCACTGTGTTATAATCCTCCACAAACCCGGACTTGGCCACATGGTGGAGTATGGACTAACTTTCCTCAGCAGTGGGGGTATGATAGGGTTGATATCGACCACCAGCGCCACCGTGATCGCTTGAGTGGTTGAGTTCCTTAAGATGTAGATGGTGAGGTATGAAGTTAAATCTATTATATAAAAACGAATAGAAGCAAGCGCAAATCTCGAGAGCTGAACCGATTTCGCTAATTCTTTTTTTGGATATTCCTCGAAGTACGAGGATGGTTCTTACGAAGGGTAAAATAAAAAAAAATCTACTGACAGGCGGTACAAAGTTCGCTGGGTCAGCTAGTAAAGTAATATAATTTTAGCCTCTAACTAATATAGGTTATTAAAATTATTCTTAGCACGGGCTATAGTATTAAAACATATATAATCATGTGTAAAACCTAATCACCGATGTAAAACCTAACTGCAGAGTAGAGGTACTTGGGGCTGCAAGTGATGCAAATTACTTTAGCCAGATTTTGCTGCCTGTACGTAATACAGAGAGTATTGTAAAGAGGTTCGAAATTTCACTAATGCCGGTAAGTCACCGACTAGCTCAGGTGGGAGAGCGTTTGCACGGTGAGCCAGAGGTCGTTTTTAAAATTGTCCTTGTAACGGTGCAAACCTCTTTACACCATTTTTTTTTCTTTTTCTATCTATCATTTTTAAATATTTAAATTACGTCACAAATTTTTCGATTTCCCTCATTTTTCATCACTACTAATTTACCCTTCGACCAGATCTGACTATTTTACCTGTTTATCCGTTTTTATCCAATTTTATTATACTACTAATCTACAACACCTGAAGTCGATCTAGTTCTTATTACTTATAAAAGATATACAGCATTTCATCCTCATTAAAAAAACAGATTATAATTAAATAAAGTAGCAAGAATTTATGCTGCAATGTTACTGCCCTACCCTTGTACTGTTTGTGGTGAGGCGCTTTCCCGACGTGAAATTGCGGCTGTTTTTGTTTTCATTTTATAATAAATCCCCCTGCGCAGTCAAAGCCGGCGTTGCTGTTGACAGCCTCGACTTTGAACAGCATCGGCTTTTGAGGCGCGTTAAGGAAATGCAATTTTCTTTGACACTGTGTTTTATAAATCTTACTTTTCTTCTTAAAACCCGACTGCGGAAGCAAAAAGAGTTTTGTTGGTCGCGCGTTTGTTTGTCTATGGACCGATTTCTGAATTGAGAATTAAGTAAATCCCGGCTGTGTGTAATTTTAATCTCACTACTGTCTTACTTCCTTATTAATATGTATTTATAATACCTATGTTGTGATAGTTTATTAGTATATCGCTGCTTATAAACGAAAGTGCCACATGTCAAAAATGTCCAAAAACGTTTTTAATTCAAAAATGTGTCTAAAATCGGTCATGTTTACATATTTCACGAAGACACCCATCAAAATCGGCCTCCAAATCACCGATTGATGTAAGCGCCCTTTCGGCATTTCCGCACATCGACGACTAAGTTCCGAGCAAAGCGGCCATATTTTTACTTGCGACCCGAACGTCGACGCGAACGCGCATCTTTTTTACGCGAAAGGGCCACATCGCGAAAAGTGACCGGCGTAATTAAAAAGTTTTATGTGTAACAGGGCTACATTTCGGAATACGTCCGTTTCGTTTACAAATAAACAAGTAATTAAATAATATTTTTTGAGACAAGGTGCCAGTTTTGGAATAATGTCCGTTTAGCAATAAGATGATGCTTGCTTTGTTATTACTGTGATAAACAAAAGAGCGTTTTTTTGATAAACGACTCTTCTGCTCAAAACATTTCTGTGCTTGCCATGATATATTTTTAAGAAAAAAGGCTGTGATACAAAATTGGTATTTCTGTTTGGCAAAGAATGATTATTATTTATATTTTGTCGTGCACACTGTATATTTTTTACTAACTACACTGTTTTATAATAATTTCTTTTACATTTTCTGGAGAAGCAATGAAAATTACTCGAAGTGTTTTGGGAAACCAAACAAAGTTGTCGAACAGAGTAGCTCAGATTCTGACGAAGACTCTAGTTCGAGTTCAAAGAGCGATTCTAGCAATAGCTCAGATAGTACAGACGACGATTTTTCATCAGACGACAGTGTCAAAGATTTTTTATTTTTCCAGGCAATGCTTATAAGGACGCACGCAATACTAACAAACAGCCATGCAACCTCGCTAAATAACTAGCTGAAATCAATATTTGACCAGCTGACGTTGATATCTATCCACTCAGTGTCAATTTTCAGCCACCCCCTGTGATAGCACAACGTGGCGCTCTTTAGGGGAGGGCTCATGTCCAGCAGTGGACATTAGCCTAAATTTATAGCGGAAATCCAGTCTCGGTCAGTCATGTAGTTTTTGAAAACAAAACCGCAGCATAAAAAAATACAGCAGATAGATCCTGTTTTTAAGGAGAAGCCATAATTCGGATATTCGGAAATAGTTAAAAAAAATCGTTTATTATTTTTATCGCTTTGAACACTGTCGTTTAATCACCATTTAAATATCGATTTTTAAGTAATGGATCTATCCAGTACTGCCTTTTTCGTCTTTGTATACTACGACGATAGTGTTGGAGAAATAAAAAAAGGAGCAGCAGTAACATCGTGTCTCCATTTGATTCCATATTGGAAATGAGCTAGTCACCCCAAGTCCAACGCGCGTCTGCAGCGCGACTGTCGCTAGCGACGGCGCCGCAACTAAGCCGCGCTACAGTCGCTGTAATGTGAAAGGATTCGCTGCGCAGCGCTTCGGTGTCTACTTTGACCAAAAAATAAATCAAGTCTAACGCTGCAGCAGCACCAACACTCAATAAAGTGTCTGAAAAAAAAAAAAAGTTAAAGTTCCTGAAACAAAAATAAGTGGTATTCCTAACCTAATAGAAAAAAAAGTGATATCAAAATACTATGAAAGTGGTTATACTAATCTTTAAACGATTATTGTATTTGCCTTTCATGCAGACTGATTTTATGCGATATTTATAGTTTAAACAGAATTTTAACTAGTTAGCTAGAATTTGCAAAGATATTATGTTATAACTTTAGTAAACATGTTGATTTCTTGATGATAGTAGGTGAAAGAATTTATATTTTTATCCTTAATTAACATTAATCTATGCTTTATAAGGTTTTTGAAGCATTTATTTTTGTGTGTCCTTGATTTTTTATGATGACCAAACGCGTTTTTGTTTTAAAAGTGCACACGATGATTTATGTCCAACATATAAATTTGCCAAGGTGAGGTTTTTTTATATTCTTTTTTTAGATATAAATATGGTTTGTTTCCAACAAAGTTGTGATGAAAAGTTTCAATAAAATGTCTTTATAATTTTTACTTGTGACCGTTTTCTCAACATATTAGTTAACCTATGAAAAATATTTTATAAACTAAAGGGACTTATCTGCTTTTAATGTTCTATAGAATAAAGTTACCATAAAGTCAAAAGAACTACTAGAAAGGGAATAAAATTACTCGTCGAAGGACATATAACACAAAAGTATTGAAAGTAGGAATGTCAATAAATAAAATCTTCAATGTGTTCTCCTGAAAAAACTATAATTTTGACATGCGGCACTTTTGTTAATAAGCAGCGATATATTTTTCCATATATATTTATGTCTTTTTATAAATAATTATAACTGTATTATAAGTATAAATAGCGTATATTTACTTACTTATATATTATATATACTTATTGAGTATTTGTTCTTATCTAATTTTAACTAAGTATTTCTTCTGCCGTTTGTTTCGAATGCCTATCATTTAATTTCTTGCACCACCTGTGGTTGACTGGTAGAAAATGCTTATAGCATTAAGTCCGCTACATTGCCATTATATTTTTTTACTTATAAATACTTAAGTAACGTTCTGCGCTACTCTTTTTCTGAGAAATTCGAAGAAACAGCATTACAGTTAACTATTTACTTAGCGAAATTATCAAATTCAGAAACTGCCCTCAAGAGCACACATAGTCAATTTTGAATAACGAGACTAAAATTTCTGTATTGAGAATTTCGCTAAGTAAATACTCGTAGTTAATATAGGGCTGTCTCTTTGATTTTCTCAGCAGAGCGTGACAGAACGTTCTAAAGTATTAAAAATAAAAAAAAAATAAAAATGTTTATTTCATCAACTTAAAGTACATTTCTCTTAACAGTGTTTGGAGCCTCCATTTAAGCAAAAAGATGCCTGTGTTAGGACACTCCGCTCTTCCATAGCCAGTATAAACTATTTACTAGAAGTTACACTTAAAAATAACATTTTATTTACAGCAAAAATTTAAATTAGACAAAATGTGTGCATGTGTATGTGTGAGTGTGTGTGTGTGTGTGTACGAGGGTGTATGTCTTCGCGGCTTTAACATTGTGCGGTCTTAAGTTAGTCAAAAACCCTCAATGTGCGGTCGGACCTCATTGTGCGGACGTCCGCACAATATTTTGAGGAAGCTTCAAATATAGCTATCGAATTCTCGCGTTCTGATTGTTCGACTGGCGAAGTATGAGCAAATTTTCGGGGAGGACCTCATATTCGGTATTTTTGTCGAGTTGAGTTAACACAAACCAAAAAATAGTTCAGGTGTGTACCACCACGTGGCGCCACCAGTCCCCATTGTGTATATAAGCACAAAATGTGATAAAATGCGGACCTGTAAAAAGGACCGCACTTTATAAGAGAAATTAGACTCATTAGAACCACCACGTGGCGCCTCCAGTTCCCATTGTGTGTATAAGCACAAAATGAGTACCTGTAAAAAGGACCGCACTTTATACGAGAAATTAGACTCATGCTAAGTATGTATGTTCAATAATAGAGAGCATCACAGAGTTAAAGCACTTATCAGTGCCACTATAGCAAAGACAAAACACATCGTAGGTACTATACATTGCGTTACGCAAAGATCCTGTTATCATTGAAGGGCTTAGGTTAGGTTGGGTTTGCATGGTTCTTAAGATTATTAGGTTTGTAGGGTTAATAATAATAATATTGGCTTTTTTGCATCTACTGAATGAGATGATTTATACAGCGTCCAGTGGTATCTTCACTCACACTAGATGGGTGAAGGGACCACTCCGACGCTAACAGTGAAGGAAAACATAGTAAGGAAACCCGCGGCATAGTTGACTCCGCACGTATTGACTAGTCTTTCCTGTGGGCTAGGCCGACTAAGCTGTCAGGATGGTATATGTGCTGGGCAAGCCTACACCATCTATAGAACCATGTCCCAGGCACTACAGCGTCGGAGGGTTAATAACAAATAATAGTAAAAAAACAAGAAAACATTGTTCCAATCAAATCACTGCTCTAGATCCTTTGTTAGGACCCTTTCGGATTTTTTTAATGACATTTTAAAAATAGTTTTTTACATCTGTCCAAGTTCTTCTGTTCAGGTCAGTTCTTGGCTTAGGCATTACTCACACTTTTTCTTGTTGGGTATTTTCTTCCTTAGCCAGTTAAGATCTTATTCAGGTATACACATTCTGTGAAAATTTCAAGTGTCTACCTATTACGGTTCAAAAGATAGATCTCTGTGATAGATTAGAACTTTTATTCTTAAAAAATCGTCGCAATTATACTTAAAGATAAGGATAAACAGACAGCGAAGTATTGTCAAGTAATAGGGTCTCGATTTGCACCCATTGGGTACGACACCCTAAAACGAGAGGAGACAAGAATCGTCGTAGTCTAGAGTAGTCATCACGAGTCGTGAACCAATGACCTTGAGTGCGGACGGATCCTTGGAAGAAGGTGAAATGTTTCTAAAACTTATGACATCATTATGTGGAAGGAAGTATTCAAAGAGCTGATATAAATAGAACTAAATCTTCAGGGTCAGAGGTCAGGATAGGAGTGCCACAGGATCGATTTTGGGGCCGTTTCTTTTCCTCGTATATGTAATGATTTTCCTTTCATGGTTCAAAATATGTCAGAGATAGTATTATTTGCAGATGACACGTCACTTATTTTCAAAATAAAAAGACAAGAGAATGATCTTGCCAGTACAAATAATTCTCTCCCTCAGGTACTAAACTGGTTTAAGTCTAATAACTTATTGTTAAATTTAAAAAAAAAACAATATGTATAAAGTTCACTCTACCAATGTCAAAGTAGTTGACAGCAAAGTTATATTGGGAAAGGACAAACTAGACTTTGTCAAAGAAACTGTATTTCTAGGTATCACAATTGATGCAAAGCTTCAATGGGGTCCTCAAATAAAATTGGCAAATAAGCTTTACTCTGCAGCATATGCTGTTAAAAGAATTAGGGAACGCGGCGCAGCGGAACAAGCAATCGCGCGTGGCTTTTTAAAATTTTTACAGATTAAGATAGTTTGAAAACGCATTCACAAATGAATATTATGAGGACTGCAGGTTAATGTGACTACCTAAATACTAGAAAAGGGAGAGGTGATTACTCAATCACCTCTCCCTTTTCTAGTATTTAGGTAGGTACCTAATTAATGCGTCTTCGCAATTTTTTAATACGCACTAAGTCACATTAACCTGCAGTCCTCATAATATTCCTTCGTGAATGCGTTGTTGCATACTCATGCAACAACATCAAAATGCGGTCCGTGTGTAACTTCTCTCAAACGGCACTAAAGTGGGGACAGGTGTAAATGCATTTGTACTCAGCATAAAATGCGGTCGGTGTGTAACTTCTCTCAAACGGCACTAAAGTGGGGACAGTGTGTAAATGCATTTGTACTTAGCATAAAATGCGGTCGGTGTGTAACTTCTCTCAAACGGCACTAAAGTGGGGACAGTGTGTAAATGCGTTTGTATTTTGCATAAAATGCGGTCGGTGTGTTTTTTCGCACGCGTATGTTCGAAAGTGCGGTCCGACCGCATAATAAATTGGGACCGCACAAGCCCGATTTTTGACACAAATTATGAAGGGCTCTATCTCTGTCTCAGTCGTGTGTATGGAAACTTCAAATAAAAGTTCATGCCAGAACGAGATAGCTCCAGATTGTAGACAGATTTACACACTGCTAAGTCAACGGGAAAGGTAGGACCGCATAATGGGGAATTCTGACAAGGTCCTCACAATATATGAGCCGCGAACAAGGGTGTGTGTGTGAGTGTGTGTGTGTGTATGTGTGTGTGCCTTTACTTTATCGTTTGTACGAATAATTCAATTTCATCATAACTTTTTGTCTTAAGCCAACTAGTGAGGGTCTTTTTGCATTGGGAGTATGTTAATGGGTAAATGTGGAGTTGCTTATTTATGAGATTGTATAGACGACCTGATTGTATATCATACTGCCTCTTAGCAAAAGTATTTACTTTGTAAAATTCTCAATCTAGATACCTGCTTTAAGACAAATGACAGACTTATTGTTACATTACATCATTGATTACATCATTGATTACATCATTGATTACATCATTGATAACTGACTGCATTACTACATTATTGATAAAACCTTAACAACAAGTATCAAATAAAAACTTACTATAGAAACCAAAAGCTTATAAAAGGAGAATGATCAATTAACTATAGGAGTTAGTCTATTTTTCTTCTTGTACATTGATGAAACCAACGGTAAACTATAAAAAATTAGCTCTGGATTATGCAAGAAAAATATTATGTAATATTAGATGGGAGTTTTGAGAAATCTTAATTTTGAGCCCATGTTTTGAGGTTATGACCACAGATTAAAAAGACTAAGTTATGACAATTTTGGTGGTTTGGTGTTTATGCCACAGATTATTTATGCCTTTAGCATAGGACGTGTTAGGCATTTACATACTGCGACTTTTCGCAGATAGCGCATGTGATTATAAAAGGTTCCATCCGTCTTTTTTGACATCCGTGTTTAATACTCTTTGATTTTTGCAATAATGTAATCTAATTTGTGTTTGTAATGTAATCTGTACTGAAGATTTTTAGCTATACACACGAATATTAACGTGGTTATACAATCAATACAGATATTTTTATATTATTACTTTTAAACCCCTGCTTCTTTTATTTTATCAAATAAAACTATGAAAAAATTTTTTAAAAGAAACATTTTGAGGGATAAATGCTTAAAGCGCAACATAGACTGTTTTTGGTCATTCTCCTGTCCTTACTTTCTTACGACTTACTAAATATGGTTTAATATCTTGGGTTAGAGTGTTTGCACTTGTTATTCATGACTAGCTTTTTCCCGCGACTCAGTCCGCGTGGACTTTATTGCAACCCAGTTCACACGCTTAAGGGTTAAATTTAGAAAAACGGCGAAACACGTGTTCAATCATTGTGTTGAAGAGTATTTATTTTAAGTTCAAGAAAATTAGACAACATTATTTATACCTCGCAATTTCAAAAAATCCGGTCTTATTCCTTGCTTACATTATATATAGACCCTGTGTGCAAAAATTCAGCTTCCTAGATCCAACGGTTTGGACTAGGCGTTCATGAGTGAGTCAGTCAGGACTTTGTTGTGTTACTGTTGTGTTAGCAGCAGATTTAAAAACCTATATAGAGGCTAAAAATGTCACCCATGCCGGGATTCAAACCCGCAACCTCTGGCTATCCGTGCCAGCGCTCTACCAATTGAGCCAATGGGCGACTCACGGCATCAGTGAAATTTCGAACCTCTTTACACTATTCTCTGTATTACGTACAGGCAGCAAAATCTGGCTGAAGTAATTTGCATCACTTGCAGCCCCAAGTACCTCTACTCTGCAGTTAGGTTTTACATCGGAATGATATCGCTGTACCCACATGATTATATATGTTTTAATACGACTCACGGCATCATTGAAATTTCGAACCTCTTTACACTATTCTCTGTATTACGTACAGAGAGAGTTTTTAGCCTCTAAATAGGTTTTTAAATTTGTTCCTTAGCACGGGTTAGTGCATTAAAAATAAAAATAGTGTAATCATGTGAGTACAGCGCCACCAAGTTATCTGTTCAGGTGGGCAAAATTGTAATTACGGCCTCGTCATCCGCCATATTGAAAAGAAACATTCCGCCGTCTGTTGATTTATAGATATATTTTATTTACATTTAAAGACGGGCCTTTGACTTTAAATTTTTCATTTTTTCTAAGTAAATTTTTAAAATGCCACCCCGAAATTCTCCACTAGCGCCGCTCTCAACTGAACAGCTAAGATGGTGGCACTGTACAGTGATATCGTTCCGATGTTAAACCTAACTGCAAAGTAGGTAGTCGGGGCTGTAAGTAATGCAATTTGCTTAAGTCAGATGTCGCTGCCTGTACGTAATACAGAGAATATTGTAAAGAGGTTCGAAATTTCACTGATGCCGTGAGTCGCCCATTGGCTCAATTGGTAGAGCGCTGGTACGGATAGCCAGAGGTTGCGGGTTCGAATCCCGGCATGGGTGAAATTTTTAGCCTCTAAATAGGTTTTTAAATTTGTTCCTTAGCACCCGTGTTAGTGCATTAAAAATAAAAAATAGTGTAATCATGTGGGTACAGTGATATCGTTCCGATGTTAAACCTAACTGCAAAGTAGGTAGTCGGGGCTGTAAGTAATGCAATTTGCTTAAGTCAGATGTCGCTGCCTGTAAGTAATACAGAGAATATTGTAAAGAGGTTCGAAATTTCACTGATGCCGTGAGTCGCCCATTGGCTTAATTGGTAGAGCGCTGGTACGGATAGCCAGAGGTTGCGGGTTCGAATCCCGGCAGGGGTGAAATTTTTAGCCTCTAAATAGGTTTTTAAATTTGTTCCTTAGCACGGGTTAGTGCATTAAAAATAAAAATAGTGTAATCAATCAATAAAAGGCAAAAAGGAGTAAACTAAAATAAATAATAACAAACATCCCGTCTTTTAAGTACTAAGCAATAATCAGGCCGGAGTCAAATTCATTTGCGATCCATTATTGTGTATCTAGGGTGGTCCCGTCCGTTTCGTTGTATAAATACCTAAACGGAATTTTGGATATTTATAATTATTTAGTTTCTAATCATTTTCATTATTATACCTAAAACTAATTTGGAAGTACCCTGGCTAACCATAGCATAGGGATTCCTAGTTTGAAAGCCAGTGACCATCAATGTAACCCTGTTTTCCAATTAAGATTTTTTCATTTCATTTCACTTATAATTTCCATTTTCAAAACTTAACTTTTCCTTCCTTTCGCAGTCGGGTAAAAATTCGTGTTGATTATACAAACACGCCTGCCTAAAGTTCACCTCAACTTCTTGGGGTTTGCGATGCGACCCAACAGAGTTATCTGTAAGCAGGAAAGTGTTGTTCAAAGAAATGGAAACATGTCTACACTTTCTTTGAGAGAGTATTCACTAAAACTTACGAAAGCACTACACTTCTACTTCTTCAGGCTATATTAGTCCACTGCTGGACATAGCCCTCCCCTAATGAGCGCCATAGCGTAAGGTTGCGCCATCATTGGGGGGTAATGCCCATAATCCCCACGCTGGGCATGCGGGTTGGGGATCGTAGTTTGGTGAAATTGTAAATTAAAATGCACTACACATTATTAACTTAATTCCGTATTCATTTACCTGACCTGATCGTGGTCCGACGACGTCGTCTTCTGCAGCGCGGATGCGACTCGGAAAGCCCAGCTTTGAATAGGGTAGGGTTCATAATTGAACGTCCATTAAACAATTCGTCCATTAAAAAAACAATTCAGTAATAAGGTAATAAGATCTGTGTGCGATGGCAAAACTGTCATGAGCAGCAGTGGGCTGATGGCGATGATGTTAAGTCTAGATCACCAACTAGAATCTAAAAACATTCTTATTTGACTCAGAATGATCAAGCCACCGGTGTAATTGATTTAGTCACTTGATACCGCCACTTCTATCGCGCGGGGGTAGCCCTGGTAAGGTCGTCTCGGATGCAAGTCATTGATTGGACACTGCGAACATTGCGTCACATGGACGGTGGTTACTTTCCCCGGAGACGCAGCTGATTTTGGCGACGAGTGGCAGAAATCAGCATTTCTGGAGTAGGTAGGCACTAGGGCACAAGTAGGCACTATGATTATTACGAGTAATAATAAGACTGGAAGTAACATGTAGGCCCCACTGGAATCGGAAAATCCCCGGGGAGAGGAAAAATACTAATAATTTGTAACGGAACCTAAGTAGTTAAAATGACTGTTACCATGTCGTATATTTACAAAAGGCGCATATTTTAGGGGTTGGTTGCCTGTTTATCCAGGCATGACTTTTCTAATGCCTTTTTAAACGTAATTGGCGTCATATGATTTCAAAGGGGTGATGGCAAATCATTCCAATTCCACTTGGCATGGCAGTATCCATATAAAACGGGTGTCACTCATCATTAAGCTCTTTTTATCGCTAGTAATCTGTGTAAGAAACTTATGACGATCCAGCACGAATAAAACACAGTTTATTTGATACCCTCAAAACGAAGTTCTCTACTCGGGGCAAAATTTATAGCGCGAACAAGCACACATAAAAACTCCCGGCCCAGCTGGGCATCGGGCGCGTATTTTATCTGCGCCGGTCAATGTAGTGGGTCCCCGGGCGCTAGTTAGAGATAGCGTGCTCACTTGGCTATTGTTGCTTGGAGCGACCTTTTTTATTTATTGGAGCATTACTCGGGCATTGCGCACCGAACTGACGAGGCTTTTCTCTGGCAGTTTGACCACAGAATAGAAGTACTGCGGAATAAAGACTAATAGTTGTATACAATATTTAGTTATATATATCTTAATACCTATTCAGAGGCTAAAAATTCCACCCATGCCGGAATTCGAATCCGCGACATCTGGCTATCCGTGCCACCGCTCTTTCCAACTGAGCTAATGGGCATCAGTGAAATTTCAAACCTCTTTACAAGATTCTCTGTATTACGTAAAGAGAATATTGTAAAGAGGTTCGAAATTTCTATATTCTCAGTATTACGTAAAGAGAATATTTTAAGAACCTATTTAGAGGCTAAAAATTCCACCCATGCCGGGACTCGAGCCCGCGACCTATGGCTAACCGTGCCAGCGCTCTCCCAACTAAGCTAATGGGCGACTACCGGCATCAGCGACACATTTAATCTAGGACCTATATAGATTAAAGGATCCTAGGACTTTTTTAGCGGAAATCGATTAAAGTCCTAGATTGTTGATCCTAGGTTCGATATGGATAGTTATGACAGGTGTTAAGATAGTCACATAATCTGAACAAGCCTAAAACGTATTATGTTTTATGAGCGAGGCGGAATCACTCGGTGGCCAAAAAGTGGCTAAGTTTAATCGCTTCCGAGGAGTTTTGTTACTCTCCCGGGGACATTTAAACCTGATACTTTTGTAGACATCTGTTTTATTGACAAACACGGTCTGTTTACAACAATTTTCAGCTTCTTCCTCCTTTGAATGGTCTCTCTGGAACAATAGGAGAGGCATCCCAATTTGAGTTATTTGACAAGCTTTATAAAATTGCCAAATAGAATCTGAAAACGAAATAAATACATATTTTCATTATTTTTAGTGATAAGGCTGCCGCGCCGTCTGTACTCTTAGGTTAAAGAATATCCGTGTGAGTTCCTTTTTTATGTACAATAAAGTGTTCTCTATCTATCTATCTGTCTATTGTCATCGATATTTATTCGTCGTCGTCATCGTCAGGCTATACTAGTCCACTGCTGCACATAGCCCTCCCCTACATATGTGCTATCATAGGAGGTAATGCCCATAATCCCCACGCTGGGCATGCGGGTTTATTTGTGGTTAATATAATTTTTTATTTGAAAAAAAAAAACTTTATAAAATCATGTACTTGCGCAGAAAAGTGGTCATAATACTATTAATAATATTAGTATAATAACTTCCACACAAGCCAAACATTTGTCGTTTTCCCAAACTAGGATACGATGTGATATGGTTATCGGGCAATGACATCACAAACATGAACATGAAAATATACCCAGACTGAAACCCCAGTGGGTCTTGAACCTTCGGCATGGTAGTCAGACGTGATACCACTAGACCAAACCACGCAGTCAACTTACTGTTCACAACGATTCCTAGCTTTTGACTTCCATCGATATTAACGGCACGGGTCCTCTTCCTGCATCGCAGGAAGGTTAGCCCATACCCCAACAAGGGGGCCAAGTCCGGGTCGGTAAAGGATTGTAAGACAGTGGCAGGCCTTACTGTCAGAAGTTATCAAGCCTTCATATTAAAATATTTCCATTATTACAAGGATGCAAACCTATCAAAATGTAATAGTTTGAAACTCTATTATTATTTATCTTATCCGCTTGTCATTTCTGTTTTTTCTCCTTGAATAATAATAATAATACAAATATATATTTATTTTTTCTCCAGTACACAATGCACTTAGTAACCTCTTATTATTAGCATTTTACATTATATAGTAGGTATAGTAGGAGTCCAAAATAGGTTTACCCCGTGCTACGGATCTCCTGGCCTCCACTTCTCAAAAACCGAGGACACCCTCTCTAATGTATACAGTATTAAAGCGTGCAATGGACAACATTAGCATATAACCGAGTCAATATAAGTTTAAATATAATCCGTACTCCGCAAGGCACGTTAAGCCGTTGGTGCCGGCTGTCATGTAATGGCAGCCGTTAAGCAACTTCAGCGGCCTCTTTGGGTAACTTCCCACAGTTAGGCCCGCCACTGTCGTATAATCCTCCACCAACCCGGACTTAGCCCCCGTGTTGGAGTATGGCCTAACCTGCCGGCGATGCAGGAAGAGACCCGTGCCCCAGCAGTGGGGACATACAAGAGTGGTTATCGATCGAAAATATAATGAAGAAAATAATATAGAAGCGGGAAGTGGTCTTCACACGTGTCGTGTAGTGTGTGGAAAGTTCACAGTAAAAAGTACACGGTCGTAGTAACAGCATCGTAAAAGAACTGCAAATGTAATGATGGGTCAAGTTTTTCGGTTTATCGGCCCTTTACGGCCGACCCTCGTTTTCGTCTCTCATGCCCAAGAAAATTGGAAAACTCTTATATTTTCCTTTTTACATTTTACTGCGGACCCTCTGTATTCATGCTCAATATTATTGTCAATAATATCTGTCATTTTTAAAAACCTATTTAGAGGCTAAAAATTCTAGCCATGCCGGGATTCGAACCCGCAACCTCTGACTATCTGTGCCGGCGCTCTTTCCAACTGAGCCAATGGGCGACTCACCGGCATCATTGAAATTCCGAACCTCTACATTATTCTCTGTATTAGGTACAGGTAGCGACATCTGGCTGGAAAAAATTGCATCACTGAGTAAGTGGTGCAAATTTAAAAACCTATTAAGAGGCTAAAAATTTCACCCATGCCGAGATTCGAACCCGCAACCTCTGGCTATCCGTACCAGCGCTCTACCAATTGAGCCAATGGGCGACTCACGGCATCAGTGAAATTTCGAACCTCTTTACACTATTCTCTGTATTACGTACGGATAGCCAGAGGTTGCGGATTCGAATCCCGGCATGGGTGAAAGTTTTAGCCTCTAAATAGGTTTTTAAATTTGTTCCTTAGCACGGGTTAGTGCATTAAAAAAAAATAAAAAAAAAATAGTATAAACACTCTGTTTAACACACAAAGTTTCGCCTTTATAATTGTATATCGCATTGTAGCTTTATATATATATAATGTGATGTGATCATTTAGTGTGATTATTAGGTACTACAAATAATTAACACTTTTAGAGTATGCGAACATGACACCACGCTCCACGTAATAACCACCTTAATGTCATCTTCTTAGTAAACCAATTTTTCCTTACTATCTGTATGTATTACAGAGAATATTGTAAAGAGGTTCGAAATTTCACTGATGCCGGTGAGTCGCCCATTAGCTCAGTTAGAAAGAGCGCTGGCACGGATAGCCGGAGATCGCGGGTTCGAATTTTTAGCCTCTAAATAGGTTTTTAAAATGGTCCTTATTATCTTGTCAAGTCAAAGTGCTAAAATATAAAAACTGTTCTCATATTCACATTTTTCACAACTCACATATTGTAAATACAGTTCGAGTTTTTGCTCAGTTTGTGATATGCCCTGAGCCACGCAAACTGTCAAATATAGACACGTCGCGGCATCCTTTGTGGTTGTCACGTTTAACGCTACATAGCTGGTGCAGCGTTTGTCCTGACATTACTTGTCAACATTGCGGCTCCTTGGTAATGCGCCGCGCAAACATATTAAGGACTTGGTGACTCAGAAAACATAAAAATATGTGGAGGAAACCATTTTGTCACTTTTGAGTTATTCATGGTTTCACCGCTAGTGGCATTTTTCCGAGCGCTTCCGTGCTTCGCAAGGCACGTTAAGCCGTTAGTGCCGGCTGTCATATAATGGCAGTCGTTAAGCCATGTCAGAGGCCTTATGGGCGGCTTGATAAATTCTGACAGTAAGGCCCGCCACTGTCCTACAATCCTCCACCAACCCGGACTTGGCCGCCGCAGGCCTATCCTTCCTGCGATGCAGGAAGAGACCCGTGTCCCAGCAGTGGGGACATCAAGGGTTGATAACGAATAACGAAAACAAAATGGTAGCAGCAAACAGATGCATGCAAACTCAACCCTTCCATAGAATTACAAATATTGTTAGAGCCTTGAGCAAATGTTAGCCTGCTTTGTGACAGGCCGAACACAAGCCAATGGTCTTTAGCGAAGTCGTGATAAAATCGCGCTTTTCTGAACTCTTGCCGCTTCTAGCAAATTCTTAGAAGGATTGTGTTGACCGTCCGGTATTTGCTCAGGGATAAAGCTTGAAATCGTTGACCTAATTGATACTGAGAATATCCTCCCTATTGACTGGCCCTAGGGTTTTTATTTAACCTTTTCTTTTTGTCGAAGACCAAAGAGAAATAGGAGTAGCGTGCCTTTGGAAGTGCCCTATGTTTAAATCCATTGCATTATTTTTGGCACTTAAATATTTCCCTTCTTCGACGAATGCTTTAAAGTATGCGGACTTAGGTGGAATTATTTGTTTGGCATTAGGATTTTATTTTACTTATATTAATGTCTTGCCTAACACAAGTGACTAACAAATTCTTTGAAGCACTTTTCAATGGAATCCCAACGAAGTTTTCTTTTTATAAGTCGGTCGACTGGTACTCTGTAACTTTAGAGGCTGCTTAAAGGCTGCACTTCAATAATTTTTATTTATTGAAAAATGTGTACTCAATGAACGTCTTAAAGGCTGCTTAGCTCTTATTTAATTTCATTAATTCACTTCAATAATTTTTATTCATTGTAAAAATGTTTATATAATGAACGTCAAAGTTGTTAGTATCACCATTAAATATTATATGTAGAAGAAACGACACATTTATTCTTTTAAAAAAAAATTACTTAATAAACAGTTATATTATAACTTAAAAATTATGATAATGTGTTGATACGATAGTTTTCTTTTTTACGTTCTATCATAGAATAGAAACCTATTGACAGTTCCGGAAAAATAACAAGACCCAAGCTTTTAATTTAAGCCCCGGCAACTAAGCTGGGGCCCAATCTACCTAGATCACTGTCGGATATCTGGGCCCCTCCCCGTAGCCCAGTCAGCAACGAACATCTGTTCACTTGTAGCGAAAGGCGGGGACTGATTCGCTGACGTGCGTTTTCAGGATACGCCATCGGTAGTTTCGGAGATTGGTATTCCCCCAAAAATTCTGAAAATGTCTGACCATTTTTAAGAAGTGATTTACTTATTTGTTTTAAATTCTATTCAGTTCTTTGCTGTGCATAAGCAAATAATATATTTAAATTTATTGAATCTTGAAATTAATATATTTAAATAAATTATTATTTGCTATCAAAAACACTAGCCATGATTTTTTTGCTCTGCCAGAAACTTTTCTTTTACGATATGTTGAAGGAAATTGTATTTAGCATTCCTTATTCTTTGTCCGAAATATAAAGTTGTAAGTCTTCCGTTAGCGACTGGTACTGCTACTTCAAATTTGCGTAACTACGTAACATTACGTTCGTAGGTTACGTATGTTCACAACCTCACAAATGCAATATAAGTAAGTGTACTAATATCGCCCCATACTTATGCTATATTACGTATTTAAAATTACTTATCTGGGCAAGATATTTGAAGTATAACTTTTGTATTATTAATTTAAGTCCAGATTTAATTACTTGTAATTTTTTCGAAAGTGTTCAGCCAGGTTTTGCCCTGATTCGAAGAGCTAGTTGTAGCCAAAATTGAATAATTGATAAGATCTTATCGATCCGATGTCATCAAACGTCAGAAGTCTTCGAATCGGGCAGATCTAGTTGCGATAAAAACAAAGAGAATTAACCGTTTCCTGTCCTAAGACAAAACAGATTTCTCTCGGCTACTCTATCTAGCTCTCTCACTTGACTCTTATCGGTATGACTTAGGGGTGATTTTGCCAAGTTACAAGGGTGGATATAGGGTGGTATTGGAAAGCGTTACAAACGATCTGTGATCGGTAAGCGATAAAGTCTTGATCTGGTGGGAGGGTCCGAGTGACCGCATTCGGGGACCCGGGGGATTTTTCCCTTCCTGAAAAGAAATTGATCAGATGCTTCCTTTTAGAAATAAAATGCAGCTACTGGTACAACTTTCCTAGGCATCGTGGTATTGTTATATTAATTTATCGTTTAAAATTTTCAAAATAAATTTAAATATGATAAGAATAGTCCACAGAATTCTTAAAACGGCTGCTTTTGGCGGAAATCAATTAAGGCCCTTGGTTTTTGATCCCACGTTCTAGTACAGTTTCAGTTTATACTTTATTTAACAGGACATTGCAGAAGAAATAACGTGTACAAAGACGAGCTTATCTCTGAAAGAGATTTCTTCCAGCAAACCAGACTTAGGTTCTCAAAATAGTCGTCATAGTTGTTAAGATTTTATATATTATGTTTCTTCTGACAGTAAGGCCCGCCACTGTCTTACAATCCTCCACCAACCCGGAGTTGGCCACCGTGGTGGAGTATGGCCTATCCTTCCTGCGATGCAGGAAGAGACCCGTGCCACAGCAGTGGGGACAAACAAGAGTCGATAGCGACTTTTTGAAAAAAAAAACGTATTAAAAAACACATGAATTTCAACAGAGAGGATGGTTTCAAGCCTTCAAGCACGTGGAATCCAGTGCTAAGTCAACAAGTCACGCGCCCTATCACCGGACCTGTCCGTTGACGTAGTGAGTGTTGTGTATCGGCCAGCTGCGAAAAATTAATAGTGACTACCCGCAATAATTGGCACTCACCACTTCAGTCTACCCGAGACCACGGCAACTGTTACGCTGCCGAAAGGTCGGGAAATAGAGTAATTACGTTTTACCTAATAAATAATCGCGATTTGACCCGTTTAATATATAACAAAGCATTATAAAACAAGCTATGATTTAGTTAGAATATTTTCAGGGCTTAATCGCGTAGTAATTTATTGCCACGCGATTTTAAACGGAAATGTGGTTTCAAACTGTCGCAAACGTGGGATCCCGTCATCAAGAAGTGTTCGAGTGGAAAAAAGTCGTATGGCATATCGTCCGACATTGTCAGTGTAGTGTGTCGCAACCCTAATAGTGCTTTGTGATAGATGATTGAGGGTAGTCTGAAACCTCATAAGCCGAAGATGCGAACGGGTGCCAGCCATCAGTCTTCTCGTGAACATGATGACTGTAACGTCGTCGAAACGTCGCGGTAAAATAGCAATAAATTACTACGCGATTAAGCCCCGAAAATATTCTTTGTGTACAAGTCACGAAAGTTAAAATAAGTTATGATTTTATTCCATGTGTAGCCTAGTTAGCACCCTTAAGCTTCTTAAGCGAAATCAGTCCCGCACTGCGAACACGCTAAAGACGACAATGCCCTCGGACATCCGCGCGTTAAGTTTTATTGCCCGCGCCGTTGCCCGCGCTCGGTCGCGCTGCCCGTGCCCCAATTTGCCCTTACGACTGCCAAAGTGTCCCGGCAGTTGAGCCAGGGATGAGATTTGGGAACTAGCGATTTATGTTAGTACCTCAGTTAATTCGTATGCTGGGATGAATCTTTTTTGTCTTGAGATGTTTTGAATGAGTTGAAAAGTCTATATTGAAATTTGCTTAGAAAGATCTGAATTAGTTTTTTGACTGCCTCGTTGATCCAGCGATATTACCTACGTTCGATTACCATGCCGCGGCTCATGGCTTCGATTCCCACTAGGGGACTATAAGGTTTATAATAACACAAACACTTATTAATTTGTGTATAAACCTTAAATTTCCGCACCTAGCCTTGTAGTTTCCTCACGATAGTTTCCTTCACCTTTGGCGACCGGTATTGCTAGTATAATTTCACAAATGTACATAACTTGGAAGACAAAGTCATTGGTACTTGCTTGCATTAGGAATAGAACCTGGGTCTCTCGCTTCCGAGTCCATTTGTCCTACCCACTAGGCTACCGCCGCTCACAATATTTTCTATTTATTGAGTATTTTTTTAAAGCGGGTTTCTACGTTTATCAACTTGTTACAATACAATTTTCAAAACAAAAAAAAACTTGTCCCCACAGTCAGGATATTCTACCGTCTTCCTCACAATATTTACCTGTTATAGTGTAAACAAAATTACCTCCATCGATTTCTCCTTAACCCAGAAAGCGCTGGGAGTGCTAAGAGACGGACAAACAGACCATCAGACGTGATAACTGTACGCAATGACCTCCCGCGGCGTGTTAATGTTACAGCAAATCGCCGAGGAGGCAACGCCATCTATTTGCCCGACTGCGACGGAACCCGAGAAGAAAGTAATGTGTTTGGCTCGTCTACAGTATGTATGTCCGATTCTATCATTTGATGATGGTCAGCCATTTGACGCCCACTGTAGGAAACAAATGAAAAAAAAATAAGGGGTATTTGGGTGTTTAAATTTAAAAAAATAAAGGTAAAAGGGTAGGTTGGGTATTTGTACCCAGTAGGGTACCCGGCAGGGTTTAACAAATGTACAAATTCCAACTGTTTTAAAACAAAATTAATATAAAAGCAAGTGCTTATTAAATTAATGGTAACATATTGCTATGTAGAGGAGGCACAAAAATTTGTATAATTTTAATTGATAAGCTCAGATGCCTATGCTAGCTAATAAACATGTGTTACAGACATCACAGCGTTTGACAAGTGAAAAAAAAAATGTAAAATGGAAAATATTTAATAGGTAGTCTTCAAACAAAGTAAGGCACAGTAATGACTTTTACTATAGAGGATTAGTAACAATTTAAAGAGACAGCATGGGAATTGAATATGAATTCTGTGCCTTGGCGATTTTCAGGCAGGGCCTTTTCTTAAACATAGGCCTCTTCAATGGTCAGGTTTTGTCAAAAAACATCTCGATTTACCGGATTTGCGTAAGTGTCAATACTGCAAGGACTAATGAAGGCGATGAATGGTAGGTGATCTGTCAGGATCGTGGTAAGTGGCAGTCCCTGGTCTCTTCCTACCCTTTTAGGATACAGGCGTTTATGTGATGTTATGTCACATAAAAATAACTAACAACCTGACTGTTGAGCAATATCTACTTGGCGGGACATAGGTTCAACAATGCAACTTAGTTCGCGGTACCTAGGTAGGTCCCAAGTGCTTAGTTGTTATTGAAATGAAATGTTTTATTTCAGACAGAGATCCTAGACATTTACATAAGTAATTAAGATACACATTTCACAGATTAATGAATGATTTGATTAATAGTTAATCAAATCGTTCATTAAAAAGTGAATGCTCAGCAGTCGTGTCATTGGTTTTTTATTTCAGATTTTTTTAATGTGTTTAAACACGCTGTTTGGGGTTTTGTGTGGTCTACTTGAGGTAAATATGGATGTTACACTCGGAATTTCATATTGATGCGATGCTTTTGTTGCTGAAGAGAAGCTAAGGCTTTTTGGGAGTCGTTTCACCTTATTAATGGGAATGTTAGTTTCAGCAAAGTAACGTTCATCTGTTTGTTAAAACTTTACTACTTACTTAAATCCTTGTTCATGTAATATTGTGGTGTACATAGTCAGTTTCATGTCCTGTGGTTCCCGTACTTAGCCCCATAGTTAAGCATTGTGCATAGTTAAGGTGTACATGTACTTAATTTTTATTATTTTAATCCTAGCTTTAATGTAATGTATTGGCCTGAATACACTAGTTTGGACTGGAGCATCTTTAATTAATTTATATTTTGTAAGCTATGTCCATAATACTGTAATGGATATCTTATAAAAGAAAGCACCAATTTTATATTCTTGAGCACATGAAAACTTTATATTTTTTATAAGATATCTATTACAATATTATGGATATAATTTACAAAGATAAAGCATCCAAAGATGCTTCAATCAAAACATGTGTATTGAGCCTGATAAAATGAATTACAGTTACGATTAAAATAATAAAAATTAAGTAGGTAAATGAACGCGGAATTAAGGTAATTATAGAATTAAAAACTCATTTCATTTCACAAAAACTCCACGATAGAAACGAGTGGACGCATCACCAATAACTTGTCCGTCTAAAACTATGATATCTTGACATATTGTAATCAAACAAGGACATCACACACATAGAAAGATATAAAAACATATTTAGAGGCTAAAAATTCCACCCATGCCTCGAATTCGAGCCCGCGACCTCTGGCTATCCGTGCCAGCGCTCTTTCCAACTGAGCTAATGGGCGACTCAGCGGCATCAGTGAAATTTCGAACCTCATTACACTATTCTCTGTATTACGTAGTATTATGTTTTTAAAATTGTCCTTAGCACGGGTTAGTGCATTAAAAATAAAAATAGATTAGAAAGATATGTCCAGACAATTTATTTTGTAAGTAACTTCACTTCATGAGCCTTTAAATATCCATTGTAAGGACTTCACTTCATGAAAGTGTTTTGAAATAAAATTCTCATGTCTTAGGAATAGAGGCGCCGATCAAACCCTTATGCAACGAAATAGGAAGTCATGCAACAGCCTGACGTGTGAAAATATTGGTACATTTAAGAATTTTAACGACTCTGACGTGTTTGTTTTGCGTGTTAGCGCTATTTGTGCTGTTACGCGTGCTTGGTATATTTGGGTAGTCGATGCCAACACTGGTTATTTCAATTTGGCCGTGTTAGCACTCGTTCCGTTGTGTTTGAATAAGACACCCGTGATAATAGGCACAACTGTTGAAATTCAGATTTCACCTCTGATTATTAGTTGTTCAAAGATTGGTGCTTATTCTACTGTTTGGTTTTCACTTACGCTGTCGGTAGAGCTATATAAGTAGTACACTTGCCAGCAGGTCGATGTTAACGTTTTTGTTGCAAAATCGATCTCGTTGTCGATGTTGATTTTCTTTCAAATATAAAAATGTCAATTTAATCTTCTTCGTGAAAAGTGGCACAATAAACAACAACACGACTTAACTAAATTACGTAATACATTGATAATCTGTACGTAATACAGGGAATATTGTAAAGAGGTTCGAAATTTGGAAAAGAAGGAAAAGAAATTTGGAAGCTCAGTTGGAAAGAGCGCTGGCACGGATAGCCAGAGGTCGCGGGTCGAATCCCGGCATTTAGATTTTTTTGCCTCTAAATAGGTTTTTAAAGTTAATTGATCAAAAATACCGCCCCGTCTTATTTATTGCAATGGGCCATAAGTATCTTGAACTTTCTTGTTTTCATTGTTAAAATCAGACTTGTGTGTGAAAATATGTCGGGCCGTATTAGAGTACTAGATTTTTTTAAATTAAATTTAACATAAAAATAATAATCAGAAGGTGTCAGTCCACTGCTGGGCACAGCCCTCTCCCAAGACACACCACTGAGCCCGATCTTCGGCTCTCCCCTTCCAGTCACTGCCCACTGCTTTGTGAATGCTGTCGCTCCACCTGGTCACAGGAAACAATAAAGAACATTGTTCATCATCGTCATAATTTTTTGAGCCACTATGCCAAACTTCAGGTCCCCCACACATATCGATATTTGTATCTATTTTAGTATACGAACGAACGTCGACCACTTTAGTTCTCTGGCTAATATTTGTTTCGAATTCGATCCGGCAGAAAAACTAAGAAAAATTCCAGTAGCGGTAGTAACGGGACGGTCACCCATCCCGCACCTGACCGCGCCTGTTGTTGCTTAACTCGAGTGACTGATTCCAATCACTCGGTTCGACTAGGCCACGAGCGCTTCTCCTCGCTCTCCATAGCTCGCTGTGCGACGGAGTTGACCGGTTATTGGTTATTTTTTGTTACGCTTTTTTTAACAATTCTTAACAGACAAGGTTGTAATTGTAACAGCGCTTTAATAAGCGGAAGTATGAATATTTACGGTAGCATACGTTAACTGATGCGGATAATTCTACTTTATAATCAGGTTTTCTCTCGGTTTCTCTGTTAGCATTAAAAAACACGACCAATAAAATTCGAAATTAAAACCGCATTTAAAAACGCGCCAACTTTACATACATTAACTGCCTTATAACATTTTACGTCGGGACAATTTAATTGAAAGACGTCAGCTATTTTGCGTTTGCGGCCAAGACTGTCGGAAAAGCAGCTTTATATATAGAGAGATAAAAGTTGTAAGGTATTGGCACAAGCGAGAAATTCGCCGAAAGTTTGGATATAAGAGGTTCGAAAATACTCAGTACTCAATAATTTATTGCATTCCAAAAGAATATTATACAGATGACATAACTAAAAATATGGACCCTGTAGGGCACGCAACATTTTAAGTAAGAGGAGGCCTTTAAAAATAAGCCCATGACATTTTAATTCTAATTATAGCTAGTATATAAGCATATTATTCGTTTGAATCTTACTGAGTGCTTCTGCACCTTGCTGGCCGCGGTAGCCGAAGCTGTCGGCGAAGTGTCCGCAAAACAAGTCGATTATAATTATAAGTCAGTCGTCGACTAAGTAATGAGTGGAGATACAGTCGGAACGACAGGGGTTTGATAGAGGAGCGAGCAACGGGTTAACACTGAAACACTGATTACTTTATGTCCGTGACTTGAAACGTTGATCGGAGAAAAGTTTTGAAAAGGGACATCAAGACGTAGATTTCACTACGTAGTATTACACTCATATATAAAAAAAACCATCAAGTTCTTTTAACTCTTATTTTTAGAGATCTCACAGACAGCATATTTAGACTAGAGTAATATGGATTCTCCTATAAAAACTGTGATGATCTCTAAGATTATAGTTATAAGATGGTTCCTAAAAAAATATACTGATTTTGAGTAAAGAAGCGCTCGTGGCCTAGCGGAACGGAGTGATTGGAATTGGAATCAATCACTTGGGTTAAGCAACAACAGGCAACAGGTACTTTTTCCGAGCGCTTCCGTGCTTCGCAAGCCACGTTAAGCCGTTGGTGCCGGCTGTCATGTAATGACAGCTGTTAACCCATGTCGGAGGCCTTATGGGCGGCTTGATAACTTCTGACAGTTAGGCCCGCCACTGTCTTACAATCCTCCACCAACCCCGACTTGGCCCCCGTGGTGGAGTATGGCCTAACCTTCCTGCGATACAGGAAGAGACCTGTGCCCCAACAGTGGGGACATATAAAGGGTTGATATCAAAGTAAAGAAACGTGTGACACCTGAAAAGGTACAACCTGGTTATCTGAACGTAAGCAATTACAACTGATAAATGTACACCATGTTTTAACACACATCTAAGAATGAATCAGAATGACATCTAAGATATTACCCCTATATATATTAAAGAACGCTTTATCTACTTCAGTGACTCCCACAGACGGGCACTTCGGTCTGACCAGAACCTGATGCTGAAGATTCCTAGTCATTCGACGAGTTTTTTAAGCAAATCATTTGCTGTTAAGTCCTTCCGGCTTTGGAATCATATGCCGGTTTCAATAAGGCGCTCTTCTTCCTCAGCTATCTTTAAAAACAAGGCTTATGATTTTTATCTATCACACTAATTATAATTTATTTGATTTTAATACTGTTTTCCTTAATGTTGGCATGTCATTCTTTTTTTCCTCTTGTAGAACTATATTGTAATGGAGGCCAAGTCCGGGTTGATGGTGGATAGTAAGACAGCGGCGGGTCTTACTGTCAGAAGTCATCAAGCCACCCGTAAGGCCTCTGTACATACCTACGACATTTTGTTCAGAAAGCAGGCCCTGTTTGGACCCAACTGCACAGTTTTCCCTGTGCCCGAGTGTGGTGTAAGATTTACGTGGCTCTTAAGTCGGCATTTGTTCGGATTATCGCGATCCTGTAGGGCGGTTAGCGGCTGACCCCGCGCCCTGACTTAGCACTTTTGTCGCTGTATTGTCGAGATCTTGTAGTGAACTCGGTTTTCCTGCTAGATGAAAGGGGAGAAAAAGTAAAATTGGTGGCAGCGGAACGACAGGACGACTCTGACCAATGGAAGAGAGAAAGAAAGAATAAACATTTATTGTCATGCAAGGTTTATATTACCGATAGTTACATATCTAGACAGAACTTGGCTATAAATAATAAAAAAAACAAGTGGTATTTTTATAAGGTTCTGTCAGTAGGAATGCATGACAATCGGAGATACACTCAGCATAATTTAAGCTGTTGGATATACCTATCCAAAAAACAGCGCTGATTTTCAGTGCAGCCCGTGTTACTAAACTAATACTTAGCTATACTATTTTTATTTTTAATGCACTAACCCGTGCTAAGGAACAAATTTAAAAACCTCTGGCACGGATAGCCAGAGGTTGCGGGTTCGAATCCTGGCATGGGTGAATTTTTTTTTAGCCTCTAAATAGGTTTTTAATACTTAACTATAATGAACTTAAATAAACTTATACTACCTGTGTGCACGCAAGTAATATTTTAACCTTGTGCAAGCCAGTAATCTTCTTCTATAATATAAAAAATTAATTGCTTAATGACATTGTGTTCTAAGCTACGTAGATTTGTGAAAGTATTTCTTAATGATTCGCGATAGGTACTCATACATAGTTCACCATAGTGTGATCTGTTTGCTGACCGGCTTACAAGTGTAGCAGAGGAATGTTCGAAATATTGTGAACGTGATGAATGAAAGGGCGTCCTATTTGTGATTATTTGATTTACTGTTATTTTTTGTACCTATACAGTTCAAAGTTCAGTTCAAAAGTACAGTTCAAATACAGCGGTGGTAGCTCAGTGGGTAGAACCATAGACTGGCAAGCGAGAGCCCCAGGTTCGATCCCGAGTGCGGGCATGTACCAATGACTTTGTTTAATTTCAAAGTTACGTACATTTGCGAATTCGCAGTCGCAATACCACACGCTAACGGTGAAGGAAAACATCGTGAGGAAACCCGCGGTTTGGTTGGCTCCGCACGTATTGACTAGTCTTTCCTGTGGGCTAGGCCGACTTAGCTGTCAGGATGGTATAGGTGCTGGGCAAGCCTACACCATCTATAAAACCATGACCCAGGCACTACAGCGTCGGAGTGGTCCCTTCACCCATCTAGTGTGAGTGAAGATACCACTGGACGCTGCATAAATCATCTCATTAAGTAGATGCAAAAAGGCCAATATTATACAGTTCAAAATTTTATGTTTTTCAGTTCTCATTGATGTTGTAACTAACGAATTGTCTAAAATACTTGTTTATACTTTGTATGTATGAATTGCTTAACGCAAAGGTTTTCACTGTAATGTTATGCAATTTAAATGAATAAATAATAATAATAGTTATATATTGAACTGGTCTAATCGTAAGTATACCAGTGATCACGGCAACTGTAAGGCTGCCGAAACGTCGGTAAATAGGTAATAACGTTTTACCTAATAAATAAAATACCCGGAAACTGCGTGCGTGCTTGCAACGACTTATGAACGTTGATAGAGCGAAGGTGATCTGATGATCGTGGCAAGTAGCAGTCCCTGGTCTCTGCCTACCCCTCTCGGATACAGGCGTGAGGTTATATATGTATGTACCTAATAAATTGCGATTTATATCTAGATTTGTGAACTTATAGTAGCATAACCATTTGCTAACTGTGAAGGAAAACATATCTTTATAAAACTCTAGTGTGAGGTATTTACCTACCTTAGCGCTAGCTACGTACTCGTACAATGGCCCAACTATGAGGCTAAGTGCGGAAATCTTATATCTAATCATCATCATCGCCGTACTTGATTAGTACAAATGACCAGTTTGGTTATACCTATTTGCATGACTGAAATGTACTAGCCTGGTTATCATAGCACAGGGTGTTATAGCTTGGGACCAGAGGCATGGGATTGTTTCGGGTGAAAAAATATTATTTTAAAAACCTATTTAGAGGCTAAAATTTCCACGCATGCCGGGATTCGAACCCGCGACCTCTGGCCATCCGTGCCAGAGGTCGCGGGTTCGAATCCCGGCATGGGTGGAATTTTTAGTCTCTAAATAGGTTTTTTTAAATTTTCCTTAGCACGGGTTAGCGCATTAAAAATAGTATAACATATTATTTCCTAATATCTTATGAACATTATAAAATGGTTGGTAAGAGTCTTGGCAAAATGCAAAGTTTACCCGCTACCTAACTCTCTAAAACACAGGCGTGAGTATATAATTATATGCTTTTTAAGGAATAGAGTAATAAACATAAATAATATGACATTCACATCCACACTAGGATACCCTGCGTCGTGCGTACCAGAAACAACGACATCACAGACACGTAAACATCCAAGATCTGGGGTTTTCATTGTCCCCAGAGACCTCTAAAAAACTTCGAACTTAACAAAACTTTCGAACATTTTTACAACTACAGAACCGTACTTCTTATTTAAATGTCATTGAAACAAAACAGCTTTAAAAACTAGCACATTAAATTTTTTTTATGCGCTAACCCGTGCTAAGGCCAATTTAAAAACCTATTTAGAGGCTAAAAATTCCACCCATGCCGGGATTCGAACCAGCGACCTCTGGCTATCCGTGCCAGCGCTCCTTCCAACTGAGCCAATGGGCGACTCACCGGCATCAGTGAAATTTCGAACCTCTTTACAATATTCTTTGTATTACGTACAGGTAGCGACTTATTTTTTTTAAACTAGCACATAAAGGCTAAAATAATTAAGACTATGTCCTGGCTTCTACACCCACTCGTGTCAATTAGAACGGCTCTTAAGGACACCTCCGTGACGTTTCTAGGCTAAGCCGTAAGCTCTTTTTACACAGACATAAATCCTGAAATAAAAAGCGGTCTTAATGAATTAAGTGTTACGCAGTTATGTCCTTTTTCGTCGACACTTTAATACGCTCTCAGCTGTTATATATAGAGTCGCGTTTGACAGCTTGTTTATTAATGTCGCCCTGTTTGTCTCATTATTTATTGTCACGTGCAATTTCATTTGCATCTCTATTACCATACGTCTAGAGTGGCATTTAGAAGTGACGTGAGTATTTGAGCGTGATTTATTAGACAACAAGTCAATGTTTATGTCGCTATTACGTTTGGTATTATTTCAATGCCAAAAAAAATACTTGTCTCCTGACAAGCCTAACTTTGACAGAATCTAATCTATATTTGGGCAGGCATTTAACACTAATCTAACTGCCAGCGAAGTACAACGTGTAAATAAGCCTCTAAAATAAAAAAAACTGTGGTAGCGGAACGGTGTATAATGCCAGCTTCTCAATTGGGAGGTCGTGAGTTCGAACCCCGGCACGTACCAATGACTTTCTTTGGTAAGTTACGTACATATGTGAGTTATAGTAATACCACTCGCTGACGGTGAAGGGAAACATCGTGAGGAAACCCTAGCGGCTGATGTGTTAACGTACCTCAGCGCTTGCTACGTACAATGGCCTAACTATGAGGCTAAGTGCGGAAAGCTCAGGTCTACCTACCTACCTGCCAAAAAAATACTTGTCTCTTGACAAGCTTAACTTTGATAGGATCTAATCTATTTTTGGGCAGCCATTTAGCACTAATCTAACTGCCGGCGAAGTACAACGTATAAATAAGCCTCTAAAGCGAATAACTTAAATGTCACTTAAATAACAGTCGAATCTTATCAACAACGAATTCAACATTTCAACTCACACCCACCCACTTGGATAACATTTTCCTGGCACCATATTTTCGAAAAATTTCGCATGAGCCATCAGCTCCTTACCTGAACAATTGAAAGATTTTCGTGTGAAATTCCCTCGTGAGCCTTCGAGAATACAGGCTTTAGTTGTCAGCTGCACTCGCGGCGGCTTGTCTTAGCATTTTTCAACAATATAACACGACCATTAATCTTCTTTATCGACCAATCGCCGACCGACGTTATTTAAGGCCCGACGCACAAACTTTTGCATAAATTAAGTTTTCGACGATACGTTTTGACACTGACTGAGAAATCACAGAAGCTTCACTGGATAGAGTTGAAAACAGAAAAGGCAGCCTAAAGATATTCGTTTATTATTGGCAACAATTATGAAAAGGGGAATACGATATTGTTTTATAAGGCAGTGCCTTATAAAATAATATCGTATTAATTTAATTTAATACCAATGCAATTATTAATATTAATACAATTTAATATCGTTTAACGATAGTTGCGTTGTTGTTATTTTACTATGCTCAGAGATCACTTACAGAAAATTGAATGTCAAACTTTGTTTACAATTTTTTGGACTTCAAACCGTAGACAAAAATCGCTGACCGCGTTTTTGGCTGTTTAGGAAAATAAAGTTTTAAAATATATTTTTATGTTATTTTTAGGTCCTCAAAAACTATACTAAATATTTTTTTGGTATAATGGAAGAGTTATTTACCATTTAAGACTTACTTGAAAAGAGAATCAAATAGCGGATTGTACAAAAATGATCAACCGCAATTATTGCTGTCAACAGGTTAGTTAATTAGACATTGGAGCATAATAAAACATTTTAAATCAATGAAAATTTATAAAAAAAACAAGAAACCTTAAAATACTCCTAAAATGCTGTCACATTGGTTTTTTCTAATCTTTTTAGTTGTCATTGTACACAACAAACGTAGAACAAGAATGGTCAGTTGTACGCAGTGGTCTGTGGTTTTGCGAGAGAAAGGAGAAGCATGATATTTCCTGTCTTGTTTAAATTGTTGTATATTGTTTTAATTTGTTTCAATTGTGATATGTAACTGTATAAAGTATAATCATATACGTTAAGTCTTGTAGCGCATTAGTTTAGACTGTAATGCTGTAAGATTTTGTATGACATAAAAATAAAATAAATAAAATTAAAAGAATGTTGAACGCTTAAGTTCTTCTGTGCTAATCTTTTAAAATACATTCGGATCCTCGCGTTATCGCCTTTAATTATCCGTCTGATGCCGTTAGAATTTAAACCTAGAAGTGCTGAAGATAAGAGCGGTTAATAACACAACTCGTGGCGTTAAGGTGGTCATCGCAAAGATGTATATCTTTCGAGGCGAGGGGAAAAGGTTAAGTGTGAACATTTGTTTGTTGAGTAGTTTGTTTAATGGATTCGTGAAGTCTTTTTTACCTTCCTGAGTGATAAATTGTCCGGACTAAATTAGACTTCATGTTCCTTTTGAGTTTTTGTTTTTCATAATTGTTTACTTTTTTCAAAGTGAACTTTAAAAAAAGACATTCCTGCTCAAAAGAATTAGTGAACTGACGACGTTAGTGAACTAACGACGGATTTTGACGTTTATTCTTTTTTTTTGCCGCAACGTTTATAGACGTTATTCGTTTACGTAGCTTGCTTAGGGTTTTTTTTTTCAACATAACATTTACATACATTGCTTCTGGCCCCACACTAGGATACCATGTGTCGTGGGAACCAGAAACAGCGACATCACAAACATGTAAACATCCAAGACCTGGGGTTTTTTTTGTCCCCAGCCGGGATTCGAACCCGGGACCTCTTGCAAGGTAGGCAGATGCGCTACCGCTACGCCACAGAGGTCATCATGATGTTTGACAATCAATCTTTATAATGTTTTTACTTCTATTATAGTGTCATATTTTTCAATGGACTTCGTTATCTTCTAAATGCACGTGACTTTGTCAATGCTAAATGGAGAAAAAAATGAAGGACTAAATATTCCGAAAATTACTTTCTCTTGTTTTCTTCGATTCTCACGCGCGTGAGTTTCACTGGGTTTAATAATGTAAACTTGCTCTGGTCTTTTCATATGTTTAAAGTTAAGTTGGTAGGTACTTCGTTACGATAATCAAACCATTTTTTATTTAAATTTCAGAAATTTAAATGCGATTAATATGGCGAGATACAATCATTGGCGGTAGAAGTAGAAGAGGGACTGCCAAGAAATTTATGAACTTTTTATACTTTCAACTTTGTGTTTACGTTTATAAACGTTGCTTGATCAATTCAAAGTATGGCATCATGTATCAGTACAGGAGTGGCTGATCAGTGTTATAACTATGTATTTTTTAACGCATACGCCATTATAATTTAGATAGATAGAGAACACTTTATTGTACATAAAAATGGAAATTACACAGATATTTCTTAATCTAAGAGTACAAACGGCGGCCTTATCACTAAAAGTGATCTCTTCTAGACAACCTTTGGATGGACTGGGCTAATATATTAAAGAAGGAAGTAGATGTACAAATATACAAGATTATTACAAAGGTATAAATGAATACATGACCAAACAATAGTTATCAACAGATAATTACAAATAATTTACATTGTTATTAGTCATATACAGCTTTTGACAAAAACCAAAGTGCTTAGCAATCAACGCAAACGGATTTTAAATTAAGAGAATTCTTCGGAGCATTAGTTGATTTCTTTTACTTTATTAAACATTTTTTTCCGAATTCTGCCAGAATCGTAGTGCAAACGCTGGTTCTGTTTACCTCTACGGGATACAGGATTGCGTCAATATTATGTTCTGTCTATTTATGTCAATACAAATACAAAATACTAAGGGCTAGATAAATAGTCGTTGCTTAGCCCAAGTCCGTACTCATGCTTCCCTAAGCATTACTTCAGGCTAACTTAGCTAATTATCAATGCGTTACTAAAATATACGTTTGCTTAGCTAAGCATGTTCTTAGGCCAATGCTAAGAATTACTCCGGGTTTCGCAACTTAGAGAGTGCCTAAGTACTGTCTATAATAGACAAATCTATTCTTAAGCAAGTGCTTTCGCTAAGACTCGTTTTTAGAAGCGACTATTTATCTCACCCCAAGTGTACAAAGATAATGCTAGGTCACCAAACTCGAATGCTTTATGTTATGGCTATGGGTAACCAGCGTGGGTAGTACAAAGACGCTAGTCGCGCGTTTTAAATGTCAAAAGTTGCGACTTTCCAGTGCATTTTTTGTCAAATTCTGACAGTTTTGCGCTTCAAAACGCGTGACTTATGCCATCGTACCTACTACCCGGGTAGAATTCTAAAAGACGTTGAATGTCTAATTAGGTACTATTTTACTGTGATTAAATTTTTACTTTGGCATTTCGAATTAACAAATTTTATTCTAATATTTTATATTGCTAAGTATCTGCTAATTTTAGTATGTGAAATTAATTTATTGTATTTTTAAATGAAATTTAAGTAACATATTTGCACACCACTTGGTAGATCATGCTGGATCTTGATACTGTTTTTAAGAACATATGTACCCACTATCTGCTGCCCACGACTTCGTTCGCGAAGATATTTTCATATGTAGTCTGGAAAAAAGTAGCCTATGTGCTATTCCAGACTATAATCTATCCTTGTGCCGAATTTCATCCTAATCCATTCAGCCGTTCTAGCATAAGTGAGTAACAAACATCCATACATACTTACAATCTTTCAGATTTATAATATTAGTATATAAATAAATAAAATGTTCTGGCAAAAAAACAATTTTTTACTTTACTCCTTTCCATTACCGATTACCATTTCCGAAACTGCCTGGTAGAGAATCCGATCTAATATTGCCCGTTAACAACATCGGAATTGCGATGACTTGAAGAACGAAGTGGCTCGTAATTATTTACCAATTATGGTCAACAAAAAGTTATGAGTTAATTTATCAGCACGTCAATGTAAACATTAATATTTATGAAACGATCACGGTGACTCGGGACCTCGTTAACTGAGATGTCAAATAATCAAACAATAAAGAGGTAAAATTATAAGAATATTTTCAACCAATAGAGAGCTAAAATTATAGGAATGTTTTTTAACGTTTTTATCCTCATAACTTAGATTTTTGTTATATAGACTTTTCGATATCGACCCTTGCATGTCCCCACTGCTGGAGCATGGGTCTCTTCCTGCATCGCAGGAAGGTTAGGCCATACTGTCGGCCTCTGTGGCGCAGCGGGAGCGCATCTGCCCACCATGCAAGAGGTTCCGGGTTCGAACCCCGGCTGGGGACAAAAAAAACTCCAGGTATTGAATGTATGTTTGTGATGTCGTTGTTTCTGGTTTCCACGACACAGGGTATCCTAGTGTAGGGCCAGAAGCAATGTATGTGCCTGTATGTAAATGTTAAATGTAAATTATACTCCACCACGGGGGTCAAGTCCGGGTTGGTGGAGGAATGTAAGACAGTGGCGGACCTTACTGTCAGAAGTTATCAAGCGGCTCATAAGGCCTCTGTCACGGCTTAACGTACTTTTTCTACTAGACTCGAAATTTTTCCTAACTCTTTTTGGTGGGCACTCAAGTATTTATTGACTTATTACCGATTTAATTAACTTGATTTTTTGTGTGAAGTTTGTTTTCAAAAACTCTTAGTAACTTTTACACTCACCTCAATTGGTGTCATCTAAATATTGATAAAGTTTCATTGCGTATCGTTTGGAGATGAAAACCGTTCTAGCGCGAGAAGGGAGGAGTTGCTGTTTTCAATCCCTTTAACCAACTACTTACCTTGCAACACTGACTGCATAGCTTCAACGATGTCACGAATGACAAGTCTGCATTACAAGTGCTCCACTATGTATGATACACGCGGCTATCAATTTAGCAATTCATATTTACGGACATTTCATGTAAACAAGTTCATGCTACAATTGGTCGAGTAATTGCCGTTTGGGCCATTAATTTTAAGTATCTATCTAAGCTGCAATTAATGCGAGTGGTCGGGCGAGAAATTGCATTTTTTCCTACTTTCTGCCCGTTTGCATGTATGTGGGTTAATATCATAGCGAGGAGTGCCTAATTACGAGCATTTATCACGTCCGAGAACAAGAAAAACATGCAGCGCCTGTCCGCGTGGAAGGTAATTTTCTGTAATAAATAACAGCTTATTCTATCAATGAATAAAAGCTCACTAATTTAAGCAGAGGGGAGCTTCTAGATAAAGAACCGGAAAAGCGCTTGTCCGGCGTAGGTTTCGTAGGAAAGGTTTCTTGATTACTTTACATAATTAACAACTACATCAAAGTAATTCAGTGGAAATTTTCCTTTTATATGTAGGTTAAGTATTATTACTTCTACTGCTACTATATTACTAGATAATGTACAAACCTTCTTACCCGTGAAGGTTTATTTCTTAACAATTATCTAAATAATTAATTATAATTATCTACTGCTCGATTTTTTTTTATACTGGCTGGTCTCTTTTGTAACAAAAAAATAAAAAAGAAAAACATTGCATCAAAAGTGACAGACATAAAACACCTAACAAATACGAAACAAACGTAACGGAAAAATATTAGGGGTTAAAGTATGAAATTGCCGTTTTATTGCAATAGGTGCTTTGAATTGACATAGAATCTTCATGGTTTGAGGTTTTCGAATGAAACTTTTTTCAAATGGTTTCTATGATGTTCTTTTTTTAAAAAATGTGAAACATTTGAATATCGACTTTCAATTGTTTTTGTAATTCAATTTAGACAAGAAAGATGGATACGCGTTTCTTTCTGCAGATCAGTCAAATCATGAGGCACCCATTTTTCGTATTTTTTTATTTTATTAATTTGACGTAAGTGAGTCAATATTGTGGGTAAGGTAACGTTAAACCATGCCGCTAATTCCTGGGCCGCTAAATACTTTAACCCCTATTATAATTTTCTATTGGAACTTCAAGAGGTTATTCTACTCATCAATATCGTTATCAACCATTGTATGTCCCCACTGCTAGGGCACGGGTCTCTTCCTGCATTGCAGCAGACTCATCAGTATGTTTAACTTTCAATATTGGAACCATTTTGAAATGCGTACTGAAATTTAAATAATTTGCTTGGTCTATTTAAACCTATTAGTGTATAACCTAGAAGACTACGAAAATCTCCGATTGATGAAAAATTTAATACTTTACAGATAGCACTTTATTTTGCTAGACGACAAAAAATATAAAAACCTATTTAGAGGCTAAAAATTTCACACATGCCATGGATTCGAACCCGGCATGGGTGAAATTTTTAGCCTCTAAATAGGTTTTAAAATTTGTACTTAGCACGGCTTAGTGCATTAAAAATAAAAATAGTATGACAAAAAATATGTCTACAAAAGTAAAAGGTGTAGTTTCGTTCCGGTTTTAGCGGGTTTTCAAAGGTTTTAACAACGCGTAGATTCCGCAATTTTTCAAACTTCGTAATTCGCCAATATGCATTTATTGCCGGCTTTCTGGAGTACACACAAGACTCCCAGACCACCATCGTTGCTAACATATAAAAACCAGTAGACTGATGAATGTTACAAATTCAACGCAATGTGACAGCGCATTAGCACACAAAAAAATCCAACTAAATGTCACTACTTCTCAACGTCCTCATTAAAGGACATTTCCCTCAAGGGCATGTATCTGTCAACTGCTATCATCACTACAGGTAGCTTAAGTTTACAATACACCTTCTATTCTTGTAATAGGGTCTATTTCGCATTGGCAGATATGCCTCACCGCCATCAGCGTGTAACAGGAGGTCTGAGTTTATGTGCTGCAAGCACGCAATGCAGCGGTAATTGAGGCGACGAAAGCTCGAGAATTCTTTTGTTTTTAAGATTGCTCTGAGGCTATTAAAAGTACAGTGTGGAAGACATTGGCGGGCGTCCGTTTTTCCGAAAGTTTATGACTTGAACCTCTGTGAAGATGCGTGTAAAGAGGCTTATCTTCGCCCACGAGCTAGAAAGAGGTCAAAAGTAAAGCCCATTCTTGATGGATATTGAATGAAAATAAAAAAAAATACGATGAATATGCCGATCAGCAGTAAAACTCTCAAACAGCCTAAAACGTGCTTGGATAGAGAAATCCTGCCCTTTTTTCTTATCCGTGATATCCTAGAATATTAGCTAAGATCCGCTTTATCATATGGCTGACTTATAGATAGATATATAGAATATTCTTTATTGCATGTACACCAAGGATTACATAAGAGACTTATAAAATAACAGTACAGTACAAGTGGCGGCCTTATTACTAAAAGACTTATTAATCACTGACCTACATTTCTAGATGTAGGCTCAGGGCCTCCTGTCATAGAACTACAATTCATGGTTTACTGTGATAATTCGATGTAACGATATAATTGCATGGCCAATAAACTCACAGATTAACAAGGTAGAGAGAAATTGTACTAATCGCCTATGCAATATACATTAGATTGTCACTATAAGCTATGTATTGTAGTTTAACGAATCGTGGCTCTAGGAAACGTGCTGGTGGAGATATGGAGATAAGGATAAGGAGATTGTATCTGTATATGTATGAAAATCGTGTTTTCTTTCATTAGATGTCAAAGCTCTGAAAAAAAAACAATAACAGTGAACTATTCTTACGTTTTCGGCATAAAATAGTAGTGAAATAAAATAATAGTGAAGTTTAAAGTTTTTATTTTTCAATATAACTTTCCTGGTAGAAGCTTGTTTTTAAGTATAAGGTCGCCTTTTTAAAAATATTCTTTTTATCTAAAAATAGATATAATAAGTAAATCATTAATTAAACACCGTGAAGATATTCCGAGAATGAATGACTCGTAATAAAACGTACCTAAAGCCTATAATGTCGGTAACAAAACGATTAATCTATGGCCATTAATAAAGCCAATAAAAAATTCAATATATCGTCACAGAGTGGCCATTGGTAATCCGATATCGGGGATATAGAAAATGCAGAAGCTTCACTTCACTTATCATGCTACCATGAAGCTCAACAGCTAGGGTGGATATATATTCTAGGGTGTGTTATTTTATTTTACAAATAAATCCCTCAAAAATTATTTGAGAAAAGACAGTCAAAAACACTTGAATAGAACTATTGTTTGCTGTTTTTTTTCTCCGATATAAACGGAGAACATGAACTGAATACAGCGTACATTGACATTCAAAAAACAAAAAGTAAATTCTCTACGTTGAAAAAAATTTTTGATTTCTGATTTCCCAGTATCACTTAGAAAGCCCCGGAATTACTCGTTTTTGATGCAAAGACCAAAAACCTTTGGTCTTTGCATCTACGTAATGCGGTAACATTTACAAGCACACCAGATGCGTGAAGGGACCAATCGAACGCTGCAGTGCCTGGGTCATCTGTCCAGGTAGAGTGGGCTTGCCATCACTACATCATCCAGACAGTTTGGTGAGGTAAGCAGCCCGGCCCACAGGTAAGACAAGTCAACACGTGCGAAGCCAATCAAGGCGCGGGTTTTTTCATCATAATTCCGGTCTTCATGTTTTCTTCTCGTCTTCTGTAGAAGTCGTGTGTGTAAAAATAGCCACTAAAGAACAACATAGTTGCAACTGGCTTTAGCCTTAACTTCTATCAATCAATGCTCAATGAACCTTTTGTGTCTTCTAAGTCAGTGACGCCAGCGAGTGAAAAAGCGAGGATAAAAACCGATTTTAAGCACTCGTGCTTATA
Organism: Yponomeuta sedellus; assembly: GCA_934045075.1. NCBI lineage: Eukaryota > Metazoa > Arthropoda > Insecta > Lepidoptera > Yponomeutidae > Yponomeuta > Yponomeuta sedellus. The sequence continues at coordinate 1,149,344 of OW203727.1, read as the reverse complement.
TCGTGACGATTTATCGACATGTAAATCATTTTAATTGGCGCTGGCGGACATTTTTTAGTTTAATTGGCAGCTCGGCAGTATTTCAACCGAGCCAGCCGATATCTCTGTTATGTCCCCATTTTATGGCCCAGTATTGGGTCAAACTGGGCAACCATATCGCCAACGTAGCTCTATTGCAAAATGAAATAGAGCATACATTGTTTTTATAAAAGCTAATGATTCTCTTGGGCCAAAACCACAGAAAAATAATTGCTCTGTCAAGACATATTTTTTATGAATCAAGAGACAAAGCGTAGTCAATGGGTCATTAACAATAATGACCACTTAATGGACGATAAAAACAATAAATTCTTTTTAGAATTAACTTACGACTGAAAAAGATATGCCAAGTATTTGTAGAGGTATAGTAAATGTATGTTTACCTCTGTGATCACAATTTATTTTAGATACAAACTTATTTTACGATAACTCCGATTGGAGCCGATTTATGGGGTGGTTTTTAGTTTTTATTAGAAAATTGGATACCGTGCTTTATATAACTAGGTGTGGTGTCACGAGATGGTCGTAGGTGAGAGAATAGAAATCATATCTTATTCATTGTGCGTCTTCGAAAATTTTATGAAGTGAACTTAAGTAACATTGTGCATATTTAAAAACCTATTTAGAGGCTTAAAATTTCACCCATGCCGGGATTCGAACCCGCAACCTCTGGCTATCCGTGCCAGCGCTCTACCAATTGAGCCAATGGGCGACTCACGGCATCAGTGAAATTTCGAACCTCTTTACACTATTCTCTGTATTACCTACAGACAGCGACATCTGACTTAAGCAAATTGCATTACTTACAGCCCCGACTACCTACTTTGCAGTTAGGTTTAACATCAAACAAAGAGACATAACAAAGAGGTTCGAAATTTCACTGATGCCGTGAGTCGCCCATTGGCTCAATTGGTAGGGCACTGGCACGGATAGCCAGAGGTTGCGGGTTCGAATCCCGGCATGGGTGAAATTTTTAGCCTCTAAATAGGTTTTTAAATTTGTTCCTTAGCACGGGTTAGTGCATTAAAAATAAAAATTGTGCATATGTTAAGTGCATTAGACAGGCGACTGTTACAATATGACAAAAGCGCTCTATATACGGCTAGAGGCTTTCTCTCAGAGAAAGGAAAAAGAGTGCCAAAAAAGAAAGATTATAAGTAAAACTAGTTGCCCATTTCAAAATCTAGATAATTTTCGAGAAAAATGGATAAAACATCTCCAAATTTTTCTATTGCGAAGTCTTTAACTAACAGAGTTTATAAAACTATTATTGAAGTGCTAGCGGAATTGAGTGATTGGAATCAATCACTTGAGTTAAGCAACAACAGGCGCGGTCAGGTGCAGGATGGGTGACCGTCCTGTGACTACCGCTAGTGGCATTTTTTCCGAGCGCTTCCGTGCTTCGCAAAGCACGTTAATCCGTTGGTGCCGGCAGTCATGTAATGGCAGTCGTTAAGCCATGTCAGAGGCTTTATAGGCGGCTTGGTAACTTCTGACAGTAAGGCCCGCCACTGTCTTGCAATCCTCCACCAACCCGGACTTGGCCCCCGTGGTGGAGTATGGCCTAACCTTCCTGTGAGGCAGGAAGAGACCCATGCCCCAGCAGTGGGGAAATACAAGGGTTGATACCGTGTCGTATATAATTATTATAAAACATAGAACATCTTTATAATCCTAATCCTTCGCTCAATTACAAATTTATTGTGATTGAGCAAATAATGTTTGTCAGGATCGTGGGAAGTGGCAAATCGTGGTTTCTGCTTATCTCAGCGGGACATAGGAGTGAGTTTATGTATGTTTGAATATTGGTTCCAAATATTGCTTCGGCGGTTACATATGCACGCTGGCGATGGCATTTGCAATATCTGTTGGGCCATTTATTCTCACTGGAATGACGCTTGGCAATGTGCTTTCCAAGCAATGTGAAATATTAGAATAGTGTTTTATTGGTAAAACAGAAAAAAATCTTATGGGTAAAATTTTCGAATCTACAATAACGTTGAATTCCTAATTTCAATATTTCTATATTGCACCGACTACCCGTCTGTGATTTCTTTCTTGGCTCTGTCTATGGTTGCCTTGAAGAAATTATTTTTTGTAATAAGGCCGCCATTTGTACTATATTTTCATATAATTTCTGTTATCGTAATTTCTGTGTACAATAAAGAATATTCTATCTATCTACCTACACTGAATTTTAAGAAAATCAGTAACTTGTTCTGTGCAACATTACCAACGAGGAGACATGAAATAGTTTTATTTGCCCTTAAAATATTAAAACTGATATGTATATATATATATGTATATATAACTGATAATTATATATATATATATATATATATATATATATATATATATATGTATATATATATATATATATATATATATATATATATATATATATATATATATATATATATATATATATATATATATATATATATATATATATATATATATATATATATACGAAATTGACTGGTGTGCTTTGGACAGCCAACCCTATAATTGTAAGCATGCTTCACCCCATAGAGTGGAAATTTACTATCCCGTCAAAATGTCATTATTATTTGTTTACAACATTATCATCAACCGTATACAACATAAGTAATTGAAATTGCAGTTTGCTAATTTTTCTAAATTAACTGTTGTTTCAATTCAAGAAGGAAGGTGATCTGTCAGCATCGTGGCAAGTGGCAGTCCCTGGTCTCTGCCTACCCCTCTGGGATACAAGCGTGAAGTTATGTATGTTTCAATCATCGTTTCATGACAGCTCTTCGTAAATTAAATAAATATCATGAAATTGTTTTCAAGTCATTTTGATATAGGTTTTTTCCGCTGTCTCAAAAAAATGCGTTTTGAACATATGTAACTATTAACTACGAATCAGATAAATTGCGTTACAATTTTTAAATTACCGCGCCAAAAAGCCAGTTTATCATATTTAGTCATACTTGTCCGAGACAAAGAATCGCGTGACAAACAGACATATAAATCGTCAAAACAATTAAGAAAATTACGTTAAGTCAAATGCCAGGGTAAATCCACTTCTAGTACTTTAGAGTGAAGCATTACATTACTTTGAACTGTGATAGCTATTGAAACATTATTCAGGGACATAGAACAATTACAGACAAAAGAGTATCTCAATTCTAACCTGATTGCCCAGGCCCAAGTAGACGCCTTTGACGCCATCTGGCGAAAAAGGTTAGCATCATTACTGAGCAGAATGTGCGGGAGCGGTAACAGCATTTTGAACGCGATTGCATCACAGCTGGATAATCCACTGATATGGATTCTAATTAAACGTACTAAGTCACCACGTCAAACGTACCACGTCTTTGCAGTGTTTCAAAATGAAGCTAAAAAGTGGCTTGTCAAGCAATCGGTTTATAATTTATGATGGCTGGCTTTAAGTCTTTTGATTGTCTGACAATCTTTGAATGTTAGTTTTAAACGCAACCGATATATTCTTCTGATATCCTCCATCCTTAGAGTCATAAAGTCGTATAATTAGCAGCGATCTCAAGTCACCGTCTTGACAGTTATCGTGTTATGCGCTATTACTGTTCTTTATGTTTTTCTTAATGGCCAGTCCGGTCTCGCCACCTTGGTGTACCGGTCCTTCAGGAATTACCGTATATCCAAGAGAAGCTTTCATTCCTGAATGTCCACGTTAGCCAGCAATGGACGTGGGAAGGCGCAGGAAAGTCGCGTCCGACCGTTCGCCCGTCCCATCGGATGTGTCTTTTGTGTGGGCTTCGTTTCATCTCTTCAGTACAGAAAATTAATCGGTTACTTTTATGGAATTTTTCAAATTATATCATCTTATACTATAAATACAGGAGTGTAGTTTATGTAGTTTTCAGACCGATGTCTGAAATATATATATTATTCTATTTTCCTACAATATCATCCTCCTAATCTATTATGAACAGCTGTTAAACCAAATATCGTAAAGAAAAGTCACATTTCTTAACAGTAAATTGTTAGTGTACGAGAAACTAGGGGTAAGACTAACGGTTGTTAGTCTTATCACTAAAAGTGATCTCATTAAGCGTCGTAAAACTTTAATTCGCGAATAAATTTCGCTTTTAATAGTGTCATAACTTCCTGGCAAACCCACACGAAATATTTAAAACATTCATAACGGAAATATAAAAACAAATTATTTCCCAAACATTTACTAATAACTAAATTAACATTCGTATCGTAAAATAAAGCTTAGCGGTCTCATCAGAGCTTAGTATTTAACCGTTGCCGAGGCAATGAATTAATTACTACAGCAGATTTGCCAGCGATAATAAATACAAGACCAACAAGAAATACAAGATAAATAAAAGATGTCATCAGCTAAGACCCGTTTCCTGCGTTGTTAGTGCGTGCGCGCCTTAAGGAGAACAGTTTGTTGACAAAGAATATACAGGGTGTGGGATTGAAGCGATGTGACATGAGATTTCATGAAATGCTTCTATTCTTATCTTATCAAAAACTAGTACAGTTGCCATCGTAAGTTCAAAAAGATCATATAAATGTATGCCTAATTCTTATGAATAAATAAATTTCTTCTTCTTCTTATCTTATCTTATCAATTGTTGAATAACACCAAGAAAAAAACATCTTCAGATGTAAACCTATTTAGAGGTTAAAAATTCCATCCATGCCGGGATTCGAACCCGCGACCTCTGGCTATCCGTGCCAGCGCTCTTTCCAACCGAGCTAATGGGCGACTCACGGACATCAGTGAAATTTCGAACCTCTTTACACTATTCTCTGTATTACGTAGATTATAGGTCTAAATGGGTTTTTAAAATTGTCCTTAGCACGGGTTAGTGCATTAAAAATAAAGATGGTATAATCTTCAGATGTAGTTTACATTAGTAATTAGTTAAGTACGCAAATAAACTTAGCCAATATTTTAATTCATTGTATGATTATGCAGTCGCTTCATTGCGTGATAAACTACAATATTGTAACGTAATTACCAATCGCAAATTCATAAATGTAATTATAGTAGATAATTACCACATTGATTGATGTATATTAACTGAATTAGCGTTGTTGTTACTGTTAACAGTTTATTAATGCCATTATCCTTGTTCTTTTTAGCGTATCGTTGGGAAACGTAGTAAAAAATTCAGTCCATCGTAGTAAAAAAATTGCCAATCAGATTGAGATGCGAATTTAATTCATAGTTTTTAGTTTTCGCCTTAAAAAGATTCATAATACTTTCGTGTACTCTCTGGAAATTACACAAGAAATAACATTGTGATGTCCTGTTAAATGTTTCGTTCAAAGGCAATCTCATCTCTCTGTACCAAAGTAAAAATTATAAGCCACAGCTATGAAATCGTTTTCTATTAATTTACAAAATTTATCCGAATTAATGTGAAATTATCTCTTTTTATTCTAATTTATTTACTGGTCTTTACTAAAAAAATCGTGCGTAATTAACATAGACAATGAGACCATGCCATATTTTAATAAAAAAAATATTTATTTAAATAAATTCAATTCAAATACAAATATGAAAACGCTTGTAAATTGAAAATTATGTTTTGGAACAAATAAAGACTGAAACTAAAAGTTTCGTAAGAAATCATGGATTTAAATCCCGATTGACTTGCTTGTTTTTTTGTCGAAAGAGTCCGACCAGGTTTCGCAAATCAAGTAAGTTAAACCGGATTTAAACCAATATATAAAGATTTTTATGATTTAGTTACTTTTTGGTCACTGGACCACCTGATTTCCATCTCTCTCTATTCAATTATTTTTTTTGTCCACATAGCGGATCTCCCAGAGACAAAACGCTTAAAGACAGAGTAGGTGTCTTATCTTTATGACGTGAATTTGGCCTAATTTTAGTAGCTCTATGGCACATCCTGAGTCGGCATTAAGCTGTCAAAACAAGCGCCCGCGCAGCTTTGCCGCCCGTCATCATGACTGTCGAGATGAAACACAATTCTGCCAGTATGAATACTATATACGGAATGACCGATATGAGTTTTTTTGTAAAACATGATAAATTGTTTTAATAATACAAAACCTGGAAACAAGTCCATGTTTCGTGCCGGGATGTGAACTCATTAGGTCCCAATTGTGTGGATTCTACCACTTTTTTATCTTATTGCCTGTAGTCTCAACTGCAACATTGCCAAAATTTCAATACTCCTCTCTGTCTTGAGCCATCCTCTTCTATCCGGGAAAGTATAAAAAATTGTTCTGCAATCTTCGCCTTGTCCGACCAAGTCAGCGATGTCCGCCGCGTGGGAACCATAGGATTATACAGAAATTTTTATTATACTTCAAAGAGAAATTCACAAACATATTTTTAGGAGAAGGTTTTGTTTGGGAGGAGCAAAGAGTAAAAATATGAGAAGAGTGAAGAAACTCAAAGCGCTCTTTGAGATAGAAAGAAGTGGCTACATAAAAAGTATGCAATAGAGAAGAGAGAGTATGTAAGTATTCCGGCGGATTGGGAGCCACTTGAGCTGTGTATGAAATTCGGGTACCAATCAGTGAAAATTTTTGCCCATCTGTCCTAGCCCATTGGATTGACGTGACCTGCCCAGTTCCACTACTACTTTTTGGTCACAGAAATCTAGAAATTAGTAGACTTGATCCCCTCGTCTCTCGCAGGATTACAAGGCAACCCATGACGAATTGCGCCGATGATACGCCGCGGCCGCCATGTTGTAAAATAACATAATGGCGGCATACTGTCGTAATGCCGGGATTATGGGAACCATTACTTGTGTGCGCGCTTTATTTTTATCTCCCGACTGCGAAGTCAAATGAGAGGGTATGTTCCTCAAGGCCGAGTAGTTGGGTATGTGTATGTACGTAACTTTTTACGACGTTTAGGCTGACATATTTATGCATTTATTTACGTAACTATATGATGTGTGTCTTATTCTGTTTTATGACTGCACTGAGGCTAATGTCTTATTTATAAAAATAGTATTCCTATTTTAAGGACCAAACCACCACCACTAATGACCATATCATCACCACTTCATATAAACAATGTTTATGTGGAGTGGTGATATGGCATTTTTTATAAAATAGTGACAACTATTGCATGATTTATTTTATAAAAAACCCGATTCCTTTAAAACTTTTCCCAACTCTGCAGTATTTAATAAATAAAATGTGGTAATGGGAGAAATGGTCGGAACGTGGACCTAAATGGCGAGAGACTGCGAAGGATGGCGTGATGGGGAAAAGATCTATAGCCATCAGTAGACGGAGGCGGGCTGATGATGATGACGTAGGAGAAAGTCTATCACATACCATTAAAACTGCCTTTGACTAGTATTTTAAAGGAATAGTGTTTCTATAGATAACACTGTACATTTTCATTTAATACGACAAACACACTGCTCTTGAAAGCTTAAAGGGGGTTTTGCTGAAAAATATTCTTAAACAGTGGTAACGCTTTTTATTTGATAAAATACCTTACTGCTAAAAATATTTCAACTTTAGCATGCAGTAAGCGACGGCAACAAACATGAAATTGAATGATACTGCCGCCTAATGTAAAAAAATTAAGTGAAATAAAATTGTGTAAGTTTTTTGGGCAAATGTAGTGTAGGATGCCCTCTGACTAATTGGGATGATGATCTGGGAAAAACTGCAAGCTGACGCTGGATGGGGGAGGGCTATGTCCAGCAGTGGACTAATAAAGCCTGAAGAAGACAGAGACTTTTGGGACAGTTGGGTTTTGTATTTTCGTTACGAGATTACTTATCTTTATTTTTCTTTATTTTCATTGAAACTCCAGTTTGTGGCCAGTGGGTGGTCAGCGTGATTGAATATTGTGGTTAATGTAGGAGCTGCAAGCCGTGTTACCTAGAAACCAATTTGGCTTTATCGGCACTAATTTTCACTGGGGATAGTACAGGTGCACTATAGATTCTGGTATAGCCGCAAGCATATCAATTCGTCATTCAGTAGTCTTCGTGTTTATCTTGCAATTTGCTGACACATCCCCTATTTGATCGAATTATGTCCGCCTGATCGCTTCCGTGCTTCGCAAGGCACGTTAAGCCGTTGGTGCCGGCTGTCATGTAATGGCAACCGTTAAGCCTTGTCAGAGGTTTTATAGGCGGCTTGATAACTTCTGACAGTAAGGACCGCCGCTGTCTTTCAATCCTCTACCAACCCGGACTTGGCCCCTGTGGTGGAGTATGGCCTAACCTGCCTCCGATGCAGGAAGAGACCCTTGGCCCTGCAGTGGGGACATATTTCTTACTCAGGATCGGATACGAGAGGAAAAACCTATTCTTTCGAAGATTTGGACGCAAAGAACTTTACAGATGATAGTATAGAACCGATTAGAATAGTACATAGTCATGGTTTTCGTGGTGTGACTACTTTCCAAGCCATTTCGAAGTTTTTATCACGTTTTTCATACTTCATAAGATAAGATAAGAATATTCTTTATTGTACACACCAGAAAATAATTACAGAGACAACAATTACAAAAGAAAAGGTACAATTGGCGGCCTTATTGCTGATAGCAATTTCTTCCAGGCAACCTTAAATCGGAAAGATTGCTGAAGGAGAAATTGAGAATCTACATACACCTACTGATAGCTAGTGGTGGACTGTATGGGAAGACTTTATGCGTAATAATGATGGAAGCACGGGTTTGAAGACACTAATTTAATAAAAATAAAGCGAGATTTCTATATCAGTACACACAGAGTTCAACAATGACAACCCGCGTAACAATATATGAAACAAAGGGCTTCTTAGACAGCATATCACCAATTAATAAATATAAAAAGGTCGCGGTGCAGCCATTCACTAATACATACTGTTGTGGCAACATTGTAATTATTGTTCACTCAAGGGCACGATGGATTTCCATCGATAGACCGCTCACTCATTCAATTCAATCATTCACTCTGTAACTCGGTCAATCGTTCTTCTCTCTGCTACGGCTGTGATAGCAGGACGTGCTTGTGAAATTTTTTGGTATAGAGAGACGCTACAACCTCAGGTGAATTTAAACTGTTTGTCAACGTTATTAGAATATTACTATTGTGTGCTGGTGGAAAATAAAAGCCTTAAAATTCTAAAGAGACTCGCCATTGACGCCGACATCCTCTTCGTTATCAACCCTTGTATGTCCCCACTGTTGGGGCACGGGTCTCTTCCTGTATCGCAGAAAGGTTAGGCTATACTCCACCACGGGGGCCAAGTCCGGGTTGGTGGAGGATTGTAAGACAGTGGCGGGCCTTACTGTCAGAAGTTATCAAGCCGCTCATAAGGCTTCTGAAATGGCTTAACGACTGCCATTACGTGACAGCCGGCACCAACGGCTTAACGTGCATTGCGAAGCACGGAAGCGCTCGGAAAAATGCCACTAGCGGTAGTCACGGGACGCTCACCCATCCCGTACCTGACCGCGCCTGTTGTTGCTTAACCAAGTGATTGATTACAATCACTCGGTTCGCCTAGGCCACGAGCGCTTCATCCTCTTAACTGTCATTAATTTTGTACCCCAATCGCGTTCAAACCCACGCTTCCTGTTTATCTAGCAAACGGTTTAACCTCGAAGCATTGCCTTGACTGGCTACACAGTTGTAGGCTCTTAATGCACAAATAGTATTTATGTATTAATTTCAACATTCTGTATGCAAATTGTGCAAGCAAGCACTGACCTCTCGCATTATTTTTGTTTTTAAGCACCTACCAACCAATTCACTTAATTTAAATTAATCACCTGAAATAACCCACTGCCGCTCACACAACATGACAGTGGCAATAAAATGACATAAACAAACTGGTGGCATCTCAATTATGAAACTGTCATTTGAGCACAAACGTGAGCTGCCATCGGGCTAATATATTAAATCCATTGTGCGACGTTAAGTGCAGCTGAACTGGATTTATTGCCATTAGAAGGACAGTCAATGGTTAGTCAGTAGAAATTTATCAACTAATAATAATATCGTCATCAACCCATCAACCGCTGTTTTGCTATCTTATGTTAAAATGACATCCCTGAGAAATAGGCTGTGTAGATAATTGTGGTTTACGGAGTGTCGAATCGATCCTTATGTTTTTGTTACAATGCCACACGTAATGAAACTTAATAAAGCTTACATATCTAATTCTTAGGGATCTAGTAGCTGCCGATTTATTTTTCTATACCTATTAGCTATGTATTTCCTGTCCGTGGCTAATTTAATTTTGGTTACAAATAAATTCATTTCATTTCAATTCATTTCATTTCATTACGGCCCCAACGAGGGACACGGGTCTCTTCCCTGGGGAAGGCATATGCCATAGTCCACCACGGGGCCAAGTCCGGATTGGTGGAGGCTTGTAAGACTAGTGGCTGGTGTTACTCTTAGAAGTTTTCAAGACACCCTAAGCCCCCTTACTTGGCTTAACGATTGCCGCCTATCGACGGCAGCTAGCACTAACTGCTTAACATGCTTTGCGAAGCACGGAACCTGTCAAAAAAATGCTACTAGCGTTAGTTGTAGACGGTCACTTTTTCATGCACTGAACGCGCCCTATGCTGCTTAACCTTCACGATTGTATAAAATCACTCGGACAGATGGAGCGATTCTACGAGCGATTCAGCAAAGATAATAAAGCAAAAAATTAACTAATAATAACTTCTACACAACATAATCACATGTCCTGGTCCCAAACGAGAAACGTACTTCTGTAGATAAAGATACCTTATATAAGGTTGTCTGGAAGAGATTACTCTTAGCGATAAGACCGCCAATTGTATAACATTACTTAGATTTAAAATGTCATGGCTGTATCCTTTTTCTGGCTGTGCAATAAAGTGTTCTCTATCTGTCTGTCTATCTATCTATCTATAAATATTTATGATACGATTCATATGCTTCAGATTGTTAGTTGAAAACTTCGAAAATACTAAAACAGATCGTACTTCTGTAGATTACCCTCATAGTTTCATGCATTAAACTTCGTCCTGCGGGTTAATATCCCCGTTAATTGAGAATTAATTATTTACATTTACCGCCGTCGTTTTGTGCCCCAAAAGCTTTGGGATACGGTCTTAGTGCGACTGAAATTTAGAAGCATAAAACATTTTGAGTTCACTTTCATACCAACTACCTTGAACTAACTTTTAATAATAATAAGAAGAAAAACATTATTAAAGCCACAGTAACAAAACAAACTTAAAACACATTACTAAATAACATAAAAAAAAGAAAAGAACACTAAAGGTCACGGCGTGTCACTGCCGCTATAAACGGCAACTGACTCAGCCTAAGCTGATGGGCAAGCCTTCAGCGCTGAAGTTCAGTCAGTGCCAGGAGGTGTTCCGCGAGCGTTACAGACTGCGGTGTAGTGCAATCATGGAAAATACCATACTGAATAGAATAACAAGTATAATCATCAACATCATCTTGATTATTAGGGCCGACACAATTGATTTTCATTTATCTCTGTTCATGGCTATGGATGGTAGCTCCAGCCAAGTATTTTCCTTCTCCTTCGTCGGCGCGCTTTCGGAAGCGCTCGTTGCCTAGACGAACCGAGTGATTGGAATCAATCACTTGGTTAAGCAACAACAGGCGCGGTCAGGTACGGGATGGGTGAGCGTCCCGTGACTACCGCTAGTGGCATTTTTCCGAGCGCTTCCGTGCTTCGCAAGGCACGTTAAGCCGTTGGTGCCGGCTGTCATATAATGGCAGTCGTTAAGCCATGTCAGAGGCCTTACGGGCGGCTTGATAACTTCTGACAGTAAGGCCCGCCACTGTCTTACAATCCTCCACCAACCCGGCCTTGGCCCCCGTGGTGGAGTATGGCCTAACCTTCTTGCGATGCAGGAAGAGACCTGTGCCCCAGCAGTGGGGACATACAAGGGTTGATAACGTAAATAGGTTTTTAAATTGTCCATAGCACGGGTTAGTGCATTAAAAATAAAAATAGTATAATCAGCATGATTATTAGGGCTGACGCAAGGGATTTTCATTTATCTCTGTTCATGGCGGAGTCTTGAGTCTGGGGCGCGAGTCTCTTCCTGCATCTCTGTTCATGGAGGAGGAGGGTAGAATCACCCAACTGAAAGGTCCTACTTCTGTGAGAAACTATGTTATTAAATATTAAAAGTGATGTATTTGTGGATCTAAGTAATTAAACGTGTGAATAAAAGTGTAACTAACCAGTGCAAACATTATCTCCAAGCAAATTTGTGTAATAAGTGCAAAAAAGTACAAATACAAAATTGCATAGAAAAAGTAAACAACATCGTAAAACTATGCCCAATCTTCACATATAACTTATACTACTGTGATACGAATTTACCTAATCAAATCATAAAGTGCAACTTTCAATCAATTAGTCCAAAAAATAATAATAGTGATTGGTGTTATGAATCGTCACTCGACATAACGGCGATCTATTTTTAAACACACTCCGAACACACCTAAGATAGGTAGCTCAAATACGAATGACATTGTGCAGACCCCTTGCCTCAATGGTTAAGGCGACGGAGTCAGCGTACCGTGTGAGGTTCAGAGTTCCAACCCACAAACGCTTGAGATACTCTTTTTGTTTCTGAATTTATTATAACTAAGTGTGAAATGCAAAGTTTCATCGAAAACATAACGTTCCGGCGTACCAAGAACCGTTCGGAATCCGAAATTAATAGTACAGCTAACTCTTTCAATGAGTTATCAAATTTAGACGGAACTACGAGCAGCCTGCCACTATTATCTGATGATGACGAGGATACAAAAACAGAGCTCCTACAACTTAAAGCTAGGATTGATAGTCTCACGGCCGAGCTAGAAAGCGCACATGAAGAAATAGCCACTCTTAATCTCGAAAACAAGACTTTACAAACAAGTAACGAGGATTTGATTAAACAAAACGAGCTACTTAAAAGGATTACGTCTTCACCTACGAAACAACTCAAAACGCCAAGTAGGCCACAAAAACAAAGTCATTCAAGGAATAAGAATACTAGTCCATCAACACCAAAAAATGGGAAGAATATCAAGTATATCAAAAAGTCTCAGACTAAGACACAAAATAACCCTCCAACTTCTACTCAAGTATCGACCACCCCAACACAACACTTGTCCGAAGAATTAAAAACAGAAAAATACGACAGGAACTTGCATACAAAAGTTGCCAGAAAACCACAACTATGCATCTTAAGCGACAAAAATTATACTAATATGTTGCCAAGTATAACAGAAAATTTTCAAAAAAAATTTGATTACTGTCATCACACAAAACCATCAGCACGTATAGGGAATCTTCTGTTGGGACTCGAAGATAAACTCATAAATTTTACATTTGACGACTTCTGTGTCATTCTATTAGGAGAAGCAGACTTTGAAGTATCACAGGACTATGCGAGTCTGGTCTGTGAAATAAGAGAAACCCTCAGCAAATTCAAACACACAAATATAATAATATGCCCACCTACATATATTTGTGGCGCTTTGATCTATAACTACAGAGCGGAACTATTTATCAGCCTTCTGCACTCAGACATAGTGACATACAAATACGCCTTTTTCCACGACACAAACTACAATCTTTCCCTCGATATGTTCTCCGCCCGAACGGGAAAATTAATAAAACGAGGCATACAACAAATTATTTGCGATTTGAAGGCACTAATTGACACTTATTACTCACTACCGACAACATCTACCACCGTCAAGATGGATGAGAAGACTAAACACAAGAACCAGAGTTTTTTTCGAGACTAAACATATACATATAATGCATCAAAATATTGCTGGACTTCTAAACAAAGCTGATGCTCTGAAGGTCAGCTTGGATGAACTTGACGACAAGGAGGTGCCTATAGATGTTATATGCATTACGGAGCACTTTATTCCCTCAGGCCACGAACACTTCATGCATCTACCAAACTACACAATGTCAGCATATTATTCACGATTAGAAAAAAAGAGAGGTGGATCCTGTATTTTAGTAAATAACGACCTAAAATGGAAAGAGATACCAGCTGTGGCGAAATACTCTCTTGTGAACACATTCGAATGCTGCGGCATTGAGTTAGTTGACTACAAAATAGCTATCATCTGCATATACAGGGTTCCTAAACAAACAAACTTGGATGAGTTCTTCACGAGATTAATAAATCTGCTCAAATATGTCACCAAATCTAAGTACAGTAATATTGTCGTAGCAGGTGACTTTAACATTGACATGATGCAAAGTAATAATACAACAATTGAGTTTGAATGTCTATTGTTAAATTTTAATTTAAAATTAGCCTTAAGACAACCTACTCGTCTGATAAGTAAAACATGTATAGATAACATCGCACATGACTTTAAAAAAACCTGTAAAACTCAAGTCTTAGAATTGGGTCTATCCGATCATACGGCTCAGCTACTGAAAATTCCAGTTCAAAAACTTCTGAAACTAAAGTATTGGCGTAAGTTAAAACGAGATTACAAACATGAAAACATCGTTAAATTTCATGACTGCATAAGCACATTGACATTTTCTGAAGTCTACAATTGTGATGATCCGACTGCAGCCTATAGTATTTTCATCGAACTTTTCAAACTATTTTATAATCTCTGCTTTCCTGAAAAATACGTAACAATACAAGTTAAAACAAAAACCAATTGGGTATCTCGGGGCATAAAGATCTGCAGTAGAAAAAAAAATGAACTCTTATGGAAATATAGACTACAACCTACTAAAGTAAATAAAATAAAATTACAAACTTACTCAAAACTATTTAAAAAAATTATATATCAGACAAAACGAGCACAAAACAACTACAAAATACAAACATCAACCAACAAAAGCAAAGCAACATGGCAAGTGATAAACAAATCTCGTCTAAACTTACCTAAAGAACCAATCACAAAAATAAAAATTGGCAATAAATTTATTATAAATCCTACACATATTGCAGAATCCTTTAACAATTATTTTATTGACAAAATAAAACCAATACCAAATTCAGGACAAAATATCACTTCTGCCATAAACAGTACACAAAAATCAATGTTCATGACAGCAAGCACTCCTTATGACATTTTCAAAATAATAAAATACTTAAAAAATACAAATAGCGTTGGACATGACGGAATTTCAACAAAAATAATAAAATCTGTAAATGATATAATTTGTTATCCCTTGAGCCATATAATCAATGTATCTATTGAAAAAGGAATATTTCCTGATGACCTTAAACTGACTATTACAAAACCAATATTTAAAAAAGATAATAAAGAAGAAATGCAATTTTATAGACCGATTGCATTAGTACCAATATTTTCAAAGATATTTGAGAAATATATATACGGCCAAATGAACAACTATTTCGAAACTAACAATCTACTCTGTCACGAACAAAAAGGCTTCAGGCGTAACAACTCAATAAATATGGCAGTATTTGATTTTATAAAACAAGTCATCTGTCAGGTTGACAAGACCACTCCCGTTTGCTCAATATACTGCGACATGACCCAGGCTTTTGACTATGTCGACCACAAAACTTTAATAAAAAAACTCGAATCATATGGGGTGCGAGGCAATGTTCTTAAGCTAATTGAATCGTACCTCTCAAATCGCCGCCAAATAGTTGAAATCTCAAGTCTAAACTACACATCAAAAAATGAAGAGCTACACAGATCTTACGTGCGGAATATAACATATGGCGTGCCTCAAGGTAGCGTATTAGGACCCCTTCTATTTATTATCTATATTAATGATTTACCGAAGACAATTGTGCACCCAATGACATTATTTGCTGATGACAGCACCATGACTATTAAATATAATGATAATATAAACAATTATAACAATGACATTACTAATTCACTGACATCTGTAGTTTCCTGGCTAGATAATAATAATTTAAAAATCAATCTAAATAAAACTAATATTATGCATTTTTCCCAGAGATCAAATAAGATTACTGACCTTAGTTTAAAGTTTCGCGACACCATTATAAATGAAGTTGAAACGGCAAAATTTCTTGGCCTAACTATAGACAACAAATTAAATTGGAAAAGTCATATAGACAACTTATGCAAAAAACTAAGCTCTACAGCATATCTACTACATAGATTATCTACAACAGTAAGTGTAGAGGCGCTTCTTACCGCCTATTACGGTCTAGCTGAATCAACTCTTAGGTTCGGTATAATATTCTGGGGTAATTCCACTAATAAAAACCTAGCTTTTAAAACTCAAAAAAGATGTATACGATCCATGTTTCGCATGAAGTCCATAGAAAGCTGCAAGCCCATGTTTCATACCCACCGAATTCTGACACTTCCGTGTTTATATATATTTGAGGTAGCTATGTTTGTACGGAACAACCCTCATCTATTTCATTCTCTAGGAGACACGATACATAGGAACCTCCGCAATAAAAATAGACTACGCCAATATCCAGCTAAAACTACTATGATGCGAAAAAGTATTTTGTGCATGGCGCCTATAATCTTTAACAAGATACCAACACTGTACAAAGAACTAAATGTAGATGTATTTCGAAAGACATTAAAAGATCTACTTGTTGAAAAATGTTATTATAAAATTGAAGACTTTCTAAATGACACATTGTAACTTGTTTACCCTCTTAATAACTTTATTATATTTGTATGCCTATGTACTGGTAGGACCATAGTGATCTGTAATTTAAGACTGACCACCAATTATGTAAAATAATTACCTATGATCCACAAATAAATTAATTTGAATTTGAATTTGAATGGCTATGGATGGTAGCTCCAGCCAAGTTTTTTCCTTCTCCTTCGTCTCCTAGAGAACGGATCTCTTACACGTCTGAGTGATCGAACCCGCGACCTCTGGTTATCCGTGCCAGAGGTCGCGGGTTTAAATCCCGGCATGGGTGAAATTTTTAGCCTCTAAATAGGTTTTTAAATTGTCCTTAGCACGGGTTAGTGCATTAAAAAAAAATATAAACACCGTTTAAATTTTCCTTGCGCTTTAAAATATTTGTACGTTGAATAGGCATAATGTTATAACACATTTATTATTTTAAAAAAAAACCTATATTTCAGTATTAAACTAAGGTTTAACGAGTGTTAAAGCGATTTTTCTAAAATTATTTTAAATCTACGGGAAAACAGCTTGCAGTGTCATGGCGTCGAATTTGACGTCACACCCAGGTAAACAAACATCGTAATCACTAGTAATTACAACAAAGTACTTGAAACTTATTAAGCGTGACGTCTCGCGGTGTAAAAGGGTGCTCCTGTCAAAATGGCTGAAAGCAGTTTTTTTTTTATTTTAACCTTTTATTTTATTTAAAATACTTATAATCTCTTTTTTTTATAGAACTAAATCAGTGTTTTACGTCCTCCGACCAGGTAGGATGACGATCTGCGAAAAACTGCAGGCAGATGCGGCTAGCTGAAGACAGGGCGCTATGGCGCTCATTTGGGGAGGGCTATGTTTAGCATTGGACTAATATAGCTTGAAGAAGTAGAAGAAGTGGTGTTTAAAATCCTCTTTGATTATTTGATACTATCGTCATACCTTTTGCACAGAACCGCTTCCGCTATAGTCTATCAACATAGTCACAGCCGACTGTCCCCCGAGGGTGTTGCGGATCACCTCGCAGTGTCATAAATAAACTATGCCTTTCGAATGTCCACCGCCCGTCCACCGCCGTCCACCGCCGGCCGTCGGTAGCCGATTATAAATGTCAATTAGCAGAGACTGACAGATAGCAGGCCTACTCCGCAGCGTCGCCATTAAAATTGGAATTAAGTTCTTAATATAAAATCCGCAAAGGTTTTTCTACCATATTAATTAACTCAAGACCCATTCTCAGATCTATGCTATGAATATACACAATAAAAATCATGAAAATTGGTTAAACTGTTTCAGAGGGCTTCAGTAACAAACACTGACATGAGACTTTTGTGTATTGGATACATCTTTTCCGTGCTTGCTACAATTGCTTTACTCTAGTTTTACTTTTATATTAGCAATTCACCAAAGATATCATGAATAGATATGTTTGGTGAATTACTATTAGTAGTTTGTTTATTAATTTGTTTTTATGATCTAACTCTTTTGAGTAAATAACGTTAATTAAATAGAATCATGAAAACATTCACTTCAAACTTACTTAGCCAGGTAAGTTCATAATTATAGTGTCAGCATTGAACTTAGAGTAAGTAAGTAATTTACTTAAACTATTTTTTATTTTTAATGCACTAACCCGTGCTAAGGACAAATTTAAAAACCTATTTAGATGCTAAAAATTTCACCCATGCCGGGATTCGAACCCGCAACCTCTGGCTATCCGTACCAGCGCTCTACCAATTGAGCCAATGGGCGACTCACGGCATCAGTGAAATTTCGAACCTCTTTACAATATTCTCTGTATTACGTACAGGCAGCGACATCTGTCTTAAGCAAATTGCATTAGTTACAGCCCCGACTACCTACTTTTGCAGTTAGGTTTTAACATCGGAACGATATCACTGTACCCACATGATTGCACAATTTATTTTTTTATTTTTAATGCACTAACCCGTGCTAAGGAACAAATTTAAAAACCTATTTAGAAGCTAAAAATTTCACCCATGCCGGGATTCGAACCCGCAACCTCTGGCTATCCGTACCAGCGCTCTACCAATTGAGCCAATGGGCGACTCACGGCATCAGTGAAATTTCCTATTTCAACCTCTGGCTATCCGTGCTAAATAGGTTTTTTAAGTAATTTACTTATTAAGTAAGTAATTTTGGTTCGAGTTAAAAGTTATTAAAGAGCTAAATTCCACCCATGCCGGGGCATGGGTGGAATTTTTAGCCTGTAAATAGGTTTTTAAAATTGTCCTTAGCACGGGTTAGTGCATCAAAAATAATGTAAAAACATAGTTTTTTTTTCAGGCATGTCTTGAAAGAAGATTACCTACTATGGAACACTTTTTCGAATCATTTTTATTTTGAAACTACGTCATAAAAAGCTATTGCAATTTTAAAAGTCTTACACTTAAGTTTCGCAAGCCAGTGTATTGAATTCTGACTGTACTTTGTGATACACAGCTCGTGTTCTGAAGTCAGAAGAAATCCTGAGTAGAGGCCCGCAGCCGAAGACTTATTTATTACAGTAAAAGATTTATGTCGCCAAGAGCAAGGCGAGCAAGGCGAGCCTGATGCCGATTACATCCGACTTGCGGTGATTTTGACACTTTCAGGATATCATTAGCGGATAATTACACTAGTTGCAATGCAAAGTTCGAGGTGAAGTGGCTGCTTTTGGAGATTAAATCTGAAAATGTAAATAACGTTGAGGAATACTTACAAGTGCGGAAGTAGCTGAAATAAGATAATGATAATATTTGTATATAATATTTATAATATTTGATAATAGAATCCCGGCTGGAAACAAAAAAAAAAAAGTCCAGGTCTTGGATGTTTACATGTTTGTGATGTCGTTGTTTCTGGTTCCCACGACACAGGGTATCCTAGTGTGGGGCCAGAAGCAATGTATGTGCCTGTATGTAAATGTTATGTTATGTTATGTTATGTTATGTTATGTTATGTTATGTTATGTTATGTTATGTTATGTTATGTTATGTTATGTTATGTTATGTTATGTTATGTTATGTTATGTTATGTTATGTTATGTTATGTTATGTTATGTTATGTTATGTTATGTTATGTTATGTTATGTTATGTTATGTTATGTTATGTTATGTTATGTTATGTTATGTTATGTTATGTTATGTTATGTTATGTTATGTTATGTTATGTTATGTTATGTTATGTTATGTTATGTTATGTTATGTTATGTTATGTTATGTTATGTTATGTTATGTTATGTTATGTTATGTTATGTTATGTTATGTTATGTTATGTTATGTTATGTTATGTTATGTTATGTTATGTTATGTTATGTTATGTTATGTTATGTTATGTTATGTTATGTTATGTTATGTTATGTTATGTTATGTTATGTTATGTTATGTTATGTTATGTTATGTTATGTTATGTTATGTTATGTTATGTTATGTTATGTTATGTTATGTTATGTTATGTTATGTTATGTTATGTTATGTTATGTTATGTTATGTTATGTTATGTTATGTTATGTTATGTTATGTTATGTTATGTTATGTTATGTTATGTTATGTTATGTTATGTTATGTTATGTTATGTTATGTTATGTTATGTTATGTTATGTTATGTTATGTTATGTTATGTTATGTTATGTTATGTTATGTTATGTTATGTTATGTTATGTTATGTTATGTTATGTTATGTTATGTTATGTTATGTTATGTTATGTTATGTTATGTTATGTTATGTTATGTTATGTTATGTTATGTTATGTTATGTTATGTTATGTTATGTTATGTTATGTTATGTTATGTTATGTTATGTTATGTTATGTTATGTTATGTTATGTTATGTTATGTTATGTTATGTTATGTTATGTTATGTTATGTTATGTTATGTTATGTTATGTTATGTTATGTTATGTTATGTTATGTTATGTTATGTTATGTTATGTTATGTTATGTTATGTTATGTTATGTTATGTTATGTTATGTTATGTTATGTTATGTTATGTTATGTTATGTTATGTTATGTTATGTTATGTTATGTTATGTTATGTTATGTTATGTTATGTTATGTTATGTTATGTTATGTTATGTTATGTTATGTTATGTTATGTTATGTTATGTTATGTTATGTTATGTTATGTTATGTTATGTTATGTTATGTTATGTTATGTTATGTTATGTTATGTTATGTTATGTTATGTTATGTTATGTTATGTTATGTTATGTTATGTTATGTTATGTTATGTTATGTTATGTTATGTTATGTTATGTTATGTTATGTTATGTTATGTTATGTTATGTTATGTTATGTTATGTTATGTTATGTTATGTTATGTTATGTTATGTTATGTTATGTTATGTTATGTTATGTTATGTTATGTTATGTTATGTTATGTTATGTTATGTTATGTTATGTTATGTTATGTTATGTTATGTTATGTTATGTTATGTTATGTTATGTTATGTTATGTTATGTTATGTTATGTTATGTTATGTTATGTTATGTTATGTTATGTTATGTTATGTTATGTTATGTTATGTTATGTTATGTTATGTTATGTTATGTTATGTTATGTTATGTTATGTTATGTTATGTTATGTTATGTTATGTTATGTTATGTTATGTTATGTTATGTTATGTTATGTTATGTTATGTTATGTTATGTTATGTTATGTTATGTTATGTTATGTTATGTTATGTTATGTTATGTTATGTTATGTTATGTTATGTTATGTTATGTTATGTTATGTTATGTTATGTTATGTTATGTTATGTTATGTTATGTTATGTTATGTTATGTTATGTTATGTTATGTTATGTTATGTTATGTTATGTTATGTTATGTTATGTTATGTTATGTTATGTTATGTTATGTTATGTTATGTTATGTTATGTTATGTTATGTTATGTTATGTTATGTTATGTTATGTTATGTTATGTTTGTTTTCTTCATTGTAAAGGTTATTGATATAAAGGATAAAGGTTTCAACTTCATACCATTTTTATTTCTTTTTCTATCTATCATTTTCAAATATTTAAATTACGTCACACATTATTCGATTTCCCTCATTTTTCATCACTACTACTTACTTTACCCTATGACCAGATCTGACTTTTTTACCTGCTTTTCCGCTTATCCGTTTTAATCCAGATTTTTCTGTTGTACTATTACTACAAATATCTACAAATAACCACACCTGAAGTCGTTCCAGTTTTTATTATATATAAATGATAGACAACGTTACAAACGTGTTATTGATGTAAGAAAATAGTTGGCCTAACCCACAGGAGAGACCAGACAATACGAGCAGTGCCAACCACGCCACGAATTTCTTCATGATGTTTTCCTCCACAATTAGCGTGTGAAATTGCCTCCCCAAGTTCGCAGATAGGTACATAATTTTGGAAATAAATAAATTCATAGCTACATGCCCGCGCTGGGAATCGAACCAGGGTTTCTCGCTTCCGAGTCCATTGTTCTACCCAGTAGGCTACTTCCGTTTATACCAAGATCTTATACACATGGAAAAACACCAACACTGAAGCCATTGGTACAAATCAAATCACAGGGGCGTTGAAGCGCTCGTGGCCTAGTCGAACCGAGGGATTGGAATCAATCTCTGAGGTAAGCAACAACCGACGCGGTCAGGTGCAACATTAGTGACCGTCCAGTGACTGCTGCTAGTAGCATTATTTCCGAGCGCTTCCGTGCCTCGCAAGGCGCATTAAACCGTTGGTGCCGGCTGTCATGTAATGGCAGTTGTCAATCCATGTCAGAGGCCTTATGGGCGGCTTGATGAACTTCTGACAGTAAGCTCCGCCGCCGTCTTACAATCTTCTACCAACCCGGACTTGGCCCCCGTGGTGGAGTAAGGCCTAACCTTCCTGCGATACAGGGAGACCCGTGCCCCAGCAGTAACGCATGATATCGAAAGTACAGAGACCCCCACCTAAAATCGAATCCTCTACCAGTATCTTTGTAGTGAAACTTTGTACCGCTAGAGTTGAGACAACGTGTCAGTCCGCTCAATCGACACATTAATGCTCAATCGATTGAGGCCACTTAGCGCTAGCTACCGTCGACAATGCGCAGCAAACCGTATCATTACTGAGCAGGCTTCGCCATTTAACATGCAACGAGAAAAATGCCACGTCCGTCCATAATTACCAATGAATAGGTGATAAATCAATTGCTTGTCGCCCTGCTCGGTTTCTTGCCAACAACATAGAGGAAGGACAGAAGAGTACGCACGATACAGCAGCTATGAATCAGATTCTATATTGTTCGTATGTCTTTATCAACCCTTGTATGTCCCCACTGCTGGGGCACGTGTTTCTTCCTGCATCGCAGGAAGGTTAGGCCATACTCCACCACGGGGGCTAAGCCCGGGTTGGTGGAGGATTGTAAGACAGTGGCGGGCTTTACTGTCAGAAGTTATCAGGCCACATAAAGCCTCTGACATGGCTTAACGACTACTATTATATGACAGTCGGCACCAACGGCTTAACGTGCCTTGCGAAGCACGGAAGCGGTCGGAAAAATGCTCCTAGCGGTAGTGACGGGACGCTCACCCATCCTGTACCTGACCGCATCTGTTGTTACGTAACCAAGAGATTGATTCCAATCACACGGTTCGACTAGGCCACGAGCGCTTTTCTTACATACTTGCGTGTAGTTTTCTAACTGGTCTTCTGTTGGTTTCACAGGTATCTGTAGTTTCTGTTTCTTGCTACGAGTTATGTGCACATGTCATGCGAATTGGCATTTATGCTTATTTTATGTAATTGTTTATGTGGAAGCGAGGCCCATAATTATGCGCTGCATAGGTTTTTCTTTCGGTTTGCGTCATTGTTAGCGTTGACATATCTGCTTATGAGTTTTCTTACACGGAATTCCGTGAAATTTTTATGGTTTTTGGGAAGTAATACATAAAACTTTACATGCAATGAATATGTAAAAGTCTGCGCTTAGTATTGATAGACAAATAAAAATAAAAACCGAGTTGCAGTCCGGTGTATTAAAAAAAGTACGTTCATACTCTTTTTAATGCACTAACCCGTGCTAAGGACAATTTGAAATACCTATTTAGAGGCTTAAAATTCCACCCATGCCGGGATTCGAACCCGCAACCTCTGGCTATACGTGCCAGCGCTCTTTCCTATACTGAGCTAGTGGGCGACTCGCCGACATCAGTGAAATTTCGAACCTCTTTACAATATTCTCTGTATTACGTACAAGCAGCGACATCTGACTGAAGTAATTTGCATTGCTTGCAGCCCCGACAACTTACTTTGCAGTTAGGTTTTTACATCGGAATGATATCGCTGTATCCACATGATTATACTATTTTTAATACACTAGCCAGTGCTAGGGACAATTTTAAAAACCTAACCTAAAAAGTGCGTTCAATTCTTGAAGTTTCTCTCCATTACTGGAATTTAATTGTCAACTCTTTCTGTTCTGTTCAATGCAATTCTGAACATCATGCGGTTTTAACACCAGTTCGCTATTTGATGTTGCCCATCCAAGACATATTTTTCCTGCCCAGGCATGAATTTATTTCCACTTCACTTATCATAAGAGCGTGCAGCAATTAAATTGTACATTTAAATTCCGTAAGTAATTGTAATGTTTATATTCTTTTTAATGCACTAACCCTTGCTAAGGATCATTTTAAAAACCTATTTAGATGCTAAAAATTCCATCCATGCCAGGACTCCAATCCACGACCTCTGGCTAACCGTGCCAGCGCTCTCCCAACTCAGCTAATGGGCGACTTCCGGCATCAGTGAAATTTCGAACCTCTTAACAATACTCTATGTATTACGTACACGAAGCGACATCTGGCTGAAGTAATTTGCATCACTTGCAGCCCCGACTACCTACTTTGCACTTAGGTTTGACATCGGAATAATATCGCTGTACCCACATGATTCTATTAATTTTAATGCACTAACCCGTGCTAAGGACAATTGTAAATACCTATTTAGAGGCTAAAAATTCCACCCATGCCGGGACTCGAACCCGCGACCTCTGGCTAACCGTGCCAGCGCTCTCACAACTGAGCTAATGGGCGACTACCAGCATCAGTGAAATTTCGAACCTCTTTGCAATACTCTCTTTATTACGTAGAGGCAGCAACATCTGGCTGAAGTAATTTGCATCACTTGCAGCCCCGTGTACCTACTTTGCAATGAATTAATTGTCATGAATTTAATTAACGTTTCTATTACTTCTATACTAATTTAACTGCCGAAAACCAGCACTTTTATTGTAAACACTTCCTATAACTATTCTTGCATTATTCTTACTTAGGGTACATTACAGGTACATTACAGATACTATTACCAGGCTGAAAATTATAAAATGCTGACTCGACGCCATAAAAAGTCGGACTCTTTGACTTCAAAGTTAGGCAAAGTAGTTTAAGAATGAGGTGAGAATTAAAAATTAAGTTACTACGGGTGGCCTTCTATAAACAGATTCTTCCACGCGATTGGTCCCATAAAATGCCAGCTTACTATTCAATAGGTGGAATCGAATGGCAGGGACTTGAGGTACTGTCTAATAGTACACCAGATTGCTATTCAACTAGTAGAGTTTACTGGAAGTGGAATTTGATAGAATCCGCTATTTGACTCTCTTTGCAAGTAAGTCTTAAATGGTAAATATCTCTTCCATTTGACCAAAAAATATTTTAGTATTTTTGAGGACCTAACAGCATCCAAAAAATATATTTTAAAACTTTGCTTTGCTAAACAGTCAAAAACGCGGTCAGCCAGTTTTGTCTATGGTTTGAAGACCTGAAGTATTGTGAACAAAGTTTGACATTCACAACTGTGAGTGATTTGTGACCATAGTTAAATAACAACGACGAAAACATGATTGCATCGAGTTTACATGCAAAATATAGCAAATAATCAATGTCCACTGGTTCTGGCAGACAGATGTTTGTTTACAACCAAAAGATGCTTTCAACATGGCGGATAGCGTTATCACCGTTCCGAATGAAAAGCGGTAAATATGTTTTTTATTTGCAACATTTTGCAGCCATCCTACATACTTACTTAGCAAAGTCAATATATTTCAGTTTCTTAAGTTAAATACCACAGGAAATATTCATTTATCGCGTCAAATTTGATACGGGTCAAGTAGCGGATTGGGAGCTTGTCGTTATCAACCCTTGTGTGTCCCCACTGCTGGGGCACGGGTCTCTTGCTGCATCGCAGGAAGGTTAGGCCATACTCCCACCACGGGGGCCAAGTCCGGGTTGGTGGAGGATTGTAAGACAGTGGCGGGCCTTACTGTCAGAGTTATCGAGCTGCCCATAAGGCCTCTGACATGGCTTAACGACTGCCATTATATGACAGCCGGCACCAACGGCTTAGCGTGCCTTGCGAAGCACGGAAGCGCTCGGAAAAATGCCACTAGCGGTAGTCACGGGACGCTCACCCATCCTGTACCTGACCGCGCCTGTTGTTGCTTAACCAAGTGATTGATTCCAATCACTCGGTTCGCCTAGGCCACGAGCGCTGGGAGCTTGTAATAACGCCAAATCGAAAATCGAACCTTTTTCGGCTATGTCCGGTCGGCTGTCAACCCTACAGCAACATGCGGTCTATCTACGTTGCACTGTGCGCCTTGCACGGCACCGGCTTTGTTTCAGAGAGAGGGTTTAATTACCACGCGTGCCCACCACGGATTGTCGATTTCAAGCGCTGAGGTATGTGGAGTAAATAAAATAAAAATAACTATCAGTAACCATATAATTTCATCGGAAACGCCCTAAGTTACCATCATAATTAATTCACCACCTTACACGGAGATTACCTGCTTACATTTTCACCGTAACAGGATGTCTGTACTAATTTTATCGTATGGTATATAATCTATTTTTGTACTGAAACCATAAAAGTTTTTATCGCAATCATAACCACAAGACACGATATTTTATAGCTTACTTGTAAGGAGCCAATTGATATAATCTACTAATAACGCCATCTTAATAAGACTCATGAATACAAATTGCAGGCCAGTACAATTTCCAGTAATGACTGGATACTGCTTGTATACGTGGTAAGAATGTGTGTTCAATGAATCCACACCCTACCTTAAGATCTATTTATATTGTAGTAGTTACAAATGAAGAACGTAAGGAAGAATTGTTGCATTAGATGTTAAAACGATATGAGCCCTTGTATGTCCCCACTGCTGGGGCACGGGTCTCTTCCTTCTTCTTCAGGCTATATTAGTCCACTGCTGGACATAGCCCTCCCCTAATGAGCGCCATAGCGCAAGGTTGTGCCATAATTGGGGGGTAGTGCCCATAATCCCCACGCTGGGCATGCGGGTTGGGAATCGCAGTTTGGTGGAATTGTACAGCAGGGGACGCTGCTGCCCACCCCCCGGTTTGTGTCTCTTAGTCGCCTCTTACGACACCCGCGGGAAGAATTTGGGTTGGTGCTATTCTCTAAGCCGACACCACACAGCATAGCGGGTCTCTTCCTGCATTGCAGGAAGGTTAGGCCATACTCCACCACGGGAGCCAGGTTCGGGTTGGTGGAGGATTGTAAGACAGTAGCGGGGCTTCCTGTTAGAAGTTATCAAGCCACCCACAGGGTCTCTGACATGGCTTAATGACTGCCATTACATGACAGCCGGCACCAACGGCTTAACGTGCCTTGCGAAGCATGGAAGCGCTTGGAAGAATTGCCATTAGCGGTAGTCACGGGACAGTCACCCATCTTGCACCTGACCGCGCCTGTTGTTGCTTAACTCAAGTGAGTGATACCAATCACTCGGTTTAAGCGCTTCGGATATTATTAAACAGTTAAGTCAAAAGTTATAAAGGTTTACTTTTGCCTGTTAATCACGTAACATCTATTTACCTAAGCACTCTATGAAAGATGCACATCATACACTCTTTCACTTTTACTACATAAAAGCACATTTTCCCTACTAGCTTTTCAAATGTCGCAACATTTTTTTCAGAATTTTATCTTGCACACCGTTTCTTTAGGATCAAACAAGAGAGCGGCGATGTCCACAGTAGGTACCTCCATGCCATGTAAACAAGCCTTTACGACGGGCGTTTACCCAACCCGCATGCATGTAGGTACACGCATAAAAATACCGCGGGGGCAATAAAACGTGAACTACAGCGATTTCAAGTATGAAACGAGCAATGCTTAATTATTGTAAAAACTAAACGGGATGCCTTAAACGTGAAAATTTATACGACATGCGCCTGAGCGGCTGCTAGTGATGGGGATCGAGCGCGAGCGTTTTTCCGAGACATCTCTCCGGAGTTATGTTAAGATGTTTATTGAGTGAAGTTACATGTGCATTGTAAAACTTAAATTATTTCTTCGTAACCATTTGCGGTGACGTGTTCAGACTCGATGATCGCAATCTATCAGTCAAGTTTGAGACAGAGAGGCGGATAGTCAAGCGCAAAATACCAGCTCGGAGTTTTACTTCAAAAATGTTTATTTTAATACTGTTGTTTCAGTCATTCCAAAATAAGATAAGAATGTTTCTTATCACTTATAAATCAACTGTTCTCTGGTGTACACACCAGAGAACGGTTGATTTATATTAGTGGTTAGTGAAGATGTTGAAATAATACTTATCCTTGCCGTCAAAATATATGATAGTGTGCTGTGAGGACAAAAAATCTTCTGTCACACTGGTGTGTCTGTGAGGATAAAAATCTTCTGTGTTAAACTGGTGTGACAAAATAGTGGGACAGCGAGTCCGTGACCAACAATTTTAGTTCTAACTTTAAATATTTCATGGTGGAGACAGAGGAAGATTAGAAACAGTTAGGTCATGTACCAAGAACGTCAAAAAAATTCAAAACATAATTTTCTTTATAATTTTTTTTTGTATTTAAAGAAAACTTGTTTTTTTTTTTAAAAAAAAATTGCACAAGCAGTGATTTAACGAAAACAATATTCTGGGATTGAAGCAGAATAAATGTAACTTACACATAATACAAATAATACTGGAGTTCTGGTTTGAGAATACTGGAGTTCGATTTGCTGACCGTAATGAGATTTTCCTATCCCCATTTCTATGGCTACCCCGATTCATAGGAAAGCCAAGATTGATAGTATCGGCACCTGCCTAGTTCTGTCTCTGGCCAGCAGCAAATAAACACTAGTACAATAACCGTAAAGCCTTAAGAGTTTCATGCGACCGATAAGGTGAAGCACGCGTCAAGCTGTAAAATCACTTGACATTCCGATCTCATGTCCCACAACGATAATGTACTCGTATCTGTTCGCATATGGAGTGAGTTAAAAAGCCGCGTTTTTGCTGAGAATAGCTAGTCTAGCTAGTATTTGAACCAGGACGGAGAGAAGTAGGGCCTCATGATAGAAAAGCTGACTTTGCTCCGTATGAGATAAAGAAGAAGTTGGAACGTTGTATATCTTTTATAATAATAATAAACACTGGAACGACTTCAATTGTGGCTTTATTTGTAGATATTTAGTGACATTTTAATAAAACAGAAAACTAGATATAAACGTATAAGCAGGTAAAATAATCAGATCTGGTCGAAGGGTAAAGTAGTTATGATGAAAAATGAGGGAAATCGAATAATGTGCGACGTAATTTAAATATTTGAAAATGATAGATAGAAAAAGAAATAAAAATGGTGTGAAGAGGTTTGCACCGTTACAAAGTTAAGGCGCTTGGGTACCAAGACAGAGGTAGTGGGTTCGATTCCGACTGAGGGCTGCCTTACATTTGTACAAGTGGTCTCAGTTTGGGTGTATTTTTATGTTTGTGACGTGCTCGCCTGGTTACCATAGTGTGGACATGTTTGCAGAATGCAGAATTTGCGGATGCGCATCGCTGCTCAGCAGGCTGCGGGCCAGCTCCTATAGCATTCTGAGCATGATAGCAGGTCGCCTACATGCACTACTGTGCCAGCCTTCATGTATCGTCAAATTACATTTTAACGTATGTTGTGTATTTAGCTATAGGTAGGTACTAACATAAAACTTTCGTAAGCACAACACATTGTAGACTTTTAGTCCGGATCTACTTACGGGTGTTGTTATATCGGAAGAGCCCGACCAGGTTTCGCTCCGATTCGCAGAGGTTAATCATGGTGAGCAGAGACGGAGCCCGCGTCGTTGGTTGCTCGTGCCCATAGTATGAGACGAGCAACCGACTAACATATTTTACAGTCTTAAGTCTAAAAACCTATTTAGAGGCTAAAAATTTCACCCATGCCGGGATTCGAACCCGTCGAGTCGCCCATTGGCTCAATTGGTAAAGCGCTGGTACGGATAGCCAGAGGTTGCGGGTTCGAATCCCGGCATGGGTGAAATTTTTAGCCTCTAAATAGGTTTTTAAATTTGTTCCTTAGCACGGGTTAGTGCATTAAAAATAAAAATAGTGTAATCATGTGGGTACAGTGATATCGTTCCGATGTTAAACCTAACTGCAAAGTAGGTAGTCGGGGCTGTAAGTAATGCAATTTGCTTAAGTCAGATGTCGCTGCCTGTACGTAATACAGAGAATATTGTAAAGAGGTTCGAAATTTCACTGATGCCGTGAGTCGCCCATTGGCTCAATTGGTAGAGCGCTGGTACGGATAGCCAGAGGTTGCGGGTTCGAATCCCGGCATGGGTGAAATTTTTAGCCTCTAAATAGGTTTTTAAATTTGTTCCTTAGGACGGGTTAGTGCATTAAAAATAAAAATAGTGTAGTCTTAAGTCTACTAACTGAAATGAAACATACTTGAAATAAATCAATATTATTATTACCATTATAATACAGGATGTCCAAGTTTGAAACCAGGTCAAGTGATTGTGTGATGTGGAAAATATTATTACTATTATATCATAGGTGTGAGAGTGATTTTCATACATACATACATACTTACCTACACATAGACAAAAGAAGGATTCACAGCTGTATGGCAGAAATTTGTTGTTTTTTTTAAATCCGTTTTCCTTAGTCAAGTTTCAACGTTGAAAGAAAGTTTGTTTACGTCTGTTAATTTTTTTCGCCTTCTTGGGTATAAGGTTCTTGAAGTAACTGTTGCAATTATAGGAACGTACCTATGTTACTTAATAAATTCATTTTTTAACTATCATTTGTTCGTCTAAATTGATGCTACTGGCTACTGGTATGCTGTGTGGTGTCGGCCTAGAGAATAGCACCAACCCAAAGCGGGTGGTGGAAGGCGACTAAGGGACGCAACCCGGGGGGTGGGCAGCAGCGCCCTCTGCAGTACATTCCACCGAACTGCGATCCCCAACCCACATGCCCAGCGTGGGGATTATGGGCATTACCCCCCAATGTTGTCACAACCTTGCGTTATGGCGCTCATTAGGGGAGGGCTATGTCCAGCAGTGGACTAATATAGCCTTAAGAAGAAGAAGGTATGATGAAGATGGTAACATTTACCGATGATCGGTTGACGATATGGTCACACGTTGCAGTCTACTTCATTTCGTCCCTAGAGCGATGGTAGCCCAGCGGGTAGAACCATTGACTCGTAAGCAAGAGACCCAGTTTCGATTCCCAGAGCGGGCATGCACCCATGACTTTATTTTCTAAGTTACATAAGTTTGTGATGTTATAGTAGTACCACTCGCTAACTGTGTAGGAAAACATCGTGAGGAAATCCGAGTGTCTGAGGTGTTCACATACCGCGGTGGGCACGCGTGATGATTAAGTATATTCTCTCTCTCTCTGAGAGAAGGCTGGTGCCCTAAAGTGGGACATTTATAAGATGCGTTATAACGTACGTATACAGAGACTATTGTAAAGAGGTTCGAAATTTCACTTTTGCCGGTAAGTCGCCCATTAGCTCAGTTGGAAAGAGCGCTGGCACGGATAGCCAGAGGTCGCGGGTTCGAATTCCGGCATGGGTGGAATTTTTAGCCTTTAAATAGGTTTTTAAAATTGTCTTTAGCACGGGTTAGTGCATTAAAAATAATATAATCATGCGTTATAACGTTTTATTAAAAAGCGTACGTTCTTATCTGTATAACATCTCTCTTGCATAAGCCTCAAAATTAACTAGGCCTCATAAACCCACTTTTCCACAACCTTAACATAAAAACCACACATGAAAACAGATAATTGATATAGGTGCCTTACGTTTATCTCCCTCGAGATTTTTATTGCCGCTTCGCAGCGATAAACAACCGCTTTATCGCTTTATCCACCACTCATTAGCGTTTTATAACTGAATTATGCATTATTAATTTTAGAAAACACCCGTCTGTGTGTGTTATTTGAGCGATAAAATGGATTGTGTTAAATGCGTTTACTTTACAAGAAAGTAAATATGAATAGGGCATGAAAAAAGTTAGTAGGATAAGGGATGGGTGTAACTTATGTTTCGAATGCGTATAATGGTAATCTTAATAGGAGTAGTATTTAAAAAATCGAAAGTATAGCCAGCTTATGCATCATTATTTGTTCGCCCCACTGGCCGTGGAAACAATGGCGGTATGGGGAAATGAGGCAAAACTTTTTATTCAGGAGATCGGTCGGCGCCTGAGGAGTCGGGGATATGACGTTCGTTCCGGGGCATACCTGATGCAAAGGATCTCTTTGGTGGTGCAACGAGGTAATGCTGCTAGCGTCATGGGAACTTTTGTGTCGGGTGTGTCCCGGGGCAATATTTTTGATTATTTAGTTAAGTTTTTTATTGTTTATTGTGCTAGTTTTTACGACGAAGCTTTGTGCGAATTTTCAGTAGTATTGATTTGATTAATTGTCATATAGAATTTTATCGTGTTTAATCAGTTTCTAAAATGACTATAATATTAGGAAATGATCTTTTTTTATTCAAAATAATCTAGATTTTGAAAAGGATACCTAGTTTGACTTGTAACGTTCATTAAGCCGCAATTTCTGTTCTTCTTTGAATAAAAACTTTTCATTTCATTATTACAAGTAATTTTATAATATGACGAACGTAGTAGAATTGTATATTTTAGAGTCGGTGGCACGTTCCAGACTATCACATACCTTTTTGGCACCGGCTCCAAAATATAAGATATGATAGGAATATTCTTTATTGTACACTAGGGAAAATCAAATATAAAATAATTACAAAGATACAGTACAGTTGGCGGCCTTATTGCTTAGAGCAATTTCTTCGAGAGAACCGAGACGATAGAGAGTTGCTGATACAAACTTATACTTAATAATAATTTACGTTCATAAAACGAACATATTAAGATAAACGATGCTCAGTTTGGTTTTAGGTCAGGGTTATCCACAGAAACTGCTGTGCTGTATCTCAAGCATACCGTACGGTATTATATAGACAGAAAAACTTCCATTTATGCTCGCTTTCTCGACCTTTCGAAAGCATTCGACCTTGTATCATATGAGTTATTATGGAAGAAAATGCGTCAAAAGACTAATGTGCCTGATGAGGTGATTCGAGTCTTTGAGTACTGGTACAACAACCAAAAGAATGTAGTGCGGTGGGCCGGCGCTATGTCGGACACTTATGTGATGAGTTGTGGGGTGCGACAAGGGGGGTTGACGTCGCCTAGGCTCTTCAATCTATATGTGAACGACCTGGGCGTCGATTCTCTTAAATGACAAACAATGTTCGAGCAATGGCATGACAAGAGTAATGCCAACGCATGACATTACAACAACCGTATTCCACTACCTTTTTCATGCATTACTCTGGCTCTGTCGCTGTATGAACCTTGTCATGCTCTTGTCATACTCATGCGGTTTCATTGTGCTACTCGGTCGGTCAACCGGTATTGCCACTTTGTGAACTGGAAATTCTACCTTAATATTCGCAGCACAAAAACGTTGCTTGTAAGGATTGTATCTGCAATAAATTACTTATATTTCAGTTTTTTATAACTTCGCAATCTTTAGAGGGTTTTAATCACAACAAAGCTATAAAAATTGTATTTATTTGTTAGAAATGGCTGTTTGTGAAGTTATCCAAATCCAAGCGTAAAAAACAAGCAAACTAATCTGTACAGTATCACTTGACCATCAATTGTTAAGTATGTTGCCAGATTGTAAATTTTAATACAAAAACCGTACTATTTGGCTTTCGCCAGTAACTTTTTTGTGCGACCGCCCTCACTGTAGCTTTAGGTACAAACTACTCCATTTTCGAATATTTTTAGACAAAAAAATGGTTTGTTTCCGAAAGTATCTAACGCAACGTTTCAAGCAAGACTTTTTCATTAATATCAATATCTAACATACGACATACAGTAAGCATAGCACAAGTCGTGTTTAGTTCTAAATAAATAAAATAAAGTATTTTTAACCGACTTCAAAAAAGGAGGAGGTTATCAGTTCGATGCATATATTCCCTTTTTTTTACTATTTTTTCGCATATCCTCGTCAAATATTAACCGATTTGGATAAATTTTATTTTGTTCGACTGGGTATATCATCCCATTAGTTTTATTTTAATTTGGTGAAGATCTAATGAAGACTTTCAGATATGAAGAAAAGGCGTAATGAGGCCCATCCATTAGTAATAATGCTTATTATGTTTCAGAAAATATAGCGTAAAATTTGTCCCAGGGTAATCTGGTAATGTTCTAATGAAGACTCTGAGATGGAAATTGAGAACTTCAAATTTTAAGGCAATAAAATTAAGTTATGTTTTGATGTAAGAAACACTTTGTTCATCAAATACTTTCATTCAGTATTCATTGACATTCTCTGTGTCTGTTCGACATTGTTACGACGTTGAACCTAGAAATCCGGAATTTAAGTTGAAATATGTAGTTTCCTAGGGTAGCAAACCCAAGAAAAATCAAGAGCCAGATGTAGAATAGACCAATAACACCTATAAGTGTAAGGTACCGTTGCACTTATTAAACCAGAATATAAGTCAAAATACACAATTTACTGTCGTGGTTATTATTCCCTTAGTAAAAAATATACTACATGCAATAGTTATTAAAGCCACATTGTCTGTTTAAAAAAAATTAAATATTAAAAGCATTAAAAAGTTAAAATTACTTTGCTGAATTCCGCCAAAAATCCCACAAGCACCATGCGGTTAGCTAATGCACCGCCCTCCCTCCCACTTTCAAGAAAAAGTGGGAAAAAAGTGGGAAGACACTATTATGGATTTCCGCAAAGTAACGCCTGATTCTATACAAAATATTAAAATAAAATCCGACTTCTGTACAAAATACGCAGCAGAGTCTACCTACTCTCCTTATTTTTTAATCCTATTCATCTTAAGGCTGTCTGGAAGAGATATCTCTCAGCGATAAGACGGCCAATTCCACACTGTGTAAATTAGATATTTCAGCATTTCATGTAGGTTCAAAATGTATGGTGTGTACGGTCCTAAAGTAACCGGAATATACTACATAGGCTTTACAAGATAACGAGTAAGTCTACAAACTAGTAACTAGTCTATAATATAGTCTACAAACGTAAAAAAAGGAAGATTTCGTACTAATTCTATTGAAATTCAAATAAACTTTTAAGATTTGTAATAAGGAGGCGCAAGTAGTTCTACGGAATCCTATGATGCGCGTGGCCCGACACGCACTTGACCGAAGTTTGGGCGAAATATTTGATTAAATATATTTGATCTTACCAAATATGAACTGAAACATAAATTAACAGCATACTTAAACACTCTTTCTTATGATCGAACATTTTTGAAATTGATGTGATAATAGCTCATTTTACTTCTCACCTTCCGTTAGACTTCCTAGTACAAACTTTTAACACACATCACTGCCATAATGCACAAATATACACTCATCCTACCTTTTCACACACCCTCTGCTCAGTGGTTGAAACCCGAATCCAAGACTCCGGTCGTAGGGCTGAGCAGACACACACATGCACACACAGTTATATACACGTACATTTTATTATATAAGTTTTGCAAACATCTGTCATTTTTTATACTAACTTTTGTATACTTAACACCTTATGCTGATGATGCGTCGAATATAATACCGTTCTTTTGTAGACCGGGAGGCCTGGAAACCTAAGATACAAATCTTTTGATCTAGTTTAGGCTCCAGTCTTTCCACAAATAGTGCATTCTGTTGTATTGTATTATTTATCCAATGTTATTTTGAATACGAATGTAATTTGTGGACAGAAAAATAAACTATTATCTTAGCTTATTTACAATCGAGCTACAATAATTCCAACTCCGAAGTAAGTAATATTAATTATTTCATTTATATAAAATATCGTATCGTATAACTTTTAACTCCAAACCGTATACCTTTTCAAGCATACCGGCGTACTAAATGGTAAGCACAGACTGGCAACACTATTAGTTTGACAAATTTAGTCTGTGTGAAGTAGACTTATCGTAATTCGTACCTACGACGATTTCTAATTTGTGACATACGTCGGTTAAAATAAAGTTTCAGTTATTAAACTCTTCTTATCAAACCTTTCGTTAGTGTACAAAGTGAAAATGAAGTGTTTGTGTATTAATTGAGCATCGAAATCGGCATGAAACGTAAGGAACGAAGCCAATACCGAACGAATGAAAGTCGTGTCATCGAGACTTCTTTGTATGCAGGCTTTGGTGAGTGTAAAAGAAACATTGATGTGGTCCTTATCCTTATAACACCCCGTTGGATTCCAGCATGGTACTGGAAAATTTGTATCACTATTTATCTCTGTAAATTACTGGTGTGCAATAAAGAATTTTCTATATATCTATGTAATAATCATAGCCACTGTTTCTTTGCTGTGGACATCAATCATCCAGCCCGTTCTTGTTCACTGCGAGGCATAGGTCCTCCGCCATCCTCATCCAGCCACTGCAAACAATATGAATGTAGACAAAGGGTACTAGTACCACAATGTAGTAATTTTCGTGCTTATTTACGAAGCTAAATATCACAATCCTATGTGGTAACAGTTAATATTGATGTGATGTATATACATCACATCAATATTAACTGTTAGAACTCATATAAGTTCCAGGTGTGATCACTTCATTGGATAAACATTGGATAAAGAAATCCTTCTTTAAAATGTGTGTATTATAGTCACAAATATAACTTCTTTCAGAGAACCGTCTTCATCTTCAGCATGGCAGGGGTCTCCACTGATTGGGTCATTGACTTCCACTCCCAATGGAAGGCTCACGCTTGTGGAGGCAAAGAGCCAAGATTGCTACGAAACAATCTGCATTTATAAACAAAATTTGTTTATATAAATACATGCTTACCTGTCTGGGATCCAGAAGTGAGTATTATGTTATGTTGAGGCCATGTATGTGTCTAAAGGCTGGTTCCTGAATTGAGAAATACACTCAGTAAATACTTTGCTGAGAAATTCTTAGAGACAGCACTACAGTTGAGTTTTAACTTAGCGAAATTCTCAATTCTATAAATACATAGCGAGCCCCAATGGGAATCGAACTGATGACCTCTGTTTTCATAGTTAGCCACTGGGACATCGATAATATATAGAAGCTATGTAGTTATTTATTAGGTATTTATGTTAGTAGGTTATTACTTATGTATTGTATATGTATGTATTTATATTTCTTTGATGGTTTATGTAGTTTATTCATTTACTTATTAGAGTTTATTAATATAATTTATATATTTATTGGGTAGATATTTATCTTGATAGGATTTTGTTATCTGTGTAAGTGTGTAGTGTATGTTGTGCACATGCATAGACCTGTTTCACATCTCCACTCCGAATCCCCAAGGTTTGTTGGAAGAAATCTCTCACAGAGATAAGCTCGCCTTTGTACATGTATTTTCTTAAATTTATTATTTATGTTTTAAAGTATAATAATAATAGTGGTCAAACAATACCATACATAGCCTTATTGCTATAATTATGTGTACCATAGCAATAATGCTACATAGATAATGTCATGAAATTCATGCCTTGTAATCAAATATTGTTAGAAGTCAGGAATCCAAGTTATTGATAATAATATAAAATTATTTTGAATAATAAAATATTTATTTACAACACTGAGAAAACATGTGATAAACACAATTTTAAGAAGAATCTTTTTTGGTTGTTATAATAAACTATGATTTGCACCTTAAGTCACATTTCTTTCTCCACAGCCTCTCCACAAGAACTTGCTACAGTGCTACACCCTCGAATAAGTCCCGGCGTCTGCGCTCAACACTCTGCACACAAGACGTTCTCGGCGTCAGCTTCCAAATTCTGAAAATTGAAGAATTCTAGTAGGGATTTGTTCAGAGGTTTCGAAACTGACAGTAGCTTGTCAGAGCAGGGTCACACTCATTTGCAGTTTTGGTGTTACTTTGAAATAAATCTTTTGATTTGATTGAAAGCCACTTCCTTTTTTTAATTTTAAACAATTTAGGTACTTATGTGAAATAATTTTGTATTGTTACTTCTATTTTTTTTATATTTGAGTGAGGTTGTAACCAATAAAACTTGTTTTTTAAATATGTGCTTTTTACAATAATTATCAAACCTTACCCAAATCTGTGAATTACTCCACTTCTCAGTCTTCTCTCAAATGTAAGTGGAGGCCGAGTGTGTGGCTTTGCCATAGATTGGCATTATGAGTAGAGTACGGTGTCCTGGCATGCATACACATAATGTTCAAATCTAAAACAGGCAATATACCATTACAGTCTATTTATTCTTACTTGTCCAATTTAGTAAACAAGATTCTAACCTTACTAGACATTTTCTCGCAAATTCATGAACTATGTTTATAAAATTGGCAGCGTGTTATCTAAAAGAGTGTTCCAAGTTACTTAATTTATGGAAATATGGCAGTTTTGGACTAAAAAGTTACAGTTTACGGGTAGAATCTTGTTTACTAAATTGGACAAGTAAGAATAAATAGACTGTACATGGATTGTTGTGTTTTATATAGCTACATGGAAACTAGCCAATACTTAGGTACTTACAAATCCAACATGTGGGGAGTGGTACCCCTTTCTATTGAGAAACCGCTCTTCACGGAGTGCTGCACGAAGGATGCATGCCATGGCATCAATAAAGCCCCGCAGTCCATTAATTTCGAATTGTCTAGAATAAGAAAACAATAATTGAAAGTGAATTCAAGTTATTTAGTAACTTTTCTACGTTTATGCTTGAGCTTGTATAACTTTGATTTGATGAGATGCACTTCTCTTTACTCCAGTAGGTAATTTTTTTTAACAATACAATGATGTGTGGTACAGTGCCACTCAGGGCGGTGGTAGCGGAGCGGTGTAGAACGCCGGCCTCTCAATCGGGAGTTCGTGGGTTCAAACCCCGGCATGTACCAATGACTTTGTTTTCTAAGTTATGTACATTTGTGAAATTATAGTACCTAGCAATACTACTCGCCGACGGTGAAGGAAAACATCGTAAGGAAACTCTAGTGTCTGAAGTGTTAACGTACCTCAGCGCTTGCTACGTACAATGGCCCAACTATGAGACTAAGTGCGGAAATCTCAGGTCTAACTAACTAACTAACAGTGCCACTCACATGTTTCAGTGTCAAGTTACACATTTTTTACTTATCTGTCCCGAAATTAGGTACATAATTACAAAATAGGTCTTTTGCATAGGTACCACAGAAATCTAGTAGGTAAGTACCTAAGTATTATGTTTTTATTCTAATACCTTGACACTGTGAAGGACACTGCCCTACTAGGGCCTGATATAAGCCTGTCACAAGAAAAGACGGCGATGAATGTCCGTAGAAGAAAGATTATACCTAACTTACTAAAAAGTAATCCAAGAGACGACCACCTCAAACTATTTATATTGAACTCATGTAACATACCTTACATGAGTATGATATCCCGACTTGCCTCTGCTCCTGGGGTATCAATGGGATTAATTCGTCCGCCAAATGCCTCAACCCATGTTTGGAAACACGGAAGGTTTTTGTGAACTCTGATTGTTGGAACGATTGCCGAAACGCGTGAAACCGACGTCTATTTCGGCGCTCTTGTACTCTGCGCTTCGCCCTGTTGACTATTTGTGATAATCGCTATCATAAACCGAGTGAAGAAGTATAAATTTTATTAAAAAAATACTTTTTAGCCTTCTTCGTCACAACTGCCAGTGAGCAATCATACCGAAAAAGATACTGTTGTTCAAAGATACTAATATTGCAGCTGTCAGGTAGCTGTCATGCAGTTATATAGCTCAATGAAACGTCAAATAAGGAGTAGCATACGGATTTGACAGCCAGACTGTTACCAAGGAACTGTAATTTTGTAAGAGCATACGAAAGTGGCTCCATGTAGCTCTCTGAAGTGTTAACGTACCTCAGCGCTTGCTACGTACAATGGCCCAACTATGAGACTAAGTGCGGAAATCTCAGGTCTAACTAACTAACTAACAGTGCCACTCACATGTTTCAGTGTCAAGTTACACATTTTTTACTTATCTGTCCCGAAATTAGGTACATAATTACAAAATAGGTCTTTTGCATAGGTACCACAGAAATCTAGTAGGTAAGTACCTAAGTATTATGTTTTTATTCTAATACCTTGACACTGTGAAGGACACTGCCCTACTAGGGCCTGATATAAGCCTGTCACAAGAAAAGACGGCGATGAATGTCCGTAGAAGAAAGATTATACCTAACTTACTAAAAAGTAATCCAAGAGACGACCACCTCAAACTATTTATATTGAACTCATGTAACATACCTTACATGAGTATGATATCCCGACTTGCCTCTGCTCCTGGGGTATCAATGGGATTAATTCGTCCGCCAAATGCCTCAACCCATGTTTGGAAACACGGAAGGTTTTTGTGAACTCTGATTGTTGGAACGATTGCCGAAACGCGTGAAACCGACGTCTATTTCGGCGCTCTTGTACTCTGCGCTTCGCCCTGTTGACTATTTGTGATAATCGCTATCATAAACCGAGTGAAGAAGTATAAATTTTATTAAAAAAATACTTTTTAGCCTTCTTCGTCACAACTGCCAGTGAGCAATCATACCGAAAAAGATACTGTTGTTCAAAGATACTAATATTGCAGCTGTCAGGTAGCTGTCATGCAGTTATATAGCTCAATGAAACGTCAAATAAGGAGTAGCATACGGATTTGACAGCCAGACTGTTACCAAGGAACTGTAATTTTGTAAGAGCATACGAAAGTGGCTCCATGTAGCTCTACGGTACCTGTCATGTCGTTCATTGGTCGTTAAATGGAACATTTGTGCTTAGTGGAATACCGCTAGCGTAAAACCTTGTAATTGGACTACCGATGAACTCCTTGAGAACTGTAATGTTGTTGAGTAGAATCGGGGCCATTGAGGAACTCAGTGGTGCCAAAATTGGATGTTCTATAGATGGAACGATGACTGACGGCCACGGTGGCGCAGTGGTTTGGCACGCTGACTGTATAACCGAAGGTCTCGGGTTCGATCCCCGGCCGGGTCAAACTAGGAAACGAACTTTTCTAGTTTGTCTTGGGTCTTGGATGTGATCTATGTATTTATTGTATTAAATCTATCGTCGAGTTGGCACCTATAATACAAGTCATTTAGTTGTACTTAGTATAGGGTAAACGAGATCTGTGTAATATATCCATAAGTATTTATTTATTTGTTTGTTTGTTTGTTTGTTTGTTTGTTTGTTTGTTTGTTTGTTTGTTTGTTTGTTTGTTTGTTTGTTTGTTTGTTTGTTTGTTTGTTTGTTTGTTTGTTTGTTTGTTTGTTTGTTTGTTTGTTTGTTTGTTTGTTTGTTTGTTTGTTTGTTTGTTTGTTTGTTTGTTTGTTTGTTTGTTTGTTTGTTTGTTTGTTTGTTTGTTTGTTTGTTTGTTTGTTTGTTTGTTTGTTTGTTTGTTTGTTTGTTTGTTTGTTTGTTTGTTTGTTTGTTTGTTTGTTTGTTTGTTTGTTTGTTTGTTTGTTTGTTTGTTTGTTTGTTTGTTTGTTTGTTTGTTTGTTTGTTTGTTTGTTTGTTTGTTTGTTTGTTTGTTTGTTTGTTTGTTTATTTATTTATTTATTTATTTATTTATTTATTTATTTATTTATTTATTTATTTATTTATTTATTTATTTATTTATTTATTTATTTATTTATTTATTTATTTATTTATTTATTTATTTATTTATTTATTTATTTATTTATTTATTTATTTATTTATTTATTTATTTATTTATTTATTTATTTATTTATTTATTTATTTATTTATTTATTTATTTATTTATTTATTTATTTATTTATTTATTTATTTATTTATTTATTTATTTATTTATTTATTTATTTATTTATTTATTTATTTATTTATTTATTTATTTATTTATTTATTTATTTATTTATTTATTTATTTATTATTTATATTTATAACATCAGTTACGCCGATGCTGAGTCCCTCAATCAATGCAGCTCGTTGCAACATGTGAAAGATATGCTGAGACGCCCATGGACTGAGGTATAATCCTAAGAAGTGTGAGCTCTTAGTATTCCAACCAAGGGAAAGAAAACTTACTACGGTACCGCCTGTTATACTCGGTGGTGTTACTTTGAACAGAGCCTCACACTTCAAATACCTGGGTCACTGAAGATCTCACAGACAACCTAGACATAGAGAGGGAACGTAGGGCGTTGGCAGTCCGATGCAACATATTGGCCCGTAGATTTGCTTGTTGCTCGAAGGAGGTAAAAATTACATTATTTAAGGCATACTGCCAGTCTTTTTACGCTGAATCTATGGATCAGCTACACCGCAGAAGACTACCAACGCCCTGCGCGTTCAATACAATAATGGGCTGAGAATGTTGTTGGGGCTGCCAAGGCACTGCAGCGCTTCAGGTATGTTTGCAGAGACGCGGACAAATAGTTTTCACGCGATACTCAGGAACAGAACAGCCTCTTTGTTGCGCAGGGTGCGTGACAGCTCCAACGGCATTCATCTTACCATATCGGATAAGCTTGACTGTCCTATCTTGAGGCATTGGGTACAAATGCATGTCTCACACCCATTGTAATTTTAATGTCCAAATTATTTTCTGTTCACTAACATAGGTTAAGCTTATACTAATAACTATGGATCATTGGTCTGAAATAAACGTATTTTATTATTATAAACCATTACGTATTATATGTAAAGCAAATTATTAACATACATAAAGTTACATTAGCTAGGTAGATACATTTAAGTTCTACAAGAAAAAAAGGAAAGGTTACATTAAGGAAAACAATGACCGCTTTAAAAACCTATTTAGAGGCTAAAAATTTCACCCATGCCGGGATTCGAACCCGCAACCTCTGGCTATCCGTGCCAGCGCTCTACCAATTGAGCCAATGGACGACTCACGGCATCAGTGAAATTTCGAACCTCTTTACACTATTCTCTGTATTACGTACATGGGTGAAATTTTTAGCCTCTAAATAGGTTTTTAATTTTGTTCCTTAGCACGGGTTAGTGCATTAAAAATAAAAATAGTATAACAATGACCGAATCAATTTTTTTGTACAAAAACTACATTTTAATACGTATTTCGAATTTAGAAGTTACATTCGTTTAAATTATTTCTGTGTTTTGAGTATCTGCATAGAAGCAGAAACGGTTTCTTTTAAGGCGCACACACATGTTGATGGATCTTAGAAATATTTAACAGCAATGATTATGTTCTCAAATTGTGTTTTATGTTTGCAGTGATATTAATATTCCATCGAGTAACGAAATAATTTGGTCAAAGACAGGACTGTATTCGCTAAAGCTGATATGTAATCTAACGAGTGGGTAGTAGTTGAGATGGAAGATAGAGGGAGTTTTAATCAAGGTATTAATTTGCATCTTAAATGGCAGTACTGGTCAATGAAAAAGGTCGTTGATTAAACATTAAAACATTAGAGAAAACATTTTGTTTTTTGAATAAACAACTTTAGTTATTTATACCAACAATATTACACTATTTTTATTTTTAATGCACTAACCCG
This sequence comes from Yponomeuta sedellus, assembly GCA_934045075.1. Taxonomy (NCBI): domain Eukaryota; kingdom Metazoa; phylum Arthropoda; class Insecta; order Lepidoptera; family Yponomeutidae; genus Yponomeuta; species Yponomeuta sedellus. The sequence continues at coordinate 1,105,860 of OW203727.1, read as the reverse complement.
TGCTAAGGAACAAATTTAAAAACCTATTTAGAGGCTAAAAATTTCACCCATGCCGGGATTCGAACCCGCAACCTCTGGCTATCCGTACCAGCGCTCTACCAATTGAGCCAATGGGCGACTCACGGCATTAGTGAAATTTCGAACCTCTTTACAATATTCTCTGTATTACGTACAGGCAGCGACATCTGACTTAAGCAAATTGCATTACTTACAGCCCCGACTACCTACTTTGCAGTTAGGTTTTAACATCGGAACGATATCACTGTACCCACATGATTACACTATTTTTATTTTTAATGCACTAACCCGTGCTAAGGAACAAATTTAAAAACCTGTTTAGAGGCTAAAAATTTCACCCATGCCGGGATTCGAACCCGCAACCTCTGGCTATCCGTACCAGCGCTCTACCAATTGAGCCAATGGGCGACTCACGGCATTAGTGAAATTTTAAAGAGGTTCGAAATTTCACTAATGCCGTGAGTCGCCCATTGGCTCAATTTATTTTAAAGAAGTTCGAAATTTCACTAATGCCGTGAGTCGCCCATTGGCTCAATTGGTAGAGCGCTGGTACGGATAGCCAGAGGTTGCGGGTTCGAATCCCGGCATGGGTGAAATTTTTAGCCTCTAAATAGGTTTTTATACCAACAATAATTTAGATAAATACAAGGAATTGCGTCTTAGGGACAAGACCTAAGATAATAGTTTACTTATTTAAAATAATCAAACTGTAACTTATTTGACATTTCACCTCTACATTCGTTTACAGTAACGTTTAAAGTTTACAGTACGTTTACAGTTTAAAATTTACAGTACAGAGTCACTGGTGGAATTATATGGATGCTGTCTAAATACCTTAGAAATCTGGTATTATTTTTTTCTGGTTTGTCATTGTACAGCAATTGCAATAATAAATGTTAAAATTATTTTTATTGAGAGCTTCAAGTTAATTCAATTCAGTGTTTTTATTGTGGAACAAGTCCATAGTATTACAGATATTTCTTTAATGAGGTTAGTAAATACATTAAATTATTACCTATTTTTTGTTTATTAAATACCTATATTAATACGGTGGTGCATATGTGCATGTGTTTATGCCCTAAACGTTGTTTTTTAATGTAAAAAAATCTATTATCTATAATATAAAAATGAATCGTTGAATGCGTTAGTAAGCGCAAATCTCGAGAGCAGCTGAACCGATTTTGATAATTCTTTTTTTAGAATATTCCTTGAAGTACGAGGATGGTTCTTACGGGGAGAAAAAAAAATCGACTGTTAGGCGGTACGAAGTTCGCTGGGTCAGCTAGTTATCAATAAAATTGCAATGCAAATAGTTAACAGCCTAACGAACCAATCATTTAATTCTCTGAGCACCTAAGACTGGATAAATCAGATTAAGAATCGTTATCAACCCTTGTATGTCCCCACTGCTGGGGCACGGGTCTCTTCCTGCATCGCAGAAAGGTTAGGCCATACTCCACCACGGCGGCCAAGTCCAGGTTGGTGGAGGATTGTAAGACAGTAGCGGGCCTTACTGTCAGAAGTTTTCAAGCCGCTCATAAGGCCTCTGACATGGCTTAACGACTGCCATTATATGACAGCCGGCACCAACGGCTTAACGTGCCTTGCGAAGTACGGAAGCGCTCGGAAAAATGCCACTAGCGGTAGTCACGGGACGCTCACCCATCCTGTACTTGACCGCGCCTGTTGTTTAACCAAGTGATTGATTCCAATCACTCGGTTCGCCTAGGCCACGAGCGCTTCTGATGAAGAATCACTGAATATTGATCATTATCATCATCGACCTATTATGTCCCCACCGAGGGGCACAGGTCTCTTCTCTGGACAAAGGTATAGGCCATACTCCACTACGGGGGCCTAGTCCGGATTGGTGAAGGCTTGCAAGACTACTGGGTCTTACTGCCAGAAGCAAGCCGCCTAAGGCTTCTAAATTGGCTTAACGACACCAACTACTTAACGTGCCTTGCAAAGCACAGAACCGCTCGGAAAAATGCCAATAGCGTTAGCCATAGACGGTCACCCATCCATGGACTGAACGCGCCCTGTTTTGCTTAGCCTTCGTGATCGTTTAAGATCACTCAGGCAGCCGGGTCTAATCTTAAATCTAGTACATCAGTTGCTACCTGTTTGATATAATATTTTCATGACTGTCATTAATATTAATAACGCAACCTTTCAAATACGAGCGTCAAAACAGAGCGAACCTTTCAGATCACGCGACGCAACCAACCAATTACCCGATTGAATCGTCGTAAATTTGTGTAAGTAGGTGGCAAAACACATTGCCGAGCCGTTGCCATTAATATATTTCACCTCCGTAACGTACGATAAACATTTTTAATCCGTACATTATCTGTCATAATAAATAATGTTTTATGTCAGCGGACGGCCCACGCGGCGTGTATCTATAGACGTGGTTTGCTGATTGTCTCTGGTTGGTCAAACGAAGACTTAAATGAAATGAAATGAAAAGGTTTTATTCAAGGTAGCGCAAAAACTGCGGCTTAATGAACGTTACAATTCAAACTAGGTGTCCATTTCAAAATCTAGATCATTTTAGAGAATATCCTATAAGATAAGATAAGAATATTATTTATTATACACACCAGAAAATAATTACAGAGACAACAGTTACAAAAGAAGAGGTACAATTGGCGGCCGTATTGCTGATAGCAATTTCTTTCAGGCAACCTTAAATCGAAAAGATTGCAGAAGGAGAAATTGAGATCTCATGTACAACAAGAATGCTAATACACGTCTATTCGTTTTTTTTAGTTATTTGTTTATTTATTTATTTCTTTATTTCCAAACATTCCCTATCCTTACAGGTGTAACCTAATTCAATAGGGATACAAATAACTATATTATTAACAATTTTTAAAAACCTATCACCCATTTCCTTATATCTAACATAAACATTTAAATTGGTATGTAACATCACGTATAATCCTGTTCTTCTTTATTTTATTTTGTTCTGTTCAGTTCTCTTCTATTCTTGTGATGGAAAGACCTACGTTTGAGAGATCTTTGTCCCACGGTTGCATAAGATAAATTAAAGTGAGCTGATACTCGTTCGTTCGAAGCGCTCGTGGCCTAGGCGAACCGAGTGATTGGAATCAATCACTTGGTTAAGCAACAACTGGCGCGGTCAGGTACAGGATAGGTGAGCGTCCCGTGACTACCGCTAGTGGCATTTTTCCGACCGCTTCTGTGCTTCGCAAGGCACGCTGAGCCGTTGGTGCCGGCTGTCATATAATGGCAGTCGTTAAGCCATGTCAGAGGCCTTATGGGCGGCTTGATAACTTATGACAGTAAGACCCGCCACTGTCTTACAATCCTCCACCAACCCGGACTAGGCCCCCGTGGTGAAGTATGGCCTAACCTCCTGCGATGCACTTAGAGATCCGTGCCCCAGCAGTGGGGACAACAAGGGTTGATAACGATACTATAGCAGGAACATTAAAAGCTCTAGTGTAACTATTATAAATCTAATTAATGACTGCAATTATTTACAATTGAATATCAAATTTTCACGATGTCACAATTTACATCCAGTCAAATAAAACTAAAGGAAGGCCAACGAGACGAGATAAAGAATGTAAACAAAGTTTCAGGGGGTTTTTTTTTTTAATAAATTATAGTTATACAAATTTTGGATTCCTTATTCTAATCGCTGCCGTCTTTATTAGTCAAACATGATTCACCGGAAGAGTCCTAGGCTGTCTAGAGCCGGTAGGCTGTGATTTCATAATTAAAACCAACAACTAATTACAATAACAGCAAAAATCAACAAGAAAACTAACAGTAACGGAATAATAAACACAATAAACTTAGTAAATACGGAAAAGAAAAAATACGTATCACTTCGAACGCAATCTAAACGGGAATGAACTATTATAGTTCACAAAATAGCGGATGACACCAAATGTTGACAACTGCCCTACTGAAAGTTTTCCTGTACCACGAAATACGCAACGACAGCTGTCGTCGATCAAATGACGACATTACCGCATACGTGTGACAAGGACAGAGATAATAATCGCTCACTATCGCAATGTAACTCAGTAACGGCCCGTTTGTTTACATTCTTTATCTCGTCTCATTGGCCTTCCTTTAGTCAATATTCATCATCATCATAGGCCTTTGCGTCCATCACGGACGATTCAAACAGTGCCTAAGGACACAGGACTTGACACTTTTTTGAGTGACTGAAAAGTCCAATTCGAGAGCGGCAGCCCCTGCCGCTCAATATTAAGTCAATATTAATTATATTAAGTAAACTTCGATTATGTACTGACAATAAACTTACCCCTTTTATTTATTAGGGGAGGGCTATATCCCGCAGTGGACTAATTTAGCCTGAAGAAGAACAAGAAGAATAAACTTACTTGATTTTTGTCGGCAGTGTCCGACAATGTTTAGCTCTTATTCAATCTGTTTTAGTCGAAAAATAAACATAATGATGTACATTAATGATAACTCCACTACAGCCACCAACCGCGATAAAGCTAGGCTATGACGTAACACAACTTCACGGAACTTTTTTTAGTGCTACCAGAATAATTGAGTCAAAGATAATAATCAAAACAGCCTTTAGATTTCAATCGCATCGGTCAATTGAAAAGCATTCTTATCTGATGGACTGTGATTGATAGACTGTTGTAAAAGAATTGAATCTCAGCACGGTAATCTGGTCGACCCGTCACTCGTTCACTTGTACCTTTCTAAATTCAGAAGCTGCTTGTCATGGAGGTATCTTGCGCAACTACTGTTAATTGTTATTAACCAAATTTAATTTCCGGAGCTACGAGTTGTCGCAACGGTTTATTTTAAATTGAAAGTATTTATTTGCTCGTAATAAGAAGCGCTCGTGGCCTAGACGAACCAAGTGATTGGAATCAATCACTTGATTTGAGCAACAACAGTAGCGGGCAGGTGCAGGATGGGTGACCGTCCCGTGACTACCGCTACTGGCATTTTTCCGAGCGTGACCTCTGGCTATCCGTGCCAGTGCTCTTCCAACTGAGCTAATGGGCGACTCACCGGCATCAGTCAAATTTCGAACCTCCTTCCAATATTCTCTGTATTACGTACAGGCAGTGACATCTGGCTAAAGTAATTTGCATCACTTTCAGTCCCAAGTACCTACTTTGCAGTTAGAATAAAACATTACTTGCACTTGTGAGCCTGAGGATGCCTCGTGTTAGAGGCGAAATGCGTCGCGTATTTTCTCACACAAGTTTTGATATTGGTGGTGGTGTGTTCGTGCCTTGCTTCTGCTTGAAAAAGTGGGAGAGAATGCTACCGCCTTCTCTCCCACTTTTTCAAGCAGAAAAAGCATTAACTAACCGCATGGTGCTTGTGGGTTTGTTGACGGAATTTAGCATAGTAATTTTCACATTTTAATGCAATATAACATTTTTCATAATTATGAAACTCCGTACACAATCCATTCTTCTCCTTCTTTTTCGGGCTATATTAGTCCACTGCTAGACACAGCCCTCCCCTAATGAGCGCCACAGCGCAACGATGTGCCATCATTGGGGGGTAGTGCCCATAATCCTCGCGCTGGGCATGCGGGTTGGGGATCGCAGTTTGGTGGAATTGTGCACAATCCATTCATCTAAAACAAATTTTTGGCAGTCTGTATGCTATTAAACTATAGATACGGCCCGTCGGTATTGGCAAAGCTTGTCTCAAGCTGTTTAAAATTTTATCTTTTCTATGTAACTTTAAATGAAATAATATTTTATGCATCTCGTTTTAATTTACAATACTAAACAGTGTAGTTTCTAATGAAATTCAAGAATAAAATCTGAATAAAACCCACCAGTTTTAATTGAGGCTGCCGAGTGACTCAGTAAAGTATAATTAGTACATTTGCATTCAAATCGGCAAACTTACTTAATTCGACAGAATTTAATGACTTCAGTATATATGTTAGTTATGACTTAGTAATAACCATACCTACAAAATACCGTAATTTATGTTTATTTAATATTTCGAGACAGGGTATAATTATGAAATTTTGTTTGCTCATAGTTAGAAGCCATTAAATTATTATTTAAACTTTATAATGAGTGCTCAATCGTAAACGTGGAACAGTAACACCATGGCCTCGTTAATGTTGTAATAAACATGATGCAGTCGACATACGTCATAGGGCACATGCCTTTGTTATCAACCCTTGTATGTCCCCACTTCTGGGGCACGGGTCTCTTCCTGCATCGTAGGAAGGTAGGGCCATAGTCTACCACGGGGGCCAAGTTGATTGGTGAATTGTAAATACAGCACCAAAAGCCACGATTGCCCACCTGCGAGGGGTACCAAGACGAGCGCTTATGGCATTTTTCCGAGCGTTTTCGTGCGCCACAAGGCACGCTAAGCAGTTGATGCCGGCTGCCGTCGATAGCTGGCAGTCGTTAAGCCAAGTCGCCTTAGGGCGGCTTGAAAACTTCTGACAGTAAGACCATCCACTAGTCTTGCAAGCCTCCGTCCAATTCGGACTGGCCCTGGTGGAGTATGGACTATACCTACTGTCCTTAGGGAAGAGACGTACCCTTCGGTGGGGCCACAATGGGTTGATGGTGAATCCTCTGCATATCGGTCGTTTGGGCTTAATTGTATTTTACCCTCAAATATCAAATCATTATTGTACAAAATAAAATCTTTTTCCTTACAGCACTACGGCGCGAAGGCAGTGGCTTACATTTTACATTGCCATTTACGAAACAGAATGTAAATTTAAAAACCTATTAAGAGGCTAAACTGCCTGAACGTAATACAGAGAATAGTGTAAAGAGGTTCAAAATTTCACTGATGCCGGTGAGTCGCCCATTGGCTCATTTGTTAGAGCGCTGGCACGGATAGCCAGAGGTTGCGGGTTCGAATCCCGGCATGGGTGAAATTTTTAGCCTCTAAATAGGTTTTTAAATTTGTCCTTAGCATGGGTTAGTGCATTAAAAATAAAAATAGTATAAGAATGTAAATTCCTGACCTCGAAATAAAAAAAAAAAGTTTAATTTGATTGGAGTACATTTATATATAAGGTAAAATTTATGTTGGTAACTACTAAACATTGCCTTGCAAAGGGTTAAGAAGTCAGGAAGTGACTAATTGTAACACGTTTCGCCATAATAGAACAGCCATGTATAACCTTATCTAGTTTAAAACCTGACACAAGTCAGCTCACGTGGTTAATCCTCAGGCGCAAGGCGAGTCGTATATCAGCCCTTACGTCACAATATAAACAAGGACAGAAGTGTCGCTCTGATTGCCGAGTTGGATCGGTAAACCTAAGCAGAAGACTTGGATTCATTTTCCACGACATGTCATTACATCAGTGTGGGTTAGGTTAGGTAGACATGAGATTTCTGCAATTAGCCTCATAGTAAAGCGATTGTACGTCTGAGGTACATTTACACTTCAGTCGCTAGGGTTGCCTCACGATGTTTTCCTTCACCGTAAGTGAGTGGCATTGCTACTATAACTTCATAAATGTACGTAACTTAGAGAACAAAGTCATTGGTACATGCCGGGGTTCGAACCTATGACCTCCCGATTGAGAAGTCCGCGTTATACACTGTTCCGCTACCACCGCTCTATCAGTGTAGGTTTTGAAATATGCATATGGTTTCCTTCTGTATGATACTCATAGTAGGTATGGCAAAAATCTCGAGCAGAATCATCCGCAAAGGAGGAAGTAAGTGCAGACTTATCAACCAATCGCATGGCCGAAACGACCGTCTGTCTAGACGGTCCCTATTTATATTTTGTGACCCTAGAGTCACAAAATATGACTTCTACGCATACTCGTGTTCTAAAATGTTGAGTTCCGTCTGTATTGGAGTGGGACCAACCCTGGCGGCACCACTCTCATGACCATGAGCCACGTGACCACAAAATGAAGTAAATTTTGTTTGTAAAGATTATGTTGTGAAGTCCCTGATCTCTGAGCTAGGTGAAATACCTGTGTTACAAAGATCAGTGCCCTCTCCCTATTTATATGACACTTAGTATGACATAATTACAAGATACTAAAAACAATCAGCAGAAAAAGACCCTTCGGCCACTTTCGAAACCAAAGTTTCGAAACCAGTTTCGAAAAGAGAATTATATTTCTATTTCGGAAACCTGGTTTCGAATAAAGAAAAATCATTCTGTTTTCGAAGCTAGTTTTCAATACAGAATATAAAATCTTCTTTTGAAACTCTTTCATGGATCAAGGGTATGCACAAAACTATTTTTTTATAGGACAAATGAAATTAAATCTTCTACCTCAGCATCCACAGATCGTAGTCCGGACTTCCAAGGCGGAAGTATGGGTATACTCGTATTTCTACATTAGTAACGGGAATGAGTTTACCACTCTTGCCGTAATCCTGAGTGCCGAACCTTCTGGTGATGTCTGCAATATTTTTTCTGTTACCTACTGAAAAATAAAGAAACTTTGTTGTAAAATGTTTACAAACAAAATGTTACTCAGCCAAGGGGCTATTTTGATGAATGCTTTTTTTGGGATGATTTATAAAATTTCAACGCGTTTTATTCCAATGTAGGCCCTACACTACCGAGACTATTGTCGTATATAGCAGGATAAAATAAAAAATACACACACTTACAACTCACACGTCTATCTCGAAGGGGTAAGCGGAGACCTAGGGTTTACCACTTACCACGATCCCGACAAAACTATTCTATTTCATCAACTTTCATTAGCCAGTCACGTTATGTGTGGAGTGAACTTTCTGTTCTTTTCTTTCCTTACCTATATTTCAGCCGCGCCACGGCCGCCACCTGCAATGGCCGCGTTAATTTATTGGCCCGTTTATCATGGCCCGGAGTGTGCGATTCTGGTGGCGGTGGCGGTGGTAATTTCGGTGGTGGCGGTAACAACGATGGTAGCTTTGGTGTCTAGTCAGATGTGTTGCAAAAGCGTTTGTATAAGCTTGCTACGGAGGTTATAATTATTGTATATTTCATTACGAGTGCGGAAAACCTGTCATTGCAAAGAGTTCCGAAAAATGTCTACACGAGCCGAGGCGCAGCCGAAGGTGAGGGTTGTCAGGCGGAACAAGTTGCATTGACGGTTCCGCACGTGTACTGAAAAACTATTTGAAAAAAAAAATGCGAAAAAATGAAGCAATTTAATAAACCATTTTTCTGGAAAATGGCACCAACCGTAAAAGAATATAAGCAGAGATTTTTTTTTCTTCATCCATTCTGCGTCAAAGGCAAAGGGGACTATGCCCATACAGCCAAGTCTTCAGTAGTTTTTTTTATTGATATGAAAAAAAAATGATATTTACTGAGATGAAATGAAATGAAACCTAACCTAACTCATTAAATCAAATCATTTAATTTGATATTGAAACAAATTAGTAGCTTCGGTTTAGAAATACTTGCATGAATCATAAAAACTTCTATTATTTTTTATAGTAAAAACTTCGTGGTTGGTTTTTTCTTTTTAATAGACATTATTTTTACAGTTGGAAAAGAGAACGCACGAGTTCGGAAAAGGTAAAGAAATTGCTCGAGTGTGTAATAGCCCACATCTCAAACGCTATGCGTCCCTACAATACGCCACTTTTTGAGCAAATGTATTGAAAAAGTATTTTATAGTGTAAGAAAATTATATGATATATATTATATTTCAAAATACAGCATATAGGCGTTACGAATTAGATAAAAACGCATTTTAGCATACTACTAACTTATCCCGGCGTCCAGCTGTATAGGTGCTATTTATCTGTAGATTGTAATCTAATTAATATTTAGATTTAAAGCTGTAAAGCATCTATGCCGGTAGATGCTGGATGTGGCTAGCTGAAGACAGGGCGCTATGGCGCTCATTAGGGGAGGGCTATGTCCAGCAGTGGACTAGTATAGCCTGAAGAAGAAGAAAAAAGCATCAATTAGTTTTTTTTTTTTTTTTAATTTACGGTTCACAAAACTGAATGTTACACCTTAGACTTACAAAACAGTTCATATTATAAGAGGGCTTACAGTGATGTACATTCTACTAGATGTGAACACAACATGCAATTTGAGCGCAGAAGTACTAATTAAATTAAATACTATTTTTAATGGCTAAGTCCGTCTCCCACCCCATTCCAAGGTGTGACACCGACGTAGCAACCTAGAAACCTCAAACAAGATTCAACCAAAAAATGGCTACTTAGGTGTCCCCCCGGGACACCTAAGTAGTTATGAACTTAGTTCTGGATTCACTTACTTGATAAGTGAATCCGAATGATAATTGTTGTTTAAAACATTAGTTTATTGAACTCTTTTAAAAATTTAATTCCTTGTAAATAAATAGCACTCTACCGCTATAAACCAAAACCCTTTACACTATTGTTTATGGTTTTAGTATATTAATACGCACACTCTTGACATATTTACATTCATTTATCATATACTTTTTAATGCTTATTCACATCTTAGGTAGAATCCGACTCAGTTAAAAATAATCGAGTGATGCAAGTCAGCTAATAAACAACCATTATTTTCCTAGTAGCGTCATTATTTAGTCATTTAAAAGAAACCGTCACAAACACGACAGAACTCAAAACAAACGACACTATTATTTTCGACCCACACATATCATCAAACATTTATGGCCAAAAACTTACCCCACGACTATCTTATTTATGAGGGCATAGAGTTCATTTTCTTACTTTGTTTAGTGGTTTTGTGAGTGCATAGGACCACGTCAAAGAATGTCATAGAAAGTGCAAACCAAATACGATAGAGTTTAGACATAATATCGGGATCTGAAATAAATTACTGAAGGAATTTCGTTTCTTTTAAAAGTTTGAGCACTTTATTTATTTTTTGTCAATTGTTGTCAAGAATTAATCACTCTTAGTAATAAGTATCTATTATATTCCATATATTTTAAGTTTTAAAGTAAATACTGTTTTAATAAAAAAAATATTCAACTTTAATCTAGTCGTAAAACGCTTTTACAAACGTTATACTCTGTAAGAAGTTGAAGTTTTAAAATGTAATTACTATACGCCTCCAAAGGGAACAAAATCGACGACCTCTAAAATGGCAGTCAAATAAGTTACCGATAGACCCAGATCTACCAGCTAACTGTTTTAAGCCGCAGTTTAGGAAAAATGAAACGCACGATTTTTTTTGGTTTCTCTCAATAATAATTTTACAAAAACAAAACAATGAGGCATTTAAGAAGAATTGCAAATTATATACCTATGAGTTTCCCGTCTTTCCTTCCATCACATACACTCATTATGTTTCATTAAATAAAAAAGTGAAACAACTTTTAGTGTTCGCTATTCACTTCAGTATTTGGTACAATAATCACTGGCTTGCTTGGCACATTCCTGACCCGACGCAGATACTGACAGCTCACCAGCCTGACAGCTGACAGCCTGCCAGTGTCTTCTTTTTAGCGTGTCGATGGCAAGCCATCGTAGTGAAAGGATTTGCCAATCAGCGTTACGGAATGAAGCGCTCGTGGCCTAGGCGAACCGAGTGATTGGAATCAATCACTTGGTTAAGCAACAACAGGCGCGGTCAGGTACGGGATGGGTGAGCGTCCCGTGACTACCGCTAGTGGCATTTTTCGAGCGCTTCCAGGCTTCGCAAGGCACGTTAAGCCGTTGGTGCCGGCTGTCATATAATGGCAGTCGTTAAGCCATGTCAGAGGCCTTATGGCGGCTCGATAACTCTGACAGTAAGGCCCGCCACTGTCTTACAATCCTCCACCAAACACCTGCGATGCAGGAAGAGACCCGTGCCCCAGCAGTGGGAACATACAAGGGTTGATAACGTTACGGACTAGCTGAGTGTTGCCAGCTGGTGTGCGTAACAGACAGTATGGTAAGTATATACCCTCATACTCTTCAAGTGTCACTGCTCTTGAGTAATCCACGTACACTACAGTAACCAACTGCGCAGAGGAGGAAGACAGGGGGATTTTATATCCCCCTCCTACTACTCCTCTGCGCAGTTGGATAGGTTTAGACTGCTGGCCCTGTACTTGAACAATCATGGTGACGGCTTTGTACAGACATCTCAACACCTCGATATAACGATAGTCTACTTGGCATCGCTGTAAGGATTCCAGAACAGCTCAGAGAATCAGCAAGCTGAAGTGGCAGTAGGCTGGCCATATCTCGCGAAGAACCGACAACCGTAAGAGTAAACGTGGCCTTGAGTGGAGACCGCGACTCGGCAAACGTAGTGTAGGACGCCCTCCGACTAGGTGGGATGATGATCTGCGAAAAACTGCAGGCAGATGCTGGATGCGGCAAGCTGAAGACAAGGCGCTATGGCGCTTATTAGGGGAGGGCTATGTCCAGCTGTGGACTAGTATAGCCTGACGACGACGACGACTACAGTAAAAAACGGGAAATGCAGCTTCTGTGCGCTCCCTTTAGAGCCCGTAACTCCCATATCGCGTGCGCCATAAAGTATAATTCTTAAATTATTAACTCGGTAATGGAATAATTCCGATATGCTAATGCGAAGGATAAAATGCCGCGAGTCACGTGATCCCAGTAGTTTATGCTTTGTTTCGGATGGCTAATTGATGTCTTACAAATTGTTACCAGATGTCGGTTGCTGGTTGCTTTATCGTTTTGTTATTCCGCTTGGTTGGAAGGTAATTAAGGATTTTACTCGGAACAAATAGCTTGAGCACATACATCATTAAATTATCCTTTACGTTACAGCCGGAGGGCATGACGTAACGATTGACAGGCGTCTTTTGCTGTATAATATTGATGTGTTTTTTGTTGGTGAATTCCCATGGTTTCTTCTTCTTCTTCAGGCTATATTAGTCCACTGCTGGACACAGCCCTCCCCTAATGAGCGCCATAGCGCAAGGTTGTGCTATCATGGGGGGGCAATGCCCACGCTGGGCATGCGGGTTGGGGATCGCAGTTTGGTGGAATTGTACTGCAGGGGGTGCTGCTGCCCACCCCCCGGTTTGTGTCTCTTAGTCGCCTTTTACGACACCCGCCCACGGTTACGAATCCTACGGTTAACGAATACATACTTTTTGAGAATGTAAGAGGTAAGGTAATTGGTTAAGTTAAAATGAAGATGGCGGATTTTGCAGTGTTTTTTATTAGCGGTAGAAGCACAGCACAACAGGTCCTCGGGTAACCTCATCCAGCCACTGGAACGGGCGACGTTCGAAGTCTCTTTGATGCATCACATCAGAAGTCAAACCATCAAGTCAAATCAAATCCTTTTTTCAACGTAGAGAATTTACATTCTTTTTGCTGAATATCAATGTTCTATGTAAATTGTAAGCCGCTGCCTTCGGGCCGTGGCCGTAGTGTAGTGGAGAAAAAGGCGGCGGGGAAAAAAAAATCTCCACTCTGACCATCTTTTCTCTAGTAATTTTAAGCGGTGTTAACTGCGGTTCATTAGGGAATAAGATATTTTGCCGCTGTAAAACGTAGCCTAATCCAGGGTATCAGCTAACTCCATACCAAATTTTATTGGCAAATTATATTTTCTAGACAAACATACACACTCACCAACTTTTGCCTTTATAATACTTATTAATAACTAGCTGACCCAGCGAACTTCGTACCGCCTAACAGTCTATTTTTTATATATTTTTTTATTTTTTCCTCCGTAAGTCTTCCCTTCTTTATTATTTTTTTATTCATCCCTCGCACTTCAAGGAATATTCTAAAAAAAGAATTGGCGAAATCGGTTCAGCTGCTCTCGAGATTTGCGCTTACCAACACATTCAGCGAATCATTTTATATTATAGATACGAGTATAATTTAATAATAAAGTATGATGATGTGATGTGATAAGATTTCATCCACCAAAGACCTAAGGCGACTGACATATCTTATAGGGTTAGCCTAAACCGATGGTCTATTAGGTTCAAATCTTCTCGAGAGACCACGAACTGGCAAACTCAGCGTAGAACTCACACTGGCTTGCTGGACAAACTATTATGTAGTTATAATTGACAACTGTTCATAGTTAGATAACTTTGTTGACGTGCAATGGGGTTAGACTCCCAACTTAACCCAGCTGAAAAAATCTAATTATACAGTACTTAAATAAAAGATAGATACATATAAAATATACAACAAAACAAAAAAGGGACATAAACGTCGTGAGTAACTAAAATTAAAGGCGTTTTTCGCGAAATCACTACTCACCGAAACTCTCCTGGAATTCTAACTTAATTTCTAGGCAAATGCATCACCACAGACAATCCAAACTGTATCTTAGGAGAACTTCGTGGAATCGAGCCTTCATAAGTAAGACTGAAAGAGCTAATTGAGTCGATACTTAAAAAACAATTGTATGAAAACACAAAAACATGCATACACACATACATCAAGGTTGCAATATTTTTCTGGTTGTGCAATAAAGTGTTATCTATCTCACTACATACATACAATACACTTGAAAAACATAGCGTCAATACCATCCATTTAGTTTATTATTTTGTACTAGGTATAATGCTAAAGTACAACAGTCAACAGCACATTACCCTTTCACCGATTGCACTTTACTTGGAAATGGCAACTTTGTTCAAAGGTTGATCATCTGCTCCGTTTTACAAATCCAGAGCAATTACAAGCAAATTCACATAAATTCTCACTGAACAGTTGTAAATCATGTCATTAGTTGCAAAAAGTGTGTCGTGCGCAGATCGCGGATCTCTTCATTGCTGCTAGATTTATTATGCGCCGGCGCATGTTTTATGGCGGCTCTGTCGCGCAACCGACATATAGACTGCCCGCCTTTTTATTAGTAGATACGTGCAATTAATTTGTTAGAGGCGCGGCGAAGTGGGATGAAACAGTTACTGCCTTATTTATATAAACGCAATTCCACTAAAGCACTCCTAGAGACAATTAAAACTGTTTCTATACGGATTTATGCTCGTTTATTACATTTTTACAATTTTCCGAATTGTCATCCGAGACCACGGCACCTGTAAAAGTGCCGAAATGTCGGAAAATTGTAAAAATTTAATAAACGAGCATAAATCCGTAAAGAAACAGTTTTAATTAAGTATGTCTAGTGCTCGTGTTAACCTTAGAAAATACTATACTCCTAGAGACGTTTCATTAAATCTCTGATGACTTGAAAATTTTATCCCTAATGGTCAAGACAGGCGCGATCAGGTGCTGGATGGGTGACCATCCACTGACTTCGGCTAGTGGCATTTTTTCCGTTTCGCAAGGCAAGCTGAGCCGTTGGTGCCGGCTGTCAAGTAATCGCAGTAGTTAAGCCATGTCAGACGCCTTATGGGCGGCTTGATAACTTCTGACAGTAAGGCCCGCCACTGTCTTATCACTCCACCAACCCGGACTTGGCCCCCGTGGTGAAGTTTAGCCTAACCTTCCTGCGAAGCAGGAAGAGACCCGTGCCCCAGCAGTGGAGACATACAAAGAGTTCATATCATACTGACATATCAAAAGTTATCTAATTAATACAATGCAAAGCTGAACACTAAAAGCTTTCGCTGTTGTTGACAATATCAGAATATTGTGTCGACACCATTAAAGTAGCTACTAAAATACCAACTTATTCATATATTTTGTAAATAAATAAATCTTATCTTTCATTACTAACCCATTATATCCCCACCGAGGGGAACGGGTCTCTTCCTTGAGGAAGATATAGGCCATACGTGGAGTATGAGTAGTATGACCTATACCACGGGGGCCAAGTCCAGATTAGTAGAGGCTTGGAAGACTAGTGGCTAGTTTTACTGTCAGAAGATATCAAGCCCCCTTAGGCATCAGACTTGACTTAACGACTACTATCTATCGACTGCAGCCGGTACCAACTGCTTAACGTGCCTTGCGAAGCACGGAACCGCTCAGAACAATGCCACTAGCGTTAGTCATAGACGGTCACCCATCCTTGCACTAAACGCACTCTGTGTTGCTAAACCTTCTTGATCGATTAAGATCACTCAGGCAGCCGGGGCTACGAGCAAATCAAAACCTTATCTTATCTTAGGATATTTATCCCAAGATCTAAGCCCCACTTAGCAGGCGCAGCGCGAACCTCCAGCAGGGACGGTCGTAATTAAACGCGTCCAACGGAGGGAATTCCAGCTAATCCATTAAAATGCAAGTGGCTGGTATTTAATAAACTACAATTATGGATCATAAAGCCGTTGGCGCAGCCGCTTTTATGAGTGCCAGCGCGGCTCGCGGCTCGTTATCGCGGACATCTTGATTTATGTGACGCCCGCGGAGGTGGGAAACGCTGAGGGTGGATGCGGCAACGCGCTCGATCGCCTACGTAAGAGTCGTGGGTATTAACCGCGATCCCCAAGATAGGATGTCCTGACTATTGATGTAAAGTGCCCGTCAATTGCCAAGTGTCAAGGGTAGCTGGAAGAAAATACTTATTAGTATTAAGCTCGCTTTTGTAGAAATCCCTTTTTGTGCATTAATTTGTAGAAACCCTTTTTTGTGCAATAAAGATTTTTCAATTCAATATTGCAAATATGGGCAAATTAAATACTGTCTCGCCCAAGTTTCGGGCGTAGGGTAGAGGACGCTGTAAATAATTATTATTCATGAATAGCTATAGTCTTTTGGTTCTCTTGACTCTTTTTTCCTAATGTGACAAAAGCGCTCTAGTGCTAATTTACTCAAAAGCTGGCTTCAAAGCCAAAGCCAATGGAAGTATCCTCCAAGACAAGGAGTATCTGCTGGGACCTCAGTGTCGTTGTTCCAGTAAGATGTTGCTCAATTTTTATTGTACGTTTTGTTTTATTTTTAAATTTACAATTTCAAATAATTTACCTGACACTTAAGCTATTTATCAATATGTTAAGTAAATTAAGCTTGCATCTGTTATTTATCCTCGAGTTCAGAACTGAGTTTTCTTAGTTAAAGGTGTTGTATATTGCTGCAATTATTTTATTCTCTATAGAATATTGTTAAATTCTTTTATCATCCTGCACCGCTACTTACTGGTTGGGGCCCTTTCGACATTTTTAGTTTTTGATGCGATTTCGTTTACCGCATCCACACCCGCCATCTTCATGGGCTTGTACAGTCGGCAAAATTCGCGGCCCTCCAGACAGCAGTCGTGTCGCGATCGCCGATAACGTTCGGCTACTGTTTTTCTGCCACTATGACCCGACGAGTGTTGACCTCACGTCAGAAGTTGAAACTGAGACCAGTATAAAAACTACTTTATTACATTTGGTACTTTTGTTATAAAGAGCATGCCCCCTCTCCTTTTTATTTCTACCTCCGTCCTTTTCTTCTTTATCTATCTTTGTCTGAAAGTGCCTTTCTATCACTAGAGGTTGGCCATCAGCTCTTTGCAACAGTCTCTGTACTCTGAACAATTGTTCCGTAGTTTTAACACCGGTCCACTCTGTGATGTTGCAAAACCGTTACATCCTTATTCTTCCCGGGTCTCTTTCCTTTCACCTTGCTCATCATCATCAATCATTCAGAAGAAGTTCACTGCTGGACTCCACCTCCACCATGGATTTCCGAAAAGACCGGTTGGAACCGACTTGCATCCAGCGTCTTCCTGCCACTTGGATGAGGTCTTCTGTCCTCCTTATGGCCGGCCGTCCTAAGCTACGCTTGCCGATATTTGGTCTCCATTCTAGAACTTCTTAGCCCCTTGCAAATCATAATGGCCATCAAAAATTATAATCCTATTTTACGGCTACAAATAAACGAGTAAGTCTCTAAGAGTCCTTTAATCACCTGCGTCTATACTTAAGAGAATCGGTGAAAGTAACTGGTGTTGCTGAGAATGCTTGACAGCTTTCAAAAGGTGATGATGACATCAATAGACGCTTAAGCTTTTGTATTAGTTCCGACAGTACCGACAGCTTTGTTTACTAGACACCCACGCCCTCTTCAGCAGACCTCTTTCGTTGTTCCAACTCCAACGTTTGTTTCTATGATTTATGGTCGAAGCTACTGAAATAAATTCTAGAATAAAGTCAAAGTAGTCTTTAAAACATAAATGCCAAAAAGCAAGAAGGACTAGATTTAACTGTGGAACCTGCAAAAAATGTAACTGGCTTGCGCCGGGGAAAAAGTTCAGAAATCATGACGTTATTGGCATTCATAGAGTTGATTAGTTTAAAGAGTATCTATTAGTGTATGTAGAAGACGATTATACGAAATTATAGGAGACGTCTTACAATAATGTGTACGATTGGAAACTAAAGAAATAGGGTTGGGATAGCGAAATTTCAATTAAATTGTTAGCAATGTCAAAAATGGCATACATTTATGACAGTTTTTGAGAAGGCCTGTGCCCTGCAGTATTTTTAAACTACATAACAAGAAACTAATATGAAATATTATTGATTAAATTACATACTTAACTAAGATAAAAGTTGTTTAATTACCTAGGTATTAACCTACGTAATTAAACAACTTTTATCTTCAGCTCCAAACAAGTTGATTTCGTATGCACTGGTCGTAAATACAATGTCGTATCGTTACAAGATCTGCAATATCACTCGAAATGCCATTCGCTTTTTCTCTCGAATACTAAAAATGACTAGCCAGAGAGAATCGAAGTGCCGGCGAAGTTACACTAATTACCAGGCATTAATGGTAATGGAATAATTACGGGGGGACAATGTTAAATGCGTTTCTTCTTAACACACCACCTGTCACTTACTCGTTTAATTTATACCGAATGGTAGCGCGTATTAAAACTGCTGTTTGTAAAAAAGGAAGTGTTAAGAAGACTTGAGTGATGTCGAAATTATTTACAGATGAAAATTGTCTCTGCAATCAGAGTTGAATGGGTATTGTATTTCTTTTTACTCTCTCTCTCTCTCTGCCAGATAGCTTGTGAACTAGTGGGACGTATATATCACAGAACATAAAAAAAGAGTAGAAGTAGCGACATGACACATTAGTACGAAAACCAGTGTAACCAAACTAATACTTATAAACCAAACGCACACTACGAATGCCGAGCTGCCATTGGTAAATAAATTCAATGCCGAAAAGGTGTACATCATAAAAGTTTCAATTACAATATGCACCTTTTTATAATGTCAACAATGATCAAAGTCAAATGACAATGATGAAATTAAGGTTGACATTTTGTAGTAACGCTACTCTACACTAGATGGAACTAGCGCCGTGTCGGACCGAAAAGAACTTTTACCTACTAAGACATAAAGGTCAAAATTGAGAAACAAGTACATTCTCAGTTTGGGATGGGACAATGCAAGTTCTAGATTGTTGATAGGGAGAACCTATCGACAAATTATACCCGTACAAACAGTTTAACACATTAATGGCCGAATACGAATACTGGTACTTAGAAGAATTTTTAGCTATTTCTTTTTTGCCTGCGGGTTGACTGGTAGAAAATGCATCTTTTTCACATTATCTTTTTATGCAATAAAGATTCAACACTAATAGGGTAAATAGATGCACAAAGAAAACAATGTGGTAGATTTCATATTTTAAAATGTTCTCTTATTTAAAACTACCTTTAACCCGCTGCTTCGCGGGCGTTAGAAAATATAACACGGGAAATATCATGTATTCTACTACTCAATTCAGATCTTTGTCTATCTGTACGCCATGTTTCATACGTTATACTAATTTTATTGATGATGGTACTAATATATTTCAATTATACGCAAGAGTCTAACCTGGAAGTGAAGCACATTTTTTTCTGGTATTGCTGCATAAGTGCCACCCTCCGCCTTTTTTAGTTCTTATGAAGTGTTCATGAAAATGCTCTGAATATATTGTGCTCATCGTCGTTTTGAACCAATTTTGCCTTCCTATCGCTGCCATCCATTTTATTATTATTATTATTAATACTTTATTGCACCATAAAATTGTACAATGCGGCGAACTTAATGCCATAAGCATTTTACTTTCGTATTCGGTTTCTTAGGAAAACTAAACGAAAACTCACTTCCAAATTGTTTTGATTCCGAGAGGGTTGTTGTAACATTGCCACGGTTTTCTGTTGTATTTGATTAAAAGTACTTTGATAGTTTCTTAGATATTTCAGTCACTGATAAACTGGTGAAGAAAAACTATATCGCGATCTAGCTGTGCTCCAATGACAGTTTTCACATGCACATCAACCAGCCGGCGACAAGAGCTCATACATTACTACTTTACCCGGCCCGGCGACCGGAAGCATTTGAAAAGGCACTTAGAAAGTAGGTATAAAATAACAATAATTATTTTATGCCACACCTGGCAATAAAGTAGCTTTTTTCGCACGCTGCGCGTACGGAACAAGCCGCTTTCTGGCCAAGTGTAGACATAAAAAGATGTACACAACACGGGAGGTAATAAAGAAAGCTCTCGATCGCATATTTACGTCCCTCGCTTGCAGCTCGGGCCGCAAACTTCTGCGATCTCGGCCTTTCTTTGTATTACCACCCTAGTTGTGTAATGTACTATTACCTACTTAGACGAATTGGAATTTACAATACCTAAGTACCGTTAAGTACGTATGACTACTACGTCATAGACAATAAATTATCGATAGATTATTATCATGTGTGCCCCCATCCGTAATTGAGTAGAATTCAAATTTTGACAGAATCTTCTAGAGAATGTACACTTTCTTCGAAGAAAATTTAACTTTATTAACCAGTAAATAAAGGTGGTTTCACTTTCTCATTTTCGGATTGGTTTCCGTGTTCATGTCAATACAAATTAATTTAAAAATACAATGAAATACATCTTACAGATGAAATGTTACGGCATGATCGGTACATTTTGGTCCCCAACTTGTATTTTTGCTCTCTAACACAGCATAACATGGAATTTTAATAAAGTTTTCACCATTTTTTCTTTACTAGAAGCGCACGGCAGCTGAAGTCAACAAAACTGTCACCGACTACGCATAGGCAATACATTGCTAATGTGAGGCACGCGGGCACCGCCCACTTACGACTTCTACTCTTTTTTATGTTCTGTGGTATATATGCTACATGTTATATATATTTAGGGTTCGAAATAACGCAAAAAACTGTGAAGTATTTTTCAATGGCGCAAATTAAACAACTTCCAATGTTCCTTCGTGAACAATAGTTTAAATAAAAATTTTGTTTTGCGTACAATTTTAAAACTTACTAATTAAATTAAAAAAATATGTATACAAAGTTTTTTAAATCTTATGCGTATTGGAAGCGGCTTAAATTACAGTTACTGCAGAAACGGTTTTTATTTTCCGCTAAGACAATAATCGCTTATAAAGGTAGATAAAGACGATAAGAATATAAGAATACTATACATGGTTACCATAAGACAGGGTATCCTAGTTTGGACCTAGGACAAGTGATTGTGGTAATACGAGTATGTGGAAGTTTTAATTTTAATTATATTTTTAGTATGCAAAGACGCCTGACTAGACAAGCGCTTGCGTATACCCTATTGGGCAGCCGAAAGAGGGGGCGGCCAAGGACCACCTGGAAAAGATCAATAGACCAAGAGGCCAAGTCGATCGGCACTAGCTGGCCTGAATTGGAGGCTGCCGCGAACCACCGTCAGAAGTGAAAATCTGTGGTTGAGGCCCTGGAGCTCTATTTTTGAATCGCTCGTCTCGCGTCGAGCGCTCGATTTCTACTGATTTTCGTTCGACATACAAAATTCCGTATTTTTGAATCACTCGACTGCAACGAATGGTCCTAACCACTCGTTTCGTAAGTCGATCGATAGATTAATTGTCAAAATTTGTGTTGATTTCAAATCGAGGAGTTTGTGCTTTTGTGCCGAATTGATTTTTTGTTACGACATTATCGAACAAAAACAAACCAAAGTGTTATTATTTACGATCTATGACAGTGTTTTGTTTGTTTTGCAACTAAAGGCAAAGATTTTTCATCTAAACAACCAATAAATATTTACTTGTTTAATTTAAAACTAATTTCATTTATTTATTATTATCTATATAAACAAAACATCTAAAGTAAAACTAAAATAATAACTAAACTAAAATATAATTAAAATAAAAAAATAAAAATAAATATCTATAATTTACAATAAAACGAAATAAAACGTTTCCGGTTTTTGTAATTTCTGCGTGGAACGGATAAAATACAATACTTCAAATTGTACTGGCAACACTTCCGGCGAACGATTCAAAAATACGGAAACACGAGATTGAATGCGACTTAGAAGACGAGTGTGACTTATGTCGCATTCGACGATACAATTTCATACGAGTGATTCAAAAATAGAGCTCCTGTGCTCCGCTAGGAGTTTAAGGGCCAAAGAAGAAGAAGAAGCAAAGATAAAGTGTACAGTATTCTTTCCCTCTTAGAGAGATAGTCACATGACACTATCACATGCCACTATCATATCACACTAATATTTTAAAGGCGAAGGTTTGTAAGTGTGTATGTTTGTAACTTCAAGTGGCTTTCCATCCGCCTCCGTAGGAATGCTCATATTCTTTTCCTGCTGTACTCTGTACTGTTCAATCCAGCTACTCCCCTTTATCTCAAAGAGCGTTTTAGTTACCTCAGTGACTCCCACGGCCGGTCACTACGTTCAGACCAGAATTTGACGCTGAAAACCCCTAGTCATACGACAAAGTTCGTTGCCAGCTCATTTACTGTAAGAGCGGTCCGGCTGTGGAATGAGCTGCCGGTTTCTATAAGGCGCTCCTCATCTCCTGCTATATTTAAATCTAAAGTTGAATTCTTTCTTTCCAAATAATTTCTAATTTTCTTTTTGTCTGTAGATAAATCCCATTTTTTTATTTAGGTAGTGTGAAATACATCTCAAATAATGTAAAAAACTTTACAGTCACCGCGCAGAGTTGACATTACACTGATAACTTCTATGCGCTGTTTAATTAACTGTCAAAGTGCTTCGCAAGGCACGTTAAGCTGTTGGTGCCGGCTGTCATGTAATGGCAGTCATAAAGCCATGTCAGAGGCCTCATGGGGGGCTTGATAACTTCTGACACTAAAACCCGCCACTGTCTTACAACACTCCACCAATCCGGACTTGGCCCCCGTGGTGGAGTATGGCCTATCCTTCCTGCGTTGCAGGAAGAGACCCGTGCCCCAGCAGTGGGGACATACAAGGGTTGATATCGTGCTATTCATCATCATCACCAGCCTACCACTATCAACTGCTGGTTATACGCCTTTTCCCAAAAATGCCATCCTTCACGGTCCCTTGCCGTCCGCATCCGCTGACTCGATGATATCATTCGTTCAGTCTTCCGGTATATGGTGCCATCATCATGACCTTTTCATTACCGTAGTCAAATGAGTTATACATCGTCCAGTAGAACTTTCATTCACACTCGACGGGTGAAGGGACCACTCGGTCCCTTCACCCGTCTAGAAGGCTAGCTAGGCTAGCCTACTCGAGCCTACGTAGGCGAGTAGGCAAACCGAGCAACTATACTATTCTGACAGCTTAGTCGGCTTAGCCCACAGGAAAATCAAGTCAATACATGCGGAGCCAACTTGCGGATTTCTTCACGATGGTGCATAAGCAATGTTTTATAAAAGAGTAGTGCAGTGAATTCAGCTTAATGTAAAAAAGGCTTAAGGCTTTGTCAGACGGAGCTACAGATAAGGCGGTCCACACGTCCGGTTCACGATAACGTCGCGGTTAATCTACACGTGGGTGATGGCTTAATTACTGGTGCTTTTTAACTAAGTAACGGGAGCTTATTTCGGTTGACAGGGTAATGCAGAACATGCGATATGGAAATTAAAAAAATATTTCGGAGGGGAGCTCTGGCAACCCTATAACTGTGCAACAATGTCTTCAATAAAAAACAATCAGTGGGAAAGCTTTTAAACACAGTGCGTCAAAACGGTCTGGCGAAGTGCCATTTGGATGTTTCCGTTAACTACCGGCAATTAGTGTACTGTGAGACGCTTAATTTGAGACAAGAAACGAAAAAGTTTTTTAGAGTGATGCGAGAATAGTAGCGAGTTACTTTTTATTATAGTTTTTAATCACCTCGGCCGACAAACGTATCAAACAAGATTCGTATCCTGTCGTTATTAAGATAAAGTAATTTATAACATTAATTTGGTCCGATTCGCTACCTGTAATGCAATTTTGTCACAATCTTATAATGACCATTAAACATCGAGAGACAATTTATTTTTATTCGTTATGGCCTATTTATTCATTTCAATCAATAAAACCAGTTATTTATAGGCACATTTGAGCGTTAAACGTTTGAGTGAAGAACGACCGCATAAATTATTAGAACGAAAATTTATTGGTGATGCTGTAAAAACATATAGCATTTGACTTGCCCCTGATTAGTGCCGCAATTATATCGATAGTTTAGCGGATGTCGATAAAATACCGGGCGGCGGGACGTGACTGCAAACTGAAACGGTTTCAAATTACAATTGCTGCAGGGTGATTGAAAATGGCTCTTAAGGTGAGTGGCCTTAGGGCGTCGAGGTTATGTATGCGGGTCGCAGAGACGCGAATTCGATTAAAAAATGTGATTTGTGACCGCCACTCCGCACGTGTTTTATTTTGCAAGAGTTTGGACGTGACAGGCTCGTCAAGTTTGCGAGGAAAAAATGGCGCGTCGCGTAAACGTTGCGCTCTCGAAGCAATTTCGTGCTTATCTTGTGAGTTGTGGCCGCAGACAGACGTGGAGATGGTTCTTTTTTCTCGTTTCAATTCAAAACAAATCGTATTACATTGTATTGACAATGAGCGTACGGAAAAACCGTTTCAACGATTATTGTCATTCAAATAAGCTGCTTAAAGTCGTTCAAAAAGTACCGTATAGAATTGAACGCTGAACTTGCATACGAAAATAGATAAAAAGCGCTTTAGACATGCAAAAGCAGCGAGCGTTTGTCAGTCAGTGCGCGTTTAATGTGGAGCCATCATTCACACCTGTCACAGCACTCACAGCGCTCCTTTGAACTGCGACAGACGCAGACGGGGCACGGCGCTAGTCGACAGCGATTTGTATGGCGCGAGTAAATCACTTTTGAAGTAATTTATGTCCGAGTGCCGCATGCTAGAAACGGGATGAGTTATCGGTACGCTTTTTATCGATACTTTTTGTCTCACGACTCTCCTAATAGAGAATTTATATGCTAATTGCTACTTCATTAAGTAGGCGTGGAATTGTTTTTTATCGATGTTCCTTTTTACAAATAGATATTTATTCACTATGAAATAGATGTTTCAAATGGATTTGCTTATTTTAGCTATTGTTTTTGTTAGCATAATTTTATCGTTTGTCACTACTTAGAACAAGAACGATGGTTCGTAATTTTTTGTTGTGGAGGAGTTTATTTCTGAGCGCTGCGGTGTCACGACCCTATTGTGCCGTGACGTTTGACGCGCATGTCAGCCGGGAAACCGCTCCTCCATTCAAAGTACACGTGTTGTTTGACAGCTTTTGTGTTCGCCGCGCGGGAAAAAAAGAGGACAAAGCAAAAAGGTGACAGCCGAATAATCAGCGCGACTATTTATCATATTCGAGCGGCTGTCACCGCACGTCCATTTGACAGCTGACGTTTAATGACAGTCGTCGCTTTGAAGTGTCAAGCGGGTCGGTTAATGAGTGGCGACTCAAAGGCCAATTGCCTCGGTTTCCTTTGCCGCGACGATTGATGTGGGGCGATTATTAACTTTAACGTCCGTGCTAGTGTTTTGTAACCGTTTGGTTATTTTAAAGAAGGCGTATTTGTCACTGCCATTGCTGAAATATTATGGAAATTTAATGTTATTTATGGGCTCTTCAAGCCGTGTTCAACGCTTGTGTGTGTCAATAGGTCTGTAAGGACATTGTGTTTTGATTTCGCAACACTTAGCGAAACTTTTTGTTGAGTTACGAAACCCGGAAACTACCCGTTTTCGGTTTCAGGTCATGGCTGTAACCTGTTGACTTTTCCTTCTTCTTCGACAATCTTATTGGCAAGTCTGTGTACACTTTGTCATGAGGCGGTACTTAGATACGGAATTTCAGACTAGAGCCGTCTCATATTTTTAATAGCAGGCTATAAGCGGGTCTGCCCACGCCAAGGATCCTCGCCCGTGGGTGTAGGTGATCGGAGGCGCTCAGTAAATCACTGCGGCTCGCTCTGTGCGCGTAATTGATGGCACTGGCGGTTGATTTGTGCGCGCCTCTATGTAAATACGTTGCCACTGGCGTTGCAGCAATTACTTTCCAGCTGTCACCAACGGCTTGGTGTTGCCTGATTTACTCTTTCCTGGCGTTGTGACTTCCGCGTCAGTTTCAATCAAGATTAACGTAAAATTTAAAAACGATGTTAATCAGAAAAAGAAAAACAACTCTGCCTACCAGTTTGTAACACAAAAGGAGTTTCCATTAAAAATGTTACCGCAATAATTTTCGATATTACAATGGTGGTACAAAACACGACACAAAGGCGACGGAAGCGTATGCACGAGTCGCGGCGACAGTTTGTTACGTTCATGAATGTATGAATTCCTTTATTTCCACAACCTTTATGTTTGCTTCGACCTTATTCCGCTGCAACAATGTCACGCGGGTGGTAAAATATTGCCCGATTCTTTTTGCCACACACACAGATATTATTACATTTCTCTCTATGCGTATTTCTGTCACGAGCAGGTGCATTGTTGATTACTACGGATTTCTTCCTTTTAACCTAAACATAAACTGCATTGAAATTGTGATGGAGTGCGTCTTATTACAGAATTAACGAAAGAGCTCCTTAGCTTTCACTATTACCATCATCGATATCAATCCTTGTATGTCCCCACTGTTAGAGCACGGGTCTCTTGCTGCATCGCAGGAAGATTAGGCCATACTCCACAACGGGGGCCAAGTCCGAGTTAATGTGGGTTGTAAGACAGTGGCGGGTCTTACTGTCAGAAGTTATCAAGGCGCCCATGAGGCCTCTGACATGGCTTAACGACTGCTATTACATGACAGCCGGCACTTGCGGCTTAACGTGCCTTGCTAAGCACGGAAGCAATGGTAAAAATGCCACTAGCGGTATTCACAGGACGGTCACCCATCCTGCACCTTACCGCGCCTGTTGTTGCCTCAAGTGATTGATACCAATCACTCGGTTCGACTAGGCCTACTACTAGACCATCTGGTGGAGGGCCTGCCAACGCTGCGTCGTCCAGTCCGTGGTCACTTAAGCTTTAGCTTTACTGTAGCTTTAGTTTTCAGCTTTACTATTCCAATTCCTGGATTGATATGCGTGGCTGCGAAAGCAAATTGGAATTGTTCAGCGTTTCGTATTAAATCGGCCGTCGTCGGCGCAGAGGAATCGCCGAAACAAAAGCAATCACCACCCCATTCGATTCAGGACGTCCTGCCTGCCTCGGTCGTGTTTTTCTAACTCGCCGGGCATTCGAGCCCGCCGGACCGCCCAAAGCCATTATGCGATATTTACGTGACTCCACATAAATCACTGGCACAATAAAATAACAAAAAAAGAAGAAATAATAATGAAATCATCGCGCGCCATTGCACCGCTGCTTTACTGCATATGGCTTTCGCGCTTCGCCGCATACACATTTTAATTTTATTTCCCAGACAAAGGAATAAAGATTTGCCGCCGGCCGTAAATGTCATAGTCGTTTTCGGAAACAAATAGTGTCAACGCAAGTAACGTGATATACAATACAATACAGATAAACGTGTCTTCATTAAGAACTGGCCGCTCATGAGTGAATACGAAAGTAATATATCGACACGTTCCACTCATTAAGTCAAGGACTTATAATGTTGAATCATTTTTTTTACATACATACATAACCTCACGCCTGTATCCCAGAGGGGTAGGCAGAGACCAGGGACTGCCACTTGCCACGATCCTGACAGATCACTTTCGCTTCATCAACGTTCATAAGTCGTTGCATGCACGCACGCCGGTTCCGGGTACTTTTTATCTTTCCCTTTGCTAATACATCTCCTATTTGGTCGATGTAAATCCGTCTGGGACGTCCCTTACCAGCCCTTCCCCTCACATTCGCAATATATATTTGTTTCGTCAATCTTTCTTCCTTCATCCTCTCCACGTGTCCAAGCCAACGCAACATTCCTTTCTCAATTCTAGTCACTAGGTACATCCTCTTTCAGTGCAAAACGTTCTTTAATCAGACTATTGCGTATCTTGTCATTCAAAGTAACACTACACATAGGTACTTCTCAAGGACCTCATTTCAATTGCATTAATTTTACTTTCTTGCTTCTTTTGCCACACCCAAGTCTCGCTACCATACATAAGTGTTGGGACCAGCACGCCACTATGAATAGCCAATCTAGCTCTTTTGGAGATGTTTCGGCTGCACACAATGGAGTGCAAGGCACCGTTTACACAATTTCCCGCCTTCACTCTTCTTTTCTCTTCTCTTCTTTAATTTTTTTTTATGTGCTCTATAATGCAGGTATAGGCCTTCTTTCTGTTAGAATCACTTTTTTATGTTGTCTATAGGTAATCGTCCCACTGCAGGGCACAAGCCTTCTCTCAGATAGTATGGGCTTAATTACTAAGCGTGCCTGCTGCGTATTGGCAATTTCAATTTAAGCGCTGAGGTATTTGAACACCACAGATTACCTCACGATGCTTTCCCTTACGCTAGCGATTGGTATTTCTTCACAAATCTGTATAATTTATTTATTTTATTTATTTATTAGGTTTTTCAACAGACGCACACTTAAAAACCTATTTAGAGGCTAAAAATTTCACCCATGCCGCGATTCGAACCCGCAACCTCTGGCTATCCGTACCAGCGCTCTACCAATTGAGCCAATGGGCGACTCACGGCATCAGTGAAATTTCGAACCTCTTTACAATATTCTCTGTATTACGTACAGGCAGCGACATCTGACTTAAGCAAATTGCATTACTTACAGCCCCGACTACCTACTTTGCAGTTAGGTTTAACATCGGAACGATATCACTGTACCCACATGATTACACTATTTTTATTTTTAATGCACTAACCCGTGCTAAGGAACAAATTTAAAAACCTATTTAGAGGCTAAAAATTTCACCCATGCCGGGATTCGAACCCGCAACCTCTGGCTATCCGTACCAGCGCTCTACCAATTGAGCCAATGGGCGACTCACGGCATCAGTGAAATTTCGAACCTCTTTACAATATTCTCTGTATTACGTACAGGCAGCGACATCTGACTTAAGCAAATTGCATTACTTACAGCCCCGACTACCTACTTTGCAGTTAGGTTAGACGCACACTTTACAAATTTAGAGGATGGCGGCGTCAATAACGTCAGTCTCTTTACAAAATTAAGGCTTTTATTTCACACCAGCACACAACAGCAAATACAATGACAATCAGAAATAGTTTCCTATTCACCTGAGGTTATAGCGTCTCTTTATAACCAAAAATCCCACGAGCACGTCCTGCTGTCACAGACGTAGTGGAGAGAAGAACGATTGACCGAGTTACCGAGTGAATGATTGAATTGAATGAGTGAGCGGTCAATCGATGGAAATCCATCGTGCCCGTGAGTGAACGATAATTACAATGTTGCCACAACCACCCCCCTACGGAGAATGGTAAGTGGGATATACTATAAAGGTTACATTGCAAATGTTTACCTAGACTTATGTGGTAAGTATACTGGCTGTATATGGCAAACTTAATATTACAGAAAACATAGCAATACATATTATTTAGAATGGCATAAAAGGTATGTATGACTATAATGTAGCGAGCTTAATATTACCTTAAACACAGCAAAATCAGGCATACAGCCTTGCTTAGACACAGTAGGGAGTTAAACAACATGACATGTTTAACTTACTATAACATATCCTAACTTAATATATGCAAGCCTATTATTAAAGACCTCTTGTGGATACAAAAACAAAATTATTAAATATTGTTCCAAAATTATACAAACTTTGTTTTATTTACCTTTGAGTATTTACATAACTATACTCCTGCACAACATGTGTTACACCTTTGTGAAATGAAAAGAATACAAGATGCCTAATTACTGTATTTACCAATCTTTTATGTTTTTAAACCTAACCTGTCTCCCTGAACGGGTGCGTTTAATGAATGCAGGTAGGGTCGGTACAGGCGAATGGACCACAGGTAGAGGCGGCGCTACCTGGACCGGGGATGGGTCCATGGTAGGCTGCAAGAAAGGCGAGCCCACCTGGGTTGGTGGCACGAGTGACTGCTTGGCAGAAACCGGCTGCGGGGGAGGCTGGTCCCCATGACCTGACTGCGGGGTCCGTTCCAGGAACGCTGGCTTAACACGGTCTACGCTAACTACTGTTGTTTTACCTTTTAGACTGATAGTAATGGTTTTACCATCTCTGGAACGCCCTATAACCGAGTAGGGCCCTGTGTATGGAGGTTGCAGGGACCGGCGGATGGTGTCATCGCGTAAAAAGATGTGTGTCGCCGTGGCCAGTTCCTTAAAAACGAATGGCGTTTTTGTGGTATGATGTACAGCAGGTACCGGACGAATGGCAGCCATTTTCCGCCGTAGCTGTACGACGAAATCAGCTGGGTTGTCGACGGAGGTTGGGTTAGTTTGTTGAACTAGTAGCTCACCAGGGAGGCGGATGGGTTCGCCATACAGCATCTCAGCTGCAGTGGCTTTCAGGTCTTCCTTGACGGCTGCACGCATACCCAGCAGTACCAAAGGTAGGGCCTTGGTCCATGCGCCTTCGTGGCACATAAGGGACGCTTTAAGTTGTCGGTGCACGCGCTCTATCATGCCATTGGCACAAGGATGATATGAAGTGGTTCTTACCCGTTTGGTGTCAAACTGGACCATGAGGCGGCGGAATAGATCCGACTCAAACTGCGTACCTTGGTCTGTAGTTAGTGTCACGGGGACGCCGAACCGAGAGACCCATTCCCGGGTGAATGTTTCAGCAACCTCCTCTGCTGTGATGGAGCGCATGGGCCATGCTTCCGGCCATCTGGACGCTCTGTCTATGGCAGTGAGGAGGTAGCGGAACTCGTTGCTAACTGGTAGGGGACCTACAATGTCTATATGAACCTGCATGAAACGCCCAGATGGTTGGTTAAAGCTGCCCATCGGCGTTGAGATATGTCTCGACACTTTGCTGCGTTGACATGCTAGGCAAGACCGGGCCCATTCTCTACAGTCCTTCCTAACTGATGGCCATACGTACCGCTCGGTAACCAGCTTGGTTGTTGCCCTTGCGCCGGGGTGACTCAGGTTGTGCAACTTGTCGAACACCGCACGGCGAAACCAGGGAGTTAGGTACGGGCGAGCTTTTCCCGAGGATACGTCGCAAGTGACATAGACATTGGTTCCTGGAATATTTACCTTAGTCAAGCTCAGTCCAGAGGAACCAGTCAGTGTTGCGAGCTCGGTGTCAGTCTCCTGTGATTTTGCTAGGGCTTCGTAGTCCTGCTCGAGCGCGATGGCTTCTATACGTGACATCGTATCAGCTACCACATTGTCCTCACCTTTTATATACTTGATGTCCGTGGTAAATTGGCTGATAAAGGATAGCTGGTTAAGCTGTGGAGGGGGTAGCTTTTCTCGCCGCTGGACGAAAGCGTACAGCAGCGGTTTGTGGTCAGTGAAAATCGTGGCATGCTGGACCTGCAGTATATGCCGGAAATGTTGCACGCTCTCGTAAACGGCGAGCAGCTCCCGGTAGTAGGCCGGCCACTCAATTTGCTTCGGTGTAAGCTTCTTGCTGAAGAAAGCTAGAGGGACGTACTGACCGTTAACCAACTGTTGTAGACAAGCACCAATGTGGATGCTCGACGCGTCAGTGAAAAGACCGAGCGGAGCGTCAAGCACGGGGTGCTGCAGCAAGGTAGCTTGAGCTAGGCTCTCCTTGCAGGCCGCAAAACTCTGAAGGAGGTCAGGTGTCCATATGAATGGCTTCGCACCTTTCCCTTGGAGCTCCGTGAGTGCGTTAATCAATGGTGCTTGATTCTTAGCAGCGTGAGGGATAAAACGACGGTAAAAGTTCATCATTCCCAGAAATCGACGCATGCCTTGAACAGTTTTGGGAGGGGCATAATCTACAAGGGCTTTTATGCGGTCTGGGGGAGGACGAGTACCTTCTGCGGTGATATGAAAACCTAAGAATAATACCTCACTAGCTCCTAAGATGCACTTAGCTGGATTTACTACGACCCCATAATCCTGCAAACGTTGAAAAAGAATTCGGAGATGCTCTATGTGTTGACTTTTGTCCTTTGAATAGACTAAAATGTCATCGACATAAGGAAAACAGAATTGCAGTCCCCGAGTAACCTCATCAATAAATCTCTGGAACGTCTGGCCGGCATTGCGCAGACCAAATGTCATAAAAGGAAATTCAAAAAGCCCAAAGGGGGTTGTGATAGCTGTTTTGGGAATATCAGGGTCGCTCACAGGGATTTGATGATAGGCTTTAACTAAATCTATCGTGCTGAATATCGTGGCTCCGGCTAAATTGTGAGAAAAATCATTAATGTGCCGTACCGGATAGCAGTCAGGGATGGTCCTGGCATTCAGGGCGCGGTAATCGCCGCATGGACGCCAGGCGTCTTCCTTCTTAGGGGCCATATGCAATGGAGAGGACCATGAACTCTTGGAGAGCCTCGCTGTCCCGGAACTCACCATGTCCTCGAACTCCTTCTTGGCCTCAGTAAGTTTCTGAGGAGCCAGGCGGCGGGGACGGCAGGAGACGGGTGGGCCGCTAGTAGTATTAATGTGGTGTACAGTCTCATGTTTGATCACTCTTGGGAGGCCGTGCGGGCGAGTTATATCGGGGAACTCGGCTAGCAATTGTGTGAAACTCGAGTTTCCGGAGATTATGGACTTAATACTGGCCTGGTCAGTTGTAGCGCTGGTAGCAGGCGAGGAGAGTCCAGTAGAAGCGTCCACTAACCTCTTGGTACGGCAGTCCGGCAGAAGATGGTAATGAGCCAAGAAATCTGAGCCAATTATGGCAATGTCAACATCCGCTATGACAAACTGCCACACAAACTCGCGTCGAAGACCTAAATTGAGATGTAGGGAAACCAAACCATATGTTCTAATGCTGCTGCCATTCGCAGCTGTTAGGCCATAGTCCTGCGACTGCTTGCGACCTGGGAACCAGCTGCGAGGTGCGCAGCAGAGGTCCGATCCAGTATCAATGAGGTACCGACGTTTAGTGCGTTGTTCGGTAACGAAGATGCGGCGGCCAGCAGGAAGACAGTCAGTAGCCGCCACTACTGACTGCTCCGGGTGTTTTCCGTGAAACTGCAATTACCAGTGCACTTTGTGGCCTTTGTTCTAAAACGTTTGTGGTACCAACACCATCCATTTCGCGTTGGTGTAGCCCCTCTGGATCGGTTTGGAGTCGCTGATGGAGATCGGTTGCGCGACCTGCTTCTCTGCAGTGCTGCCACCTGGCGAGTCAGCTCACTTACCTGGCGGGCAAGGTCCTGAAGAGGGTCCGGAGCAGTGGTCGCGCAGATGACTCTGGTAGAGGGCGAAACCTCCGCGATTCGGTCTGCAAGCTCGGCCACCTTATCTAATGGTAGGTCTGCCTGAGCAGCCAGTATGGCCTGGATATGCTCCGGCAGGCGGCGGAGCCACAGCTGGCGTACAATGGAGTCGTCCCCTATGCTAGTCCCTGCCAAGGTCCGAAGGTGTCTGAGAAACTGGGTAGGCCTCCGGTCACCCAATTCCTCATCCCCTAACAATTGTGCTAATCTTTTTTCCTTAGATAATGAGAGCCTACTTATTAGCTCTGACTTTAAATGAGTGTACTTGTTCTCGGCCGGTGGGTTGTTCACTACCTCTTCTACCACGTCTATCACGGACTCGGTGAGGCTGGCCACAATGTGGTTATATTTAGTGTCCTCCGCTGTGATACCAGCTAAGGCGAAACATGCCTCTGCCTGACTAAACCACGAGGTTGGCTTTCCTGACCAAAATGGTGGTAGCTTACATGCCACCTTGGCAACCTGCGGTCCCTCATACCTATCCCGACCGTCCTGCACACTACTGTCAAGTGATTTCGTTACTGGCAACATTTTGATTGGTAAATACACTAACTAAATAACCTAAAAATAGGATAATCTAAGTATAAAGTTAGCGAAATACAGTGAGGGTTACCCCGCGTCCGTTGTAAACGAGGTTC
Organism: Yponomeuta sedellus; assembly: GCA_934045075.1. Lineage (NCBI taxonomy): Eukaryota > Metazoa > Arthropoda > Insecta > Lepidoptera > Yponomeutidae > Yponomeuta > Yponomeuta sedellus. The sequence continues at coordinate 1,071,773 of OW203727.1, read as the reverse complement.
ACGATGTCCCGTGGCAGCCGGCCATCGATCCGGGCGCGCGTGGCCGGATGGCAGGCAGGACGCGTCGCACGTCGCAGCAACGGGTGCCGGGTGCGCGTAGGCGGAGGATCAGTCGTCGACGGCGCCACTCAGCGCGGCGCGGCGTGAGGTGTAGGTGCAGGTGATGCCAGTGCTGCCGGCGCGGCACAAACGGCGCCGGCGCGGCAAGTGCTGGCACGAGCGGCACGTGCGGCGGGCACAAGCGGCGTGGCTCAGAGGGCGCGCGCCGCGTCGGCGCGGCAGGCACTCAGCGTGGGCTTAGCAGGGCGGGCAGCACGAAAGGTCGGGCGCGGCAGGCGCGTGGCAGCGCGGTGGCGCGAGGCGGCGGCCGCGTGGCAGCGCGGTGGAGCAGGCGCCGCGTGGCAGCGCGGGCGCCGCGTGGCAGCGCGGTGGCGCGGGGCGGCGGCTGCGTGGCAGCGCGGTGGAGCGGGCGCCGCGTGGCAGCGCGGGTGCCGCGTGGCAGCGCGGCGGAGCGGGCGCCGTGTGGCAGCGCGGTGGCGCGGGCGCCGTGTGGCAGCGCGGTGGCGCGTGGCGGCGGCTGCCGTGGGCAGCGCGGTGCGGCGGCCGCGTGGCGGCGCGATGGAGCGAACGCTTGGCGGCGCAGGGCGGCGCCCGCGTGGCGGCGCAGTGCGGCGGCCGCGTGGCGGCGCGCTGAAGTAAGCGCCTAGCGGCGCAGGGCGGCGCGGCGTGGCAGCGGAGCAGCAGCGGGGCAGGGCCGATTAGCCCCATTTTCTGTTGAGCGTCATCGTATGAACGCGGTGCGACGGAGCGGCGGCGTAACAAAAACCTCGCGTGACAGTGTTCTGTCAGGGGTCACCACTTTAGAGGATGGCGGCGTCAATAACGTCAGTCTCTTTACAAAATTAAGGCTTTTATTTCACACCAGCACACAACAGCAAATACAATGACAATCAGAAATAGTTTCCTATTCACCTGAGGTTATAGCGTCTCTTTATAACCAAAAATCCCACGAGCACGTCCTGCTGTCACAGACGTAGTGGAGAGAAGAACGATTGACCGAGTTACCGAGTGAATGATTGAATTGAATGAGTGAGCGGTCAATCGATGGAAATCCATCGTGCCCGTGAGTGAACGATAATTACAATGTTGCCACACAAATATAGACACAATTTACAATAAATCAAGCCACAGTGTGAATCCAATAACTGAAAAACACAACATTCACATCACATATCATTTAAGACTTAAGGACTACAAGTTGGCGCGCTTACCTATTGGAACTAAAAACAATAAAGGCATTAAGTTACATTTTTAGCTATGGATGATGTTGACCCTAATTGGATCAAATTTGATCTGAATTTACTAAGCGTACATGCAAATAAATTTATGACCGACCATCCATGTACTAATGACTTAGAAAATAAAGTCATTGGTATATGGTTGGACTGGGAATTAATGTACATTCAGCTAAAATCAAGCAATACTCAAGTGCTTTTTCAAAGTAATAAATTATATAAAATCGTATTTTCCGTGCAATAACTCACTCGTTACATGATAATAACAAAAGCTTTCGGGGACCCCAAAAAATAATATATCAAATGGATATTTATGTTGAAAAGAACACGCTTTGTCATCGTATTTAAAACCCTTATCTGTCGTCCGACGCGGCAAGGCATTGTGAACCTTAACGCGGCAGAAACAGGAAGTGTTTGCTAATACGGTTTTATAGTTTTTTTGCTCCCCATTACGTCTCGGTCGGTTAACTTGGTACGCCATAAAATGGTGGCGTCATAGATCCATTTTAATTTTCCGGGCCCCGTCGTGAATTTACTTAATTGGTTAGACAATTATAATTAGTCAAAGGCGGCGTTGATGTCCGACTTTCGTTGTTTATCTGATGATTTTGACGTATTAAATTGTGGGTTTTAAGTATAATTTCGACAGCGCTGAAGGCGTTAGATACTGCTTTAATTAAGTCGGGTTTCGGTAATTTATTACGGACGGAATTTTAATTGGAGCGTTTTTTTGGCTGACTACTACTGTTATGAGCGGTAGAAGATCCTTATTTTTCATACTATTAGCTTCATTTTATGTATGACATTATGTTTAGCATTATTTATAACAGGTGACTGTTATTTTTTTTTAAATTATTTCATGCAGCTTATAAACGTACCAATTCTAGGGCACAGGCCTTCTTTCAAAAATAAAGAATATGGGCTCTATTAGGTACCACGAGGCCTTTGTCCGACATTGGACATCTCAATAATGATAATTTGTTCTTACCAATATAATTTTTTACTATTTTTAATATTTACAAATCTACCAAATATCTAAACTGTTTTTATTAGTATTTTAATTTATGAATTTAAAATATATTGATGTTACAATATGATTATGATTTAAAACATTCTGTTTTTTGGAATAATGTAGCAATCAATTTTATTAATGGATTTTAAACTATTGAAATGTAATAAGTACAATTAAAATTTTATACAAGTGAATAGTTAATGAATGCATGCTCAAATACAAAATAAAATGTTTTATATTTAAGTGCATGTAATGTTAAATTGGGAAAATAAAGGCAATAATAATAATAATAATAATAATAATAATAATAATAATAATAATAATAATAATAATAATAATAATAATAATAATAATAATAATAATAATAATAATAATAATAATAATAATAATAATAATAATAATAATAATAATAATAATAATAATAATAATAATAATAATAATAATAATAATAATAATAATAATAATAATAATAATAATAATAATAATAATAATAATAGGTACCACGTGCGCCCACCGCTGATTGGCTATTTGAAGCCCTGGGATAATAATTATTGAACACCTCAAACACGTTAGCCACTGGTATTGCTACTGCAACTTCACAAATGAAGTTCTTCACACATAACTTAGATAACAAAGTCTCGCGCTTCGGAGTCCATTGTTCTATCCACTGGACTGCCACCGCTCTTAGGAGTTTTTTTGTCCATTTTGTCTCCTAAATGATCTAGATTTTGAAATGGACACCTAGTTTGAATTGTAACGTTCATTAAGCCGCAGTTTCTGTGCTACTTAGAATAAAACCTTTTCATTTCATTTCATATGTCGTATGATAATTTCAACTACTTTTCGATCGCCCGACCCCTTACTCAAGTCGAAATAAGCCTCATTTCAACGCCATAATGTAATAAAAAGGAGACTCTCGGACAATCAATCTATCATGTCTTACAAAGAACAACCCCTAATGATGTCACAAAATAATTAATCAGTTATTACATGGTTAACCAAATTTTAACTGGAATTGACATGACCGAACTTTGGTACAGTTATTTTATCTATTCGCATATTATACAATAAAATGAAAAAGGCCTTAATGAGACCTCTTAGAAAGTAGAGTTAGGGAAATTATCATAAGAAACATTTTGAAAATGTAATGTTAATCTACTGTTAACAGCTGTCAGTTGGCCAAAGTGCATACAAAAAAAACAAAGAACAGCTGTTAACAATAGATTAAAACAGCGTGCACGAGAAGCTTGCCATTAATGTCCTAATAAAGTATGAATTTTAGTTTGTAAAACGGGCCCTAGAGGTAGAGACCTCTAGAGATTATATCTCATCCTGCGTGCCCTATAATAGATTACAAAAATCTTCCATTAGACATGATTACTATAAAAATCTAGTTCTTGCTCGGTTTTACCGCAATCATACATAACACATTCACACAAAAAACATAGTAAATTGAGTTTTCATCTGTTAACCATTAGACTTTTAAAAGAGAACGAATATCAAAGAGATTTTTAAAATATAGTTATCTTCAACCACTATTGCTAACAATACTTTGAAAATCAATTGGACCTACCCACATAATAACAATTATTCTATTCTCACTCACATAGAAGATACAAATCGTTGTATCTACGAAATGAGATGATTTATACAGCCTTCAGTGGTACCTTCACTCACGATATCAACCCCTGTATGTCCCCACTACTGAGGCATGGGTCTCTTCCTGCATCGCCAGAAGGTTAGGCCATACTCCACCATGGGGGCCAAGTCCGGGTTGGTGGAGGATTGTAAGACAGTGGCGGACCTTACTGTCAGAAGTTATCAAGTCGCCCATAAGGCCTCGGACATGGCTTAACGACTGCCCTGACATAACGGCTGACACCAACAGCTTAACGTGCCTTGCGAAGCACGGAAGCGCTCGAAAAAAATACTACTAGCGGCAGTCACGGAACGGTCACTAATTCTGCACCTGACCACGTGTGTTGTTGCTTAACTCAAGTGCTTGGTTCCAATCACTTGGTTTGACTAGGCCACGAGCGCTTTACTCACACTAGATGGATAAAGGTGCCACTCGGACCCGAGAGTGCCTGCGATTTTGTTTTTCAGATAGTTTGGCTTGCCCAGCACCTGTGCTATCCTTACAGCTAAGTCGGCCTAGCCCACAGGACGTCGAAGTCAACGTGAGTCCATAGCGAGTTACGGGAAAGTTAGGCACATCTGCAAAATTGTAGTAGCAATCATCATCATCAACGACCCATTATGTCCCCACGCAGAGGCACGGGACTCTTCCCTGAGGAAATTATAGCCCAGTATAGGTGCACACTGCACAGGTCTCTTCCCTGAGAAAGTTATAGGCCAGTATATAATAGGTGTAATGGCAATACCATACGCTGATGTTGAAGGAAAATATCGTCGGTATAAAGGTAAAACTCATTAACTCCTTTTCCAATTTTATATTTACCATTACCATTTCAGCCTATTGCAGTCCACTGCTGGACATAAGCCTCCCCCAGGGTGCGCCACAAGACCCGATCTCCCGTTTTCGCCATCTAGTCACCACCAGCCACCTTTTTCAGGTCGTCGGTCCATCTGGCCGGAGGGCGTCCTACACTAAGCTTGCCGAGTCGTGGTCTCCATTCGAGAACCCGTCTGCTCCAACGATCATCGGTTCTGCGACAGATGTGACCAGCCCACTGCCACTTCAGCCTGCTACACTTCTGATTTTTTTATTTATAAACTGATAATTATTTTTGCCCAAAAATAACACTATCTAGTTTACTCATAAAAAAACAACGATGGGTGAGCGTTTTTATTTCTGTGCTAAATATTACATTTAGTATCTCAAATTCACATTAGCGCAGTTTCTACGATTAGGCTCATTTGCAGTTACTGAATTTTACCTTTATACCGACGATATTGGGTTTGAAAATAAAACTATTTTCCCTAATACACCAGTTCACCTTCACGTTGCCTAATATGATACGTTACCGGGTATAAAAACAGCCGAATACGAATGCAAATGTAATACAATTACACGTCATTTATAATCTCAACATGACATGTTGTATTTTAGGTCGAGCCGTCGCGTCGTGGCTAAATTGTCAAGTCAATAAGTGAGTTGTCATATTGTCACTCACTTGTCTATTTTAGCGGAGCGCCATTGTGCTATCGACTTGTGTTTGAACTATCGAGTGTTTGCGCAACACTATTGTGCTTACTTCCTGTCATAGAATAGATGGTGTGGTGTAATATCGCTGATGTTGTTATTATTTTTATTAAAATTGTTTATTGGAAGAAAATATATATTCATAGGCGAGCTTAATGGTACTTAGCATTATCTATCAGCTGACCTGATACCTGTATACAGGATTTTTCATAGCGCAGGTATCAGAAGCACTTACCAAAAATGTGAGTACAGTGCTACACAAGAAATAAGTCTCGCGGATGTACCTGCGCAGATGACCAAATTTTGGATGTGCGGCAAGTTGATCGACCAATCAGATAGTTTCATTTTAGGGCAGGCCGCGCGCCTTTGTTGCTATTCGTTGATTCAACGTCATCCATGCAGGTGACTATTAGTTTGGCAATATTAGCGTGAGCGAAATAGGTAGCGCTACTGTTGCAATCAATTCTGCACCTTAACCGTATCGGTTAAAGATCATGTTGAATGTACTTATAGCTTCGGGTACTTTCGTTACACTTCTTCCTAGTCTGCGCGAACGTAGATTCCTGAAGGGACTTTTATGATGTATAGTACTGTAACACAATTTAATGTCATACTACGTCGTAACATGATGTGAATTTGGTTTCGTATTTTATTTGTGTCAATAAAGATTATTATTATTATTATATAATATTATATTTTTGCAGATATCGGCACCACATCTACACTTTTACTCTTATATTGGCGCTCGTGTGCTAGTCGAACCGAGTGATTGGAATCAATCACTTGAGTTAAATAACAATAGGTGCGGTCAGGTGCAGGATGAGACCGTTCCGTAACTACCCCACGTTAAGCTGCCGTTAAGCCACTTTAAGCCGTTTGTGCAGACTGTCATGTAATGGCAGTCGTTAAGCCATGTCTGAGGCCTTATGGGGGGGCTTGATAACTTCTGACAGTAAGGCCCGCCACTGTCTTCTGTCTTACAATCCTCCACCAACCCGGACTTGGCCCCCGTGGTGAAGTATGGCCTAACCTTCCTGCGATGCAGGAAGAGACCCGTGCCCCAACAGTGGGGACATAAAAAGGTTGATATCGATCGATAGTCTTATATTATAAAGAGTAATACTTCACTGATGCCGGTGAGTCGCCCATTGGCTCAGTTGGATAGAGCGCTGGCACGGATAACCAGAGGTCGCGGGTTCGAATCCCGGCATGGGTGGAATTTTTAGCCTCTAAATAGGTTTTTAAATTTGTCCTTAGCACGGGTTAGTGCATTAAAAATAAAAATAGTATAAGGAATAATTTTTTTTTATATGATGACGATGATGATAGTTCCGACCCTTATCGATCACAGCGACTAGGTACTTCAACTCGCACTGTGGTGGCGGTACGCTCGCATAATAAAATGACTTAAAGCGAGCCTGAGAAAAAAGTTTGGCTATACCTGTTTTGTAAATGTTCCGATCTGCCGCATTTGAGACATGGCAGCACACTGTCAATGTACGTCTAATTCGGGATGCAAAAAAAAAGTGAATTGCCTGAATCGAAAACCATTTCGAGCTTAGCATCCAAACTACAGTATTTTTAATGTAAGAGATTGTTATCATAAAAGATGAGCCTTATTTTGAGTAAATGATAATATTTAAATGCCCTTCATATGACCTCTGATCACCTCTATGATGACGTCACATGTTAAATCGTCTGTGGTAGTAGTTATTCTGTGGAAAAACTACCAATGGCCTGTCAACTTCATCTGTCAAACACATCGATGTCATTCACATGTCACACTAAACCACAGAGTATGAAACATATGACGTCACATCGAATAATATTTACTTTAATTAAATAACAATGATAATATTTTCTAAGGTTAACACGAGCAGTAGACATAATTAAAACTGTTTTTATACGGATTTATGCTCGTTTATTACATTTTTACATTTTTACGAAACGTTGGAAAATTGTAAAAATGTAATAAACGAGCGTAAATCCGTATAAAAACAGTTTTAATTAATTATAACAATGATAAACTCGATTAATCACGAAATAAATGAAATTAGTTTCTTAAAATTACGTCTACTATCAGAATATAAAATAAAATCCGATCATAAAAAAAACTTTGCATCCCTAATTGATCGCAGCAGGTGGACGTTTCAGGCGTTTCTTTTCTGTTTATATATTTGTATACAGGGTGTCCCAAAAATCAACGTCAAGCCGAAAGCGGTTGATAGGCCAGGCGATGACATTTATTAGAAAAATACTTAAAAAGTATAAGTTGAAAAAAATCTCGTCTATAAAAATGTAATACAAAAGCTCTAAGTTTCATAAATAAATACGTAATTAATTAATCATTTATGCTACGTTTAGAAAAAGACATTCAACCTGACAAGACAAACCAATGTTTCAAATAAACATAATAGATCTTTGGAAATCACTGTTTAATTAATCTTAACACAACATTGAATCAAACATAAATTCCGTCTATCGACAGTATTAATTAATATTTATAAAGCGAAGAGAAAAAACACGAGTTTTATTAATCAACTCTTTGCTACAATAGTATGATTTATGTCCGTCATCGATTCGACACGAGATCTCGATTGAATCGATCGACTCGGCCCGGTCGATTGGATCGATTCACGACCGAGTGTTTATTGCCGCCCCGCTTTTATGGTTATCGTTATTGTATTATGAGACGCAATATCTCGACGAGACCATTGAGGTAGGAATTACTATTCCCACTCACTATACAGTCCACAATGCAACAAAGCAGTGAAATGAACTTGAATGTCACTATGTTTATTTAACAAAAGTACCTAGATTATAATATAATCTAGGTAATCTAGATTATAACATAATCTAGGTACTTTTGTTAAATAAATATTCCGTCCGTTGGCAGCGGTAGTACATATGCTTACCATGCGAGAGGTCCCGGGTTCGAACCCCGGCTGGGAACAAAAAAAAATCCCAGGTCTTGGATGTTTACATGTTTGTGATGTCGCTGTTATTGGTTCTCACGACACAGGGTATCCTAGTGTGGGGCCAGAAGCAATGTATGTGCCTGTATGTTATGTTAATATAACATAATATATGATAAAACTGGTACCTACATATACGGGGTTTCCTAGTATGGGTGCCACCGTAAATATATCTACTTTAAAGTTCTGAGCGATAAATTTTTACTTTCTATTGCAATAATTAGTTGACCAATCAATCAATCAGCCCACACATAGGCCTTTAAGGCATGCCACTTCTTTCTGTGTAATTTCTTGTTTCCGTTTCTTACACCGGTTTCGAACTTTTGGTTTTAGATTTTGAACTGTAATTTTATGTATACTGAATTAGTGGTGGCAGATATTAGTGGCAAGCCTCCACTACTGGTCTACCTTTCTGGGATGTAGGCATTAATGCCTATGTATTTATACATTGATATCGATCAGATATTTATTCTTATATTTACAACAGACATTTTTCCACTATGTCCCAGCTTTATACATTACTTAAAGTTTTTCTTTTTGTACTAAAACTTGTTAGTTTTGCTACAAAAGTTGTTAGTTTATTGCTAAAACTTTATATTAATTATACATTGTAAAACCAAGGGCATCTGCAAAAAACTGTTACGCAGTTTGGCAAAAATAAATTTCTGTATTTTCATTTTTTTTCTGACAAATTACACAGATCTCTTAAATAAACATTCAATCAGTCAATGCTAAATAACAAAGACGTCATAATTTAATTTAATAACAAAAATAACTTACCGTGAGAAAGTACGTTTACTGACTGACTACTGACGTGTTACTGACACAATTTTCACTAGCTCAGAAACGATTGTTACATAGCTCCTAGCTCCATGGCCGGGAGCCATTATTCTAGAGATTTACGATCACTATTGGCGTTAGACGGTTAATAATTATGGAATAGTTTCAACTCGCTAATTAGGGCATGGCATGCACGTTGTATGAATGATTGTGATGTTTGCCCGCCGGTACGCTCCGGCCCTAGACTAAGTATGCTTTAGAGAGTTCAGGGGCATTATTACGTAAGTATCCACTGAGTTGAGTGACGTTGATTTTTACTTTTTTAAGCTACTCCGGCTGTCAAATGCATACAATTTTTGACACTTAGGAGTCGTCTAAATGCGTCACTCGATAGAGTCGAGTGCTACGTAATAGAAGGGCTGATTTGCTCTATTTTTTACCGACTATAAAATCAAAGGACTTCCTTTTTACACAGTGTTTTTACAGTATTTCTTACACGTTTGTATAGGCTACGCAAATTTTAGTGCTGTACACGATACGTAACAAAATCATCTGTACTACGGCTAGAAAAAGCCAAAAGCTTACAGGACTGTATTTAAAAGATTTTAGCAACTCTGTTTACGAAGTAAAAAGCAGCAAAAGTTAGTTGTATACCGCGCTATGACTTTTATATCAAGGCGTCATTCAGTGGAATTAGACTGCACCCCAATATACCAACTCCTTAGTCCTGAACTTGGGAATAACAATGGTTTTCCAATATAACTTTTCTTAGTTAGCAAATATTACCCACCACCAACCCGGACTTGGCCCCCGTCGTGGAGTATGGCCTAACCTTCTTGCGATGCAGTAAAATACCCGTGCCTCAGCAGTGGAGACATACAAGGGTTGAATCGATCGATTCGATTAGCAAATATACATCCCCTATTTGCTCGAAGTACGTCCGCCTGGGACGTCCTCACCGGATGTTGTTATGGCATTTACAGTTAATCACGTTAATTAGCTTTTGCGGAGTGTACAAGGCTGTGGAGGTGAGATGTGGTGTGTAATTATTTTAATTGCATTTTTGTGCCGAGTGATTATCGGGTCTTAGCCTTTAACTGCTATAGCGGCACAGAGTATGTTGTATCTTGGGTATATGTTGTGTCTTGGTTGTATGTATAAAAGGTACCTATGTGTATGATGGATGACTTTATTCCTTGAATTCGTGGCTGAGGCGCAACATTGACAGTTTACCTTCAGTGGACGTGAATTAGAATCCGTGATTGCTGCTTCGCTCTTCAGAGTAATAATCCATTTTTTATGTAGTCTATAAACGCCCCACTGCAGAGCGCAGGTCTTCTCTCAGAGAGAGAGTATGGAATTAATTACCACGAGGCCCCACTGTGCATTAGCAATTTCAAGCGCTGAGTTGTTTGAACACCTCAAACACTCAGGTTTTCTTACGATGTTATCCTTCAATATTAGCGAGTGGTATTGCTACGTTTGCTTCAAAAGTGTACGTAATTTAGAAAATTAAGTCATCATTGGTATATGCCCGCACTAGATCTCAATTTTACTGGCTATAGGTAGAAGACGAAAAAAAAAAACCGGAAGTTCAACTTTATTAGTGGTAGGAGTATTATCGAAAATTAAAACTATTTACAACATTTGATTAAGCAGGTTGTCTGGAAGAGATTGCTCTTAGCGATAAGACCGCCAATTGTATAACATTACTTAGATTTAAGAATCATGGTTGTAATATTTTTCTGGTTGTGCAATAGTGTTCTCTATATCTATCTATGTATCTATCTATCAATACATCTTTTTAATAATACGACTGTAGTTTTTATTTTTGTAATGCTTTTAAGTGCAAGAAATTAACCAACACAGACAAAAAGTATGAGCAAAACCTTACTCTTTAATTTCTTCAATTTTTGGACAAAGTATTTTGGATTCTTACATTTAAAATGTCCAAAAGCTTGCGTGTCTACTTTGACCAAAATGCAACATACGGTTCCATCCTCCCTACCGCACGCAGGCCGAACCATTGTCCCAAGATAAACAAATTTGAAACGGACGCAGATTTCAGTAATCAAGTGTAACCACATGCCTGCGACCCTGCCGTCTTTTGAGCCGGCGAAGCAGCTTTGGAGTTGCTAGAGGAAGAGTTTTTTTCTGAATTCTCCCCACCTTTTATCCAAGATACGCCGATGCGGATTGGACTCGATTCGAAGTGCTGCTGAATTGTTCTGCCTTGAGAGGGACTGTGAAAAATATGCCTAGTCTATTACCAACCTCCGCTTGTCAGAGAAGCACTGGAAGACAAAAAAATGGTACTAACTCCATTCGTCCCAAAAATAAATCATGACAATGATGGTGGCATTGAACCAATGGTGTCATAACGCGCGGCTGTAACTACACTACCGCGAAAACTAAACAGAAAGTTAATGAGGACCAAAAATATTTAGGATTTCCGAGTTAGCAGCTTCGGACATAAATCAGGGCTCATCATAATGATACATAGAGTAGAAAACGCGCGCCTGAACCGACCGCCCCGCGAAAAAGAACTTATTTCAGTTTTCCGAGCTGACAACCTCGAGCGCCACATAAGAGCCCAAGATTATAATGATCAGCTTTTAGCAATAAGGCCGCCAATTGTACTTTGTATCTTTACATGTTTAATAATATATGCTCTGGTGTACAATAAAGAATATTCTTATCTTATCTTATCAGCCCCTATATTCCAATCGTCTAACTGCCTACATTCCATACAAATTGCGATCGCAAACGTCAAGATTTCGACATGATTTGGTGTGCCTAAAACTAAAATACCGCAAAAAAGAAGAAGAGAGTAGTTAAGAACGGAACATGTTTAGGATATCAGAGCTAGAAACCCCGAGCATCAATCAGGGCCCATCATGACAACGTTTAGGGCGGCATAACGCGCGTCTGCAGCTACAGCTCGACGAAATATAAAAAGTGGGTTAAAGAAAACGGAACATATCGGTTTTTGTGAAATGATTTGGTGTGCCACTGCGCCATAACACACGGTTGCAGCTATAGCACAACATAAAAGAAGAAGGGACTTAATAAGAACGGAACATATTTAGGATTTCCGAGCTGGCAACCCCGGGCAGCAATCAGGGCCCATCATAACAATGATTAGGGCGGCATAACGCGCGGCTGTAGCTACAGCACCGCGGGCCGCAATTATGCGCAGTTAGGACCCAAGCATAAACCTGACAGGTTGGCGGTTGGGAGGACTAAAATGACGCGGCGAGGCTGTTCGTCTTTCGAGGTTTTGTGGAAGAACGTTTCGAGGTTCAAAAAGAAGATTCGAGGTTGTTCCTCAAACATTTTACCATTGACTTACTATTTACTTGGCCGGCTAATAGACGCATTTATATAATTTAATCTTATAACAAATAATTTCAATTAACTCAGTACGTTTAGTCTTAGAATATAAATAAAATTATTTGTTTCCTTTTGAGCATGCACCTTTAATTACTTATTACACTCGTATTATACTCGTATTATTCTCGTACTATGTTACAGAGAAGGTGTCTTCTGTTAATATGAACATAACAAAAGCGGGCTAAATATTTTTTTTTACTATACGCTGAAAACCTAAGCTCAGAGCGCAAGTAAGTGGTGGTGCTACACTGCCATAATAAGAATCTTTATAGGCACAGTACATCAAAATATTTAACTAGTTATTACAAATATTAAGCACAAGTAAAATAACAACATTTCCTGCTATTGCAGCCCGTGTCAGTACTCTGCTGGACATAGGCCTCTCACACCGGTTTATTTATTTATAAAAACCACCGGTGGGAGAGGCCGGTTTTGGTGGAGTCAACAAAAACCTCTGTGTTACCACGACGTTCGAACAATACTTTGACAGTTATCACTAGTGATAGCTCTACTGATAGGGTGCTGACCCAATGGTATAGTGTCCACTGCACCACCTTTGCAGCAGATCGTCTCTGCCAACGTTTTTACCGGCCCAGCATGCGTGCTCGCTAAACACCGCTCGTAATATAAAGCAAACCGTCCATTACGGGCGAGGCATGTTATTTAGCGATAGCTATCTGTAATCTTTGCGGCGGATAAGTGCCAGCCCAACGCCATGTTTATTTATTTCGTCCTGATGAGATGTCTGCGTCTAAAGGTCCGTGAGTATTTTGTCGCCAGTTTTAGGCCTGTAATATTAACAATGTTTAAGCTATGTTCTTCGGACATACCGTCCGACGCGGGCCAGATAACTTGGAGTATGTTATTATCACTGGTCGAGCGAACGGAAAACGAAGCAGAGGACGGCCACCAACGCGTTGGGCAGACATAATAACTAAAGCTTCGGGAAGGTTATGTTGTTACTATGTTGTTATACATTGTTACTCTAGAGCGCTAATTAGTCACCTACAAGCCCCATTTGGAGGTAATAAGAACCTACTTACCGAACATGAGAGATGTAAAAGAACATTCCTGAACTCTAGGGTACCTGTAGCTTATCCACATTTTGGACCGTTTGGAGTGTGGACGTTTAAGTACTAAACTAAATTTAGTGAATAACCCGTTCATTGTCCTAGTAGAGATTTTTTTATCACACTTCACACACCAAATTAAACTCAGTGTTAAACCTGCAAATGTCTAGTTTCTCACGCGTATGGGTAGTTTGTGGGTTTGCTCAAAAACTTCTTTGTCTTTTGGAAGGGCTGGCCCGAGTTTCTTAAAACTATAATACTTTACACTTAGTACTTTATAATGGTAATTTAATGTAGTTACTTTGCAGAGTTTTCCTAATTGTTTCTCTGTGGATTAATCGACTTTGCAATTGCAATCGAATTGCTACATTATTAATTTTAATTTTAGAAAACGGGATCCAGTAATTTATGTGTACTGAATACAATTTTTATGCCCTCGGCGGTATGGTGATTCAGGCGCACGACCAAACCAAACCGATAAAAAAAATATTATTCTGCTGAATGTCAATATGCAATGCAAGCCGCTACCTTCGGGCGGTTGTTGTAATGGAGAAAAAAGACAGCGGGAATAAAACCTCCACTCCGGTTTAATCCATCAGATTATACCTAAGGATCGTGATGATCGTGATTTTAACCCTTTGTATAGGTATATGCCCACTACTGGGGGACGGCTCCTTTCCTGCCACGGGGGCCAAGTGGCGGACAGTAATGTCCGAAGTTATCAAGCTGCCCATAAGGCCTCTGACATGGGTTACCGACTGCCATCACGGCAACCGGCACCAACGTCTTAATGTACCGTATGCAGCACGGAACCACTCGGAAAAAATGCCACTAGCGCTAGTCACGGGATGGTCACCCATCCAGTACCTGACCGCGCCTGCTGTTGCTTGACCTAAGCAACTGATTCCAATCACTCGGTTCCACTAGGCTACGAGCGCGACTAAGATACCATGATTTACTATTGTATTTTGCATCTAAACAACATTAGATGCAAAATACATTATTATTATTATTTATTTGCAAACCCGTATTTATTTAAACCATGTTTATATTTAGTATTTTCTAAGGTTAACACGAGCAGTAGACATAATTAAAACTGTTTTTACACGGATTTATGCTCGTTTATTACAATTTTCCAACGTTTCGGCACTTTTTCAGGTGCCGTGGTCCCGGATGACTGACCGGGACCACGGCACCTGAAAAAGTGCCGAAACGTTGGAAAATTGTAAAAATTTAATAAACAAGCATAAATCCGTGTAAAAACAGTTTTAATTATGTTTATATTTGTTTTTTTTCTTTTATTTAATTTTAAAATGTCTTTTCACCCATTTTTATATTTTTTTTTCTTACTTATTTCTTTTTTCATCTGTTTGTTTATGATGTAGTGTAAACTTTGTGGACCCATATTATATATATCTTGTTGTGTTTTGTGAATTTGTTACTGTTTTGTTATGTTTTTAGTATTGTGCCGTTAAATAAATTATTTCTCTCTCTCTCTCTCTCTCTCTCAATACTCAATACTTTATTGCATTCCACAAGTTTTAAGGTTGTTACATTATAATTATAACTTAACAGTTATTTGATAAGATCTTTGTGGACCCTGTAGGGCACGCAACATTTTAAAGTGGAATATAAAAGTATGCATAACATTAAAATAAATTTAATTTGATTGATTATCATGTAATTTTAGTTAATTATATTTGTAAAGTTACGTTTATAAAATTATTTATCTCATTTCATCTATACTATTTTTTAAGTATTCTTCTATCGTATAATCGTTATCAACCCTTATATCGTATAATAACGTTTGGAAATTTGTATTTTCTTTAAATCTTTATTGAAATCTCTCTTTTCTTTTATTTTATATTTATTTTAAATTCATTCAATCTTTATTTTAAATCTCTCTCTCTCTCCCTCTCTCTCTCTGAATATTGTTAATTTTCTTGCCAAAGTAGGGATAACATTAATAATGCGGCCAGATAAGCGAACAGCACTCGTTTACGTGCCAAAATCCTTCATCTCCATTTGCACGGCTGTACCAAACGAGGTGCGTAAAACAAAAGAGCCAGGGAGCCAATTCTCACTTCATTCGCAAATAAGTCGTATACTACTCTACGGCTTATGACTTGGAATTCTACGTAAAAAGTCGAGCGACAGCTAAAATCTGGATTCTGAACGCCATGCTACATTGAATTCGAACAAGAAAATAAATGTCTAATGACTCTGTCGAGTTATTTTATCTTATATTTATGCGCCAAAAGTCTAATCCTTCGAATATTTTGCATCTACGCTTTCAATTCGCATGGGCGAGAATCGACTCCCAGCTGTAAATCAAAGCGCAGGAACAATGGGACGTTAAACGCCTTAACACGCGCCCGGACAGAAATAATTAAGCCAAGATGTAATTTAAGCGTGGAGAGTTCCTGGAGAAACGCACAGGGTGCCACGACGGTAGTGTTTTGCGAAGGGCTATGTGCCTAAGTCTTCTGTGTGGCAATCGTATGCTGAATAATTGATATCACACCTTTTGTGTTCCTACCGCTGGGGCACGGGTCTCTTCCTGCATCGCAGGTAGGCTCCACCACGGGGTCTAGTCCGGGTTGGTGGGGGATTGTAAGACAGTGGCGGGTCTTATTGTCAGAAATAATCAAGCCACCCATAAGGCCTCTGACGTGGCTAAACGACTGCCATTACATGACAGCCGGCACCAACGGCTTCACATATCTTGCGAAGCACGGAAACGTTCGGAAAAATGCCACTAGCGGTAGTCACGGAATGGTCACTCACCCTGCACCAGACGCGCCTGTTCTTTTTTAACTCAATAGATTGAATCCCGTTGTAAAGTTACTGTCAGAAGTTCTCAAGCCGCCCATAAGGCCTCTGACATGGCTTCACGACTGCCATAACATGAAAGTTGTCACCAACGCTATATCTGTTTATATACATAGGTACATACATACATACACACATACAAAACAAGCACATTACCCTCCTTTTGGGCTTCGCAGTCGGGTGAAAATGAAGTATTCTGCCCTTGTGTAACACGGGCGTTACTCTCGCTTTGACAGGCAGCAGCATTAACCCGAGACAGGTGTGTCTAATTGGAGCCTGCGGCGGCAGTCCGACGCTACCCACTACCTTCACGCGTTGTCGCTGGCGGGGTAAGCAGGTAGCCACGTAGCCCGGACAGGGCAATTACGGGGCTTGCACGTAGCTCTGTTATTAAAGGTGAGTAAGTGTCGGGTGCTTTAGTCTGCTTTATGATCTGTGCTGGCTGCGTCGGTGTGGTTGCCTAGTCAGCTAAGGGCAAGTTTCTGAACTGAGAATTTCTCTAAGTAAATGCTTTAAAAGCCTATGTGACGCTGAGTACTACTGCCGGGACTCAGGATCACCTCTTTTTTTTACTCTACAATACTCGTATATATCAGGCCTTCTATATTGTAGAGTAGGAACTTCACTAACTCGCATCACTACTGGACATTAGTAAAGAACCGATGGCACATCGGAAACAAAGTTAATGACATAGCTCAGAGAATTAGCGAGCTGAAGTGGCAGTGGTCTGGCTATATTTCGCGAAGAACCGACAACCTTTGGAGTAAACGTGTTCTTGAGTGGAGACCGCGACTCGGCAAACGTAGTGTAGGACGCCCTCCGACCAGATGGGATGACGATCTGCAAAAATCTGCCGCCAGATGCTGGATGCGGCAAGCTGAAGACAGGGCACAATGGCGCTCATTAGGGGAGGGCTATGTCTAGCAGTGGACTACATAATATAGCCTGAAGAAGAAGAAGGCACATAACACTTTGATGTTTGCATCTACGTATTTATACAGTGTCCAGTGGTACCTTTACTCTCTATATGCAACATATATATATTTGTTAAAAAAAAACAGGATATAAGCTACAGGATGTATAAAAATACTTAAAGAACATTAACTAAACCCATAGATATTTTTCACTAAATAACTATGATATATAGTAACTAAAAAAATTATGCTAATCGTGCAGTTACACTAACTATAATACAGATAGACAATAATTAGATTGGAATTCTTTATTGTACACACCAGAAAATAATATACTTTAAAAGGCTTACTATATCTAATCTCACATCTAAGTTTTGCCGTATACGATTGGCCGTAATACCCATCATTAACACAAAAGAAAAACCAGATTAAGACATAGCAGTCGGCGACACATTATATCTCGAAAATGTGTAATCAGAACTAATTATATACGTCGTAAGTGCTGTCAACAAGTCCATAAGACTGCCTTTGATGCTGTCTGTTGCTTTCAACGCAACGCATTGAGAACTCAACACTTTGTCCAATAAATTGTGTTTGGCTAAGGGCAACTTGTGGGACACACGGGAAGACGTATTGCTCCAGAAATATTGCGATATACTCATGATAATATGGACTGGACATGCCGTTGTACGAGATCAAGTTTGCATCGACTTAGTGTCATTGAGAGAATATTTCAGTTCATTGCCGTTTCAAGTATGCATGCGAAATCGTATGAGTTTTTGACGCTTCAATATATTGAAAACATTATATTCATCAACATTGACATGACTTTTTATGTTGAAAATTATACAAATATCATTTGAAAATTTCCAACTTTAAAAATGAAATTCATCCCATTCTATGAAAATTCAATGTTCTCCCTTCTGTATAAATTTAAAATGTTTCATCTTGAAAATATATTTATACCATTAAGTATGGTCCCTGATAAAGACGAATTTCACACTCAAGTTTTTTGAGAAGTAATTTGTTTAATAACTCTTTAAATTCTGTCGTCTAATAAAGTCTCTCAAAAGAACTCCATTATTTATATATATTAATACAACATACCTCTACGTGTAAACGCAATTCATTTGTCATCGTTAAAGTACTTGTAAAAGTCTAAATTTAAAATAACTTCAGTAACTCCTAGACCAAAATCAAATAAAGTCAAAATAATTAATTTCTTTTGCCATAATAAAAAAGCAATGACATCACTAGGACCTCCTAGCAACTATAGGAAAATCTGTATGAAGAAGCACCGCTCTTCCAAACCTTATACCGTGTGTCTCTTGACTTCACACGTTTGTCTCTATCCAAACAAATCGACATTTACAACTGCAGAAGACCTCGTCCGGCCGAGCGAACGGTTCATTCGCTGCGCATCCTGTTTACTCGCATATAAACGATTTTTCCGAGAATCGGCAGATTTCATGCGAACAGAAATTGAAATTATCATTCGATGTCCGTGGATTCACTTTGACTTTCGGAATCACCTGATTCACGAGGATAACGTCATATTAGTATTTCGGTTTGATTTTATTTAGAATTATTTGATTATATCAATTGGAACGTTTGTTTTATGGAATCTGCAACATCATGGTCATGATCAGGATCAGCCGGTATCAATCCACTGCTGGACAAAGCCCTCTCCCAGGACACGCCAGTGAGCCCGATCTTCGGCTCTTCTCTTCCAGACACTGCCCAAAGCTTTGTGAATGCCGTCACTCCACCTGGTCAAAGGGCGTCCTACGCTATTACAGTCTACCTCAACAGTTAATATGTATGATTTACTTTAAAAACAACTATCTATAAATATAGATATCAAAATTGATTTAGTAAGTAATTTCTACTTTTTCTCGAATAACGATCAAAATGCTCCGTCTGGTTGTAAATCCATTCAGATGCTTTTAGCTACAACTGACACAAACAAGCAATTAAATATAACAGATAAAACTTCCCAAAATAGTGAATCACCCACAGGCAACAATTGATCATATTCGTGTGCCCAACCCATTACCAAGCGTGAGTTCCACCAGCGATCTTCTGGTGACCTTCAGATTTGTACAACATGTTTCAAGTGCCGGAGTCCAAAAGATCGACCTGTGGAGTTCATGTAACAACGGCGGAGGGCCCCATAATCGCATTAAATTTGATGTTGATCATCTAAGCCGAGGGTGGAGAGAAATATGGACTGTCATGTTGATCCTACCTCGACAGGGGGAGTCAGAGGCGTAATTGATGATAAAGATTTTGGAGAAACTTGACTAGACAGAATATTGATGCACGTTTTAGCATACAACAAGATGAACGCAAGCTTAAAATAATAATTATTTATTTTAATTATACTACTTTTATTTTTAATGCACTAACCCGTGCTAAGGACAATTTTAAAACCCTATTTAGAGGCTAAAAATTCCACCCATGCCAGGTTACGAACCCGCGACCTCTGGCTATCCGTGCCAGCGCTCTTTCCAACTGAGCTAATGGGCGACTCACCGGCATCAGTGAAATTTCGAACGTCTTTACACTATTCTCTGTATTACGTACAGGCAGCGACATCTGCGTTCGAATCCCGGCATGGGTGGAATTTATATCCTCTAAATAGGTATTTATTTTAAGTTAAGAAAATTTTCAAAATCCGTCGCGTGGAACCCAGTCAGTAAATATTTTTACCCACCTGTCTGGGCCCATACTGCTTACGTAGTCGACCCAATTCTACTTCAGCTTAACGTCGTCATCTCCAACATCGATAATTTTGGTTTTGGAGCCCAGAATTTTATTACGGATTTGTTCAATCCCTTTTAAAGCCAGAATACTGCACTCCGTTGCCCGCTGGCAAATGTTGACACTTGATTTCCGATATTTAGGTAAAGACCCGGGTCTACCACCGTTAGTTAGGAAAGACAATGTTGACAAGTCGTCATCGTCAGGCTATACTAGTCTACTGCTGGACATAGCCCACCCCTAAATAGCGCCACGTTGTGCTATCATAGGGGGTAATGCCCATAATCTCCACACTGGGCACGCGGGTTGGGGATCGCAGTTTGGTGGAATCGAAATGCAGGGGGCGCTGCTGCCCACCCCCCAGTTTAAATGTTGACAAGTGTTGGTTCAATTTGATACTGATCAAACATAAACAAATAGACCAGGAAATGGAAATGATATAATATGAACTAGGACAATCACAGAGTGGAGGCCGAGAACAGGACGACGGTCAGCGGGCAGACCAGCAGCCCGATGGTCCGACGATATAGTTGAGTCGGCGGAAGGTCCGTGGATGTGGATGCGGAGGCAAGGGACCGTGAGAGAGGGGTAAAGACCTACACCTGCTGATGGATGGATGGATACATGATGCCTGATGATGATGATAATGATGAAACATAAACAAATTCAAATACATTCGATCGTTTCTTCTCTATCTATATATAAATAAAATTCAAAGTCCTGACTGACTGACTCACTCATCAACGCCCAGCCCAAGCCGTCGGACCTAGGAAGCTGAAATTCTGTACAGAGGGTCTATACCTATATATAATGTAGGCGAGGAATAAGGCCGGATTTTATTAAATTCAACCCCTAAGGGGGCGAAAAGGGTTGCCAAAATTTGTGTGGGAGGTTTAAAAAATGTTGTCTAATTTTCTTGAACTTAAAGTAAATACTCTTCAACACAATCGATTGAACACATGTTTCGCCTTTTTTTTTTAATTTAACCCTCAAGGGAGTGAACGGGGTTGCAAAATTTTGTAGCTACTAAAGTCCACGCGAACGGAGTCGCGGGCAAAAGCTAGTTTGATACGAGAAAAAGGAAAGTGACCATGAATTAATATTTAATTGAATTCATCACGCAGCAAATGCCGAAGGCTTAAGGAGAGAAGCCATAGCAAATTGCTCTTACACAACCTCGAAGAGATATTGTAAAGAATAATATAATCAATTTGCAAACCTGACTATGATCAATCATTCATTCTAACTACTTAACCTTTATCAGTATAACAAATTAATACCTTCTTAAGAATTTCGTACAGATGAGTGCATAATTAAGAATGGTACTGGGGACATAAAAATTTAATGGTAGAATAAACTTGTTGAGGTTAAGACCATTTTTATATTGCAGGTCGTCGTAGCCATCTGAAAGTTTTGAATTAAAAAGATTTAATTTAAATAATTATCAATTATTAATTAAGGAGAGGCAAGGGTCAACATTTGGACCCTTAGTAATTTCAGTTAAAAAAGGGGGTAGAACAGCGGACTCAGAAGCGAGAGAGCCAGGTTCAATTCCCAGAGCGGTCAGAGACCAATGACTTTGTTTTCTAGGCTATGTACATTTTAATATTAAATTTAATGCACTAACCCGTGGTAAGGACAATTTTTAAAAACCTATTTAGAGGCTAAAAATTCCACCCATGCTGGAATTCGAACCCGCGACCTCTGGCTATCCGTGCCAGCGCTCTTCCCAACTGACCTAATGGGCGACTCACCGGCATCAGTGAAATTTCGAACCGTTTTACAATATTCTCTGTATTACGTACAGGCAGCGACATCTGGCTGAAGTAAATTGCATCACTTGCAGCCCCGAGTACCTACTTTGCAGTTAGGTTTTACATCCTGGCTGTACGTAATACAGAGAATATTGTAAAGAGGTTCGAAATTTCACTGATGCCGGTGAGTCGCCCATTAGCTCAGTTGGAAAGAGCGCTGGCACGGATAGCCAGAGGTCGCGGGTTCGAATCCCGGCATGGGTGGCATTTTTGGCCTCTAAATAGGTTTCTATGTACATTTGTAAAGTTATAATACTCGTAGCAATACCACTCGCTAATTGTGAAGGAAGACATCGTGAGAAAACCTGAGTGCCTGAGGTGTTAAATTGCCAATCCACGGTGGGCACGCATGGTAATTAAGTCCATACTCAGTGGGACGTTTATAAGATACCAATAAATAAAACTTGTTGCTGTTAAGTAAGACCATTATTATATTGGAGGTCGTGTCCATCTAAAATTATTATATTAAAAAGATCACGGTTAAATTGTTGTAGTAAAAAGATCTCCCTTAAATAATTATTTATAATAAATATTAACGAGAGGCAAAGATCAAAATTCGGACTCTTAGAAATTTCAATTTGGATCGCCCGAGACAAAGGCATTTTTGCTTGGACTGTACTTACCTTGACGCCGTATACATATTTTTAGGGTTCTTTACCAAATGGGTCCCAAACTCTGCCTCCGCTGTCTGTCTGTCTGTAGGTCCGACTCTCTATCCGTACTTTCGTCCGACATTTTAAGGCTTCTATGTTGGGAACCGCAATAGCTAGCCAGTTGAAATTTTCACGGAATATGTGTTATTGTCGGTGGATCGCTATACATGTAATAAAATAAAAATAGGCACACGGAAAAAAATATGGTGCAGCGATAAAACAGAGTTTTTTCAATTGGGAGGTCATGGGTTCGAATCTCGGCATGGACTGATTACTGTTTTCTGTGTTATGATTATTAGTGAAAAACATAGTAAGGAAATCTGGGTGCCTTAGATATTACTACCGGCTACAGCGGTTGAAATTTCCATTTTAACTAAGCCAAAGCATAGGCCTTCTCTCGGAAAGGGAGAGCTCTTTCCGAGAGAAGGCCTATGCTCTGCAGTGGGATGTACATAACTCTCGTGCTTTTTCGCATTTTTTTGTACGTCGGCATGCCGATATCAACCCTTATAATATGTCTCTCTCTACATCGCAGGAAGGTTAGGTCAAACTCCACCACGGTGGCCAAGTCCGGGTTGATGGAGAAATGTACGAGTAAGACAGAGGCGGGTCTTACTGTCAGAAGTTGTCAAGCTGCCCATAAGACCTGTGACTTGGATTAACGACTGCCATTGCATGACAGCCGGCACCAACGGCTTAACGTGCCTTGCGAAGCACGGAAGCGCTCTGAAAAAATGTCACTAGGACAGTCACCCATCCTGTACCTTACCGCGCCTGTTGTTTTTTCACTCAAGTGATTGGTTCCAATCACTCGGTTCGACTCGGCTAAGAGAGTTAATTTTTTTTGTATGCACTATTGTAAAAACAGTAATACATACAGACATCAATTGATTGAGTGATTGTCGGACTAATTTTATATTTTGATGACAAATAGTAAAAAAAAATGGCCAAGCCTATTATGGACAAAATACTTTAATTATTTACAAAACCCCTTGTGGACTTAATCAGTCCATAAGGAGTTTGGCCATTTTTACATATTTACAAAAAAGTTGAGGTGTTACGGAACCTTCAGTGCGCAAGTTCGACTCGCACGTTGCCATTTTTAATAAATTATTGCACTCTGACTTTACTTTTTTTGTTGTGCTTTCAGACATCAGCAATCATTTATCAAGCTTAGAGTTTTGTTTTTAATCCCAAGCCCAAGATATACAAGGTAAGTGATACGCACAAAATGAAACGTCAAAAAAACGTTGCTGGTTGTCCTTGAATTGAATTATTATTATACTATTTTTATTTTTAATGCACTAACCCGTGCTAAGGAACAAATTTAAAAACCTATTTAGAGGCTAAAAATTTCACCCATGCCGGGATTCGAACCCGCAACCTCTGGCTATCCGTGCCAGCGCTCTACCAATTGAGCTCGGGTTTGAATCCCGGCATGGGTGAAATTTTTAGCCTCTAAATAGGTTTTTAAATTTGAATTATTATACCAAGTTTGTAACGGTGCAAACCTCTTTACACCATTTTTTATATTTTTTTTCTATTTTTAATTTTAAGACAAAAGGGGAGGCCTTTGCCCAGCAGTGGAACACAATCGAGGCTACATAAAAAAAATCCATAAATTTCAAAAATTTTAAATTATGTCACCCATTTTCGAGATTTCCCTCATTTTCATCATTACTACTTTACATATTGACTAGACCCGACTATTTTTACGTGCTTATTCCGTTTTATCCAGTGTTCTGTTTTTATTAAAAACTAGCTGACCCAGCGAACTTCGTACCGCCTAACAGTCGATTCTTTATTTATTTTTTATTTTTCTCTACGTAAGAACCATCCTCGTACTTAAAAAAATATTCTAAAATAAGAATTAGCGAAATTGGTTCAGCTGCTCTCGAGATTTGCGCTTACCAACACATTCAGCGATTCATTTTTATATTATAGAAGATAAAATGAATTAAACTATACTATTTTTATTTTTAATGCACTTACCCGTGCTAAGGACAAATTTCAGACATCTGGCTTAAGCAAATTGCATCACTTACAGCCCCGACTACCTACTTTGCAGTTAGGTTTTACATCGGAACGATATCACTGTACCCACATGATTATACTATTTTTATTTTTAATGCAGTTACCCGTGCTAAGGACAAATTTAAAAACCTATTTAGAGGCTAAAAATTTCACCCATGTCGCTGCCTGTACGTAATACACAGAATAGTGTAAAGAGGTTCGAAATTTCACTGATGCCGGTGAGTCGCCCAATGGCTCAATTAGAAGAGCGCTGGCACGGATAGCCAGAGGTTGCGGGTTCGAATCCCGGCATGGGTGAAATTTTTAGCCTCTAAATAGGTTTTTAAAAATGAATTAAACTGTTTTTTAAATAAAGCACAAAGTTGAAGTCGTTGTATTATTTTTAAAAGTTTTATAACACTACAAGTTTAAAAACCTATTTAGAGGCTAAAAATTTTCACCCATGCCGGGATTCGAACCCGCAACCTCTGGCTATCCGTGCCAGCGATCACTTCACTTCTGACAGTAAGGCCCGCCACTGTCTTACAATCCTCCACCAACCCGGACTTGGCCCCCGTGGTGGAGTATGGCCTAACCTTCCTGCGATGCAGGAAGAGACTCGTGCCCCAGCAGTGGGGACATACAAGGGTTGATAACGAACGAATTACCTTATTTCCCGACGTTTCGGCAGGGTTACAGTTGCCGTGGTCTCGGGTAGACTATGTATGAGTATCACGAATCATTATGAAATACTGTTCTTGATATGTATGTATCAAGAACAGTACTTTCAGTTCAAACTTGGCGATCAATATCAAGAAACTGTCCTACGCAGTACGGTAGCCGAGTCATATCCATTCCTCAAATTGCTCACTCTAACAACGCTCGGTTGGATCTTGAATTAATCATAGGAACCAGTCTCACGAGCTAGTTCCATGATTTGTCAATTGACAAGCCCACGGCAACACTGTCCCATCGTGTCCGCTTATCGTCACTGCGATATTTGTTCTTATTTCAACGGATTACGGATTTGTTTCTTTTGTTTTGTCAGATGCGTCTCGTATTTATTCCTCTGCCACGTTTCCTTTGCTTTCTCCGGGACCTCTATTCTTTTCGCGTTAAGGTTCTTTTTGGCTTGTAGGAAGTGCACTAGGAACTGTTGGTGGACAATGTAGCTTGTCATGTTTCAAGACAAGTTAGTATACAAATGGGTCTGTGAAAGGCGGTGACCGCCGTGTGTCATATTTGTAATTACAGCAAGAGGTCTTTATTCTTTAGCTACTTTGTATTTTCTCAGATCTTTTATGAAGTTTGTTTTTATTTATTTCTGTTGGGATGATTAACAGCCACATAAATTATACTATTTTTAATGCACTAACCCGTTCTAAGGACCAATTTAGAAACCTATTTAGAGGCTAAAAATTTCACCCATGCCGGGATTCGAACCCGCAACCTCTGGCTATCCGTGCCAGTGCTCAATTGGTAGAGCGCCAGCACGGATAGCCAGAGGTTGCGGGTTCGAATCCCGGCATGGGTGAAATTTTTTGCCTCTAAATAGGTTTAAAAACCTATCTATAGTTTAAATAGGTTTTTAAGCCACATAAATGTTGTATATAAAAAAGCAATCTACAAATCGGTTTCTGAACCTTTTCCTTTTTTTGCAGTCGGTTAATAAATTAATTAAAATAAACAAGGAAAAAAGAAAGAAACTTCTTCAACTTTAATAGGCGTATATAACATGCAAATGTATTTTAACATAATCTACAGCAATGTTATTATTTCATACTGAAATACATCAAACTACATACCATAAACTCACGCCTGTATCTCAAAGGGGTTGGCAGAGACCAAGGACTGCCATTTACCACGATCCTGACAGATCACCTTCGCTTCATAAATTCAAAACTTTTGCGTGCATAATAATAATATTGGCCTTTTTGCATCTACTTAAAGAGATGATTTATACAGCGTCCAGAAGTATCTTCACGGATGAAGGGACCCCTACGACGCTGTAGTGCCTGGGACATGGTTTTATAGATGGTATAAGCTTGCCCAGCACCTATACCATCCTGACAGCTTAGTCGGCCTAGCCCACAGGAAAGAAAAGTCAATACGTGCGATGTATTGTCTGTATCCTTCACCGTTATGTATCCTTCACCGTTAGCGTGTGGTATTGCGACTACAAATTCGCAAATGTACGTAACTTTGAAATTAAACAAAGTCATTGGTACATGCCCGCACCCGGGATCGAACTTGGGGCTCTCGCTTGCCAGTCCATGGTTCTACCCACTGAGCTACCACCGCTTCATATATATATATATATATATATATATATATATATATATATATATATATATATATATATATATATATATATATATACATTTGCGTGCATATGTATTTATATATATTGCAGTGGTGCTCAGAGCTTATTGTTGGGCTAGGAGTGCGGTTACTAGTAATTTCAAGTTTCTGATAGTGTTGTTATGTCAGAAGTCTTCTAACCGCACTGGTGATGGATACGAAAAGATCGATATCAATATCATCATAATATTTATTAAGTTTACTGTAATTGTGGCTCGCTCCCCTTTGGATTTATTCTTAGTTCTATTTTTTCTACAGCATTTTGTCTATAGTTTATGTGAACACGTTTAGTGTCCAATAGCGTGGTCATTTCAAACTATCTGGATGGGACTTTCAAGGTTCTGTAAGAAAGCAGTTTGCGGTCGATTGGCTTAACGATATCACCCTAATATTACCACCAAGAAAGGTGCGTTTCACTCCTAAGCCATCGAGTCCCCCGACGAACAAAAAGCAACTTATCAAAGTCACCCGAAATCAAACGTCCCCGTAATCAACCCCCGGAGCCGACAAACTTGCCAAAGTATTCACATCAGCGTCTCGAAATTAACCAAACAATATTAATCACGCGGCACGGAGCCCTTCTCGGCCACGATAATGATATATGCGATATTTGATGATAAACAATCGGGGTCATTTATTATCTGTCCGTTATTTGACAGGCGGTAGGCAGATGCCATTTGTCATTTTCCACGATACGACGGTCTCTTCGTTACGCCGCCGCCTACGTTCCCCGCAGTAGCTACAAACCGACAAAGCCTCGACTACACCAAAGGATTCCCACCTCTTGGGCGGTAGGGATAGATTTCATATTCGCCCGCCGTCGAATTCAATCTTGATTGTTTTCAGCATGAACGATTATGATAGATGAAAGAGTTAGCGCTCCCGCAATGCTGATGCTGCAATATCCTTTATTGGACTCTACGTAGGAGGTAATAGGGTTGAAGATTACAATTTCGTCGGCGATGGAGACGGTGCCTCAGCGAAACGTGCCTTTGTAGATGGAACAGTAATGGATGAGGATGGGGAATGCGTGAACGCTGTCGGACTTTTTGTTATCGACGCTGTTTATTGAAATACAAAGATCGCTTGTAAATAATTACCTCCTCGAATGGCATCCAGTGTCCTGGCTACTGTTAATGTATTCATTATATGTCCGACATGTTATAAAGAGCTGTCGACGTGAATAAATAAAATTATTTTATCGTTTCATAGATAAAATATTTGTCTGCTTCGGTTTACACAAGCTGTGGTAATAAAATGGAATGTTTAATAGTAGATATTTGATAAGGGACTACATATTGGTTGATTCCATATACATACATCGGGAATCAAGGAAATTAATTAACCTATTAAAGTTGGCCTTTGAATCTACGCAATGAGATAATTTTATACAGCGTCCAGTGCCACTTTCACTCACACTAGATGGGTGAAGGGACCAATCGGACGCTGCAGTGCGTGGGACATTGTTTACCTAGTAAATCATCGCGATTAATGCGATTAATCATTATTCTATATCCTACTAATATGTATGAATAGATAACATAACGTTTACATACTGGCACATACATTGCTTCTGGCCCCACACTAGGATACCCTGTGTCGTGGGAACCAGAAACAACGACATCACAAACATGTAAACATCCAAGACCTGGGGTTTTTTGATGATGGATGTTTGTTACAGTTTTACGTAAAAACTACTGAATAGATTTTAATGAAACTACAGTAATATAGCTGTGCGGGGATACACTAAGTTCTGATAAATGATACGAACTGACTTTGGGAACTTATAACTGATATATTGGAAATAGTAATTAGGACTAAGATGAAGGGTGAGATAAACTGTCCTTCTGAACGGATCGGCTATATGTCGTGAACTAACTTAGGTTGCTGCCGATCACCCGCTACGCGACAATAAAGGTCCGCGGCCTGGCAGAATCGCTGACAAGCAATTCGCGTATACTATGAAACTGTTCGGGTTGGCCCGTACAACAGCTTATATATCAGAATAACACAGAGGCTACAACTTATAAAGGTATTGTGTCATATTGTTCAAATCGTTATCGTTATCAACCCTTGTATGTCCCCACTGCTGGGGCACGGGTCTGTTCCTGCATCGCAGGAAGGTTAGGCCATACTCCACCACGGGGGCCAAGTCCGGGTCGGTGGGGGATTGTAAGGCAGTGACGGGCCTTACTGTCAGAAGTTATCAAGCCGCCCATAAGGCCTCTGACATGGCTTAACAACAGCCATTGTTAACCGGCGAACCGGTGATTGGAATCGATCACTTGGGTTAAGCAACAACAGGCGCGGTGAGGTACATAATGGGTGAGCGTCCCGTGACTAGCGCTAGTGGCATTGTTCCAAGCGCTTCCGTGCTTCGCAAGGCACGTTAAGCCGTTTGTGCCGGCTGTCATATAATGGCAGTCGTTAAGCCATGTCAGAGGCCTTATGGGCGGCTTGATAACTTCTGACAGTAAGGCCCGCCACTGTCTTACAATCCTCCACCAACCCGGACTTGGCCCCCGTGGTGGAGTATGACCTAACCTTCCTGCAATGCAGGAAGAGACCCGTGCCCCAGCAGTAGGTACATACAAGGGTTGATAACTATATCAGAGCTATACTTCTGTTAGCTTATACATAGACCTTTATTTTCGCGATAAAATTATATGAGGCATCATTAAAAATCCAAGCTTGAATTAAATAAAACTTACGGTACATAATTTTAAAATTACTCCAAGCACATTAACGCCAACCCACGCTTTTGGTGAACTGTCTTGCATTCGTGAGGTAATTAACATTAAAAAATTACGTATAATTTAAAGCTCAAGTTTAACACGGGATCGAAGTATAGAAAAGCGCAGAACACCCACACTACCGTTTAGTCAGAGAACCGTCATACGCTGATGTGCACAAATTGCATTTTATTTTCTCTTCTATAAACAACTAAGTAGATTAAGGGCCTGTTTCACAATCTGCAAATAAAGTTCCGGATAAGCTATCCGCAACCAGGGCTGCCGTTTGTTCTAAATTTAAATAAATATTCCTATATTGCGTGTGTTTGTTTATGGCTTCAAATTTAGAACAAACGGCAGCCCTGGTTGCAGATAGCTTATCCGGAACTTTATTTGCAGATTGTGAAACAGGCCCTAATTAAATTAGATTTAATTGATTTCCGATAGTAAAATGGCCTTCATGTAACGAATAATTATGAAATCTATCATCAAATATATATTTTAAAGATTCTATTTTACTATAACAAGTTGTGTGTACGAAAACAGATATATATAATATATATAGTTATATATTATAAAAAAGCCGTTTTAAGTGAAGAATTCTCTGAATTCAATTGGGGCATTCTGTAACGCTCGTATTTTTCTCACATTTTTAATTATTGTAAAAAAAGAGCGGAACCCCTAACTTCATTCATCCATGTTTCAGTAAGAAGTGTATCCAAAGTGCAATGCAGTGGTTTATCTGTACTTTCACAAATGTTACTTGTAACGTGCACGGGCATTGCAAAATTCTTGACTACATTCATCCTGGGAAATGCGCTAGAATGAAATATTTCAGTAAGAAGTCGACCCAAAGTGTAATGGAGTGGATTACCTGCACTTTCATAATTTTACTTGAAATACGCATGAGCATTTCGAAATTCATGGCTTCACTTATTCATGTTTCTGTAAGCGGTCGATCCAAAATACAATGGAGTTGATTATCGGTATTTTGATAAATTTAACTTTGAATATGCAAAATTCCTGACTACGCTTCCTGGGAAACGTGCATAATGCAATATTTCTATAAGTGCAACGGAGTGGGTTCTCTGTACTTTCATAAATGTCACTTGTAACGTGCAAGAGCATTGCGAAATTCATGACTTCATTCATCCTGGGAAATGCGCAGGAATGCAATCGCGGGCGTTAATACCGCGCCTGCGCCCTAAAGATTATTATTTCACTCACATATCGCGTTTAATTAATTTTAGCACTCCATGTTTCACTGCCTTATACGGCGGGCGGGTGAAGGATGGACGAAGTTATTTGCGGAAAGTTTTATTGCACGGCCTGTTATATTAAACGTTATTGCCAGGAAAGTTCGTTCATAATGTTAATGAGTAAGTAGATATTAAGTCCAATTTACGACTATAATGCATTATATTCTTTTTAATGCACTTACCCGTGCTAAAGACAATTTTAAAAACTTATTTAGAGGCTAAAAATTGCATCCATGCCGGGACTCAAACCCGCGATCTCTGGCTAAACGTGCCAGCGCTCTTCCAAGTCAGCTAATGGGCGACTAACCGGCATCAGTGAAATTTCGAACCTCTTTACAATACTCTCTGTCGCTGCCTGTACGTAATACAGAGAGTATTGTAACGAGGTTCGAAATTTCACTGATGCCGGAATTTTGGCCTCTAAACAGAGTTTTAAGACTATAATGCAGCCTGTATATACCTTCCACTGTGAAGCACAGGATTTCTCAGGGGCTATGGGCTTAATCGGCACGCGTGCCCACCGCGGATTGGCAATTTCACAATTACAATTGGAGGTATGTGAACACCTCGGACACGTTATTATTATTAACCTGCAATATCATTATTATATCTTCATCCTCAGGCTATACTAGTCCACTGCTGGACATAGCCCTCCCCTAAAGAGCGCCACGTTGTGCTATCATAGGGGGTAGTGCCCATAATTCCCACGCTGGGCATGCGGGTTGGGGATCGCCGTTCTGTGGAATTGTACTGCAGGGGGGCTCCTGCCCACCCCCTGGTTTGTGTCCCTTAGTCGCCTTTTACGACATCCGCGGGATGAATTGGGTTGGTGCTATTCTCTAGGCCGACACCACACTGCAGTATTATATCTTATCTTACCTTAAAAATGCGGTGGTAGCTCAGTGGGTAGAACAATGAAATCTGAAGCGGGAGAACCAGGTTCGATTCCCATTGTTTTTTAAGTTATGTACTGTGAAGTTATTGTAGCAATACCACTCGCTGACAGTGAAGGAAAACATCGTGAGGAAACCCGAGTGTCTGAGGTGTTCAAATACCTCAGCGCTTGAAATTGCCCATCCGTGGTGGGCATGCGTGGTAATTACGCCCATACTCTCTCTCTGAGAGAAGACCTGTGCCCTGCAGTGGAACGTTCATAGGCTGCATAAAAAAGCTTACCTTCTAGTACGAGTAAGATCGCTTGTGGTAAAGCGTGATTTTAAGTCCGTTGATATACCAGCTCGAATTGTTACTAATATTTCGAAGTTAATCTTTTGAGCGTCCCGTGACTACCGCTAGTGGCATTTTTCCGAGCGCTTCCGTGCTTCGCAAGGCACGTTAAGCCGTTGGTGCCGGCTGTCATATAATGGCAGTCGTTAAGCCATGTCAGAGGCCTTATGGGCGGCTTGATAACTTTTGACAGTAAGGCCCGCCACTGTCTTAGGTACAATCCTCCACCAACCCGGACGTGGCCCCCGTGGTGGAGTATGGCCTAACCTTCCTGCGATGCAGGAAGAGACCCGTGCCCCAGCAGTGGGGACATACAAGGGTTGATAACGAATCTTCTAATAAAACACGTGGATAATTTTGTGTAGCTCTAATATATTTCTTATGTAACACAAATTATAATTATTTTTAAAAAAATCACTAGAAATGTAGGACATTGTAAATAATTATATTTATCTTGTAAATAATAATATGTTATGACATTGTAAATAGTATATCAATTTAATTTATTTTTTTGCATGCCTAAAGAGGTGAATTGTGAAGAAACTTATAAATGTCTTACCAGCTGCTAACGATGTACCACTTTTCGTGCAAGTAAACAATTTCATTTCATTTCAATAATATTATTTTACATAGTTACATATTTAACGGGTCTAATCGCGATTGTTTATTAGGTAATGTCGGGAATTAAGGTAATTATGTTTTATTTAATCAATGATCGCGATTGGACCCATTTACATAATCGTTATATTTAATTATTTATATAAATTAATATAAATTATTCATATTTTTACACTTATTCTATTCTTAATATATTACGTAACGTATGAGCATCGCACGTCGTGAAGAAATACCAATATTATATCATACTAGCTGTTGCTTACATCGACCAAATAGGGGATGTATTAGCAAAGGGAAAGATAAAAAGTACCCGGCACCGGCGTGCGTGCATGCAACGACTTATGAACGTTGATGAAGCGAAGGTGATCTGTCAGGATCGTGGCAAGTGGCAGTCCCTGGTCTCTGCCTACCCCTCTGGGATACAGGCGTGCTGTTATGTATGTAGCTGTTGATCGCGACTTCGTTCGCGTGGCGTTATTTAATTTTTCCGGGATAAACAGTTGCCTATGTGCTGTTCCAATCTATAATCTATCTCTGTGCCGAATTTCATTCTAACACCTTCAACCGTTCTGCCCTGATTGAGTAACAAACATCTATACATACAAATAAACTTCCACATTTATAATATTAGTAAAACATTTTCGTCATAAAAAGTGACATGAGGCACTATTTTCTCATCGTCAAGTGTATGAAAATACACACTGTATAATCTAAAAGGTTTTAAGCCGGTTCCCACGGGATGCGGCGGCGGATGCACTTCCTAAATCAAATGTTTAATTTCCCGCGCGAAACAACGCCCTTTGTCTCTGGATTTTGATGTCACTGCCTGGCTCACTGACGACCCTACGTCGGTTGACGTCTGCGGGGGGATTCGGTTCAGTGCCTTGGCCAATTTTGATCAATTTTAAAAACCTATTTAGAGGCTAAAAAATCCACCCATTCCGGGATTCGAACCCGCGACCTCTGGCTATCCGTGCCAGAGATCGCGGGTTCGAATCCCGGCATGGGTGGAATTTTTAGCCTCTAAATATGTTTTTAAAATGGTCCTTAGCACGGGTTAGTGCATTAACAAGAATATAATAATTTTTTATAAGTTATGCACCTACATCTTTATATATTTTTTGTACACATACCTACTTTCTTCATCTTTCAGTCCTATCCATCCTTATGTTGTCTGAAAGAGCTTAGTTTTAGAGATGTGACCGCTAATTGTATACTAGGTAGCTTAGATTTATACTAGGTAGCGTTCTCTCAAATTGTATGTAAATGTACCTCGATCTCTGTAGAAAAAAATATTATTGATGTTAACCCGGTTATGTCCTCACTGCTGGGGCACGGGTCTCTGCATCGCAGGAAGATTAGGCCATACTCCACCAAGGGGGCCAAGTCTGGTTCTGTGGAGGAGTGTAAGACAGCGGCGGGCCTTATTGTCAGAAGTTATCAAGCCGCCCATGACGCTTCTGACAACACTGTCATTACATGACAGCCGGCCCAACGGCATAGCGTGCCTTGCGAAGAACGGAAGCGTTCGGAAAAAATGCCACTAGCAGTAGTCACGGGACGGTCACCAATCCTGCACCTGACCGCGCCTGTAGTTGTTTAACTCATGTGATTTACACAAGAAAAACAGCCAAGAATCGCTGATAACGATGGCAATCTTTATGAAAATTTGCTGCATTTTTGGTCCCGCCGTTAGAACAGAGTTCGTGGGTTCGATTCCCACTGGGGGCCGCGGTACATTTGTACGAGTGGCCTCAGTCTGGGTAAACTTTCATGATGTCCTTATCTGTTAACCTAATACAGGGTATCTTAGTATGGAACGAGGGCAAGTGATTATGTTGTGTGAAAGTCATTATTAGTTATAAAAGGTATCTGTTACAAGGCGCGATGGGTAATAGTAAATTACAGAAGCGAAAGAATTCTGCATCCAGAGCTAAAGAAAATCTAATTTTTAATCCTTTGATCTACCCAAACACGCCCTCTCGCTCAAAGCAACACCCCGTGCAAAGAAACAACTTTTAAAATATTCAATAGCTTCTTCGGCATAGAATAAAAATACAGAGAAGCAGCCTAGTATCACCAATATTTTTTTTTTTCTTCTTCTTCTTCTTCAGGCTGTATGTTAGTCCACTGCGTGACATAGCCCTCCATTTTAATTTTATTTTTACTTTATATTAATGAAAGGAGCCTCCCCTAACGAAGTACTCACTGAGCCCTTACGTCCGGCGCACCCTGGGCAACAATCAGGGAATCTTTTATCCATCCATTTCAGCCTATTGCAGTCCTCTGCTGGACATAAGCCTCCCCCAGGGTGCGCCACAAGACCCGATCTCCCGTTTTCGCCATCCAGTCACCACCAGCCAGCTTTTTCAGGTCGTCGGTCCATCTGGCCGGAGGGCGTCCTTCACTACGCTTGCCGAGTCGTGGTCTCCATTCAAGAACCCGTCTGCTCCAACGATCATCGGTTCTGCGACAGAAGAATCTTTTATGGTGATTGGCAAATCCTTTCACCACGATGGCTTGCCATCGACACGTTTAGAAGATTAGACTGCAAGTGATGTAAATTACTTCTGTCAGATGTCGCTGCCTGTACGTAAAACAGAGAATAATGTAAAGAGGTTCAAAATTTCACTGATGCCGGTGAGTCGCGCATTAGCTCAGTTGGATAGAGCGCTGGCACGGATAGCCAGAGGTCGCGGGTTCGAATCCCGGCATGGGTGGAATTTTTAGCCTCTAAATAGGTTTTTAAAGATTAGGATATTTTTAAAAACCTATTTTAGAGGCTAAAAATTCCACCAATGCCAGGGAACCCGCGACCTCTGTCTAACCGTGCCAGCGCTCGCGCAACTGAAGTAATGGGCGACTACCCGGCATTCGTAAAAATTTCGAACCTCTTTACAATACTCTCTGTATTACGTACAGGCAGCAACATCTTGCTGAAGTAATTTCCATCGCTTGCAGCCCCGAGTACCTACTTAGCAGTTAGGTTTTATGATATTTTGATTAGGATAATATGATTTTATTGGTCAAATAACCACTATTTCATACTACTCACTCAGTTTCTCTTTATATTTCTTTCTTTCATTACATAGTCTCTGTTTCGTTCTACTTTTCCTATATATTTCTCTTCTTCTTTCACTTTTCATTTTTCGTCTTTCACTTTATATATTATCTCTCGGTCTTGTACTTTATCTCTCTTTCATTATTTCTTTCTCTTTCGCTTAATCTCTTTGCCTCCTACTCCCGTGCCCAATAAAGTCCGTGTAGGAAAATCCAACTAAATATCTATCGGCGAGTGAGTTACTAAGAAAGTACCGTAAAGATAGATAGGCCGCAGCACTTGTTATGTTCTCACGGCCTATGTAAAACAATTCAATAATGCTTTGGCATTGAAGGTTATTTATGGCAATCATGGAATCTTATACGTACAGGTGGTAACTAATGTATTAGATTTAAGAGGACTTGAGAAAAGATGGTCAGAGTGGAGCTTTTTTTTCCCGCTGCCTTTTTCTCTACTACACTACGTCCCGAAGGCAGTGGCTTTCACTTTCATGTTACATTGTACTTTGACATGCAGCAAACAGAATGTAAATTACACTATTTTTATTTTTAATGCACTAACCCGTGCTATAGGTTTATAGAATGTAAATTCTTTACGTTGAAATAAATTGAATTGAATTATTCTCTAGAGAGAGAGGTATAGAGAGAGAAAAAAGACGTTTAAAGATAAAACTAAATGAGGGAGAAAATATCGGAATAGAAGACAAAGACAAGATAAAATATCATATAAATCGGAAAATAAATTGAGATGAGCACCACAATCATGACAATGTGTGGCCTTTCTATATAGAAATCCCAGTCTATTCTATGTGTTTCTGTCAAACTCATTCGCTGCTTCATTACTCTTTCTGACGGCGCGGTTAATCTATCATTGTGTTCGGTTTAAATCGGGTTTAGATGGAATCGGGAACCGGGGTTAAGCTGACAACAGGGGTTGGTTTTGTTACCCAATCGAAGTGGTTTGACCGGTTTTGGAAAGACTCTAACATTCTCGCCGAATGAACAAAGCTATTGTACGCTCTTTACACTATTATATTATTTCTATTGGAATCATCATTAAACTTATTATTATTGACGTCAAGTTGTCATAAACTAGCACCGATGAAGTCCAAGAATTTGACACTTTGGCCTTTGCATCTACGTTATGAGTGATTGGAATCAATCGCTTGAGTGCCGTCTGTCATGTAATGGTAGTTGTTTAGCCATGCGAGAACCCTTATGGGTGGCTTGATAACTTCTGACAGTGAAGCCCGCCACTGCCTTACAGTCCTCGAGCAACCCGACGTCGGCCCCCGTGCTGGAGTATGGCCCAACCTTCCTGCGATGCACGAAGAGACCCCTGCCCCAGCATTGGGGCCATACCAGGGTTGATATCGAATAAGATGATTTATACAGCGTCCAAGGGCACCTTCACTCGACGACTCGGTCGCTGCAGATTCTGCGACAATATTTAAGGAGTAGACTTGCCCCAGCAGCTATTCCATCCTGACAGCTGTTGACCTAGCCCACAGGAAAGAAAAGTCAATAGGTGTGGAGCCAGCCAACCAACCTGTGGGTTTTGTCACGATGTCGTCCTTTGCCATTATATGACACATTAAACAGTCTGATTTAAAATGTTTGGCAGTTTTCGTCTTAGATACATGATTTTGTTAAATAAATGTATTTCTTCTTCTTCTTAATTTTTACAGCGTCTAGACCAAAACTGCGTCTAAAGTTGGTGATATTTTTTTGATATTCCTAAATTCCGATTATTATATGTACCTACTCGGTCAATAGAGTAACTTTATTTTTCACCGAACCTTTCTGAAACATCCTATAAATATTGGAAGATTGAGAGGCACATCAGCATATTAAATTGGTAAAAATTAAAACAGTTCATAAGCCGAGAGAAAGAAATCACCAATCAATCAAGCGGAATTACTCGAGATTAATTCCACAAAGCGCCTTACGACTTATAACATCACAAATCCAATCTGCCCCTCTCTACTCGACTTTCTTCTTTAACACAACGAGACAAGGGTTGAATTAACCTAAACATTATGTGCGTAGATACGGTGGCAGAGTGAGGAGAGCAATTTTTCGTGCCCACCTGACACTGAGTCGATATAAAAACGTCAGTTGAACGTTCCCGGTGACTATGATAGAGTGATTCCCGCGGCCTAAGGGCTAGCAGAACAATAAGCTAAGCCAAATTGTAATATACACACTCATAAATTTACGCCTGTTTCTCGAAAGGATAAGTAACCAGGACCACTTGCAACAATTCTCACAAACTCTTTAGCTTCATTAGTGAAATTAATCTTATTTCAACGTAAAGAATTTACATTCTGTATGCTGAATGTGAATGCACTATGTAAAATGTATTCTGCTGTTTTAGCGTAGTGGAAAGAGTAGTGGCAAAAAAAGCAGGGGTCAAAAAAACTCCACTCTGTCCATCTTTTCCCAAGTCACATTAAATCTAATATATAAGTTGCTTCCCATACCTGTGATAAGGTTTCATGATTGCCATTAATAACTTCAAATGGCAAAGCTTTAGCGAATTGCTTAACAATAGTAAGAAAAGGATAGTTTAAAAACAAAAACTATGGTTTTTCAGACTAAGAAGATACCTATTTGCCTTAGTTATTTAGCAAAGAAATGTTTTCTTCCACTCACTTCGGGCCCCTGAGCCAAAGTATGAGTCTATCTTCCACCTCACGATTGTCCACCACTTTAGTGTTTGAAATCCTTCGACCCCAAATTGTGTCTTTCCATGTACAGTATCATACCTGGTGGTGATGGTTCACCATTACCCAATGCGCAAAATCACAAACTATCAATTTCCATAGAACACCAGTTAACGCAAGAAGCGCGTTTTGTTCAGCTAATTGATTGATACCCCCTAACAAGTTGTGTGTCCGCACAATCGCACAGACGAGGGCGACGTAATTTATGGAGTCCATGGCAGCCCTAGCGGCCGGCAGGTTGAGAGAGTCACGCCGGGTGATTGATGACCCTACTTCTTCACCCCGGGATAATGCTACCGCAGTGGGGAGACTGCGTGAAGGTGGCACGGAGATGCGAAGGACGAAATGGTGTGTGGGGTTTGTACTGTGCTGTGCAAGATTAGATTGATGTCATTGGATTTTTTGTTCTAGAGAGAACCAGAATTCGTTAAGGCAAAAATGAATATTATCGGAAGGTTGCTTTATTTATTTGCGTGTATGTTGTAGGTCATCGGTAACATAATATATGTGAGGCTGATAGAGTATTTAGATATTTGAGACACTAAGGAAAACATTTAATTTTTTGTCATGCTTGTCATGACATGCCCTGGGGCATTACCTATTATGTAAGTATCCACTGAGTTGCGTGACGTTGATTTTTGCTTTTTTAAGATACTCCAGCTGTCAAATGAATACATTTTTTGACACTTTGTAGTTGTCTAAATACTTCACTCGATAGAGTGGAATGTTACCTAATAGAAAGGCAGGTCAACTTTTTTTTGTTTTACCATTGTCCAATCTAAGACACATTGTTTCAAGCATGATTTATAAACAAACTTTAAAATCAGATAAAAGATAAACAGATTATCAGTATACTAAATATTAAAAGGAAAAAAGAAAAATAATGTCCAAAAGTGGCTGTCTACATACATAACAAACTGTGACGTGTTTCATAAATTTTTTTGCATGTGTTGCAGAAGTTAATAATGAAATATATATATATATATATATATATATATATATATATATATATATATATATATATATATATATATATATATATATGTAAAAAATTCTCACTCGTGAGAGTGCTGCCCATTCTGGACGTCGTAAAACTCTACACCAACAGCCTAATAGAAAAGTGTCGTGACGAGCAAGTTTTATGTCAAATCATCTCGTCATAATGAAAAATATGAATTTCCAGAG
The DNA here is from genome assembly GCA_934045075.1 of Yponomeuta sedellus. Classification (NCBI taxonomy): domain Eukaryota; kingdom Metazoa; phylum Arthropoda; class Insecta; order Lepidoptera; family Yponomeutidae; genus Yponomeuta; species Yponomeuta sedellus. The sequence continues at coordinate 1,031,925 of OW203727.1, read as the reverse complement.
CTTACACAGAGCATTAATCTCATGGAACTCATTTCGAGACATTTAAATACAAAGGCTGATATAGTGATAAATTATGAATGAAATAACGATTCCTATTCAATGACTCGCATCATGTTTGAAGTATTATAGCGTAGAGCGTTTGTTGTAACAACAATGAGCTTATAAATTACGGTTTCTGGAATCGGTTTGTCTTCATTGTGCTCGGGATTTTATTCGGCGTCATTGGTTTTATTGTGCCGATAGTTTTTATGCTCTATTCTATTTCATCTTTTTCAATTCCTTTGAAGAGATCTTCTTTGACAACATCTGATGCATTTGCTTCTTTGTTCTTACTTTGATAGATCATACATACATACATAACCTCACGCCTGTATCCCAGAGGGGTATGCAGAGACCAGGGACTGCCACTTGCCACGATCCTGACAGATCGAAATTCGCTTCATCAACGTTCATCAGTTGTTGCATGCACGCACGCCGGTTCCGGGTACTTTTTATCTATCATTTCGCTAATACATCCCCTATTTGGTCGATGTATGCCCGCCGGGGACGTCCCTTACAAGCTCTTCCACTTACATTCGCAACATATATTTGTTTCGTCAATCTTTCTCCTTCATCCTCTCCACGTGCCCAAACCAACGCAATATTCCTTTCTCAATTCTAGTCACTACGTCCTCTCTCAGTCCACAACGTTCTCTAATCAGACTTTAGCGTATCCTGTCATTCAAAGTAACCTTACACATACTTCTTAAGGACCTAGATATATCATGCTGTGCAAAATTCAAAATTCCGAAATGTTTTCCTGTTACTCCATTTGTTACTCGTAACAAATCATCCATTTATATCTCCAAAGTTCATAAATATGTTTGAAATCAAATTCAGCATGGCGCATTAACTCTGACTAAAATTTATGCCGTGAACATTATTAATGTATGCCTAGAGCCAGCACTGTAAGCGTCTGTCGACATAGACCCGTCCAATTTATATCTTCAAACGCATCTGACTTAGTTAATCCGTATAAAGTTATTATTGCCTCGCCTTTCAACTTATTTAATTGCCTACAGCTACTGGCGTAAAGACTTGTGTGCGCGAGATAACACTAAATTATCGTACACTGCTTGGATGGAAAGCAGACGTATTTATCTTTCGGAGATTATTTCACTAATTAAGGGTTTTGTCTGAATGGAATTTTAATAAGTTGAAAACAAAGTTGTGTTAACCAGTTTCCGTTATCTGACAGTAGCGACACGTTCAAGGTGTACGATAAAATTGTCCGCCACTGTACCGACGTATATAATTTAACCTCATGCTTTGTAGTCATGAATACGAATCGTTTACGCCTCGGTGTTTTTTATTGCGAGGTCCCGCTGATTATTTTTTATTCGCAGGTCTCGTAAATTTTCGAGCACAATAAGCTTGTTCTTTATGCGATCTTGATAAGCGATGTTAAGTAGTATTATGTGATTTTTAATTTGTCAAGAGACATGAGCATGAGACTGGCTCCCGAATTAGCCGTCTTTGAGCCGTAGATTAGCTTTAGCGTCTCAGCTGACGCTTGCCAACGTCTCAATACGCCGCTTCACATTTTTACGGCCCCCTGTATCCGTTTTCGTTGCGTAAATACACTTAATGACCGACATTTCGTATATACGCTTTTATTGTGAAGTTTTTATTATCAAGACGAAAATCATTTGTTTAGTCTACGTACGGTTATTGCCTGCAGTACGTTTCGGGGTTTATTAGGGGTACTTTATTGCCCCCTTTTATACGTCGTCGTTTAATGCCTTAACTACGTATTTGGGCTCTAAACCGGCTGCCGGATGATGATAATTAAATGTGATTTTAATCTGCGAATATGATTACGCGTTCCGTTATGATGTTGGATACTAAAAGCTAAAAGGCTTTTTTCATGTACAAGGTATGGCAGTCAGATCGCAAGTGGCGATCTTTAATTATTTTCTCAACGGGAGCTGATAAGGTTTTTATATCTGACATTAAAGGTGTTGCCGCTGGAGCAATTAGACACATCGCAATATATGCGCTTGCGTGCCAGCCAGCCTTCGGGAATCCCGTTCGAATTAAAATATTCCAACAAAAAGTCAACATGGTAATCTCCGGAGGCCATAAACCGCGCTGGAGCACTATAATAATTTCGGAACAGTCTATTAAGTGAATCTTTATGGTAATGGCTGAACAGAAGTCGCGTCCCGCGGACGAACGGCCTGTTATTTTGATACATTTTCATATTTAAACAATTCAGATGGTAATAGACGCGTCCGACGAAACCCTTTGGTAATATAAATGGTTGCATTATTATTTATTTATGGGCTTCCTTCCTCGGGGCCGCGTAGTATTTCATTGGGCGAAAAAACGCTTCCAAGTCGTGAGTTTATACCGGCGAGATCCGGCCGGTACCTGAAACGACTGGCTGTAAGCTTGTTGCGGCAATAATAAAGATTTATGCGACATTCGGCGGTAGCGTGTTTTGTTCTCGGGCACCGATTCGCCCCGCAAGATCAATAGCTCTCTATATTGCGCGGGTGAATTATCACTGCCGATCGAGCCACGCCAGCCTTTATGTTCTGCCTTCAATTCCTTATTATCGAATGTTACATCTTCTTCCTTTGATTCATCGTCATACTCTGTTTCTTTTATACCTATACTTGAGGCTTCTATTGTCTAAGCCAACAGATAAGTGGAGTTTCGCGATCTCATTAAAAACAGCGTTAGCGGCAATTAATCCGATAGCATCTCGACATAATGCATGAGTCACAATTCAATTCAAGTCAACAATGTCTCATCTCGCCGTTCCCATCGCGGAATGGCTCGTCAGTGTGTAATTTTTTCAAGCCAATCTCATTACCTCGTCCGCTGAGCGATTATGTTGTTGATTTATGGTTGAGGCAACTCCACAGTGAGCTATATCTTTTTACACGTACTCAATGATTATCGGCCGTATCGCGTCTGGTTTAATGATAGTGATTGCGCTCGTCGCCGCTCGCCGTCGCCTCGCGAACGTTTCATTAAACTACTTTACATATATTACTCGGCGAATGTGTGTAATTATGTTAATGCCCGACAGTTGAGGGCCTGTTCGCGATATCGGCGAAGACATCTGCGGCCTTAATGGATTGTTTACTGTTTCCTGTAAACTACGTTTCTATCATGTTTAGATTTCCAGTCGTCCATTGTTTTATTGACTGTGAAAACCGTGTCATTGTTCAAAGGAAATGTGTTTTTGTAAGTTTAGGAACGTATTTGGTAAGGTTGGGAGCGTGAGGTAGATAGAGAATATTATACATAAAACTAAACTACGCGCCGCGAAATTTATGAATCGACTCGAGAGCTGCCTTCCACACAAAAGTTGTTTACGACCGACCGCCGTAGGGCTGCTGTGTATATCCACTGTTGTAGACCTGTCATACACATAAGTGTCATTAAAAAGTCTCCTGCCGTGAGACCTGTTAATTCAATCTCTATGTCGTACTTTATTCTTTGAACGTTAATGTACACTTCCATAAACGTCTTAATTTATTGACACTGGGCATGTTTAAATATTTATGAATAGCTTTATATGCATTGTAAGCTATAAAAGAATGAATTTTATACAGTTTCACTTAAAAATAATGGCTTTAAGCTTAACAACTTTTAATATATTTCTACAGGGCGTTGCAGAAAGGTCCGATGAAACCTTAATGAGATTTGATTTTGATGAGAAAAATAACACTATTCATGAAACTGTAACTCAAATCTTCTACTTTTTTGGTCTCTTACTTCTACGTGGAGTCTGGGGCTGACTCAAGGGCTTTCCATTTATCTCTGTTTAAGGCGAGGGGTGGTCTAGCCAAGTTCTTCCCTACTTATTAATACAATAAAAAAAAACTCTGTATCACCTCTGGCTGTATACTACTAGTCCAGTGGCACTTTTACTTGCACTAGATGGATGTAAGAAATATGAAAATGTCGGGTTGTTCATTAAAGTTACGATATTTTTGCTCTAGCGAATGTATGAAACAATCGTAGACGAGTATATTAAGTTGACTGTACAGTAACCTCCTTAAAATTCCTTCTCGCTTAACAGTTCACCTTTGGATCAAATTTTATGTAATTGCATTAAAAACTTAAAATTACTTTGCTGAATTCCGCCAAAAATCCCACAAGCACCATGTGGTGTGTTCGTGTCTTGCTTCTGCTTGAAAAAGTGGGAGGGAGGGCGGTGCATTAGCTAACCGCATGGTGCTTGTGGGATTTTTGGCGGAATTCAGCAAAGTAATTTTAACTTTTTAATGCTATTATGGATTTCCGTAAAGTAACGCCTGATTCTATACAACATTTTATGTAATTATTTATAAACTTTATATTTTGCAATTCACCCGAACATTATAGAAGTATTGATGTCATGGCAAAGATAATAGGTAATTTTTGCAATCCTATATGTATTAATACTTGAAATTTGAATTATACTTGAAATCTTGAGAGTACAAAAAAAGATAACATAACAGCTCTTAATGTTCATTAGTAAAAAAACTCTGCATTTCAATTTTGACTGAAAATAAGCACAACCTTGCTCATCAATATCTCAAAAAAGAGCAGATTACTTATACAAAACATGACTCGTAAGTATATGTGGGTAGTAATAACATATTTCATGATGAATTGATGATACATGACTTGGCTCCATCAAAAGTGTGGTGATCCATCATCGGGTAAACAATATTAATGATATCTGTCGAGCGTTAGGCTTAGAATCAATCATAATCTTTTATGAAGTCATGTCGCTCCGAAGCTCGAATGTGGTATTAATTAATGAATACAGATAAAGCAATGTGAATGGAATTAAACTGTGTAATCTATCAAATGCCTTTGATGGTATTTACGAAGGCTTTTTGTGACGAGGTAACAACATTATTTTTTTGAAAATTTATTACAACCATAATTTTTGCCTCCTTAGCATTTCTGTTGCTTGGGATTAGATTTCCTTTGCAGTAATCAAATTCAATGGAATGTCAAAAGTATTACCTAAGGTGTTCACATACTTAAACTATTAAATCTACCAATTGGCGGTTGGCACGCGTGGCAATTAATCCCATACTGCCCATACTCTCTTTTTCTCTGATAAAACACCGGGTTTCAACAGGTCCTGTTGCCTATAATGGGACGTATAAGGACTGCCTTTTTTATTATAATTAATATTTCGTTTCGATTTAGGGAAATAATGTCTGTGAGTTTACATTTTTATTTTCTAGTCACAATACTACAATTAAAATTGGTATTATACTTTTGTGATTTATGATTTTGCAATTAGAATGTTCCGATTAAACGCATGAAGACAATCGTTCAAACAATCATCCGATAACAAATACCTTGATTTTAGATTGCACATAACCAAAGATTTTATGATCATGATTAGACAGGGTATTTAGTCCTACATTTTCGCGACTTAGCTATCATATTAAAATCTTGAAATATAATAGGACGTACAGCGATTGTAATCGGCAAATTGAGAAATAATCGTAAATCTAAGATGATAACTTATTTCCACTGCATACTTATATTTCCGATATTTACAATTAATTAAAGTTACATCCATCATAAGATTATCTTGATAATGAATTGATTATTCTCGATATCAGATGCAGTTTTTCTTTGAGATACGATCGGTAACGGAGTTCGATCATGAGTAATCTTTTTCAATCAAACGATGCCGTTTCTCTAAGCATCACATTAGGGTTTTATCTATATATTTAAGTGTTGTATCAGATTCTTCAACGCCAGCGTCTAATCATTTCTTAGCTTTGCCCTTATTAACCTGTCGTTTTGCCACTTAAACAACAAAGAATTCATTTTATCTGAATAATTTGCAAAGCAGCGATACCTCAGTGGATAAAAAGATGGACTCGAAAGTGAGAGAACCGAGTGAGCATATACCAATGACTTTGTTTTCTAAGTTATGTACATTGATGAACTTGTAGTAGCAATACTTCTCGCTAACTGTGAATGAAAACACCGTGATGAAACCTGAGTGTCTGGGATGTTTAAATACCTCAACGCTTGAAATTGCCAATCCTCGGTGGGCACGCGTACTAATTAAGCCTCTTTCTCTGAGAGAAGGTCTGTGCCCTGCAGTGAAACTTTTATAGGCTACATAAAAAAAAATCAAGTCGCTATGAGTATCAACGCAGACGTTGACAGCAGGTCAACCTTGAGATTTTTATGGCAAAAGCGTTCTTAACGCAACTGATTAGACTGCAAATATAAAAAGGTGGATTTACTACCGAATGCACTTGTAAAAAAGAGCAAACAGGAATTGAAGAAAGACTAAAAAAGGACACTTTGTGGTTCCTTGCAGAAATGTGGAACTCTGTTGCTGCAGTGATAAAAACCTGTGTTTGGCTCTAAAACAAGTTTGGATCTCTAACAAGTTTTACAAGACTTGTCAGCGGAATGGACTGTATGATTCAAAAAGACTAACGGAAAACGAAATATAATAGCAAAAAATCAGAACAAATGGGCAATGAGATGTGACGGCAAGAATATTACAGAATGACAGTTTACATTTGAGAAAAAAGGCATTGAAAGGAAAAACATACAAAATGAACCCAAGAGGTCTTCAACAAGTCTCGTTTATATTTATCACATAGATAATTAAAACGTTTAGTTAAGACAGCGGTGGTAGCTCAGTGGGTAGAACCATGGACTGGCAAGCGAGAGCCCCAGGTTCGATCCCGAGTGCGGGCATGTACCAATGACTTTGTTTAATTTCAAAGTTACGTACATTTGCGAATTTGCAGTCGCAACACCACACGCTAACGGTGAAGGAAAACATCGTGAGGAAACCCGCGGCTTGGTTGGCTCCGCACGTATTGACTAGTCTTTCCTGTGGGCTAGGCCGACTATGCTGTCAGGATGGTATAGGTGCTGGGCAAGCCTACACCATCTATAAAACCATGACCCAGGCACTACAGCGTCGGAGTGGTCCGTTCACCCATCTAGTGTGAGTGAAGATATCACTGGAAGCTGTATAAATCATCTCATTAAGTAGATGCAAAAAGGCCAATATTATTAATTAAAACGTTTATTTGCTACACCAAAACACACACAATAATTATTAGACAAAAACTAACACAACCATATTATTATGTTACAACAAAACAGGAAAAATTACTCAGTGTCATTTACAAAACATATGGCGTCATTCACAAGACACTACTCCCCAAAGACTGACAAAATTTTTGGCAAAGGCTTTCATTTTACCACAGACCATCCAAACCGAATCCTAAGAGCGCTTCAATAAATCGTGCCTGTATAAATTAAACTGAAACAGCCTGGTGTATTGATGCTTCATCATCAGCCATTTGACGCATATTGCAGGACTTAGTCCTCCACCATGGTTTTCCAAACTTCCCGGTCTTGTGCCGCCCGCATCCAACGACTCCCCGCCACCGTAAGGCATAGATACTTAAAACCTAAGAATTAATATTACCAACAACAACAATTATTGTTTATCAGCTGGTGGTTTTCCGTAGATAGTACAGAAATAAAACTCCGCCATTTTGGAAACAAAACTGAGTTCTCACAACCCTATCGCGGTCGGCGGCGGCACATTAATACAACTTAAAATATGGCTCACTAAAGACTATATAACCTTAAATTTACAATTCATAAAACAGAATGATATACGCCCGAGTAGATTGCGTTCCTGGCGTTAACACGAACTATACACCGCTGCCTGTATAATTTAGCTCTGAGTTGTGCCTACTGCTGTTGAAGTAGATCATTACAGCGTGTCAAGCAGAGCCTACAAAGATGACAGGAATATCTTATAAAATTATATTTATTTACTCGTACGAGTGTACTCATCAACTTACACATGACATGGCTCGACTCAAGTGACGTTAATTAGCCTATGTAAATTATACTTAGAGCTGAGATTTCTGTCCTTAGCCTTATCATCATTTTATGGATAGCTTCCGTGTTTCGCAAGGCACGTAAACCCGTTGGTGCCGGCTGTCATGTAATGGCAGTCGTTAAGTCATGTGAGAGGCCTTATGGGCGGCTTGATAACTTCTGACAGTAAGACTCGCTACTGTCTTACAATCCTTCACCAACCCAGACTTGGCCCCCGTGGTGGAGTATGGCCTAACCTTCCTGCGATGCAGGAAGAGACCCGTGTTTCACCAGTGGGCACATACAAGGGTTGATATCGATGGGTAGCAAGTATTGAGGTATGTGAACTTTTGAGACTTTGGATGTTTTCTTTCACGGTTAGTAAGTTGTGATGGTATTTTTAACTAGCCTATTAACGTCTCACGGCAGTTCACAGGTCTTTCCTTTCGCTGATAGAGAGTGTGGACAAAATATCCAAGACGAAAGATTTTTATTAATACATTTATTATTTACAAAAAAAAAACTACATTTCAGTAATAAACTCAAGTTTTACAAAGGTAAAAGCCATTTTTCTAAATTTATTTTAAATCTGTGGGAAAACAGCTCGCAGTGTCATGGGGTCGGATCTTACGTCACGCCCAGGTACAAAAACATCGTAAATACCAGTAGTCACAACAAAGCACGGGTGAAGTTTACTTCAATATATTGGTAATCTCTTTTTTTATAAAACTAAATCAGTGTTTTAAATCCTTCTAATATTTACTTTCCTCTAATAAAATGATAATGAAATAACTAACTTTATGGCTACGTAAAAAGCGACTGTGTCAACACTCAAGAAAATTTAAAGCAACTTGTTTCAAATTCACTTGTTATAACGTTGACAGAAAATGGCGAGTCTGCATAATATAGATAGATAGAGAACACTTTATTGCACAACTAGAAAAAAGAACACAAACATGATTTCTTAATACAACTTATTATTTTTCTTGAGACGCGCCACAAAAGAAGGGAAGGTAGCAGTTATTAGCGGCGGATCCTGGGGTTATCAGACCAGCGACCTATGGCATGGTAATCAGACATGATACCGCAAGACCAACGTGGCAAACGCTCTAATCGATAGTATACACTGGGAATTTCAAACCTGAGTCATAGAATACGAGAAAAAGCAATCGTGGTAAATAAAAGTACATTTCCATTATAAGTTGCACTGCAGGGCACAGAGGCTTAATTTTGTGATCACGAAATTCTGTCGTAATTCGGACGGAATTTGACACTCGATTGGTATCGTCCAGACATCCTGAACGATTCCATTAGTCTAACTGTCAGCTGGATGCGGCAAGTTGAAGACAGGCCGCTATGGCGCTCATTAGTCCAGCATTGGACTAATATAGCTTGAAGTAGAAGAAGAAAAAGAAATGTCAGCTGCTCCTATATTACGGCGCAAAATGTAGGAGCAGATCTTCTCTCAGAGAGATTATTGGCCCCGCGGATTGGCGACTAGATATAATAAATAATAATAGACATGAGACGCTAATAAAAACATGAAAGTCAGCTGTCTAGAAAACAGCAGTTGGACATAACTGTACCATTATTAAAGTGTTTCCAAACAAAGAATGTTGAGAGGAAAACCGTCGAGAAAACTAAATTCCGAACACAGCTCGCAACATTGTAAGACCAATTGAAGACTTGAGGGAAACCAATAATGAATCATACATTTTCTATAACCTTCGACTCGTTGCTTCACGTCAGCTCTACGAGCCAGGAGTTAAGGTGCAGATTGGCGAAGCAAAGTCGGTTTCCGCGGCTGTCACGCTGCCATGAGTGATGGCGGGTGCCTTCAACGGTTGATTTATCGCTTCCACTCCCGCACGCTGCTCATTTACACTTTAAATACCCGACGCCACCTTCCTTTTTTCTAGAATTTAGAACAAACATTATTTATTAAGGCGGCCTGCTGCCAGTCCATTGATACGTTTAAGATTAAGATAGAGGGTTTTTGGGGTCAAAATTGGTTGATTGAGATGTGTTGGGACAAATGCAAATTCGACATGACATATTTTGGCATCAGATGAAATACCTGTTGCTTGGGGGGAAAGGAACCTGTTTAAATAGGTGTAAGAAAGGATCTATAGGTAAATAAAGGAAATGTTTTACGGGAATAATAATTTGTGACTGGATTATTTAAACCCCTAGTCTCTGTTTATACCTCCAGGATACGTACGTACGTTAATGTTTGTATTTTTTTATTAGGTGTACTGAACTGTCGATTTAAGAAGTTTGTCTTTTTGGTATCTCTTTCAGGACTTATGGATGATTCGGCACCTTAATAAACGATGATTAATTACTATACCACTACTACTACAGCTGCCCTGCTCTGAAATGAGTGGAGTGGCAACATGACTTATACACTTTTTAAGTCTTGATAAATTAATAACACAAAAGCTTGTAGTTGTGTATTCTAATACAGCGGAAAGTTGGTGCATGCTTAGTGATATAGCAAAAATTGAGTACTATATTAAAGATCAGATAAGATAAGAATTGAAATTTGTGCTTTTCCGTCATCGTTCATCTAGGAGTCCATCCAGTACAAATTCTCATTTACAGCAGGTGCCAGAGTCAAACAAGCATTTAATTTGTAAATAGCTGTATCCACTATGTACCTGATAATTAAAATACTTAGGTTATGCATACAAATTGTAACTTGGTATATAATCAGCAATAAATAAATAAATTCATTAATTCAACCAGCAATAAAATAAATAACATGGGTTATTTAATCGTTGCTTAAATGAAACAAGCAAACGTCCACTTTATTTTTTGCTTCAAAAGCTAACTTGAAGAAAGCTAAGAATATTCTATATATCTAACTTGAGCAGAGACCTTCCGTCTCTGTTGAAGTTAGCTCATCATTCTTTTGAATGCCTATTCAATTAACCGCATCACCCAGCACCCTTCCAAATCCCAATAACGCCCCCACACAGGCCTCAGTCAGCTAGCAGGAGCATCGTGGCACAGGCAACGGTATAATCCGACTATCTGCAGCTACATGACGGATGGCGTGTCGACGCGACGTTACCACCTGATTTATTACTTCCGAGTGCCCCTCACCCCTCGCTCCGAAGCTAGTGGTGGGCTCTACTGCCAACCTGTGCTAGATTGTGGAAGAGTTGGAAGAACTCACGATTTCAAGGTGAGCACAGGATGGGTGAAACAGTGTTTCGTTCTAGCCGCTGCAGTAGTAAAATTTGTGTTTGGTGGTAACAGTAACGTTTGCTTCGGAATTCCTTAGGAGTGTGTGTCATTTAATACCGTTTTAAGAAAATATCTATACAAGTATATCCAATTCAAACAAGCCCAAAATTTTATACAAATTAGTTAAATTTGGTTTAAAAGCTAGGATGTAATTAGTCAAAGACATGTTTATATACTTACTTGTCACAATTGTGTTTACTGTAAAAAGCATTAATAGGACGATATGGTCGATTTTCTTTTCAGTATAAAGGTATTTAAATAAAGACACAAAAAAGGTTGTATATACATATAAAAAATAAGTTGTATTAAATTTCATTGTTGACACTTTGTTACAACGATAGGATAGTAAAATACAATACTATCCTATCGTTATCCTATCCCATACATTCAATGAGGCGCATTTTCAAATTTCTGTTTGTCACAAATAAATGTTAAAATCGTCAATATTTTTTCTTTTTTTTCTTTCTGGATTCCATTAATTACTTTCAGAGCATTATCTGTGCATTTACTCTACCCATACACATCTGCAAGTCATACTGCATCCAATGCATCATTATTTCTCTCTAAGTCCGATCAATCACAAGCAGGCTCTGAAAAAAAAAATGATTTTTTGGGACCATTTCAAAACAAATATCGTGTCCCATTGACACCGGTAGTAAACAACTGCCCAAAACAATATATCTTAGATTAAGAGTAAAGGCTTGAGGATCAATAAGTCCTTACTGGTCTGATCAGATCAAGCGCTAAGGTATATGCACCGCAGACAGACAGGTTTCTTCATAACATTGTGTTTCTCAGCCATTCGCCAGTCTTCAGTTCAGAATCCATAGTAGAACCCTATTTCTTGTTCAACACTCGTCTCGTTCATATTTGTAGCGCACGCGACGTGTAGTACAAGTGAAGGATTAATCGTGAGTCGCGCTTGCTTCACGACTTGTTCCGAGCTCTTCCACCAAATAGATATTTACAGTAGGTGTGCCCCAATATTTGGAGAGATTTTGAATTTACAGGTAATGCATCGTGCAAAGACTGAAATTGGTAACAGCTTAAGCATAAGACTGATGATTACTTTTGCCAAATACCTAAGTAATAGGAGTTTATATGAAGACAATCAACATGCACTTGTTCCCTAGAATGGCAGAAGGTCTAGTTTATGGATTTGGGTTGTGTGCTAGATATGATTTGAAGAGTGTAATTGTATTGGGAAATGCAAAGTTGAAAGTGTAAACTTTAGAAAGGTTTCACGTAATGTAGAACTTCTGTAGTTCCCCATTTAATGTTAGTTCTATGGACGAGCGAGCTTTTCTCGGCGGCAATTTATGTGCTTGTAGAAATGTAGTGCGCTAAGAATGCGGAAGACGTATGGCTATGAGAACAAATTGCTCTTAAAACACCTTGCTTTCACCGTGCCGGCTTCACTAGGCCATCATGTTGAAATAAAATGTTAGTGTTGTCTTATGATGATTGAATTGACGACGTGAACAGTCCATTCGTGAATATCAATGTTTGTGAGTTTCTTGCCTGAGTACCATGGCACAGGATACTCTAGTTTAATATCAGGACCAGTGTTTATGTTGCGTAAAAGTTATTATTCGTTATCAACCCTTGTATGTCCCCACTGCTGAGGCACGGGTCTCTTCTTGCATTGCAGGAAGGTTAGGCCATACTCCACCACGGGGGCCAAGTCCGGGTTGGTGGAGGATTGTAAGACAGTGGCAGGCCGTACTGTCAGAAGTTATCAAGCCAAACATAAGGCCTCTGACATGGCTTAACGACTGCCATTATATGACAGCCGGCACCAACGGCTTAACGTGCTACGCGAAGCACGGAAGCGCTCGGAAAAATGCCACTAGCGGTAGTCACAGGACGCTCTCCCATCCTGTACCTGACCGCGCCTGTTCTTGCTTAACCAAGTGATTGATTCCAACCACTCGGTTCGTCTAGGCCCCGAGCGCTTCAAAGTTATTATTATAATTTAATAATACCAGATATCACCAAAAAATCATGCAAAGGCAAAGGTTAATAATTATATACAAGCCATTGACTGCGCTTCTCCAATTACATGCCTGAAGATGCGTTGAGGTTACTAGCAGAGACGCGGTCCGAAAAATGTATAAAACAAAAGCTTTTTGAACAAAATGTTGTGGATTAAATATTTATTATATAAGATAGAAGTCTGGAAAAAGTTAATAATATAACATCCACACAAGTTTTTTTAAATACTTTTACTTTTCCATACAGCTTGGTGATAATAAAAACCTCTACCAAACATCTCTGTTCAGAGTCACTCAGGTCCAAAGTCAGGGTCCAAGGTAACCTTAGCTGGAATCTTGAAAATAGCTCAAGAAGAGAAGAGAAAGGGTAAGGGTTCCAGATCTACTGAAGCAGATAATGTGGACGAGATCAGGCAAACGGAGATAGAAACGGAGCAAGTGGAATAAACAAATCTGGCTGCCACATTACAAGCTAAAATAAAAAAGGACAACTGTAAAGAAATGAAAATTAACAATAATAACTTCCACACAACGCAATCACTTGACCTGGTCCCAAACTAGGATACCCTGTACTATGGTAACCAGGCAAGGACGTCACGAACATGACTGAGGCCACTTGTACAAATGTGAGGCGGCCCCCAGTGAATGAAGTTTTTAATTTCGCGCCATAACACACGCTAACGTGAAGGTAACATCATGAGGAAACCTTGGCCTTTAAGGTGTTCAAATAACTCAGTCCTTGAAAATTAACATTACAACGATTCTATGCAAATGAAGGTTGACTCATTTACAACGGGCCGGCGACGTACTTACAGGCAATGCTAAAATACTTACCTAGTTTGACACCACAATAAAAGTGCAAAGAAGCCATTCCTTGGCATGCCCATCGGACGCCTCTCGACCGCACATGGCCGAGACTTAGCCTTATTATTTGTAGTTTCTAACCTTAAAAGTCATCTTTATTTTCCCACCAGACCGGACCACTGGTGGGAGCTTTTCCCTATAACATTTCATGGTTTTCCGCAATACAGGTCCACGGGCCCTCAATCAACCTGACCATATCGTCATCGTCATAGTCATTGTCGTCAACTTACATGTATTTAAGGTTTATTTTTTTATTTAGGCGCTGGACGTCACTGGCCTATCGTAATGTAGATATTCCTTGAATCGTGCTTAATCATTCTAGTTACTTTGTCAGACAGTTCATACCTAGCAAAAATTCCCTCACCCCTCATATCAACGGCAACATATTTCAACCCTATTATGCTGCGAACGAAACAAATAACCACGCGACCGTTAATAAATAAATTAACACTCATCCCCCAATTTGTAGATCACGCAACCGATGAAATTGCCAAGCTGGTTTCGCCGCCCTTTCAGCCAATGTTGATCCCTATTCGTCTGTAAATAAGGTGTGTAGGGGCTGCACGCAAGGATTGCTAGTCTCCCAGCGGAGTGACGTCGGCATGACAGCACGTGTCATGTAATCTGACAGGCGTGATGCGTCAACCCTGACGCGTGACAGCGCGAAGCTGCGAACTGCCAGTTCCGGAAAATGTGTGAAGTTAATTTGTGTCTGCGGCTGGGCTGGAGTGATGGACTTGGGAATAAAAAGCTGTGTATAAACGTGCAGCTTTTTTGGACAGGTGTGGGCTTAATTGGATGTCATTGCACGGTTAGAGCTAGCCTATTTTCTAGCCAGTTTCTCGTACACTAACAATCTGTTAATATACTGTTGTCAAATGTTTTTTTTGTATGGACTTTGGCCAACTGACAGGTGTTAACAATAGATTAACGGTTTGTTAGTGTACCAGAAACCGGGGCTTAGTTTCCGTAAAGATAATTGAGTACATAATAGTTATATATTAAACGCGTATACTCGCGATTATTTATTAGGTAAAACGTAATTACCTAATAAATAGATAGTCCCGTTTAATATATAAGTGAGTATCGCGAATGATTAAGAAATACCTACTAATAACTGAGTATATAATTTTGTCGTCAAGGCTAATAGTTTCATACTACAATTGCATTTTATGCATCGTTTTACAGAACTGTGTATATACAATTCTTTAAAACACTTTAATGACAAATCCATGAAAAAACAGTTCAATTTATGTTTGCCTGCCTAACCAGCCCGTAAATGGAGCCCACTGTTGGGCATAGGCCTCTTCAGTTTCACGCCAACCCATCCGGTCTCTTGCCAATCTTGTCCGATGTTTCCCAGCCACTTTCACAATGTAATCGACCCACCGGGCTGGTGGTCTCGCCACCGTCGCCCGTTTTTGGCCACCACCCAGTGGCAACTTTAGTCCACCGGCCGTCTTCACATGTACTACAGACTATATAAACTACACTAGCATAGTATTTTAGAGAAATTGTACGTTTACAAAATAGGCACAGGGTATCAAGCGTTCATGTGGCCCCCCTTGCTAGTCAAGACTTCACACGTTTTGCTACCAAAATTAAGGTTTAATTCCTTAATTGGATTTGTTCAAAATGGCATCATTATTTGTATACGTATTCCCAGGTTTGTGACGTCCGTTCCATACCATAACAACGGCACACACCCCGGTTTGTATGTTGATTGTATTGAGTAAAAATTAAGTTGCTCGTATGAAGTTAAGGTGTACGCAGAAAAGCGACAAACCGGGATACCAAGAGCCGTCTTCTCAAGACCAACTTCTATAAGTATAATACCCCCCTAAGCACAAACCAGAGCACCCAATTATCCTCATAAACGCGTTTGCTCGAAGAGCGCGGTAATGGCGGAGAGCGGCTGTCACCGTGACAGCGCCTGACAGCTCGTGACAGCGCGTGACAGATTGCGGCCGCGACGGGATTACGCGTCGGGTACAGGCAGACACCAACGTCTCGTCCTGTGCAAGTAGCATGTCAATGCATTAGTCGCACGTCCCCCCGTTCCTTGTAAACTAATAAACTGTTAGCGAACTATTTGTAGCTAATTTCTAGGAAGCTTCGGAATGCGTGACTTTGCTCATAAACTGCAAGAGTGTAGGCTGAGATTGTTTGGGCACGTGAAACAAAAGCCTCCAAACTACGTCGGTAACGTAGTGGTATGTCTATCAATTCCTGTGATTAGATCCACAGACCAAAAACAAGGGGTATGGACGTAGGAAATATAGATGCCACAGAATGCGAAGCTCCGATTGTTAAACGAGGAAATGAATATGGCGAAATCGAGAGAGAAAACAAGGAAAACGGTCTTCCCCACCGTGTGGGGCTAAAGCTAGGAAAAGAGAGAGAGTACTGATATTACCTGCCAGTTACCTAAAGGGCAAGTTGAAGACAACTGACTGCTTCTTCTTCTCCAAAAAATGTCGTCACTTCTTCAGACATCCTTCTGTCAAAATCACATTAGTGGGATGTTGTTTGTGCAGCTCCACATCGGTACACGATTTCTGTATCTTTAGACAGGACTCATTCCCTTCGATTCCTGGATTTCTTATCTCTGCGGATGCATCAAGCTGAAGACAGGGCGCTATGGCGCTCATTAGGGGAGGGCTATGTCCAGGAGTCGACTATATAATATAGCCTGAAGAGGAAGGCGGCTTTGCGATATTCATACTCTCCAATGACCATGACCTCTAGGATAGGCTAGCCGGCGGATCCTCACCCAGCTAACAACCTACTAACAACAGTTAGCAGGTAGATTACCAGAGTTTTATTAAAGGAAAACTGTGGTCTAGCATGAGAGATTTCACCGATTTTGACAGATGCACACCACAAAACGTGTGTCAGGCAAAATTGCGAGTCGTCATGCTACGAACACTAGACATTAAGGATAACTAGTGTCTACGAATTAAAGCAGTTTTTAACCTTTTGATGTGCAGCGCATAAATGATCATTCTCGTAGCTTTGGACATGGAGTACGGTTATAGAATAGAATATTCAATTAAAAGATTAAAGGATATTGTTGGCTGCTAAAATCTTCTGTAATCTCAACATTCAATGAAAATCCGACCATTGTGTGATGTGTAGTGATTAATGAGATGATAATACTGTGGACTGAATAATTAAATTTCGATTTTACTGGTTAACACATTTCCCACTGTTGCATTTGTCTTAGGCTTTGATCCTTCTAACTCCTTTGTGGAGTCTGGGCTCGACATTTAAGCTTCACATGTCTTAATAACATAACATTTACATACAGAACCATTGCTTCTGGCTCTACTATACGATACCCTGTGTTATGGAAACCAGAAACAACGACATCACAAACATGTAAACATCCAAGACCTGGGGCATTTTTTTGTCCCCAGCCGGGGTTCAAACCCGGGACCTCTCGCATGGTAGGCAGATGCACTACCGCTGCACCACAGAGGTCGTCAGGTATTCACGTTGTAGTTAATACTACTTCCCACTTGCACTTGTGAGCCTGATGATGCCTCATGTTAGAGGCGAAACGCGTCGCGTATTCTCTCACATAAGTATTGGTGTCAGTAGTGGTGTGTTCGTGTCTAGCTATTGCTTGAAAAAGTGGAAAAAAGGGCGGTGCATTAGCTAACCGCATGGTGCTTGTGGGATTTGTGGCAGAATTTAGCAAAGTAATTTTCCAATTGATTATTGTACAAACTTTTCCTTGTATAAATGGTCCCAGTGTAGGTGTTTTCTTGTCTGGTTACCAAAGGACTAGTTCAATTTGGCCACAAGTCTTAGTTTGGGATCAGGACAGACAGGTTGTTAGTTTTAATCTATTTTATTTTGGGAACTTCTGCCACAAGGTGACGATGACAGTTCTAACGTACCCGTTAAGCAATTAATTCATGATTAGCTATGTACTTAAGAAAAACTACTTAACTTCAGCAAACAAAAAAAGGAAACAAATTTACTCCCTTAGGAACAAGACGACGACGAACAAAGACTTATGAAAGTTGATGAAGCGAGGGTGATCTGTCAGGATCGTGGCAAGTGGTAGTCCCTGCTCACGCCTCTGGGATACAGGCGTGAGGTTATGTGTATGTAATTATGGATCTAGAAACAAGACAGGTTAGTTCATTAGTACTATTATATCAGTGATATTTGGGTACGAGCAATAGCTCTTGCAATGTTGGTTTGGGTCTAAAAAAAATGCCAAGCCCTGCTCTGTAATACCTGTGGGATTGGCCATTTACATTGAGTGGATGTTGTTGCAACGACACACATTATTCAACTTATCTAGCATTTGTATTTAAAAGTATTTCATTTCATTTCAAAGTTGGTTATGTGTGGAAATGTAATTTCACACCAATATATAGGCTATCGAACTGTACACACAACATTCAACACACGTGTATAACATAAACTAGTCAGATACGTTGCGGGCGACTTAGCAACAAAATCGTGGGAAAACCTGAATGTTTGATGTGATAGGTAAGTAAACCTCATCGCTTAAGATCGCCAATTTGCGGTGAGGAAGGGTGGTGATTAAGACCAAACTATCTTTCTGGGAGGTCTGTGCCCGCAATGAGGCAATATAGGTTACTTTAGCAAGAAAACTGTAAAGGCAGATCGGTTGTTGATTGTAAAAATAATACCAGCTACGAAACCTTGCGTGTACTTTCGTCTTAATTTAATTATCGACGAAAAAAATAAGGTCATGCCATTTTACCGAGGTGACAGGGCGTAATAAATAAAGTATGAAGTTGACCAAGTTAATGGTTTCAATTTAATAAAGGTTACCTCTTGTCCGTTACCAAGCTCGCCTTCAAAGAAAAGTTGTTTTATAATAATGCAGCCAATGCAAATCCCACTATAAAGGTTAAGTTTTTCGTCCATTTTTCTCTGTTCTCCAAAATGATCTAGATTTTGAAATGTTTGACTTGTAACGTTCATTATGTCGCAGTTTCTGCGCTACTTTGAGTAAAACCATTTCATATAAAGCACAGACTTTCTCTTAGACAGAGAGACTACTGGCTTTATCACAACGCGACCCTAAATAAATTTTAATAATTGAGGTATACAAACAACTTAGGCAACAACGCCGGTTTCTTCACGATGTTTTTCTTCACGTAAGCGATTGCTACTGCTTCCAAAAACTCACAAATGTATAAATGTATACTTTCTTTTGATTCAAACTCATGACTTCTCTAATATTTTGCTGACCGTGCTACCACGCTTTATTAATATTTTAGTAAATTTAAAATTTACTATTTAGAAAAAGGTGGTTGGCATGTACAGTGTCTGGTGGACCCCATTGGAAAAAATATATGGCAACTTGTTCATTTTTACACAAATATTTCAACAGATTAACATAAAATATGGTACAAATATAAACCATACTTCGGATTGACACATAAGATACTTTTGCTATGTATTTAAAACCAAATTTTGTCCAAACAACGGAGGGCTTTCCTACTCTGTCAAAACTCAGCGTATAAGAAGACACAGAAAGAAGAATCGCCTTCCAATGACTCATTTCCTAGGCCTCTGCACCTCTTTTATTAAAAATCAGCCTGTTGTCAGTTATAGTAAACCAACTCGCCGGACCGCACCCTTATCTCCAAGACGTGTTATTAATTGACAGCTCACGCGCATGTTGTACGATACTTCCACTTGGAGTTTAAATTAATTATACAATCAATCACACTGGCCTCAGAGGTGGTGCCTTTTCGCGGCTAAATGCCAATCAACCAGCGAAATGTTCACTTGAGCTGCCACGCAGAACATAACTCCTACTACCACAGCCCTAACTTGGCAAAAGCGACTTTAAAAGAAAGACACCAAGGGACAAGTTGGGTTAAAGCTTTTTGTTAAATTAGAACCGTTGCGAATTAAAGTAGTGTGGTGTTACAGCGAGATTCGCCACAGGTTAATCGAATGGTCCAGTAAAATAGAGAACGCTTGAAAAAGTCACACCCGCAGATAGAACCCATTTCAACACGTTTTTCCGAAAACAATTTTCGTTTTACATGATCAATCGGTATCAATCCTTGTATTTCCTCACTGCTGGCGCACGGGTCTCTTCTTGCATCGCAGGAGGGTAAGGCCACCACCACGGGGGCTAAGTCCGAGTTAGTAATCACTCGGCGAAAATCTACATACAACGATACTACAAATTATAGGCAAGTTGGAAGAAAAGTATAATCTCAAGGGCAGAAACATGTCGGGTGTTGCATATCATGGTTGTAGTACAGGTAATAATAACTTTAATAAATAATTGTTCTACATGTACAATTTTTTGTGCAACATAACGAACTGAACCAGTGTAAAGACTACAGAAAAAAATATTCAGGAATGCAAAATGATGCCAAGAGTCGACTGTCAAACACTCATAATAGAGAGACATTATAACAAGAAAGCGATTATTTCCCATTCTCACGATGTTCATTTTGCTAGCCTTTTTAATAAAACATCTAAAATTATGCCTACATTTTCCTGCTTAAGCTTAACCGACCTTTGTAAATTTAAAAGTTTATTGAGATACGTATAAGTATCAGCTGTCTCGCCAGATTTATGAGCAAAGAGACAATGATATTTTAGTATGTATTTCGTAAAATGCGATGGATAAGTTCAAAATTTAAACGTTAACTAAGTCATGATTGCTGTTATATTATATAGCAGCTAATAGTAGCTCAATTTGAAACAAGATAAAATCGATGGTACAATGCTTAAAAATTTGAGTCGAGATGGTACGTATCTTACTTTTGCAATAGCAAGAAAACCAGTAAAAGTGCAAAAGCGCTTTTTATATTCTTTCAGTCATTTCACGGGCAATTGGCGTTAATTGGTAAGCCTTGATCTGCACCTCGGCTAACCTGCTGTTGTGTGTGTGATTTTTATTACGCGAAAAAGTTTCTTTTAAAATGCAGTAGATAAAGGGAATTTTATTTTAGCCGAAAATATTGTGAATGCCCCTAGAAAATAATGGACGAAGCATTTGGATAAGCATGAGTTAACGCGAAAAAGGAACGATCTGTGCCCAACAGTGGGCTTTGTTTATGGGCTGACCTAATAGAGGAGTAAATTTAAAGATAGAGGAGAAAATGTAAAGACAGTAAAAATTGGAAACGAATGGGTTTTAGCAATAATCCCAAATGATAGGGATCTATGAACTTTTTTAGTGACTTATTTTATGGTATATTAATTTTAGATTTCACTGATATCTGCAGGGTATAATCGAATCCCCCTATTCTTAAATAAAGCTGGAGAATTATATCATAGGAAGGAGAGGTTGAGGAGTTCTCTGTCGGTTAATTTGGACGATACGGGGATTTTCCTGATCGTAAAACATAAAAGATAGCAAAGTTATAAAAGATCTCAATCGTCATTAGCTCTGAAGTTAAATAGGTCTTATTAGCAGATTGTCAAGTACCCAACTAATAGGACTCGAAGATTTGCATCTAGGCAAAAATATTATATTCGCGATAAGCGTTTTGATAACATTATAGTACAGAACGTCATGCTTATAGGTAATAAATTTATTTTGTGGGCAAATATTGCCACTCATTGGGTTCCACGTGACAGATGTCATTGACGTGGTCCATCAATCCAGATGATGGGGCGATCTCTTAATTTTTTTGGCCAGATGTGAGACAATGGATACATATTTATAAGAAAATAAACTTACTAACATAGCTATAAGAACCTCGAGACCGAGGGAATGAAAAGTCTATTTATTTAATTTAGTCTACAAAACAGAATACAGTGGACTGTACTACAAAATAAACTTAAATATATGTTTGTGTTCTGGACTGTAGTCCAAGGTATGTAAGCATAGAAGTCATGTAAAGGTTCCCTCAACAATGGGACACACACCCGGCTAAGTTTGTGTATTTTACAATTTGTGTATTTTATTTGTTTGTTACGCTTTATTGCACAAAAATTAAGAAACAGAAAAATAAGTTAAATAACAGGTTAGTGTTGATGTACAAAGGCGGACTTATTTCAAAAGAAATTTCTTCCAGCCAGCCTAAGAAAGATTCTGACCAAAAAACAGAGAGCGGGAGATGTCAAATATAGCTAAACAAGAAAAATTAAACCTAAAATCACCTATTTTATTAAATACATATGAATATTAGTTGTAAGTCAGTTCATGTACATATTCTTCCAACATATTTCATGTAAACCTAGCTACCTACTCTTAATTTATTTTGTTTTCTGGTGTGCACAATAAGGCGTTCTAATCTAATCTAAGAAAATTGTATATCTTCTTAATTGTCCATGAAAACCACTCTTAGTGCTAGCTAAGGTTTGAAAAACTCTAGGCTGCCAGCATTAGGTCAAAGTGTTCCAATTTATAGGTATTAACTTAAAATTTCTTAAGCACATTATTCACTTAATCTATTCGAAATCTCTCGATAAAAGTCAAGAAAGTGTATCCTGACATAAAGTTATAAGGTTTTAAAGAGAATACTTAATTATTTCTATAGTGATCCCCATACAAATGATCATGATCAGGCGTTACTTTGCATTTTAGGAGTAATTCGTGACGAATATATTTTTCTTCTCAAAACTACAACAAAAACTCTCCACAACATCCTGCGGAATAAAAATACGCAAACAATTGACCTTGCAATAATTAGAAGTGGACACTTAAAAGAAAAGTGATACGGTCTGAGATTTCGGATATGGGGATTTACAAAAATTAATTGTTCAGATTTGCATCGGTAATTATGATCGTATTACTTTGATAAAAGACCTATTTCTTTTATCAGAGTAATTTGAAGTAGGTAATGTAAAGTGTAAATTTCCATATTTTAAAATAAATTTTAAGAAAGCTACATAATCAAAAAATGCATCAGGCCAGGACTAGACGAGCTGTTGAATGTTTACTGATGTTGCCATTTGTAATGTTATGGATAAACAGACTTGTAAGTTGTACCGCAGTATGGACCCCGACTGAAAATCAGCGTTGCAACTGATCTCTCAGTCGCAACATTATGCTGAGTCGGGCCCATTTTGGGGACTAAATACGTAAAACTTCCCGATATTTTGTTAGATGTTTAGATTTTTGTAAGTTTGTCTTTGTGTTAACTGTTAACTACTTATATTTCTATTGATTGTTGTATTATGTTGCGTGATTTTGTGTTTTTGAGTATTGTGTCGTCAAATAAATATATTTTCCTTTTCTTTCTTAAACGTGTATGCTAAGAAAAGAGCCAAAACAAAAGAAATTTAAGTCATATCCCTCTGACTGGTGGGTGGGATGGTCGTTGGGATGACCACCAGCAGCATGGGTTAGTGTGAAAGAGAATATACTCAACAGTGGGTTCTGTTTATCGGCTGATAGTCCGATAGATAGATAAATAGATACGTAAATCACCATATGGTGCAATTACATAAGACGCTTATGCACGTACGCAGGACACAGGCCTTTTCTCAGAGAGGACATTGTCCTTGCCCGTTGTAGTAGGCGACTTAAAACGCTAAGTCATTTGAACACCTTGGAAATTCGGGTTTCGTCAAGAGGTCTTCCTTCACCCGATAATTGTGGAGCATAGAAATAAAATCGAATAAAATATTTTTTTAAAAAATTTTGGTAATTTTGAAATGGTTGCTAGGCTTTCTAAGAAAGGAAACGTAGTTATTTTTTGACCTTAAAAACGATTGCTACAAAAACTTAAATAAGCAGCATTTTTAGTGACATGATGCCAAAAAACTAAAAACGAGAAGCCATAAAAGGTGAGATTTAAATGTTTGTTGAGAGCTGGATGGATTTGTCAATACAATTACTCGTATTGCGAATAGCTGATGGTGGTTTCTCAACACAGCTAAGAAAAAATATTAGATAGGAGGACGAGACTTTACTAACAAAAAATCGTATGTGAACTGAGTCAAGGAGGCAGCCGCGTATAAAGTGATTAATCCTTGAGCCGCCATGTCCCGGCTCTCAGATTACGCTTTTCACGAAACCGAAAGAAAAAACAACTTCGAAAACACAGAAAACCCGACTGTCTTTGATGATTTTTGTCTGAAAATTTCGTGAGCACATTATTAACTTAGTTTTGGATTTTGTTACTTATTATTATCATTAAAATTCTTTATTGCACTACTTAAACAAATTAAAAAGTACAAAGGTGAACTTAATGTTTACAGCATTATCTTCCAGTTAACCTTCGTGTTGCTTATCGGAAGCGTCCGACCAGGTTTTGCTCTGATTCTACAAAACTTAATCATGGTGCGTAGAGACGATAGCGAATTCCGGCACTTCTCAAAATTAAATAAGTGAATCCGGAATTGAGTTAATAACCCTTGATGAAATTGTTGAAATTTCTACCTATTAGTCTGGTCGACTCCTTAATTTTTTTGTAAGTACATAGTTAGTTTTGGTCCTCGCTTTCTACGGTTGAAAAATCAATCTGGCAAACTATAATTGAGGATTATTAGATATAGTGTTTATTCGGTATTTTGGGTAGCTTTTTTTGTGCATGGTAGGCACGCATGATAATAAAAAAGAGCCTATTTTCTCCCTAGGGAAGGCGTCTTTTATGGCAGAGCAAGAAAAGAGACATACAGTTATACTATTTTTATTTTTAATGCACTAACCCGTGCTAGGGACAATTTTAAAAACCTATTTAGAGGCTAAAAATTCCACCCATGCCGGGATTCGAACCCGCGACCTCTGGCTATCCGTGCCAGCGCTCTATCCAACTGAGCTAATGGGCGACTCACCGGCATCAGTGAAATTTCGAACCTCTTTACACTATTCTCTGTATTACGTACAGGCAGCGACATCTGGCTGAAGTAGATTGCATCATTTACAGCCCCGACTACCTACTTTGCAGTTTTTAGCCTCTAAATAGGTTTTTTAGACATAAAGTTACTTTGGAGTCACAAAAACATACATACATGACCTTAAAAACATTATACACCTTTTTTGCCATCGCGGTCGTGTAAAAACGCCCGTTTGGCGGCGCGCCGCGGCGGGCGCACTCATGCGTTATAATTTTGACAGGACTTGACAGGCGGCTTGACAGCCCGCGTGACAGGTCGCCGGCGCGCTGACGCTGCCCGGATTATACGCCATGATGGATTAATTTCTGAGCCCGGCTCCAAATAGAATTATTCAGCTTAATAGAGCGCGATGAGATGCTATCGTAATAGAGTTTGTAATGAGCTGAGCATTTTATACAGCCTCATTTTTTGTCTGTAGCCAATTTTTTAGAGCCAAACACCCGGTTTCTCGTTTACAAAAATATGTTAATCTAATTTATAGGGTTCCGTCGGCCGAGTTCTAAGAAATTGCTTCTTATTTCTAGAGGAAAAGCTCTAGTACCTAATAAGCAATTTCTTCCTGCCAATTTTGCCGCCAATGACCGCCAACAACACGAGTATTTTTATATAATTTCTGTGTACAATAAAGAATATTATATCTACCTATCTTTTGTCCTTTGAATGTGTATATTTTGTTAAGTATTTATGTATTTATGAATTATATAAATTTTTACTTTTATTTATTTAAATTATCTGTTGATAATTTTATTTATTCACACTGTTATTTAGGCATGTATTTATATAGGTACCTCTGAAATTATCATTTCCTATGTTTCTTTGTACATCTACTTCCTTGTCTAATGTATTAGTCCAGTTCATCCAAAGGTTGTCTGGAAGAGATCACTTTTAGTGATAAGGCCGCCGTCTGTACTCTTAGGTTAGGAAATGTCTGTGTAATTTCCATTTTTATGTACAATAAAGTGTTCTCTATCTCTATCCATCTATCTATTGAAAACTATGTAAGTATTAGACCCTAGGGCCAGCACAAAGCCTCCGAAAGAAAGCATCACAGCAAAAGCGCGGCCAACCACCGCGACGCAATGAAGATGGATGGCTGAGGCGGCGATTTCCCCGCGGAGTCATCGCCAGATCTGCGATAGTATAAACGACTCTAATTGCCTACCATTAGCAGTACTGAAGCTGCTTAGGTTTATGACTACCACAGAATATTAACTCAGGTCCCTCGGGAACGGGGCCGCGGATTTTGGCTCTTAGAGGTTTAAGTTTTCCGCGTGCGAGAGAATACTCTCGTTACAGATGATACCCGGGTGGTGCCAAACGAGCTGGTACTGGTAGTTTAGGCTTAAGGTGTTTCTACTAACCAGATGAAGATAGGCCGCCACGTGATTCGATATGTTCCAGTGTCATATAGCTGGGTGACGCTATAATTAACAGGCCAGCGCATTTAGTTCTGTATTTACTTACCACCACCACCAGATGAAACAGTGGCTAAAGAGTACTGTACTGTCTGTACTCTTAGGTTAGCCGGTTAAATTCTTATTAGATCCCCATAGATAAATAAATATAATTATCTGTGTAATTTTCTTTTTTATGTACAATAAAGTGTTCTTTATCTATCTATCTATCTAGGTATCTATCTAAGTGCGAACCTGTTTTACGTAAAAAGAAAAATCCTTCACTTCACAAAGAGTAGGAAATTTCATAATATATAAACTTGGAAATACATCGTTTTTAGTACACCAAGCTCTTATTTTATCTTATCTCACGTAAGTATTGTAATTATTCCTCATAAGGAGAATAAAATGTTTTAAGCCTCTAACTAATATTTATTAATCCTGCTCTTTTTCTTTTTAGCTCGGTCGTCTTTTTTTCCTTATTTATTTCTTTTTACATAATAAATGTCCTCTTTTGTATTTAAGTTATTCTTCTAATGTAACATATTTTATGTACGGCGCTGAGTGACAATTCATCAACGCTTTTGTTGACACATTGGGTTGCGTTCGTTCTCGGCTGACGATTTTTTCAAATTAAGCGTACAGCTAAGACAGTGACTTTAACTCTTATTCTGCTAACATTTCGACAATCAACCAGTTAAAGCTATTGTTCGCTAAGCTAAGCTACTTTACTTAATTATCCGTAGCATATTTTTTTTCTCTGACATTAATAAAATATTTCAAGTCTTACGTCTCTAAGTAGGTAAACGAGTGAGCTATAAGCATAGAAAAGTGAAATACTTCTCAAGACTTGGGCTAAATACGTCAAGAGATGAATAATGGTCGTAATTGTATCTTGATAGAAGAGAATACTATCAAAAGCATGATTAATTTGATGGGGTATTTAGAGCCGGCTGTAGTGTAACGAATTGAAATTAATGAGAAGAATGGGCAGTTAAATGGCGTTGATGAAGTATTGGCAAGAAACAACGTTAAAAATACAATGTTTATATTTGAAATGCAAACAACAATGCGCAAAACAATCGACAGTGTCATTGACATAAAGACCTTTGCGAAGTTGACGAAACAAATGTGTATAATGTGACGCAATATTCTGGCAAAGGCAGCCAAACCAAATACTGAGAAAATAGGAACAGAAAGTCGATTCATATAATTGCTATGCTACGCATATTATGTGTCGCGTACAGTAGTCACATAAATACTATAAAGTATTTTGTTCAATATGGTCTGACCGACACGATAATGTCGCACAACCAAAGAGAGCGAAGTCCGATATCAAGTGATGTCTAATACTTTTTGTTATGTCACTATAGATAAAAACACACTGTATCAAATGAGCTAATGCAAGTCAAGGCAGCAGACCTTTCGCGTCTGTACCATATACCAGGTGAAGCAAAGTTCCGAAAGAAGTGTAGGACTTACATCGAAAATAGCGACAAAAATTCTGTCTTCTTCGCAAATTTTCAGTAAAATTTTATAAACATACTTATGTTAAAACCGCTAACACTTTTGCGACTTCAGAATTGGCCGAAAGTAAAAGTCATGATGACTAAAAGGTGGGATGACGGTCTGCGAAAAACTGCAGGCAAATGCTGGATGCGGCAAGCTGAAGACAAGGCGCTATGGCGCTCATTAGGGGAGGGCTATGTCCAGCAGCTGACTAGTATAGTCTGAAGAAGAAGAAGAAAAGTTATGAGCGTTGATAAGTAAAAAAACCCTGATAAGTTCTACTGGACCTTTTTGCAACACCCAGCACAATACGCTGCGAAAAAGCCAACATAAATCATCTGGCGGTGAGAGCGTTTGTCAAACAAAGGAGCCCGCGGATCTACTCTTAGGTCCCGACTGCTCGGATTTATTAACAAAATTATTCAAAGACAAAGAGGTGTGTTTTAAAGAGAAGACAAATCGTCGGCGGTATTGTGCTGCGAACAAGCCAACGGGCACAAGCGCTGACTGAGTGAATGAAATGAATGGAACGAGTAAATGAAGGTGATCCGTCATACTTGATCGATGGTAATGAATCGCACTTTCATAAACTTCTGTGGCGAGAGGACATGATTTATTATAGAGCCGTAATCACGTTTAAGTAAAAGGTAGGAGTTCTTACTGCAGGAGGTCGTATATCATGTATTTGGACACATTAGACGCGATGCGAGAGGGGAAATTAAAAGTTGTGTATTTAAAAGCAATTCGCGTTTCTTCAGAACACTTTATGCTCCTTCGCGCCGGGCGTCATCCATCAAAGCGAGTTTCACAACAACGGCGCTGCAAAGTAAAAATTTATTTAATGCTTTCACAGAAAAAAGAGCGTTTCATCAACTGGATGACTGTCAAAATCGGTTGCTTAGACACCAACACAGCAATAAAGCCTTGATTATTATTGAAACTGAATAGAAGGAGATCAGTAATGGATAAAATGATAGTCGAGATACAGTCATGTCGGTCGGCGCCGCTGCATTCGACAGGCTAACGTATCAGCATAAGCCGGACATTGAAAAATATGCTGTATTGTTAGTTAGATATGGATGTTGATGTGGGTAGCGTTAAGTTGGTAGTAGAGAAGCCGACAGACGTCAATCATTGAGTAAAAACCGGTAGCTGCCGAGTCAGACATCGTCGGACAAAAGAGCTGTAGAGTCGATTTTTTAACAATTATAGTTTTCCAAACTATACAATAATTTCACTTCTGTATGATTGATCTATGAATATTGAAACAATTTCATTATTTATTGGATGTATAGCTGAGAGATTAAAAAGAAACACGAGCGGCGAAGAGCGAGTCGGACTCGCGCACTGAGGGTTCTGTAGTACATAGTACAGTTGACAGCGCCCAACCTTCACATCCGTACACTCAATTCCTTTAGGTTACGGGCCACATTGCAACTAAACGACTATTTGACTGCCACGACTGTACAGACAATGTTCTCATTCTTAAACAATATACGATCTAATATGCACAAAAGCATATAATATACACTCAAATAATATACGCTCAGTTCACAAACCGTAGCGGAATTTCACTTCACACTTGGCTAGCTTTTCTTATTTTTTGTGATGCATACAAGTTTGACAATAGAGTCTTTCAACAAAAGCGATCTCTCCTAGACGACGTTAGGATGGATGGAACTAAAAGTTTATTGGACTAAAAACTTGTTTGTTTTTTTAAATAGCAAAATAACTTAAGTTGAGAAAATTATAATAAGTGCCGGAAACATTCAACGATTAACATTTCCAAATTAAAATTGTCAAGATTGATCAAACTAAAAAAAATACCAAGGCGACTCTTCCCCTTTCACTGGCGAATGACTCTTTATTTTTACTCCTCATCAGCAAGCGGCACAACTTGACAGAGAGCGGATTATACGTTACGCGGATCCAGAACAAAAAGCCACCAAATAAATTACCGGCGAAGAGCAAACAAAAAACGCCTGCCACACCTCAAAGACGGAATAACAATAACACAGATTCCCTCCTGCCTACAAAATGGGATGAAACAGAAGTGGCTTTACAGCTAAAATCAATCAACACTGATTATTTCTGCCTACAACGTCTGTCATGGCCACTCATGGCCCATCAGATCATCTACACTTTTAAGATGATGACAATGATTTTAAACATACTCGGACATTACTAAAAACTCTGCAATCTTTATGTTATTTATTTGGTGCACAAAATTGATCACAACCATTACACGATATAACTTTAAGTAGTACTATGATACATGTGCTAAGTTGTGGTCTAAAGCATGCACACACAACATCGCCACGTGTAACTTTGAGTATCTGAATAAGTATAAAATAATAGTGATATGCGAGATTTAATTGATTTAAGAGATGTAAGTAATTAGAACAAACCACACAACTCTATGAACTTTAGATCTTGGCTGGCTTAATCAAAAGGTAGAAGAAGAAATCCGAGTGCATCAATACGCAATTACAATAGTTATCGCCTAAAATCATCCTACACTAGCTGACCCAGTGAACTTGTTTTTCTCTCCGAAAAAACCATCCTCGTACTTCAAGAAATATTCTAAAAAAGAATTAGCTAAATCGGTTCAGCTGCTCTCGAGATTTGCGCTTACCAACACATTCAGCGATTCATTTTTATATTATAGATAGAAGATGATTACACTATAATGATATCATAGAGATCAAAGTAAGAGTCTTCTGTGTCATTCAAGTTATATCTCCTCTCTCAGGCATAGTGAAAATAATACAAAAGACACGACAAAGGAGCCGCTAGAGATGAAATTTGACCGCACTTTGTAAACAGACGATGATGTGCCGAGGGGTAGACTCGTTTTAGATGAATAGTCGCCGTCACTTCATACGTGTATTATGTCAGTTATCGAATACAAGTTTGTCTAGCCAAGAGCAGCTGCTAGGGCGCCTAATAGTACCGGTACTTAATCAACTTAGGCCTGTGCATGTACGTTATGAAATTATTTATACAGAGTCTAGTGGTACCTTCAGTCACACTAGATGGGTGAAAAGACCACTAGAACGATAGTACTAGTAGTTCTTTCACCCAAACGGTAGTACCTGGGACATTGTTTTAGATGAAGTACGCATCACCTATAAAAGCCTGACAGCTAACCGTCTTAGACACTAAGTAATTGCATTTTTTAGAAATGTATCTTCACGCATCTAGGTTTTTTATGTAAAACTGATGGTTTTTGGTGGGATTTATTACGTCGGAATATTTTTTGTCCATTAGTGGATGAATAATCTTTTTCGGGGGCATTGATTCTCAAGAATCTGCCGATACACTTTAAAAAGGGTAAAGTATTGTAGAGTGCAATTCATGTGTCGTGATGCAAAAAGTAATGCCAGCTTAGGAGAGAAGATGCAACAATAACTTTTCCCTAAACTTCAACGAAATTCCCGAAAAATTTAAAAGCGTTCTTCTACGAAACGGGGAAGTTGAAAGGCGCATCCTGAGTCCTGAGTCGGTAGCCCGGGGCAAAAAGACTAGAACATAATGATATAATGGACGACCGAGGCGCTTAGCCGTAAATCTGTGTCGGGTTCGAAAACTCTTTCATCTACCGACCGATCCCTTTGAGCTATGTTGACAATGTCATTGGTAACAGAGAATACTTGTCCGAAATGGGCACGATTATTATCTGATATTGTTTTCTGAACATCAACCTATTTTTCTTTCAAGAATGTCATTGTTAATCTCTGCGATATTATTTTACAGCCATCCAAGAAACATGAAACCGAATAAGACAAAAAACTCTTACCCGCTTGGCATACGGTAGGTACTTTACAATTTTCATTGCAGAATTATGCAGTCTGCCCGTCTGTATCATGAATTTTATATATCCGACGGATCAGGCATCATTTGTAAGAGTCTGCGAGTTGATGCCAAGCGATATATGTCAATCGACGACCGTCAGCCACGGTTCACATGCAAATACAATTTCGAATTTAAATCCGTGCAATGCATCTGTCGCTGCACACGAATATAAACTTCAATATTCACGCAACTGGGCCGAGATTTCTTCGGAGTCGCGAAGCATTGGAGCATTCAAATATGGTAAAGAGATATGTGATGCCCTCTGCATACGTTGGCGGAGTTAGCGTTGCTTCGAACTTGCATGACAAAATGTTCTTTAGTGAAGTCTTTAAGTTATACTAATGGCTGTTTAGTTGGAGGTGGCTATAAATTTGTTTTTCAGTCACATGCGTTTGTAGCTTTCGAATTGTTTTCATTTTGTTTCTCTTCTTTAAGTATTGTATGGAATCAGGTGTTACTTTGCGTAAATCCATAATAGTATTAATATGTAAAAATTATTTGGCTGAATTCCGCCAAAAATTTTTGGCGGAATTCAGTAAGGTAATTTTAACTTTTTAATGCACTCTGTTTTACTATCGACAGTATCTTAACGCTGTATTTTCTTGTAATTTCCTATGTCACATTGTATTTTTTAAAGTTCTTCTTACATCCACGTACAAAACAAACTGTATTACCATACGGATCTATAATTCATCTATAATTGTCATTGTGCCGTCTGTCTGTCAGTCTCAGTGAAGCATAGCCCCGATTGATGAAAGCTGATTATTTTATGTAGATACGGCCGCCAGATTGTTTCTGTCAGTCTGATATGCAGCTACTGATATTGAGATGGCCTAAAAACTTCTTACTTTAGATTAAAATGAAATGCTACTTGCATTCGTGTAGGAGGTGGCTTCGTCGAGAACATGATGGTAAATTGCGATGGGTTGTGTAAATTGCGTTATTTTTATTCAAAAAGGTTATTGATAAATCCATGGAACGGGACAGTGTAAAGCATGGAAATAAATTTATTTAAGTATTTTTAAAAACCTATTTAGAGGTTAAAAATTCCACCCATGCCGGAACTCGCTGCCTGTAAGTAATACAGAGAGTATTGTAAAGAGGTTCGAAATTTCACTGCCCATTCGCTCAGTTGAGAGAGCGCTGGCACGGTTAGCCAGAGGTCGCGGGTTCGAGTCCCAGCATGGGTGGAATTTTTAACCACTAAATAGGTTTTTAAAAATTTTCCTTAGCACGGGTTAGAGCAATAAAAAGAATAAAGGTAATTATTTAAGTATTGCTTTATTGCATATGGTTCCCTGTTAGTTCTTAAAAAGGGAGCGTGAATATATGCGTAGATATTTTGTGTATGTATTGTGTATCAATTCTATTGAAAACCGTAAGCCAATTCTAAGATTATCTACAAAATGTATATTTTTTACCATTTTTTTTATGTAGACAATAAATGTTCCACTTCAGGGTACAGAGACTCTCTCTCTCTCTCTCTCGGAGAGTCTCTCTTTTAGACTTTACTAAATATAGACTTACTTTTATTTCAATAATATCGGTCTCGTATATATGCCTATCTAATAAATGAATTCATTAAAGTCATTTCCATTAGGTACCTCTTTTAAACTTTAAACTCACTTTTAAACTAATCACCTGTAAATATTAGTAATTTATAATAAAAATTATAATCATTACTTCCACATAACACAATCACTTGACCTGGTCCCAAAATAGGATACGCTGTACTATGGTAACCAGGGAAGGACGTCACAACATGAAAATACACCCGGACTGAGGCCACTTGTTCAAACGTACAGCGGCCCCCAAGGGGGACGGAACCCACGACCTCTGTCTTGGTACCCAAACGCCTTAACGGCTAGACCATGCTGGCAGTTATCGAAATAGTTATCGAAACTAATATAGCAATCGTGATTACTTGATTGGCTTTACTTTTCTGTGTTTATCAGTTGTATTTCAATATACCTACCTTCATAAAAAAAGTGTATTTCTCATTTTCTAAGGTTAACACGAGCAGTAGACATAATTAAAACTGTTTTTATACGGATTAATGCTCGTTTATTACATTTTTTACAATTTTCCAACGTTTCGGCACTTTTTCAGGTGCCGTGGTCCCGGAGTCATCCGGGACCACGGCACAAATAAGAGTTTTAGAATAAGACAATATATTTTTCTGTCTTACTATCCTCCACCAACCCGGACTTGGCCCCCGTGGTGGAGTGTGGCCTAACCTTCCTGCGATGCAGGAAGTGACCCGTGCCTCATCAGATGAGTGGGGACATACAAGGGTTATACTATTTTTATTCTTAATGCACTAACCCGTGCTAAGGACAAATTTAAAAACCTATTTAGCGGCTAAAAATTTCACCCATGCCGGGATTCGAACCCGCAACCTCTGGCTATCCATGCCAGCGCTCTACCAATTGAGCCAATGGGCGACTCACCGGCATCAGTGAAATTTTGAACCTCTTACACTATTCTCTGTATTACGTACCTACAGGCAGCGACAAGGGTTGATAACGAATATTTTTCGGAACTACGTAGTAAAATCCATCATTGGCTGCATGTACAAATGATTAAGTAACTATATTTTATTTTAATTGTATAGCTGTGGATTTTTGTTGAATAAATAGACTATTTTTAAAAACCTATTTAGAGGCTGAAAATTCCACCCATGCCGGGATTCGAACCCGCGACCTCTGGGTCGCTGGTTCGAATCCCGGCATGGGTGGAATTTTTAGCCTCTAAATAGGTTTTTTAAAATTGTCCTTAGCACGGGTTAGTGCATTAAAAATAAAAAATAGTATAAATAGACTATTACAAAGCTGCTTAACTGCCCTGATACATGAAGTTAACAGCAATGTGAAAACTATGTTGCTACCCGACGTGCGACGTGAAACTGCAGTGTTATTGCCAGTTTATAAGCTTTTTATCGCGGCGATTGACAAGCTTTGTTTATTTATTTTCTTATTATTAGGCACACAAAACAGACATTTGCCAGTACATCATCACATCATCAGGGTAACATTAATTAAGATGTAATATCCAGACTAATAACAAAAACATTTGTACACAGCATGGTTACAATAATGCGAAACTTAGACGAGTTACTTAAACTAACATAATTATAATGCATTTCATGTATTCTTTTTTCACATTCAATGAACGTTTGATCAAGCTGCGAACAAAGAAAAATTGCTACAAAGAAATTATGAGAATAAGAAGAAGGAGGCGACTATTTTTTCGGGCTGATTATACTTTTTCCAAATTTAGACTTCAACAATCCGATCTTAGGGTTAAATTATGCAGGTAAGCAAGTATCATTATGGTTTCACTGCGTCACTCACCGATCATGATACTTTTTTGTAAATAATAACGTAATATACTTCTTGTTTTATGTCATGATAGAATAATAATAACACTTATGACTCAGTTGGATAGAGAGCTGGCACGGATAGCCAGAGGTCGCGGGTTCGAATCCCGGCATGGGTGAAATTTTTAGCCTCTAAGTAGGTTTTTAAAATTGTCCTTAGCACGGGTTAGTGCATTAAAAATAAAACACTTATGATATTATTTCATTAACAATTTAATCTCAAGTATGATATTTGATACTTGAATAGTTGTTGTTTATTCCGGTGTACGGTGAACAAATATTTTTTTATCTTATCTTGAATGTATAAATGCAAATTACTTGTTGAAGGAAAAAATGTTTACTACGATTTTAGTGCCTACATTGTTTTCACCAAATAAGTAAATAATAAATACGGATAACACACCAAAATTGTGATATCATACATTTTTGAATTAAAAACAAAAAACAAAAAGGTTTTTCCGGTACCGGGAATCGAACCCGAGCCTCCTGGGTGAGAGCCAGGTATCCTAGCCACTAGACCATACCGGACGTATCAAGAGCTTCGAAATGTTCGTTCTTTATCAGACAATTGGATAGACTTGCTTATTTATAACCCAACCACTGTGTGGCCTATTATTTAGGACCGGGAGTTTATAATTAAATCCAACTAAATTGCTCAAAGGAAATGCTCCACTTTAAAGAAGACAAAGCGAAATCAATGTTCAGAAGTTTTGTTCCAGATATGTCGAAATATAATAATTTATTAGGAAAGCATAACGTAACATAAACTTACGCCTCTATTCTGTAGGGGTAGATAGAGACAAGGGTTTGCCAGTTGCCACGATCCTGGTAGAAGTATTACTCTATTTTACTCCATAAGCATTCGTAAGTTCCTTGATTTTTTTTACTTTACGGTGCAGTGCAACTTGCGGTGAGAAAGATATATTATAAGAATAATTTAATAAAATACGATTAGAACGATACAAAGCGCTCGTAGCCTAGTCGAACTGAGTGATTGGAATCAATCGCTTGGGTTAAGTAACAACAGGCGCGGTCAGGTGCAAAATGGGTGACGGTCCCGTAACTACCGCTAGTGACATTTTTTCCGAGCGCTTCCGTGCTTCGCAAGGCACGCTAAGCCGTTGGTGCCGGCTGTCATGTAATGGCAGTCGTTAAGACATGTCAGAGGCGTCATAGGCAGCTTGAAAACTTCTGACATTAAGGCCCCCGTAGTGGAGTATGGACTAACCTTCCTCCGATGCAGGAAGAGACCCGTGCCCCTGCGGTATGGACAATATGGACATACAAGGGATGATATCGAAAATACGATTACTTATAGATACTTGAAGAAAACACGAGCCGACAGTGAGTTTCAACGAGTTTAACAATAAAAAACTTCTGCCGTTAAAATTCTGCAGCGGAATGGCATTCCGACTTTTGATATAAAATTCAAAATAGTCCTCCATCCACTTATGTTAATAGGCGACTTATTATATGGAAAGCAGTGTCATTAGCATGTCTCAACAATGCCGACATTCCTCGCCGACATGCCAGCGGCGTCGGCTGTCGATCAACGTCAATCGGCCGACGTTCGCCGACGTTCGCCGACAACTGATAGACGACATCTCCCCCGATGTTTATCCCGCGGACCTTTGGCTCCCTTAAATGGTGGTTGCGATGAATAGCCTTTGTGACGGAAGACAATAGTGGTCTCCGAAGCGACAGCTCGAGAGGGTTGCTTAATTACCATAGAAATAATTGATAGCTCCGAGTTGTGAACCGGAGAACTATAGTTCGAGGTTGTTTTAATGATGGTGGCACTTTTCTGTGTCTACCAGACTGGTTGGTTTTGAAGGAAGTAACAGCTGTCTTTGTGAATGCGAGATAGATTTAGTATTCGTCTTCTTTTCGTGTCAGCGATTCGTCCAGTTTATATTTTTTCTGCCCAATTGCAGCAGCGTTGGCTTCTGTTAGGTCCTCCAGAGTGCAGGTGTGAGCGCGCAATGGGCATTGGAGCAGGTGCACCGTTGATTGCGATGTAACGACTAATGAATGTTGATGAAGCGAAAGAGATCTGCCAGGATCGTGAAAGGTCTGCCTACCCCTCTGGGATACAGACGTGAATTTATGAATGTATTTTTGTAGATTGTCACTCTTGCTAACATTGCCAAAACCATAATTTAGTCACTGAAGAAACGTGTTAAACACACACCACAGGCTTAACCTAAGATAAAACAATCAAACTAGGGGATAAGTTTCACAGTATTATATATAATCACAATCATATAAGAGGATACTTCTCGTTTTATCAACACCCTTTTCACAAATTAGACACCGATTCCCCGCCATAACATGACAGTCCACCAATGACAGTTCCTTCCAGTATTGCCATTTTTTTGTGATTGCTGACACTATGTCTTTTTTTATTGTATTTTTCGTTAATTTCTGTTGTGCTCACATTATCTTAATTTATCTGGTTATTTTGTTTCTGTAATGTGTCTCGTTGGTATAATACATTTCTTTCTTATTTTTCTTTCTTTAATTCTCTAGGTTAACAATCGGAAGGTTTCAACTAATCACAGGTTACACAGAGCGTTATGTATGATGTTGAGAGACTGCTCGTTTGTTACGTGTTTGTTAGTGTCATGTGCATCTACCATTGAATCCTAGTTTCGTAGGCAAACAGTGCTAATTGTAACCGGTGGTACAATTCCGCTCCTCTCATGTGAGACACGTAAAAGTAGGTGGGAACGTGCTGCTGAAACATATAGAATTGTATGCAGAAAGTCTGATCGATATAAAACTAAAATTGTCATATTCATCATACACACATAACCTCACGCCTGTATGCCAGAAGGGTAGGCAGAGATCAGAGACTGCCACTTGCCGCGATCCTGACAGATACCCTTCGCTTCATCAACAGTCATAAGTCGTTGCATGCACGCACGCCCGTTCCTGGTACTTTTTATCTTCCCCTTTGCTAATACATCCTTGGTCGATGTATGTCCGCCTAGGACGTCCCTTACCAGCCCTTCCACTCACATTCGCAATATAATAATATATTTGTTTC
This sequence comes from Yponomeuta sedellus, assembly GCA_934045075.1. Lineage (NCBI taxonomy): Eukaryota > Metazoa > Arthropoda > Insecta > Lepidoptera > Yponomeutidae > Yponomeuta > Yponomeuta sedellus. The sequence continues at coordinate 993,933 of OW203727.1, read as the reverse complement.
GTCAATCTTTCTTCCTTCATCCTCTCCACAACTGTCCAAACCAATTCCTTTCTCAATTCTAGTCCTCTTTAAGTCTACAACGTTCTCTAATCAGAATATTGCGTTTTTGAAATGAAAAGGTTTTATTCAAAGTAGCGCAGATACTGCGGCTTAATGAACGTTACAAGTCAAACTAGGTGTCCATTTCAAAATCTGGATCATTGTGGAGAAAAAATGGACAAAAAAACTCCAAACTTAGTCTTTACACATTCTACAAAACTCGTGAATTTTACGTGCTTGAATTCCAGACATCATTGTCATCTAAATAATCCTTAATATTATAGTAGCTCTTTTGGCACAAAGTGTACTTTACACATTTTTTGAACCGCGCTTCAGTCAAACTTAATATATCTTCAGGGATTTTATTGTAGAAGCGTATGCAATGCCCCATGAAGGATGTATTAACTTTTGCCAGCTTAAATCTTGGGATCAAAAGTTTATGTTTATTTCTGGTATTTACATTATGTTGGCTACCTGCAGTTTTAAAGTTGCTAATATTTTTTTCCTGACATACATAATATTTTCATAGGTATACTGGCTGGCAACTGTCAGGATGTTTGTTTCTTTAAAGAATTCTCTTAACGAGTCTCTACTTTGTCATCATCATCATCATCATTCAGCCACAAGCAGTCCACTGCTGGATATAGGCCTCCTCCATGGATTTCCAGAAAGACCGTTTGGAAGCGGCCAGCGTCTTCCCGCCACTTGGAGGAGATCTGTGACATTACCTCCCTACAAAAGAAAAGTAAAAAATACTAGGAATTATCTTTTTCAATAAGCCATTCTTAACAATCTAACATCTCATAAAGTTCAGCAACATCCATAATTTCATAATGTATTGTTTGCTATTTTGAAGTTGTCGCTTCTGGACCGGCTTCTGGTTTTTCCGAGTACATGTGGGAATTTCATTACAGCCTGTTAGTTCAGGCCAGTCAGTTCAGCTAAAGCAGGGTGGGTCACGCTTGCAGACTAAAACGTACGTATACATGGAGCTGGAAAAGAAACGCAACATTATCGCGGGTTTCTGTCGGTGTTCAGTAACAAGGATTGCTGCTATGGTAAGGACCTCTGTGCTCTCCTGTTCGGTGGCGCTAGAATCACGGTGACAAATAGCACAGCATAAAGCATCTTGGCGGTGCCATGTTTACGGAACGGTACAATTGCCACAAACTCCTGGCGTCCGCGGATGTAATGCGCTTTCTTTAGAGTAAAAATAAAATAAATATTCATGGACATATTACACAGATCTTGTTAGCTCTATACTAAGTACAACTAAATGACTTGTGTTATAGGTGCTAACTCGACGATAGATTTAATACAGTAAATACATAGATAACATCCAAGACCCGAGACAAACTACAAAAGCTCGTTTCCTAGTTTGACCCGGCCGGGGATCAAACCCGAGACCTTCGGTTTTACAGTCAGCGTGCCAAACCGCTGCGCCACAGCGGCTAATGTAGTTCAATAGAGGGAGATGGTAAAAAACAATTGCTATGTTTTTTAAAACTATTGCTCTCACCTATCGCATTCGATATCATCCCTTTTATGTCCCCACTGCTGGGGCATGGGTCTCTTCCTGCATCGCAGGAAGGTTAGGCCATACTCCACCACGAGGCCAAGTCCGGGCTGGTGGATGATTGTTTAACAACTGCCATTACATGACACTCGGCACCAACGCCTTAACGCCTTTCAAAGCACGGAAGCGCTCAGAAAAATGCCACTAGCAGTAGTCACGGGACACCCATCTAGCACCTGACCGCGCCTGTTGTTGCTTAACCTCAGTAATTGATTCCAACCACTCGGTTACACTATGCCACGAGAACTCACCAATCACATTGGTCTAACCTGCGCAACTTGACTCGGCGTCTCGCGCGATTTGGTGTAATTCGCGAGATGGTGTCAGCTGTTAGCAGACAAAAACAACTGACAACCGGGGTAAGGGTAAGGCTCAGGGTAAACCCTGAACGCTTAAGAAATAATTAACGTACGAGAAATAAATGAATCAAAAAAGTTCTTAATTGCACTAAAAATAAATTTGTACATGGTATTTTTCTTTAATGGAAATAGAACCTACAAAACTTCAATTAAAGCTACATTGTAAATACCGTCCCCGTAGGGCAGAAACTCACTAACTCGAAAAACACCGTTTCGAGAAATCGACGTTCAAAGTTTTGAAACCGAAAAAAAAATCTAGCGTCTGTTATACAGGAGATATTTTGAATGTTATTGTCTTAATGCATTTTCACTACAACAAAGCATTGTTTGATTTCACTTAAAGGTATAAATTTACATCAATTTAAAAGTTATGATGGATAAACAGTTTTTCCCTTTAATATTTTGATCTTAATCCCGAGTTAGTGATTTTCTACTTAAAGTTAGTTAATTTCTACCCAGATTTGACTATTATAAGCAGAAATAACTCGTTTAAGTGAACTTACAACTAGTCTCTGGAAATGCATAACAGTCTCAGACATAACTAACTAAATTTGTTTTTTTGCGAACCAAAGAAGAAAACACTACAAAAAACTTTATTCAAAAAGGAAAAAGAACAAAAAGTGTCATAAATGACCATAACAAAGAACAATAGCTAAATGTCTTCTTCATCGTCTTCATTAACATCGGGCTCGGCGAGTCTATCAATGGTGAATTTAACAGTAGAAGAGAAGCAAAATGAAATGAAAAGGTTTTATTCAAAGTAGCGCAGAAACTGCGGCTTAATGAACGTTACAATTCAAACTGGATGTCCATTTCAAAATCTAGATCATTTTGAAGGAAAAATGAACAGAAACCTCCAATCTTAGTCTTTTCAAAGTTCTTAATTAACAAAGTTTACATATTTATTATAAAACATAGAACTCATGCATTATCTTTAATTCCAGACATCATTGTCATCCAAATAATCGTTTATGTTATAAAAGCTCTTTTGGCACAAAGTTTGCTTAACATTTTTTGAACCGCATTTCAGGTAAGCTTCAGGGATTTTATTATAGAAGCGTATACAATGCCCCATGAATGATGTGTAACAAAAGTTTATGTCTATTTCTAGTTTTACATTGTGTTGGCTACTTAAAGTTTTAAAGTTACTGGTATCAGGATGTTAGTTTCTTTAAAGAAATCTCTTAACGAATCTCTACTGCCTAGCTTATAAATGAATTTGATCGCTCTCTTCTGCAAAACGAAGATGGTCTCAATGTCTGCTGCCCGTCCCCACAGAAGTATGCCATAGGACATAACACTATGGAAGTTACTAAAATAAACAAGCCTTGCAGTTGCAACGTCAGTAAGTTCCCTAAATATTTTAACTGCATATGCTGCTGAACTAAGCCTATTTGCATTTTTTTCTGTATGTGGACCACATTTAAGCTTTGATCCATTGTGATACCTAGAAATACAGTTTTATTCACAAGCTCTAATTTGTCATTCCCCAATATAACATTGCTATCAACCGTTTTGACATTTGGAAGAGTGACCTTTATACATTTTATCTTTTTTGAATTTAACAGTAATTTATTAGAAGTAAACAAATTTAGCACCCGAGAGAGAGCATAAGGTATTTGTATTGTCGAAGTCATTCTCTTGTATCTTAATTTTAAAAATAAGTAATGTGTCATCTGCAAATAACACTATCTCTGACACATTTTGAACCATGAACGGCAAATCATTTACATATACGAGGAAGAGGAACGGCCCCAATATCGATCTTGTGGCCACCTCTGACCCTGAAGATTTAGTTCTATTTATTTATATCAGCTCTTTGAACTCTCCTTCTAAATATGATGTCATAAGTTTTAGCTAAAACCATAGACCAAAAAGGTATTTTAAGTCTATGCCAAAACTAACTTAAGTGGCTTAGGTGACGACGAGACTGTACTTTGGGTAGGCATAAAATAATTAAGTATATTTAATTAATTGTTCCTTTCAATGTGGCTGTACAACATTGTAATTAGTTAGTTTTTGAAGTTTTTAAATTTGGAACTATGGCTCCTATAAAAAAACTGGTTAGACAGAAATGTAGAGAAAAAAAATGCGATCCTAATGCTACTAAATGCTCATTTTCTTCTTAAGTCGACTTGGTGAGTTTCCGCTCTACGGGGACGACACACCTAAAGCTAGGTGTATTTCGTATTGGCAGATTCATTATAGTCCTTCCGAAAAATATTTTAGGAAATAAAAAATTGGAAAAGTATTAAACATGACCAAAGAAATTATTCTAGAAGCAAATACTTATTTTGGCCTAAAAACCATACAAAGATAAATAAGGAAGGTTAACCTTCTTTCTGTCTCTTTCTAGTCGAAGATACGATAACACAAAATTACTTACACTGAAATGGTGCCCCACCGGAAATAAAAAGAGAGGGCTTCTAAACCCATATGCAGAAGCGCAGTCCAGCAAGACGAATGGACGAACTGAAATTGAAAGAGCAAAATTGACCCGTATAAATATGAGGTTTGAGAGCCCTGTGTCTCTGAACGATAACAGCTGATACTGATGATGATGATGAAAGCAACGATGGAATGTTTAATTTTTTCATTTTCAACGAATGTCCCATGATAAATAAACCATACTCCACCAACCCGGACTTGGTTCCTGTGGTGGAGTATGGCCTAACTTTCCTGCGATGCAGGAAGAGACCCGTGCCCCGGCAGTGGGGCATACAAAGGGCTGATATCAAACAAACCGTAAGCCATAAACCATATTAAGAACTTCTAAAGAGAATGAACCGCAGGTCCGTGGCCTCGACGAAACAAAACGCGCGGGTAATGTCGCCGCCTGTCGCGGTGCGCGCGAGTGATTGCGGACGCGACTGGCTTAGTTGTTGCCGTACACTCGACAGCACATCGACCTTTAAATGCATGGTATTCTTCTCAGTAACATTATGGGCGACTTCTCAACTAAAATACCTATTAGGGGTTAAAGTATGAAATTGCCGTTTTATTGCAATAGGTTCTTTGAATTGACATAGAATCTTCGTGGTTTGAGGTTTTCGAATGAAACTGTTTTCAAATGGTTTCTATGATGTTCTTTTTTTCAAAAAATGTGAAACATTTGAATATCAACTTTCAATTGTTTTTGTTATTCAATTTAGACAAGAAAGATGGATACATTTCTCATATATTTTACGATTGGCTTATTGGGTTTCACACTCGAATAATAAGGGATATAGTCAAAGTCAAGGGATAAAGTTTCCCAACTAATAGATTATGGGGAGAAGAAAGTAACTGAGAAACACCATTTATATTCTTAAATAGATAAATATGAAGACAGGGCTGAAGACAGGGCGCTATGGCGCACATTAAGGGAGGTCTATGTCCTGCAGTGGACTACATAATATAGCCTGAAGAAGAAAAAGATAAAGACGAGTATGTTTTGTGGGTGTTAGTTGTTTCACATCATGTATTAGATTAGAAGACCTTTGGCTGCCCCTCAAGCTTTAATCCAAGACCGCATTGTAATTTGTACAGGTGGCTAAGTGCTGTTATTAAAAGAATAGCATGTTCTTAAAACGTATTCAGCAACTATGTAGTGTTATAAAACCTAACGAAACGAGGCCGTAAAGAATATAGCTCGCTAATTAAGGCTGTTGATCTCCCGATAACATCGCTAATTCCATGCCATTACTTATTCAAAGAAACCTCGAATAATACATTAATACCAGAGTCTTCCAAGAACGCTTGAATAATACCACGAGATTAGTAATCGGAGGGATGCCTCTTAACTGCATTATTCTCTTAATCTGAGCGAGGCGTGGAAAGTGGAAAGAACTGAATTACGGAATTACACCGTCTGACGTCCCTGTGTATTGACTCGCTGTTTTCAATTACCGCCTTTCGAGAAACCCATCTCTAAGCCAGGACTGGAGCTAATCTACCCGACGACGCCTCACAATGAGGTGATTTATACAAAATCCCATTGTCACGGCCGAACAAAGATCTTGTCAATTATAATCCGCACGAAATCTTTCATCGCTCAGCCGTCACGTCAAACGGTAGCGCACAGTGGTTCACCCGCCGCAATGTGTCGCACAAAAAAAAAACTTTTAATAAATTATTTGCGATACTTGTTGGAGACCCTCCTCAAAAGCGGCGAGGAAGCGAAACCGATTGCTCGTGACGTGACGCCCATTGTGACCGTGGAGTATTATGTTGTCAAAATACATGGGGATTTTGTTATTATTTTTGTGTTTGCGAGTTCACTTAGCACCCTTTTGTTCGCGGCCGGCCCTTCCCAGAAGAAGGGATGTGTGCGCCATAAAACAAGTATACAGCCAGCTCCTATCTTTCCGTGAAAAGGGACATGTGAATGGAATAGTAATCATTATATCCTATTCATTTCCAGCCGTTCGAAAAAGCTCGTACAATGCGTAATCTTTACGACTTACGTCGTCTGTTTTTTATGCGTCAAACCGACACTAATAAGGCTTGGGAATAGAATTTTAAAAAGGCCTGTCTGTCTTTTGACGCTGTCTCTTAAACTAAATAACATTTTCTGTCTGAGTAGCGTGTGTCAGTCGGCATTACGTGATCCCTGCCAAGTGTGTCTGCCAAATTACACCATCACATCACAACAAATATCCACGCATCGCTGCGCTGTCGCAGCTCGTATGAGCTTGGCTTGATATTTATTCAAATTATCGCCCCACCCTCTTGTTTTCGTCCCGAATGAATTTTTCATGCACACGCCGCGCGAACCCGTCGTAATTTCACTTTGTGCCGCGCCTTGCCAGTGAAAATGAGTTTATTTACGAATAAGTATGAGATGAAAAATGCTTTGGTCGGTAACAGGTCTTATGCTTAAGGGTCGGTGAGTCAAAAGTCGAAGATTATCCTGTTATTGCCGGGTTACTTTGTAGCCGCCAAAGTTAATATTTAAACATGATTGTGAGTTTTCTTTAAAGGAAAAAAGTGTTACTATATCTTTGGTTTGTGTTTGAACAAACCTTAGCAGAGCATTTCCGAAGGACTTATTTTTATCATTTAACGACTCAAACATTGTAAAACGGAAAGTCACTTTAATGCTTTCGAGACCTCGTGTCGTGTGTCATCACATCGTTGCGTGCCATGTCACTTCTACATGTGTGCATAGCCATAAAAGTGCTTGTCAAACTGAAACTCGGCAATTTAGCATTATTTACTTAATATTCTCGTTTTTATGCGGGTATTTACTCAAGTGATAACGCCAGTCAGAGCGGAGCATAAACAAGGAATCTTTGTCAAACTGCAGCACTGCCTTCCGTGTTCCTCTTATCATTTGCCAAGGTACTTCCAGAAAATATTAAAATTTCTACTGCAGCCTTTTTATTAGCATGCTCAATGATTGCGAAACATAACTGCAACAAAAATATGTCCGAATCATGCTCATGCTAAAACATTAATTTTAGTGAACAGTTCATCAATCTTTACACCTTGCTGCTTTTGATTTCTTCCGTATAAAGGTTTGAGTACTCAAATGCCGATTCCCTTTTATCATATAATCATGTCTAACTGCCGACAACGGGTCAAAATTTACAATTTTGTTGCAGATGAACGCGTAATAAAAGTGCATAAAATTACGTAATTTTAAACCTCTGTATTAATGCAAAGGAAACCTAATTAAGTTTATAATAATTATCATATCCCATTTATCCCGCTAAATGGAAACGATACGATATAACGATGACCTCCGTGGGGCAGCGGTAGTGTATCTGCCTACCATGTGAGAGCTCCCGGGTTCGAACCCCGCCTGGGGACAAAAATCTCTCAGGTCTTGGATGTTTACATGTTTGTGATGTCGCTATTCTTAGTTCCCACGACACAGGGTGTCCTAGTGTGAGGCTAGACGCAATGTATGTTCCTGTTTTAATATTTTATATTCGACATTTTCTACTTTATTATCGTTTTTTTTAAAGAAGAAGAACGAGAACATAACGAACAAAAAATCTTATAAAACCCATTCGCTTAGCAATAAATGGCAGCGTCTGCGTACCATATGTGCCCATTTTCTCTCGATCAGCCCCATTCGCGATCCATACATCACAACCATACCACACATCGACAAAAACAACGCATAAAACAACCCTAATGTAAATATCGCGTCTATCTGTCCTTAACAATTTCGTAAATACTCACTAAACTCAGCCCCGCATATAAATTACTTCGAAACCGTCTCAAATTGCCCTCCGCCAATAAAAAAAGAAGCCAAGTGTGTAGGTTATTTTGTCAGATAGTGGGTTCCGTACCATAGATATTTTTTTACATGACTGACTAAACATAACAGTGAGTAACACCTTTTTCATGTTTAATTTTTATCGCAAAACATTTAAAATTATAAAAAAAAAATTGTAAGTAGATTCTAAGTAGAAATTTCGTTTATTTTTCATAAAAGAAAAAAAATCCTATCGTAATGGTTCAAGCACTGTTCAGAATAGTACATCTAAAGAAGATTTAACTACAAGAAGTCCTTTTTTAAAGATTTTTCCATCTTGATTGATACACGAAAATAAGGTATAATTTCATAATAATGATGTTCTTGGGTATTAATGATCTAGATATGAAAATGGATGGATTCTTGGTCATAAAAAAATATATCTAAGTAGGGGTTCTAAAAGTTGGATTATAGGACCCCAAAACTTGCAAGGCAGAGGAGGGTAAAATTTGGTTTATCGTTATCTTTATGGTGGCTTGGGCATTATTTATACTGTATTCATGCGTGTAGGTATCCGTTCAAATTGTCAGTAATATAATACTGTTCGTTGTAATAAACCTGACAGCTTAAGGGCAGGTTTAATGGAGACTGTGTGAAAGCAATCGTGTTTGTTTCTGTAGTCAAAAACAAATACGATTACCAAAGCCCGAATACTAAAGACCTCACGGACATATATCTTTCCCCGTCAGACGGAATTATAAAATTATATCAAATAACTTTGCCATGCAAATTAATACACGTAGAAAAATACTTTTTGCTAGAATTCTCTACTGTTGGAGATTTTCAGTTGAGATCAATTAGGTGTATGCTTCAAAAATAATTAATATTTAACGAACACCGGTTTGCTAATTTTAATTAACAAAATAATTCTTCTCCTTAATTTGCGGTGTATGATTTTCGTGCTATATTCACACACGGCGCCATTTTTTAATCGGAACAAATTTTGACAATTCTTTTCTCTTTCATATAAGTAAACCGTCGGACTAGTTCCATTGCAATTTGGTGAAGATCTGATGAATAATGTCAGGGATGAAGAAGGTTACAGAACTCTTCAATGAACAACAGCAAATTATGCCTTATTGAAGCAACACGTCTATTTCACCAGTATTTATTTTATTTATGAACAATATTTCGTCCTCTTTCTTCTTCTTTAGTCCCTTCACTCCTCCGTTGAGTCTGGGGCGGACACAAGGGCTTTACACTTATCTCAGTTCATGGCTAAGCCCCCGGCCAGTATTGAAACCGGACCTGGGCTTCGTGGTGGAGTAACCTCGGTGGAGTAACCATCATGGCTAGGGACGGTAGCTCTAAGCAAATTACTCCCTTCTCCTTCGTTTCAGAGAGATTGGATCTCTTCCACGTCTGGGACGGTCTTCCGAGTCGTCGTGAGCCTCCGGCGGATTTCCAGTCGAGATCCACTTTCTTGATGTGTGGATCGGGTCTTTGCCCCATTTGGCCCTTACTGTTCAAACTAAATTCTAACCCGATTCCTATATAGTAGTGAGAATTTGTGCCAAATCTACTAAATAAATAAGTTACGTAACTCTAGGCAACTTTAAAACGAGCACCACCTAAAAATATAATATAGCAAGAAAACATAAAAAGTAAAGCAAGCCACGCGCAAAACGTAGCACGCGAATACGACCATCAAAATTACTTTTTCATACGGTATGCCGCTGAAAGTGACACCTAATAGAAAAACGCTCAGCTTCTCCTTAACCAGCCTCGCACCACCGAGCCACCCCGGTTGAAAGGGTTGACGGGCGCAGATAGAATTCCCTTAAAAAGAGTTTTATGTCACCCGCCATGTCCTGATGCACATTTTCATGTTTTTATTCTAAACAACCGAGAATATTGTATTTCTTCGAATAGAAGTCGGTTGTTTATTTTAGTTATAATTCGTTATGTCGACGACGTGTGTGTTCGCACGTTATATTTATTTTATCAAGTTTATTGTACGGGACCGGCTACTGTGTTGTATTTTTAGGAAAGCGTAAGTTTTTGTCGACTCAAACGTGACGAGAATTTTAATGTTTCTATTGTGACATTATAGTTTTGGGCACAATTGAGTTATGTTTTTTTTGGCGCTTCAAAAATAACACCCGAAAATTCCCCAGTGTACCTCAAAACGTAATAGACCCTTCAAATCCGTCAAATATGTTTGTGCCCGTCAAAATTTACGACGCGCCCCACGGGGCGAGTTGTTCCGACCTTCAGGCGACAGTTCTCTCTACAAAGGCGCTCTAAAAGCCTAATTTTACAATGTTTACTAATTATTATTGCTGTCATCGACTATTGTCGACTGCACTTTTATGTCTCGCCGACTGAACTACTCCCGCCGGGTAACACCGTCAAAATAATATACGACAAGCGGCGTTTCACAAAGAGGGCCTTGTCTTTATTGGGATCATAAATTGTAATACAAGTATTACAGCTCCGGGGAAATTTATTTCACCTCACCTTTTATTTATTATTGTGTCAAAATACGGCTTTATCTCTAGGCAAATGTAGGTTGGACCCAACTGAGCCAGGTTCTTACAGCACTAGATAATGGCCAGAGGAAGTTTTGTGAATGGGCCTGTTTTATTTTGCGTGTTAGTCTATCTGTTATCTCGGCTTTTATGATAAGGCTTTGGACGACTGTTAATACTTTATTGCGGCGACAGGACGTGTGCAATTAGGAGGATGAGCCTTGCTTTGAGAAATAACGGATAAGAAAATAAAGTTTTCCTAAAGTAATAAGATAAACACGTCCGCAATTCAGACTTGGTAAATACATACACATACATACATAAGCTCACGCCTGTATCCCAGAGGGCTAGGCAGAGACCAGGGACTGCCACTAGCCATGATCCTGACAGATCACCTTCGCTTCATCAACGTTCATAAGTCGTCGCATGCACGCACGCCGGTTCCGGGTACTTTTTATCTTTCCCTTTGCTAATACATCCCCTATTTGGTCAATGTAAGTCCGTTTGGGACGTCCCTTACCAGCCCTTCCACTCACATTCGCAATATATATTTGTTTCGTCAATCTTTCTTCCTTCATCCTCTCCACATGTCCAAACCAACGCAACATTCCTTTTTCAATCCTAGTTACGTCCTCTTTCTTGACTTGGTAAATACGATGCTATTATTTTGATTGCACGGCAATATCACATTTCTTCATCAGCCATTTGACGCCAAATTCAGCAAATAGGTCTCCCTCATGGATTTCCAGGCGTCCCGCCTTCTGCCGCCCGCTTCCAGCGACTCCCCGTCACCGTAACCAGGTCGTTAGACTATCTGGTGCACTATCTGCCCACGCTGCGTCGTCTGCTGCATAGTCACCAGGTCACTGACCATATTGAACTGTTTCGTGAAAATAATCAAATAAAATCAAAATAATCGTTCTCAGGTTGAATTACTTTTTTGCAGATTTTTGTTGCAGACCTTAGTGATTATTAATGATCATAGACTTTAGTGATTATTATGTTAAGCCGGTCTAAACGCGATTTTTTTGTAAGTAAAACATAATTACTTTAATTACCCAAGTTTCGCAAGTGAAGCACTCGTGGCCTAGGCGAACCGAGTGATTGGAATCAATCACTTGGTTAAGCAACAACAGGCGCGGTCAGGTACGGGATGGGTGAGCGTCCCGTGACTACCGCTAGTGGCATTTTTCCGAGCGCTTCCGTGCTTCGCAAGGCACGCTAAGCCGTTGGTGCCGGCTGTCATATAATGGCAGTCGTTAAGCCATGTCAGAGGCCTTATGGGCGGCTTGATAACTTCTGACAGTAAGGCCCGCCACTGTCTTACAACCATCCACCAACCCGGACTTGGCCCCCGTGGTGGAGTATGGCCTGCGATGCAGGAGGAGACCCGTGCCCCAGCAGTGGGGACATACAAGGGTTGATAACGAACCCAAGTTTCGGCAGCGTTGCAGTTGCCGTGGTCACGGGAACAGCTAAAGAAGTCATTACGTTTTACCTAAAAAATAATCACCATTAGACCAGTTTATAATATAAGACCCGAATATATAACTATCATTAAAAGTACGAATATTAAAATATTTATACCTTGATTTTTCATTAAGTGGACTAAACTGACAGCTGAAAATACTCTAATTTTTTTTTAAATGTTGCCAGAGCAAAATAGTAGTGATGTGACTTCATGTGTTGATTAAATGATCGATTTAATTCCATCATTCACTCTTCAATTTCATTTCCTTTATTTGGGAAAAATAAATTATCTTAATTGTAATCATTAAATACCTCTGAGTACAACACTATTTTTTATTTTCCATTACGTGGCAACCCACCAACCGTCAGTTTAGTCCACCTAATAAAAATCAAGGTATAGTTGCTGTCAATGTTATTTCTTTTCACATTCCGATAAAAATATTTTTTTAGCAATAATTCCAACACTATTATTTAACCTTGTTCCAATCTAACGATGCTTAAACGACCGGTTAAAAGCTATGATAACATATCCAGCTTATTTCAAGAGAACCTTATCGCCAAATAAAGCTTAGTTCAAGAATAGTATAGTATATTAAAGTTCCATGTTTCAATGATAAAAGGCAAAGAAATTTACCGTTTTTATTTAACTTAAAGTATGGAAATAAATAATATTCTCTGCGCTCCGATAAAAAAATAAGCAATCGTTGCGTTCTATTGATTACAGGCTAAGGCGATCATTTCAAACGCAAATTACACGCCACAGAGCTTCCATTTGAATACTCATTCTGTACAATAAAGTAACCGCATTTCGTTTCTACGTCTCCAGACCGCCGAAGCCAGCAATTTATCGCACGAACAGCGCTGACGTGATTAAGGAGCATAATTTCTAACCCAATTAACTGCTTATACACAGGCCCTCACGTGTAAACAGCCACAATGACCGCAACGTTGCTCGAAAAAAAAAAACTAACAAAAACTGGCTCTAAATAAGACTGCTTTGCTCGGGATTCGAACCCGGAGCTCGGAGATAGAGAGGCATTGTGTGAGCGGATGCGGCGTCGGCTTCAAAGGGCCCTCCACGAGAAAAAAAGCCGATAGCAAAAGGTTCCAAATTGCTGTTTACAGACACACAGTGGGCCGGAAAAAAGTTTGACGAGCCCGGGCTGCGTGAAACGCGCTCGCCTCTACAGAAGCATGGATTTGCTCGGTCGCTAAGTTTAGTTTTCATTTGACTCGTTTTCACGCTTTTTAGGACCGGTTTTTGAGTTGAGAATTTCACTAAGAATACTTAGGTAACGTTCTGTCACGCTCTTTACTGAGAAACTCAAAGAGATAGCGCTGCAGTTCACTGACAGTTAAGAAATACTACAGTTAACTCTTTACTTAACGAGTTTCTTAATTCGGAAGTTTATGTTTGATTCACTTTCACGCGTTATAGGGCCGGTGTCTTAACTCAAAACTTCACTGAGTAAAGTACTTAGGTACTCGTAACGTTCTGCCATGCTCTTTTCTGAGAAAGTTGACAGCGCTACAGTTAACTGTTTACTTAACGAAGTTCTCAATTCGGATAGTGGCCGTAAGCCTAGAGTTTATATTTGATTCATTTTCACGCTTTATAGGGCCGGTTTCTGAAGAAGTAAATACTTAAGTAACGTATATCGTAACGTAATACTTAAGTAACACTAAGTAAATACTTAAGTAACGTATATCGTAACGTAATACTTAAGTAACACTAAGTAAATACTTAAGTAACGTATATCGTAACGTAATACTTAAGTAACACTAAGTAAATACTTAAGTAACGTTCTCTCACGCTCTTTTCTGAGAAACTCGAAGAGACAGCGCTACATTTAACTGTTTACTTAACGAAGTTCTCAATTTGGAAATTGGCCGTAAGCCTAGTTTACAGTATTGATTCTTTTTCACGCTTTAGCAGACTGTTTTAGAAGCGCAGGAGCTTGCAGCGATAAATAGACTATTTTATATAAAAAAAGAGTTTTGTTATAATTGTGGCAAGAAGTAGAGTCAGTTAGCGTTTAGAATATACCTCGAGCTCTAGAATAGGCTTCGGTTTTCGCCGACAGGACACGAGTGTTATGGTAGTATGATTCCTGCGTAAGAATAAACTTACTAGTAGTAATATTCCTGCTCTGTATAAAACTTATCTTTACTATTTTGAAAAGTTATGTAAATTTTTAAATGACAATATAAAATAAACCTTACCTATTGAAATATAATCGGTGTATCCGATAATAGCCGGGGTATATTCTAAAAGCTAACAGATTGTAGCAAATCCTGGTCTCTACCCACCATTCCTGGATGTAGGAGTTTTCGTATGTATGTATAGCTAAAGTCCGCTTAAAGGAAACATTTCAGTATACTGGTTCTTTTTAATGGAATTTTCGTTACAATTTCTCGAATAATTTCCTTTTAGCTTTCAACTTATTCACAATTTTTTCTTCGATATTGTTTTTATGATAGTTCACCAGACAAAGCCTGTTTCTTTGTCTTTTTTTCTCGTAATTTTTCATACCTATTTTACAATTTTCCTTGTCTTGTCCGTGTCGCACTCGCTGCCATCTTTCAATCACGATCACAAATCTGACAATCAACGGGATTTTTTAGCCCAGTTAGCAGTTAAGCACGTCTGTACTTTCTGAATGCCTGCTTTTTGCCTGATTTAATCATGATATGAGAAATCATTTAATAATACAAGAGCATGAAAATAAAGTAAACGTAACCAGGATTTTACTGAACTAGCAACGACGAAGCATTGATAGTGACAATTGGTCAGTTCAATGCTCAATTTCACGCTTCTAATTTCACGTTCGAGTTGGATCAACTGCAGTTAGTTATGAGAGGAAGTCCATTTTTGTATCAAAAGATTGCTGAAATATCATAAATAAAAAAACTAGCTTCAAACCTTAAAATGAAAATGTTATCTGCATTTTATTTGGTGGCCATGCAAAGACAACTGCCTATACCGGCTCCAAATTAAAGTACTTACTTTAGATGGATCGAATATACTTTATTGCGTAACCATAAAAAATAATATTTTGTCACTTTTTTTATTCACTTAAAAAGTCCAAATTATAACATATTTATTTTTATATTTGATAATTTTTTAGCGTAGGTAATAAATTATTCTTATTCCTTTTCCTTTTGTTGCATGCACAAAAATCATAAAGAAGGCATTGTAAGCAAGTTACGTACATTTGCGAACTTGTGTCGCAATACCACACGATAAAGGTGAAGGAAAACATCGCGAGGAAATCTGCAGCTTAGTTGGCTCCGCACGTAAAGAAAAGAGAAGAAGAGAGAAGATTAGAATAAGAATTAGTTTTCGTTCCACTCATATAATAAAATTGAAAAAGAATGTGATATTTCAGCAAAATTTTACGGATGTCCGTTTTGTTGTCCAGTATTTTGTGCCGAAAGGGCTACTATATTATTATCATAAAGGATTATTTAGATGACCATGATGTCTGGTTAATACCAGCCAGTATAATTCATGAAGTCTATGTTTTATGATAATTATTTAAACTCTGTTAATTAAGGACTCTGTTAATTAAAGACTAAATTTGGAGTTTCTTTGTCCATTTTTTCTCCAAAATGATCTAGATGTTTAAATAGACACTTAGTTTAAATTATACCGTTCATTAAGCCGCAGTTTCTGCGCTACTTTGAATAAAACCTTTTCATTTCATTTCATATCCGTAGCTTTCGGATCGAGTGTCAGTGTTTGAACGCTCAGTATATACTCGATGTTGCATGCAGCAGTACCCCGCCGCCCGCGCCCGCGGCCCGGGGCGCGACAGACCCCATCTCGCAATAAACATGTTTTTTGCCTCGCGTGTCCGCGCTCTGTCAAATATATTACAGCCCGCCGGGTTATTTACGACCTCCGTCGTCCGCCCATACGTTATACTTAGTATCTTTGTTTGGACACAATAAGCAATATTTTCTAAAGGCCTAAGGGCCGTCGCGCGCAGCTGTTGATATGGGTCCCCAAATTGACATATTTAATTTGATCGCTACAGAGGGCCGCGACCGAGGCCGTGTTTGACAGGTATTAGTGTCAGATTAACGGTGCCGTTATGGACTCGACGAGACTCTGCAAGCTATGTTGACATCAACCATCCGACTACGCTTTGTTCGTAATAAGGAAACGATCAGCCTGTCGATGATAACGTTTACGAGGTAAACTACAAAGCGCTAGTTAAAACACGTTAGGACACATCAAACGGGAGTTCAGAGAAGCGGGTTCCTCACGGAACGGATCAATTTCTCCCCTTTGAACCTGGCGCAGGCGGCGAGCGCCGCCCGTAAACGAGTAAGTAGTTTCAAATGTGTCAGCAGTAAAGTGCGCCGAGTGACTCGGCCAAAAGAAAGAAGCTGTTACGCCGTAGTCGGGGGCGTAATAAAAGTGCCGTCGGACAAAAAGCGGAGTACGCGGGCTGCAGCCAGCGGCGGCGGCGGCAGGTAGACGCGAGTCACGCCGCGGCGGCTCCTCAAAGCCGCGGCCGTCATGGGTGGCGAGCCACCAACACCATCGCACGTCTCAATCCGCAGCCGGCTGCCGAGCATACCGCCTTTCCTTTTTCCCCTCCCGCAATGCAGCTATGTGTCGTTTCCGCTTTATTTTTTATGGTTGCGCGCTGCAGCGGAGAGATATACCGCGCTCTCTCGGGTAAAGCGGCTCGATAGCTCTGTCCCGCTCGCGGCGGGCGAGGGGCGCGGGGTCCGCCGCCCGTCAAGCTCTGGTGGGGTCCGGCCGCTCAGAGTTCTCTCGGTCGCCGCTACGGACGCACGCGTTAGTTGCCGCTCGCCCGTGACACAGAACACTTGTGCCTGCTAGAGGCAATTTCCCCGCAATAAAGTGAAGTTGATAAGTGATCGTAAAAAGTTAACTACAAATGGTGGTGCTTGAAGACGGAGGAATGATGACCACTAACCCCAATCAATATTTACAACCCGATTATTTATCGCCGCTGCCGTCCAGTGTAAGTTTCATTGTTTGTTTGTGCTTTCGAAAAATTGCAACCAATTAAGACTTTCAGCTATACTATGTTTCTCTGTTTTGTTTTAACTTCGCTAATTTTGTTTTTCTTTGTTACAGATGGATTCTAAGAAAAGCCCCCTTGCACTTTTGGCGCAAACTTGCAGCCAAATTGGCGCTGACACTTCGCCGGCAAAACCTCTTCTACCGCCGTTGGACAAGAAAAAAACAGTGAACAGTGTTAATAGTGATGTAGTTAGTCGCACGTCACCGAACAATATGGTGATGAAAGACAAACCGCGCTCGTCCCCTGAAAGCAAACACCTTGCCTTCAAACCGTACGAGACTAACGTGGTTTCAAAGAAACCCGAGGAGAGACCTTCATCCAAAGCTAGCTCTGATAGTTCTGACGAGAAAAAATCCGGAAAAAGCACTCCTGGACGCAAATCAACACCGCCCAACTCCACGGAAACCGGAAAGAGTAGTCCTTCTGACCACAAATCCGGATCTTCAGCTGGATCTCAAGGAACAAGCCCGATCATTCGCTCAGGACTAGAAGTTCTTGGACACGGAAAGGATCACCTTGGTGCATTCAAAAACATTCCCGGATTGCCTGGATTTAACCCGTTGGCCGGACTTTGCTGTCCGCCGGGCATGGAGCAACACGCTAACCCTGCGTTCAGACCTCCTTACGCCGGTGCCCCGTTCAGTGCCCACCATGCAGCTATGCTCGCCGCCGCCGCTGGCTTCCCCGGCGCCTCAGCCAACCCCTACCTGGGATACGCCAGAGTCAAGACCCCGGCGGGTGGAGAAACTTTAGTCCCAGTCTGCAAAGATCCCTATTGCACTGGATGCCAGTTCTCTGTCAACAACCACCATCTGATGATGAGCAACGGGTCTTGCCCCGCCGGGTGCACTCAGTGCGAACACCAGAAGTACAACTTGGCTATGGCGATGGCTTTATCACAGCAAGGTGCGGCGGGTGGCCATCCCTATGCTCAACTCAGCCGGCCCTATGTGTGCAACTGGATTGTCGGAGAGTCTTATTGCGGAAAGCGATTCGGAAACTCTGAGGAGTTGCTGCAGCATTTGAGGAGTCACACCACGGACGGGTCGACACCCGCTACGGCGTCGTCTAGCCAGCCTTCGCCGTCGCTGTTGAACCCACTGAGTCCGCTGTTTACTACGGCCGGGCTTCGTGGCACGTACCCGACGGCACCGCTCAGTCCACTATCGGCCAGCCGGTACCACCCGTACTCTAAAGCGGGCCTACCGGCGGGCCTGGGAGCTTCGCCCTACGGTGCCTTCAATCCAGCACTGGGCCCATTCTATTCCCCATACGCCATGTATGGCCAGAGACTGGGAGCCGCCGTGCACCAGTAAACGAAGTGTAAATAGGACTGACGTTGAACTGTTCGTTGTATTTGTCCAAGTTTCTTCTGTGATATCGATAGACTATTCGTGTTCTACGCTAAAGGCGTGCGCGCCATGACAAATTTAGTGTTTAGTGCAATTTATACCGATAGTTATTTATGTAAGTTGACTTGCCGACGGCTTAGCTTCGAGCGAGTGTCGGAGCGATGTGACGACTTGTACAGCCAAATGTTATTGTGTAAATAATAATCTCTATGTTTAATATTAAATTGGATTATTTCTAATATAATGTCTACATAACAATCATAAAAGCATTTTCTTTTCCGTCTTGAAGCAAAATCGACGCACTTTGCTTTGATTTTAAATATAAAAGTCAAGAGGATGTATGAAATATTCCAGAACATAAAACTCTTAAAGATCAAAGCAATCCACGTCCGCGCTAGATCAAAACAACTGCTTTCCTTTACAAATGTTACATGATAGTGATTGATTAATATACTTCTTTTCTTACTTACATTAAGGCCGTCAATCAATGCCAAGAATCTTAGGAGCGTGATAAACACGGCGTCGATCATGAACGACTAACTATACTTACAACATAATGCAAAGAAATACAATTAATACATAATCAAGCTCTGCAATAATACAGACATAAAATCGAACAGTTTATATGAGTTAATGTTAAAAACCCACACACTCGTGAGAGCGTAAGAAAAACACATTGAAAAAGTAGGAATAAAAGAAGTGAACAAGCTGACGCGAGGCGGCACGCCGTCATTAATAACAAAGCCGTGAGCTGTCAGCTTTGTTAATGTCAAGTTTTTTTAATAAATGCTATTTTGATTAGCCCCATGTCATGTTGGAAATTCAACTGTCAAAAGCATAATTGGTCGCCCGAAAAGGCTGAAAGACAGATGATAGAGCGATGCAATGCAGAGAGATTCGCTCTTCATAAAATTTCGTATTCAGCACACGCTAATTAAGGACAAAATTATAATTTCAATTAGAGATCGTAAAATATTTTACGATCGTTAAGAGCGTGTTCTTGGAGTGTTTTATTACTTATGAATAATTTAAATCAGTATCTCTATTTATATTTATGGTTAACAATATATTGTGTTAATACCATTTAATTGACGTAGAATATTTATCCTGTTTTCTACATTTGACATCGCGTGACCTCGTGGTTTTAATCATGAGCGAAATTGATGATTTCTATCAATCGCTATGCAAATTGGACATTTCGATTCAGATGCAAATATTCACGTGGAACTAATAGCTTTCCGCCTGAGGCTCGACCTACTTGCAACACCTCGTAAGTTTCAACTTAGCCATTGTTTATCTATTAGATAAGTAACACATATTTCGCTAGAATTCTTTATTGTGAGTACACCAGAAATTACTTACAATAATGTTTAATAATTTAATAGTGGAGTTTTTACACTGGAGTTCTTTAGTCCATTTTTTCTCCAAAATGATCTAGATTTTGAAATGGACACCTAATTTGGCTTGTAACGTTCATTAAGCCGCAGTATCTGCGCTACTTTGAATAAAACCTTTTCATTTCATTAATACTTTTTTATCTTAGCGTTAATGAAGCGAAGGTGATCTGTCAGGAACGTGGTAAGTGGTTGTCCCTGGTCTCTGCCTACCCTTCTGGGATATAGGTGTGAGGAAATCCATATAAATAGCTTATTACATTATAAATTACCCAAATATCTGATATGGCTACATCCGCTTAGTGTCACTTTAGTTACCCATAGACAAGTGCCCATTTTAGTTTTTGACATAATCTCCGCCTGGCAAAAGGTGACGCGGTCTACGACTGGCAAAATATGACAATCAGCTATAGTTCAATCAGCGACGCATCACTTTTGAAACTTTTTCACTTGCAGTTTGCTCGTGACTTTCTTGGCTGGTCTCGTTCCCTGGGCTTTGAGTAGTTTTTGTCGACCTGCAAAAACCATTTGTCTGACAAGCGACAACAGACGAAATTCACGCATTCAGATTGGCGTCAGTCAATTCCATCACTCCGGTTAGACTGAAGGCAGACTGATTGTCTATTCAGTAGACTGATGGACCAGACTGACGGATATTCGAATATTTTGATGCTTCATCGACTGATGATGCATCCGATTGAGCATCAAGCCGAGCTTGATCAAGGTCACGCACTTAACTGATGCCAGACTGAACGTGTAAATTCCGTGTTACACCGCAATCCTGCCTGATGGCATGTCTGATCCTCTGGCCGTTCCCTGCTCTATGGCCGGCTGACGCGTCGCTGCGTTGACAGGCGGGCGATGGACTCCCGGAGCGTAGTCACTGCTCGGATCCCTGTCCCTGCGACAGCCGACATGCGACACCGAGCCACACACGCCTGGCAGGCAATGGACCATTTACAATGACGTAACGTGACGTCACAATACGCCACAAACAGTAAAATTTGCCTGGTGATGACGTGGCCTAAACAAATGGTTGAAGTTGGTGAACTTGTGCTTGCTATAAATGATGATGACGATGAAATCGTAGCCAGATGTTGTATGTTTTGGTTTTCGTGATGGCGACCGCGCTTGTGTCTGGTAGGCTTAAAAGTTTGCATTAGTTAACATTGTTCGTGCATTGGTAGCATGACTAAGCGAGGCGCCCTTTTTAAAGAATGCGCTGTCTAGCATAGGTAACACGATGACGCCAGTCGCGCTTTTTCGCGACAAAGGCTACAAATTTAAGCACTACACATTGTTAAATATTAAACCAATTATTTATTGTTAACAAATAAATAAAACTTAAATCGATTAACTTGATTATTTGTCAGCCGACCAGAATTCGCTTTATTACTTACTTAATTGACAAATTCTGACATCGTAGCGGCACGCCATCGTATGCTAGTATAGTGCAACAAACTTATAAGACCCGGTGACGGCGTCACTATTCTCATAGTAAACTTGACGTTTCCATACAAAATTTGACACCTTAATCGGGTCAGATAAGTTTGTAGCAGTGTACCCATGCTGAGCATTAATTTGTCAAATTATATTAGTTTGACAACTTACGCCTTAATGCTAACTAGGCTGGATCAAGCCACGGACCAGTGGAGGCTTTTAGTTGCTGTTGACAGTAATTGATTGATATACACACATATGTTATAGGCACACGTAACGTAACAGAAGTATTGCATCAGTCTGAAATGTAGTGGTCAATGTCCCAAAAATCTCATTTGTCGCGAATCGCGAAAAACTCTGGGCGAATTGAACAGGTAGCGCGACAACGCGATCCGCGTATTTTGACGTCGAAAGTCGTGACTTTCCAGTACAGTCATTGTCAAAATGTGACATTTTTGCGCCACGAAATGCGGGACTCGTGCCATCGTACGATGGCACTACAAATCGATGTACTACCAATGCAAGCGTTAATATTGAAAATTGAAAGTGGCATATATCTAACAGTTTACTAACAGTTTTGACGCTTATTATCTAAACATTTTGTTTTTTTAGTGAAAAAATAAACAAGGTTCGAGTTATCTATTTTATTTTGGTTTTAAATATGGCGATTTGAGTTTCGATTTATAACACTGGACTCCAGCGTAGATTTTTATCACACGCTAACCGTGAAGGAAAACAACGTGAGAAAACCTGAGTGTCTGAGGTTTTCAAATACCTCAGCGCTTGAAATAGCCAATTCGCGGTGGACACGCGTGGCAGGTAAGCCCATACTCTCTCTCTCTCTCTATATATATCTCTCTCTCTCACACACACTCTCTCTCTCTCTCCCTCTCTCTCTGAGAGAAGGCCTGTAACCTGCAGTAGGACGTTTAAAGGCTACATGAAAAAATACAATGTCTAACCTAACCTATCTACCTACTTATTTTTTTGCTCTGTGATCCGTATTTCCGAAAGTGTAGGCGTATCTTTATGTATGACGGGGTCAACAAATTAACGTCACATTTCGAACGGAGCTTATTATTAAAAGTGACAGTCTGCATTTAAATCTGTATAAAACTTTGTTAAGTGTTGTCCCGGTCTTGACACCCGCTGTGACTGAGTGCTGAGGTAATTGTCTCGTATGGATATGCACGGAGACTATAATAATTGTTATTTACGAAGGTAATTGCGAATTGCCCATTATGATGGAGATACCTGTGAAAACGATTGCCCATTTTGGAGTTCCACGGTGTCGAGTAAATTACTACAAGACTAGTTTGCATGTGTTTACACTAGCCAGTAAGGCTATATAAAATTACTAAATAGGCAGGCAATTAATTCCATATAATTGAATGCATAGTAATAATAATATTGGCCTTTTTTGCATCTACTTAATGAGATGATTTATACAGCGTCCAGTGGTATCTTCACTCACACTAGATGGGTGAAAGGACCACTCCGACGCTATAGTGAATGCATAATATACCTTGGTAATGACAGCTTGAAATTAATGTGCATGCATATTTCTCCAATTAAATTACTAATGCACATAGGTAATTTAAATTACAAAAATTATTTTCGCTTCACGACAGAAGACAGATAAACGTTAAAGTGTGCGTAAATCACAACTAAAGGCAATAGACACCATTATGCTGGCTACTCTCTCCAACCAGGTGGGATGACGATCTGCGAAAAACTGCCGGCAGATGCTGGATGCGGCAAGCTGAAGACAGGGCGCTATGGCGCTCATTAGGGGAGGGCTATGTCCAGCAGTGGACTACATAATATAGCCTGAAAAATAGAATAAGAAGAAGATACTTTCTACTTAATTATTATAAGAACAAAATCAAGTAAATTTATTGTATGGAATCAGGTATTATTTTGCGGAAATCCACAAAAGCATTAAAATGTGAAAATTACTTTGATAAATTCTGCCAAAAATCCCACAAGCACCATGCGGTTAGATATATACATAGATAGATGGATGGATGGACGGACGGACGGACGGACGGACGGACGGACGGACGGACGGACGGATGGATGGATGGATGGATGGATAGATAGAATATTTTTTACTGCGTATACCCCAGGGATTACATAAGAGACTTCAAAAATAACAGTACAGTACAAGTGACGCCCTTATTACTAAAAGTAATTTCTTCGGAAACTGAATGAGACGGGTAGTCGGCGCAACTAAACAATATTAGACAACATATTATTTTATAGTTGATACACATACATAAACGGTATATAAATATGAAATACATACAAATTGTTGGAAATGAACGAAAAATATACCTACATAATACTAGTGAACAGTGGACTGTGATTTTTGATAGGCTCGATGGCGTGGAAATAGCGATACGTGGATTATTTAAAATAGGAAATTCATAACTTGCGTGTAATCCCTCCATGCAGATAAGAGAGAGAGGCGCACAATGTTGCCACATTAAAACCTTAATTCTACCTAATATCTTAGTGTTGCTAACTAGAAAGGGCGGTTAGTTAATGCACCGCCCTCCCTCCCACTTTTTCAAGCAGAAGCAAGACACCAACACACCACCATTGACACCATTACTTGTGTGAAAATTATTTTGCTAGGTCCCTTTGTACTAAGTTTAGTTACTTTTTCTTCATAACATAACATAACATTTACATACAGGCACATACATTGCTTCTGGCCCCACACTAGGATACCCTGTGTCGTGGGAACCAGAAACCACGACATCACAAACATGTAAACATCCAAGACCTGGGGTTTTTTTTTTGTTCCCAGCCGGGATTCGAACCCGGGACCTCCTGCATGGCAGGTAGATGCACTACCGTTACGCCACAGAGGTCGTCAACGACTCCCGTTACTCGTTATTTTTGAAATAGCTATTAACACACGACCCGAGAGAGTAATTACCACGCGTGCCCACCGCGGATTGGCAATTTTAAGCGCTGAGATAGTTGAACACCTCAGATACTCAGGTTTCATCAAGATGTTTTCCTTCACAGTTAGCGAGTGGTATTGCTCACAGGTATTGCTACTAAAACTGCTCTAAAGTGCATAAATTAGAAAACAAAATCAAAGGCGCTTCCCATATTATTTAACGTCGGGAATGAAGATAATGTCGGGAATCACGTTAACATATTATCTAATAAATAATCGCGATCAGACCCGTTTAATATTTAACTTTGTATGACTATCGCGACTTATTAAGAAATACTCAACTTATTGCTAAGGTAGGATTAGCTTCTTCAATGCAAGTAACGCCATCTGTTGAAACATGGGTGAACTAAACGTCAGACAGCGATGGCGGCCGCCGTTTTAATGGCCAAGCTCAAGTTTTTATCATTGTAACAGAAAATAAGCCATTAAACGGCATTACGACGCAATAAACTATTGGATTAATTCGGCATCGCTTGAGCACAACACAAGGAATACAGAACTACAGCTTTGATAAGCGAATTATAAAAGCTAATATTTTCAAAAGGTAATGAAGATACTAGTATAAGGCCGTCACATTGAACATTCGTTTTTTTTTAACTGTTGTCTCTGTCATTATTTTCTGGTCCGTAAAATAAAGAATATTCTTAACTTATCCTCTCTTTGAGGTCCGTTTTTACGTAAGAAACTGGCATAAAATTAAATAAGACAAGATAACTCGATAGATTCACTAGACATTTATTTTCTCATTCGAGTTCAATGTAACATGGCGTTCTATTTAAATACAGATTTTGGCTATCTCTCGACTGTTTATGTAGAATTCAAGTATATTCGTATACCAACCCGGACTTGGCCCCCGTGGTGGAGTATGGCCTAAGCTTCCTGCGATGCAGGAAGAGACCCGTACCCCAGAAGTGGGGACATACAGGGTTGATAACGATAACGTATACGAATTATTTGCGAATGAAGTGAAAATGGGCTCCCTTATTTATCGACTAGAATTATTTTTTCATGACAAAATCCGCATACATAACATAAGCTCATCCCTGTAACCCGGAGAGGAAGACAATGGTTTGCCACTTGCCACGGTCTGCGCCTTTATTATGTAACTTTTCACGTAATTATAAATATGTTTGCAGAAGAGAAATATCTACTGGATTTTGTCGTACAATTATATCTGCGCAACACTGTCACGTTAAAACACTGCGAAAAACTGCACCCAGTGCTGGATGCGGCAAGTTGAAGACAGGGCGCTATGGCGCTCATTACGGGAGGGCTATGTCTAACAGTGGACTAGTATTATACTAGTCCACTGCTAGACATAGCCCTTCCTATAATAGGCTCGGCTATAATAGCCTGACGATGACGACTGTCACGTGTCAGATATCCACTGAAATACAGTATCTACTATATGTGATACACGTCGTCGTCGTCAGGCTATACTAGTCCACTGCTGGACATAGCCCTCCCCTAAAGAGCGTCACGTTGTGCTGTCATAAGAAGTAATACCCATAATCCCCACGCTAGGAATGCGGGTTAGGGATCGCAGTTCGGTGGAATCGTACTGCAGGGGGCGCTGCTGCTCACCCCCCGGTTTATGTCCCTTAGTCGCCTTTTACGACACCCGCGGGAAGAATTGGGCTGGTGCTATTCTCTAGGCCGACACCACACAGCAGCATGTGATACACATTACCCCTCATATCTATTCGGCAGAGCTTAAACCTTAGTAAACCTTCCGCTTTCGCTGACAGATACTTGCATACTTGTTAAGTTACGTAATCAAGGCACTGGACAGATCTCTTTCACTTCATCAACATTCATTAGCCGTTGCGTGCACGCACGCCGGATTCGGGTACTTTTGATCTGCATCTCACTTCAAAGAAATAAAAAAAAAATTAAACATTTCAGATGTATTTTCGATCTGAGAACTTCTGTAGCACGTCTGTATGAAGAGCGACATTTAATTAAAGGCGAGCGGGTTCCGTAAATGTCAATTATTTAACGATTGTAAATAAAGAGTGTTAATTTATTCGAATCGCACTCCGTTTTACACTTTCCGGTTGATTAATTGGTGCCATAAAACGAAACACTTGGTAAAGGGGTCACCTACAAGGCGGCTTTTACCAAAATTAAAACCTAAGATCGCTAAAATGGTCGTACGCAACGTGGTTCATTTTCTTTTGTTCCATGTTTGTGATGTCTTAAATTATAGGTATATTAATTTATATTTTAAGATAAACTGCCCATTTTCAAAGATATAATCCTAAAATGTGTCCTTCGATCGATATCGATCAACCCTAGTATGTCCCTACTGCTGGGGCACGGGTTTCTTCCTGCATCGCAGGAAGGTAAGGCCATAATCCACCACGAGGGCCAAGTCCGGGTCAGTGAAGCGCTCGTGGCCTAGCCGAACCGAGCGATTGGAATCAATCACTTGAGTCAAGCAACAACAGGCACGGTCAGGTGCAGGATGGTGACCGTCCCGTGACTAAAGCTAGTGCCATCCTGAGTGTCCGAAGTGTTCAAATACATCAGCGCTTGAAATTGCCACTCCGCAGTGGGCACGCATAGTAATTAAGCCCATGCGCTCTCTTTCTCTCACTCTCTCTGAGAGAAGGTATGTGCCCTGAAGTACGACAAGCAAAAATGCGTTTTTTTTTTCTTTTCTTTAGTTACGGCCATAACTTTATTGTTATTTTTTTCATCTGCATAACGCCCCTATTTGGTTACACTCACCTGAATCTAAATAACAATACATAGGCAAGTACATTCATAATAAGTAATCTAATAACACATATCGTGACTGTCGTGATCCACAAATCTCGGCAGCCTCTCACGGTAGGATTACCTTTGACAGATGCTTCCCTGAGATTGATACGATAGAGCGCCGCGATCCGAACAACGAAATAACCAATTACGATTAGCATAAACATAAGGTGGAGTTGATTAACATATTATCTGAGCCGGAATTATGCATGTCGGGTCCCCGGGACCCACGCGTGGGTTAGAGCAGTGTTTCGCAAAGTGTGTGCCACGGCACACAAGTGTACCACAGACAGAAGGTGGGCCTCGAAAAAAATATTAGTTTTTAGAGGAAATGCTTTATTGTACCATGTTTTTTGAGCTATGTTAGGTATATGAATTCTGTTTTTTTTTATTTTATTTTGGAAAGGAGGAAAACCAAAATTTACAGATACGTACTTGACAGTAAATGACTTAGCTTATTACAGTCTATTAGCTTTTAGAATATACCTCACCTACTATCGGATAGAATCGTATATATTCGTGTAATAGAAATATCGGAACCAATAAGACCAATAATTTACATACCTTTTCAAAATAGTGAACAAACGTTTTATACATATCAAGAAGTAGTGTTACACTCGTGTGCTTTCGGCGAAAATCGAAACCTGCTCTAGAGCCCGAGGTATATTCTAAAATCTAACAGACTGTACAGATTAGTTTACTAGTTTTTTATCTATCAAGGGCTTTTATCGAGATTTTTCGGTGACACTTTTTTTGCAAAGAAGGGTGTTCTAGAGAGAATACAAAATTTTGTATTAATATGATAGTTGGAGTACCTCTGAAATTTCAAAATTTCGTAGGTGTACGAAAGTTTGAAGAACACTGCATTAGAGGGCGGTGGGTCCCGCGGTGATACTGTTTGACAGTTCATGTGAGTGTTTCAGTTACCGACATGTATCGCAGCCACTAACGCCTATACTTTTACGTGCAACAAGAATTTACTGAGACGTTAAGGTCTCATTAAATTGGTCGCACGTCGGCGATTTTATCGGCGATCTCATTAAATTGAGAGAGAGAAATAATTAATAAATTGGTCGCACATCGGCGAACGGCGAAACTCCAAAACTTAGTAACTTACTAACTCTAAATAACTTCTTAAGTAACTACTAAAGTAACGTTCTGTCACGCTCTTTTCTGAGAAATTCGAAGAGCTACCACTCGAGTTAAGTCTGAGTAATACCAGCATACAATAAGGCCACATTTAAGAACTCCGTGTTACGTATACTTGCCAACGGTATATATTTTAACTTTCCGTATACTTGCCAACTGTAGTTATTTTAACATTCATTACGTAACTAAGATGTAGCAAAAATATACTTATTTACATACAGCGTTTATTGACCGGTTTTAATTCCTTTTGTTCACGGGTAAACATAATTTCCGCGAGCTCTTTTGGTAACGAAAACTTTTGTATTTCAAATACCGATGCCTGAGACTGGCAGACAACTACTTATTATTGTATAACATTACTTAGATTTAACAAATCATGGTTGTATTCTTTTTTCTGGTTGTGCAATAAATTGTTCTCTATGTATCTGTCTACTTAATTTCACAAAGTTTGCACTTACACCGTTGCATCGTTGTTATTCTGATTTGTATTCCATTTTACAACAACATTTGTTATTCTGTTTACGCTGTATAAGGAATGTCATTGTGTGAACCGGTAGCATGATTTATTTTGGGTCTTGTTGTAATTGTTGGCTCATCTGATTTAAATTATAACACGTGCCTATTACCGTAATCCAACTAGGGTGAGATGAAAGGATATTCACAATTGTTAAATATTAAAAGTGTAGTTAGTGACTTTAAATTTGGTGCTAACCTGTTTTTTTTTTATTGTATTAATTACTGATAACTCAGCGCTAATTTGTGCCAGTATAGAGAACCCTGATACCTATAAAAAATAAACTTTATCTTTCCATATCCGTAATGTGATGATTTATACAGCGTCTAGTGGCATCTTCACTCACATTAATGATTAGATGGGTGAAGGGACCACTCGGTCGCTGCAGTGCCTCGGCATTATTTTTTTAGATGAAGTAGGTTTGCCCAGCATCAACACCGTATAGCTTACTCAGCCTAGTCCACAGCAATGACAAGTCAATACGTGTGAAGCTAAACAAACCGCAGATTTCCTTAAGAAGCCTTGAGAACTTTGACATAGAGTGTGCCTAAGCGGTTCGTGTCCTTATCGAGATAAATCTTATTAAGGCTGACCTAAATCGGTAAGAGACACGGGGTACCAATATTTATTATTGTAGGTACTTAATAAAGCGGTTAAGGTATAAAATAATAAAATAGACAAGTATAAAATGTTGAGGAAATCTTAGCCATGGTCCTGCTGTAATCAAGCATACTAGCCCCTTCGCAGCAATGGTTTCCTCAATTACCTATATCTCAAATTCACTGAATTAACTTGCCCAGTAGAGAAAGTGCATCGCTTTATTTCATTCACTATTGAAATTGAGGTACTTAATTTAAATAATCTTAATAGACGCGTCTTTTGTTGACACAATTATAGTTGCTTTAAATTTTCTAAGCATACAAACTAACCCCTCAAATAAAGAGGAGATAGTGTAGTATAATTGAACACACTGGTACAAAACAGATGAACACAGAAGCGCCGCTTTAATTTAAGCCAAACTAACACTGTGACCTTTACTAAGAGCTGACTTAGCCCTGTCCTATCTGGTA
This sequence comes from Yponomeuta sedellus, assembly GCA_934045075.1. Lineage (NCBI taxonomy): Eukaryota > Metazoa > Arthropoda > Insecta > Lepidoptera > Yponomeutidae > Yponomeuta > Yponomeuta sedellus. The sequence goes on along the minus strand of OW203727.1, from coordinate 964,049 downwards.
TTTATATGAATTGTTTTTGTTTATCTTGTATTTAACTATGAGTTTAAAAACCTATTTAGAGGCTAAAAATTTAACCCATGCTGGGATTCGAACCCGCAACCTCTGGCTATCCGTACCAGCGCTCTACCAATTGAGCCAATGGGCGACTCACGGCATCAGTGAAATTTCGAACCTCTTTACAATATTCTCTGTATTACGTACAGGCAGCGACATCTGACTTAAGCAAATTGCATTACTTACAGCCCCGACTACCTACTTTGCAGTTAGGTTTTAACATCGGAACGATATCACTGTACCCACATGATTACACTATTTTTATTTTTAATGCACTAACCCGTGCTAAGGAACAAATTTAAAAACCTATTTAGAGGCTAAAAATTTCACCCATGCTGGGATTCGAACCCGCAACCTCTGGGTATCCGTACCAGCGCTCTACCAATTGAGCCAATGGGCGACTCACGGCATCAGTGAAATTTCGAACCTCTTTACAATATTCTCTGTATTACGTACAGGCAGCGACATCTGACTTAAGCAAATTGCATTACTTAGCACGGGTTAGTGCATTAAAAATAAAAATAGTGTAATTTAACTATGAGTGTTATGCCTTTCTTTTCTGTGATGTTTTAATGTGTTCCAATTATTTATTATTATTATAATTTTTAAATTTATTAATTTTTAACGAGATCTCCTCTTTAAGGAGATCTCATTGCGCCTAGTCGACGCTTCAAGAGACCCGAGGGCTGGTGTTTACTTTGGCCAAATGTAAAGCCTCGCCAAACAGCGAGGCAATGCCGCCAGCTTTCTTGGTACTCTGCCGCCCGACAGCGATCTGTCTCAAATATTATTCTAGATTTAGTATTTTTTTTTTATTATTAGTCTAAATAGTGAAATATCTATGATTTTGTTATTATACATAATAAAAACCAGTTCATAGATTTTTTAATATATTTCGATTTTAAGATATGAAATAAATAAAATGTTTATTTGACCACAAGCATTCACATTTAGTAAATTGTTACTTTAGCTAATTTGGCACACTATTTTATAACACAAAAAATACACATAGATACGCTTTAACCACTTGACTGTGACAGATAAATGGTAAGTTGCAAACCTACTCGTTTGAAACGAGATCATCCGACAAAAAACCAAAGTCACTGACGTAGTTCAGAAGTGTAGCAGGCTGAAGTGGCAGTGGGCAGGTCACATCTGTCGCAGAACCGATGATCGTTGGAGCAGACGGGTTCTCGAATGGAGACCACGACTCGGCAAGCGTAGTGTAGGACGCCCTCCGGCCAGATGGACCGACGACCTGAAAAAGGTATTTACGGTGGTGACTGGATGGCGAAAACGGGAGATCGGGTCTTGTGGCGCACCCTGGGGGAGGCTTATGTCCAGCAGTGGACTGCAATAGGCTGAAATGATGATGAATGATGAAACCTACTCGTACTTGGAAAATGAAGTGAAAAAAAAATCATGCAAAATGTACTGAAGAGACGGCACGAAGCCTACATAGAAAAAAACAGGGCGAGGGCGCGAATTCTATAATATACGTCTTGTCTTTCCCGTGCCCCCGTCTCACATCTCTTGTGTCTGGGACACTGGTTGGGCTTTCTGTACGAGTTTGTCCCTATATTGTAGCGTAGGACACTGACACAATCTCACAGGAAGCTCTACAATGCGTGACTGAACGAATGAATGAACGAATGACGGAGCGATACACATCTTGCGATAAACATCCGTGGGTTGAGCTTTCGTTATTATGTCACTTTATTGTTAAGGTTATCGACAATGGCGCGAGCGTATTTTTCAAGTTTTATTACCACCATTTTGTTCTGGGAATTGGAGTATTAAAATTTTATCTGTGTGTTTGCCCCGAGAGGAACGGTTTTAGTTTACATTTGGACGGCGTCGTTCATGTGCGATGATTTAAATTACATGAGTTTTTATGTTAGCTTGCGAACAATTTATAGGCTTTTCCACTTCACTGAGCAGTATGTTTGTATTTATGCACATAATTAATGATTGCAGGGTAGAGACGTGATGTTTACTGTTATTTACGGCGGTATTATTATAAGGGGTTAGTTATAATGTTTTAACAATAATAACTTGAATGTTTGCGGAACCTTTTAAACTTTTACACATTTAGATAGGTAGGTGATCGACTAGTATTTTCACGAAAGTTCGATATTTGAAGTGCTTAATACGCAAGTAAATAATATTTATGCCACACCTGGCAATAAAGTGGCCTTTTCCGCACGCTGCGCGTACGGAAAAAGCCGCTTTCTGGCCAAGTGTAGACATAAAAAGATGTACACAACACGGGAGGTAATAAAGAAAGCTCTAGATCGTATATTTACGTCCCTCGCTTGCAGCTCGGGCCGCATACTTCTGCGATCTCGGCCTTTCTTTGTATTACCACTTTACCACCCTAGTTGTGTAATGTACTAATATACGTACATAAACTCATGTTTGCCACCTTGCATAGTCTTGAAACTTTTCTGTAGCTGACTGACTAAAGTTTTTTGCGATATTGTTGATATTTATAGCAACAATTTCGCAAAGTACTTTAATCAGTCAGCTGAAGCTCCGAGGTTTGATGGAATAACTATATTTGTATTTTATAAGTAGAATAAGTCTTAATATTGTGGTATGTAAATATGTATTAAAATATATTGTCATATCAAAAACGTATTCAGTATCGATACGATTTTGTTTTCTGGTTGTGCAATAAAGTGTTCTCTCTATACATCTATCTATATTTTTATTTATATTATATATATTAAAAAATAAAATATATATATATATATATTCATATTATATATATTGAACCATATGTGTAAGTATATATTATGAATGTGTTAGTTTATTTAATTACTCATATAAAATTTAATTTAATTTTTTTTTGCACGCCTACCTACTTTTTCTTCTCCCTCCCGCGGCCGACTGGCAAAAAATGCTAAGGGCATTAAGTCCGCCGCACTGTACGATGTTTTCAATGTTAGTGGAATAAATCTACGGTGGGCCCGAGTGGTAATTAAGTTCGTTCGTTCTCTTTCAGAGAGAAAGCTTGTGCCCTGTAGTAGGACGTATATACCTTGCATAAAAAAGTAGAATAAAAGTTTAAGTAAAGGCATATAACCATAATTAAGTGAACTGCCAAAGATAGAAATATGAGAGATAGCTTAGATTAATATACTCTTTATTGCACACCATACATTTTTATAGTACATAAAAAACTTAAATATCTAAGTTACATAATTCGAGGGCTCTCTCGCCAAACCCATCGAAATATCATTACGAACTGACAAACACTATGTTTCTCGGAGAATATGATGAGAAGAGTACACTGGGGGCACAAAAACTAGTTGCGGGCAAACAGCGCCTCTCATCTATCACTTCGCGAGTCGGAAGGTCGTGATGGATGCGTCCACCGAACCATCATCATGTAGTCTGGCCGACTGATGTGAACAGGCAAGGACGTCGAAGATCCTGCTTTGCGAACGCGTAAGACCGTAATGGTCTGACACGTTTGTAAAGCAGGATGAAGGATTTTGGAAGTTATTTCTTAATACCATTATCTCTTTGCAATATAATAATGCATTTAGGATGCTGATGGGGTTGCCGAAATACTGTAGTGCATCGTAATGTTTAACGAAGCCCACACTGATGGCTTTCATGCCATTCTCCGTAAACGGGCAGCGTCACTGATGCAGTGAGTACCTACGTGGTAGCGCTAATAGCATCCTATGCGATTGCCGATAGTCCTGGTAGTGCAGCCTGGGCACACCTTATGCAGCTGATGTACCCAGACGGGAGCAAAAAGTGCTCACAGACTGTGCAACTTTAGTGTACACATAGTAGAAATAAGTTTTGTTGTTTTTGTACTAACCAGGTTAGATTATACTTACAAATTTGTGAGCGTTTTACGCCTGAAATTAATATAATACATTTTTAAAAAATGCGAGGGCTAATTAAGCTCATACTCTCTCGATCAGAGAACGCCTGTGCCAGTGGGATGGTGATAAGTTACATAAAAAAAAGTCATGCAGTGCAACCTTTATAATAAAATAATAAAATAAAAATCTGTTTAAGTTATGCAGTCTTTGAGGCTTTAATACCTATACTAAAAATTATAATTGTGTCGAAGTTAGCGATCTTCATTTTATAGCGTCAGCAATGTGATTGTGTTCCAAATTGGGCTACAATAAAATGCAATTAGGGCCACTTGGTAATTTACTTAAAATGTAGATTGCATCGTTATTTGGTACTGAGTTGATTTGTTTAATCTTCAAACAAGGGATTACAGGATTTTCTTAAAAAGAACAGAATTCGCAGACTGAAAAAAGCACTTTTTTCCTAAAAACGAGCGGCGCAATTGAATTGACGACGCTAGCGCCACCAAACGAGGCCTAACACTTTGGTCAGACTTCAGCGGCGGCAGCAACATCCCCCAAATTGTTGACATAGGAACAACTGCACAAATAGACTCGTCATAATCATTTACGATGATCAATCTATTCGATACTGAATTAGATCCATCAATTATACCTTGGAGCGTAGTGTATACTGTAGTGTATATTTTGTGGTAAGAGTGTGTATTTTTGAGAAAAAGACAACAAACGGCAGTTATACGTACCTACTGTAGTTTTTTTTGTATTCTGTTTGTTATTCTGAAGAAGGTAGTTTTAGTCTAGTGCTCTTCATAGAATAGCTAGTATGTGAGTTAACTAGAATGGCTTTTAAGTAAGTATATGTAGATATTTATTTATAGTATTCAAGTACGATTTACGTAAGTTTATTATTAGGTACGTATACGTACTTTTGTCTGTTAATATTCGTATTTGCACCGGCTACCCGTATCTATTTCTCCTCGGCAAATTCTCCAATTTGAGGTTGCCTGAAAGAAATTGTTACTAGCAATAAAGCCGCCAATTGAATTTTATCTTTTGTATCTGCCGTTTCTGTAACTATTTTTCCGATATACAATAAATCATTTTCTTATCTTATATTAAAAACCTATTTAGAGGAGCGGTGGTATCTCAGTGGGTAGAACCATGGACTGGCAAGCGAGAGCCCCAGGTTCGATGCCGAGTGCGGGCATGTACCAATGACTTTGTTTAATTTCAAAGGTACGTACATTTGCGAATTTGTAGTCGCAATACCACACGCTAACTGTGAAGGAAAACATCGTGAGGAAACCCGCGGCTTGGTTGGCTCCGCACGTATTGACTAGTCTTTCCTGTGGGGTAGGCCGACTAAGCTGTCAGGATGGTATAGGTGCTGGGCAAGCCTACACCATCTATAAAACCATGTCCCAGGCACTACAGCGTCGGAGTGGTCCCTTCACCCATCTAGTGTGAGTGAAGATACCACTGGACGCTGTATAAATCATATCTCATTAAGTAGATGCAAAAAGGCCAATATATTTAGAGGCTAAAAATTCTACCCATGCCCGGACTCTTTTTTTTTCTAAGTTAGACGAAAACTGTGCACAATAATAAAGTCCCCAAGATACAGGCCTAGCCTAGTTTGGGGACTGCCGGTAAACATAAAACAATTTTTTGTCATACCCTCCACTGTCTATTTATAAGTTATTTCAATGTGTATTGTCTGAGAGAAGGCTTATGCTACGTTCACACGCACGCGTTCAACTCGATATTCAACGTGCACATTCACATTCCCGAGCGTGTAAACGGTACGCCCGAGCCCGTAAACGCGCCTGTGAACGTGAATGCCGCGAACCGGGCGAGTGTCGGTTTTTTGGCAAAGTTCAAAGGATGAATGTGCGGGCGCCCGGTGACTTTTTTCACGCGCGCCGTTCTATGAACTTCCTGTAAACGAAAATATATATTATATAATTAATTATAAATGAGTAATTTTGTAAGCATTTTATACCACTGAATCACGATCGGAGAAAACATAGGTACCTACTTACTTGGTACGATTTCTGTGAACTTTTATCATCCACCACCTTCTTCTTTGCAGTCTTTTTCTCCATCGTTCATCATTTTGTTTTTTTTTTCAATAAAAATAAGTTAAGCCAAAGGATATAGCAGCAACAACATCGAGATCATGCTGGCACTGACTGACGCGACGGCGTGCGTGCGTGTGAACAGGTTGATTTTTCGCCGGCCTGGCCTGCAGTGGGGCCTATATAAGGGACACGTTCGCCTAAAGAGACCCTGCCCCCTATGTTGCGACGTTTCACAGGGTTTCTCTCAGAGAGAGAGAGAGAGAGACAATTTGGCGGTGCCAAATGGCGCCACGTGGCAAGTGGCAAGCCTTGATCTCAGCCTACCACTTGGAGATACAAGCGAGTTAATGCATGTGAATTATATATATTATGCATGTTCATTTATACTAGTTTAACGATTTTTCATACTATGGTGTTAAACTAACTTTTTTTAATTATAAATATTTTCCAGTACCGTCATGCAACGACTTATGAACGTTGATGAAGCGAAGGTGATATGTCAGGATCGTGGCAAGTGGCAGTCCCTGGACTCTGCCTATCCCACTGGGATACATGCGTGAGGATATGTATGTATGTAAATAATTTCCGTCCTTTCACGAACATGACCCGTGTACTTTGTGTGACTAAATGTCTTCTACCTCAACGTCTTTTAACATTTTTTTATACCATTGTGCGTAAATAAATACCATTAATGAGACCATAATTACCGCAAAGGCTTTTGTCGTGTGGGACAAAAATGTGTTTGGACAAAAGGGATCGAAACTCAATCAAATATTCAATAAGCGGCAAATTAACGGCCTCAACTAAATAACAGCGTTTCCCTCAAATCAACGTCCCCAAAGACATTTCCAATTATTGCCCCCAGCGTCTGTTGTAAAGGTGAAATTTAATTACAGAAGGAACGAGGGCTGTCGAGTGACAGTGGCTCTTGCTGCTTTGGTCTTAAGGGCCACGAGATAACTGTCACCGGCAGCTTTCTGACAACATGACAAAGGCCGGCGTGACAAGGGCTCCGTATGACAATGATAGTTTAATTGCTTATCGGTCCGCGACATATGTTCGAAGTACCAAAAGTAATTATACGGAGTTCTCGTCGCAGGATGGTGAAGAATTTCTATTTACCTAGGTAAATGGCTTGTTCAAACTGTTTTAATACGGATTTCACTCGTTTATTATATTTTTACAATTTGCCGACGTTTCGGCACTTACAGGTGCCGCGGTCTTGGATCACTGAGGTGACAGGCGTCTTTTTGAAAGCATTAACTGTTAGTTTACTACCCTCGGCAAAAATTTGAATGAAGTTAAAAATTAATTTTTAACTTCAATTACTAATACTCAATATTGTTGACTTTATATAAAATAAATGATTTACCTATTTTGGAACGTAACTTACCTTTTGTAATTTTTGCCGAGGGTAGTGAACTAACAGTTAATGCTTTCAAAAAAAAGGCGCCTACCACCTCAGTCCACGGCACCTGTAAAAGTGCCGAAACGTCGGAAAATTGTAAAAACATAATAAACGAGTGAAATCCGTATTAAAACAGTTTTAATTATGTCTAGTACTCGTGTTAACCTTAGAAAATACTATATGGCTTGTACTTACGAAGCTGTTTAATGTTAATAGGTTCTTAGAAATGTTCATTGCCACAATCACAATTAGACCCGTTTAATATATAACTGTGTATGAGCATCGCCAGTCATTAAAAAATACTAATACCTAAGTGTAAAGCATATTATTATAAACATTAGTAAAAGTCAGTGAATCGGTAAATAAATATGTAACATCAGTATCAAAAAAAATAACCAAGAGTTTCAGTTGAAAATCTTCTTGACCTTCCGTCTATCATAGTCCACTACTGGACATAGCCCTCCTCTAATGAGCGCCATAGCGCCCTGTCTTTAGCTTGCCGCATCCAGCATCTGCCTGCAGTTTTCGTCATCCCACCTGGTCGGAGGGCGTCATACAGTACGTTTGCCGAGTCGCGGTCGCCACTCAAGAACACGTTTGCTCTAACGGTTGTCGGTTCTTCGCGAGATATGGCCAGCCCACTGCCACTTCCGCTTGCTAATTCTCTGAGCTATACCGAGAGCTATAGTTCTCTGTTTGATGCAGTCGTTAGGAATCCTATACTTCAGAGAAACTCCGGGCATAACTCTCTCTATAGTTCGCTAAGCGACTTTGAACTGGTGGTTGAACTTCTGTCTAAACCATTTTTACAATAAATGGAGCGGCATTGTATAGTTACAGCTCCCAGGCGATTGGTTCAAATTGTAAAACGTTTTTTGTGATAAAGAAACGTGTTTGGAACCGTTAACGTAAATTCACATAAAAACGTTTTTAAAACCAATCAAAGGAAAATCTAACCCGACTGGTAACTAGCCAGTGTCGGCTAGGTCTACATCACGATGGGCTGGTTGAGAGAGCGGAATGGGAGGTGATGTGAATGGACTTACTTGGTGATGGTGGATGATGGCTCGCTTTAGCTGTTGGGCAGATGATGAGCGGCGATGGATGAGCTGATGCGTCCAGCGTACGGAGAACGCTCCTGCACTGTTCACTTATAGTCTAATGTTGTTAATATATTGTTCTTTGAGCTGATAAAGTTTCTTCGTCACCAAAATGTCTATCACTTCACGAGAATTCGAGCACTTATCACGCGCGTATGTCACGAGAATTTGTGTGCAGATGGCTGGATAATTAGTAGCGAGCGAGCGGCACGAGCGACGGCACCAGGGCGACCAGAATAATGAACAATGAGTGACCACAGATTCATGATTACGTCGCGCGATCGATTCTCGCGCGAACACCGACCACAGAAAAAAGGTATTTTTTAATAGTTTTCTTATACTTTATTGCTCGCAAAACATGTAACTGGACATTTGCATAAGTAGTAATATGAACTGAAGAGATCTTATCTCAGTAAGAGATTTGCCAAAACTTGACCGCCAAAATTATCGCTGTAACGATGAAGTGGCCAAGGACTTGCGTGAGCTCCAGGCGGATGACTGCCAAGAGACCGCGCAGGACAGAGGTAGAGGTAATTATTTATCCGGCTCATAATAACGAGTTAATTCACACTTCGTCATCAAAATCATATCAGTAGCTTAGGCGCTACGGTAAAAGAATTGTAAATACAAATTAACTTACATATATACACGGACTGCCGAAATCATAACACTTCCTTCTGGTTCGGCCGTAGTCGGGTCAAAAAGATGCACATGACTACACAAAGTAAGTAGCTACAATTAACATCTGATCAAAACTTATTTTGAACGTTGGCTCGTTCTTAATAGGACTTTCGAAGTATAATTGTCGATTTCAAACTTCAAACTTCAAAATATTTATTTGCGAATACACACAGTAAGGTTTTTGCACAGGTCTTAATTGCAATAAGTCAGTGTATTCTACCACTTAACAGCAGTATGCAAATGGATACATTTTTATGTGGGTAGGTAGGCATGCACACAATGACATCTATTTACAATTTATTTACAGAAATAATGTTAACCTACATAATTAACTTTATGTCATACAAAGTAACTAATTTATTATAAATATTATCAACTTAGTCCTCCAGCTTATGTAAATCAAATGTCAATATACCTAATAACTCCTAGTTCCCTAGGTCCGTGTCAGCGAGGTATTCATTAATTGTGTAGTAAGCCTTGTTTTTTAATAGTTGTTTAATCTTAGTTTTGAACAAATAATTTTCGTCAATTTTTCTAATTGATCCTGGGAGGTGATTGTATATTTTTGACGACATGCCAAAAACGCTTTTTTGGAATAACGCGGTAGAGCGTGGCAAGGCGCGTATTTTATCATAGTTTCTTTTGCTCTGTTGTTGAAAAAGATCCCTATTTGACTTTACAAAAGTGCATGTCTCCAGAATGTAATGGGATGGCATCGTTAGAACGCCAAGCTTAATAAAGTCAGGGTTGCAGCTCTCAGTTGATTTCAGACCCTTTCTGAGCATTTTCTGAGCTTTGAAAGCATTATCTTTGTCGGTCGAGTTTCCCCAAAAAATTATTCCGTATCGTAATGTGCACTCAACGTATGCGTAATATGCTGTGAGTACAGCAGTTTGGTTCACTTTTTTGGATAGTCTGTAAAGAGCGTACGCAAATTGGTGTAATTTTGTGCAGATTTTTTGAATTTGAACTTTCCATGTTAGATGCGAGTCAATGTATACTCCTGCTACGGTATAATCACTTTTGAGACGACCTTGTCACGCGAACTAAAGAGCGCATATAAAACCAAGTGGGGCGGAAGATTTGATTTTCTACCCATGCTTCAATATCATTAGATGATTTGGTTATATCATGGGTGGTAAGACGGCGCAAGTCTTGTGTACTGAAACATCCCGGAAGTACGAAATCTCTTTCCATACTCGGCCTTCAAATATTCGGTCGCGTAGCATTCGCAAGGCACGTTCAGCCGTTAGTGCCGGCTGTCATGTAATGACAGAGTCATGTCAGAGGCCTTATGGTAACTTCTGACAGTAAGGCCCGCCACTGTCTTACAATCATCCACCAACCCGGACTTGGCCCCCGTGGTGGAGTATGGCCTAACCTTCCAACGATGCAGGAAGAGACCCGTGCCCCAGCAGTGGGGACATACATGGGTTGATATCGTGGCCCGACATGCACTAGGCCGGTTTTTTATTAAAATACATCGTGATGAAACCCGCAGCTTTGATGGCGCTGCACGTATTGGCTTTTCTTTTCTGTGGGTTATGTCAACTAAGCTGTCAAGGTGGTATAGGTGTTGGGCAAGCCTACTTCATCTAAAACAATGTCTCAGGTACTGCGGCGTCAGAGTGATCCCTTCACCCATCTAGTCTGTGAGGGATGGTGCCATTGGACACTGTTTAAATGGTCTTATTGCGTAGATGCAAAGTTTTGTGCCAAACCTGCAACTATCATACTAATCACATCACACTTAATATAACATCATCGAAAGTTTGCGATTGTGTATCTTTGTTACTTCTTCACGTCTAAAGGCTGGAGCGATTTTAATAAAATTTGGTATCGAGTTAGCTGATACCCTGAATTAACACACAGGCTACGTGATTATATATTCTTTTTGTCGCACTAACCTGCCTCTAAATAGGTTCTTAAAACATAGGCTACATTTTGCTGCGTGAAAATATCTTGTTCCAATGGGGAAATCGATAAACCGCGGGTAACACCGCAGGACACAGCTAGTCTTGTAGTACAACTTCCACACAACACAGTCACTTGACCTGGCCCCAATCTAGGATACTCTGTACTATGGGTAACCAGGAGAGAATGTCACAAACATGAAAACACAACCAGACTGAAGCCTATTATAGCATAGCTGGTAACAGGTACAAATGTACGGCGGCCTCTAGTGGGAATCGAACCCACGGCCTCTGTGTTAGTAGCAGACCATGAGGGAGTTTAGATCGACCAAAATAATAGACCTTTACAGCATTCCGCCGTAGTACTGTGAATTGTTTTAAATGACACGACAATTAGTCGGACCTATGTAATTTCGTTCAACAATGTACTGTCCTCGGTAGACGAACAAAGGCCCGAATTAACTTTAATTTCACGTTAAAATGTAATTGCCCGACAGCTGGCTCCAAGTATGACAAAATACTTACCCCCTTATTCATATAATGGTCCGCTAACTTAAAACAGCTGCTAAAGAGTGTTCTTTTTCATTCTGACTTAGGTCAATAGAAAAAGACAGAGCGAGAATTAGCAATGCTTTAAGTTAGCAGACTATTATGAATAAGAGGGTTATTGTTTACAGAATTGTGTATCATTTTTAGTATTTTCGTAAATGAATACCGTGTTACTCAGAACGCAGAACGTGTCGCGTGGTGCGTACGTACAATCCACAGCAGGTCAACATTTTGGTTTCTATGTTTCTTGTGACGTAATTGAGAAGGAGTATAGCCATCAATATAATTATATAAGATAAGATATTTATTGAGTTTTGTTGTTGTACATGAGATGTCTTATACAGTCAAAATATCAAACAAGAACTCTGCTAGGGCGCTGCCAATATAAATTTGTTAATATAAAATTATGTAACTTAAATAATGAATTTATAGTACTTATATAATCACTAATTTTCTGTAGTTATATATAAAACGGGTCTGACCGCGATTATTTAAGAACCACTTATTTTCTTTTGTAGACTCTAATTATTAAACACAACAATCATTATACTTTTTTGTAGATACGTACAAGCTATTTTATTTCACTAAAACACAAAAAAGTATTAATTTTTTAGTAACACAAAAATGTGATAATTAAGCTAGAGATTCACAAATGTATTTGCATGTGAACTTATAGATACGGAAGAATTGAATGTTTATAATTGCTACACGTATAATATATAATGGTTTATCTAAGTATATTCTTTTTAAGTATAAGTATCTATATCAATATTCATATTGCACCCACTACCCGTCTCACTTTTCCTTCAGCAACTCTCAATCGTCAGTCGTCCAGGCAAAATTGCTCCAAGCAATAAGGCCCCAATGGTATCTTTGTAATTATTTTATATTTGTTTTTTCCTGGTGCCGCGCTTACGAAGAACGCACTAAGTGCGATTTTTTTCGAAATTGAGTTAGATACATATTTGAAATCAGAAAAATGAGCTCTATATCTTTCCCATAGAGACCATTACAATATTTTTGTAAATACCCCCTTTTTTAGTTTTTATAATCGCATTAACTTCGAAATCGATTTATATTTACTAACCAAAACCGCATCATCTACAGTTAGTGCAAGCTCGACTTCTAGCATGAAGTATCGCGCTAGTTATAATTGCATTAAATTCCAGTTAGTGCGTTTATTGTAAGCAATTAAGTAAAGTGGTTTTTAGTACGGTGTTAAGAATGATAGCACCAACATTACATGATGCACTGATGATAAGCAAATAATTACTTCTTTTTCTTGACAAAGAAATTAAACGCATTAAGTATCCGAGATAATGTGTTTATACTAAGCAAGAGGTGGCTTGAAGGGGGCAAAGCGGGGCAGGGGAATGGTTTCGGGGAGGTGAAACGCCCTGAGTCACGACGTTTTCATGGAGCTGGACTCACGAGCGTAGGAGCAGGATGTGCGCGGTAAGTTTAATTGGAATATTTAAGTTTACTTGGTACATATTTTTCAACTATTTACATCCCCGGCTACTTTAGGGTAACTAAGTAGCCGGTACAATGAGACCAAAATAGGTACTTGTTCTGAATAACCTACCATAATAATGAGTAAGAGCAATATCTATTTATGCAGTATTAGATCAGTTATATCGTTTCTTGGTTGGCAGGTGGGCAATCATGTGATAATAACCTACTTTTGGACTGGGCTCCTTGTTACAAAATGCAATTTATCCTTAGTCCTAGTTTTATTTGCGTCTTAACACTTTCGGATGACACAAATCGGTATGAGAGTTAAAGCTAGAACAAAAGATAGTCATTTTGTATTATGGGGGATAACATTAACTGCTGTACTGACTCAAATTATGATCTATTGGCAGTAGTGTGGACCAACTGTGAGCCATGACGTATGTCATGACGGGTAGGACGCACTGGTTGTATAATTTCGTCTTTAGACTCTGTGGGATTGGCGATGTGAAGACTCAACGTAGTTTCCCATACGCTGCCCAGCCCAGCTGTATTCTTCTATTGGCCTCTTCCTCGAAGTTGTTTTTACCTAATTGCATGGTTTGTCCAAGGTAAACTACTCCTTAACAACCTGGAGAATACTGCCTTGAACTGCAATTGGCTCCAGATTTACGTGTTCATTGAACATAATCTTGGTTTTATCCAAGTTCATTAGGAGACCAATGCGTTGGGAATCATCAGCTAGGCTACTCAACATATGTTGCAGATCTTTCAGCGTTTCCGCCATGATGACGATATCGTCTGCAAATTGCAAGTGTGAAAGGTACTCACCGCTAATACTAACGCCGTACCCTAGTCCAGCGTCTTAAACATATTCTCCATAGCAGTTGTGAACAATTTGGGGGAAATAACATCCCCTTGTCTCACACCACGATGTATGGGGATAGGTTCAGACTGCCGGTTCTGGATTTGGACGGCCATAGTAGCGGCGTTGTATAGACCTTTTAACACTTGGATGTATCGCCAGTCAACTTGGCATCGCTGCAAAGATTCCAGAACAGACCAGGTTTTGACCGAATCAAAGACCTTTTCAAAGTCCACAAACGCTAAGCACAGGGGCCGATTATACTCTTCGGTCTTCTGTAAAATCTGCCGCACTGTGTGAATGTGATCTATGGTACCGTAACCCGATCGAAAGCTGGCCTGCTCAGGTGGCTTAATACTCGTCGAGTCTCCTCGCAAAACGGTTCATGATGTCTCTTGAAAACAGCTTGTAGACGTGGCTTAAGAGTGAAATGGGTCGGTAGTTCTTCAAAAGGGTTTTATCACCCTGTTTGAAGAACAAAACGACAACACACTTACTCCACGCCTCCGGAGTTCTCCCATCAAAAAGGACAGCATTAAAAATCTTCTGGAGCGCCTTCATTACGGGTTTACCGGACTTCAAGAGCTCAGTTGTAATACCTCTCCAGGAGTTTTTCCATTTTTAAACGGTTTAACAACCATCGCGATTTCGTCTAGGCTGACTTCTGGCAAGTCTTCAGTGTAGTAGCATGTCAATGTAGCTCTGGAATCCTCATTTTCGGGATCAGGCCGAGATGCATGCGCAGCGTACAGCTGGCCGTAGAAGTTTTCAACTTCCGAAAGAACTTCTGATATAAAGGAAACAACCACTCCGTCCGTGGTGGTCAACTTTGTCAGATGGCTTCTGCCAAGAGATTGAACAAACACATACCATCCCCGATTTTGCTCGTTCTATTGAACGAGTGTTGGAGCATCGGAGATCGCATCGAACTAGTTTGCCAATTCTTGGTGTGTGGCGTTATTATTTTTATTTATGACGGCTAGCCAGTTCCCTATGGTTTTCGCTACTGTAAGAGCATCATCATTACAACCCCAGGGCAGATCGGATTTTACTTGAGACAGTCACAGTATACCAATATTGTATTTCATAATTCAGGTCAACATGAGCAGGAAAGACCACATCATAGATTTGGCTTTAGGATGCAATAATGACGTTAAAATACCTCATTCAGCAGTTACAGTACCAGAAAACTAGTACTAAGAAATATTTCAGACTGATTATGCTAACGGTAATTTTGATCTCAATATGTGTCATAGATATTAATTAGGTTTAACCTGTAATTAAACAAAAATGGTTGTGTTTAATGGTTTAACCTGACAATAAATAAAAAAAATTGTGTTGTTTTGTGTCTTTTTTAGTGTCTCTTAAACAAATAAAAACTTAGTATGAATATTTTTTGTTTTTATTAGACTAAAGTTGAATAATCTTCCCATTATTTTGCTTACTTAGACTTTTACTTGCGTAAATTTTGAGATTTTGCTAAACATAAACGCATTAATCGAAGTAGTTGATGCACTTAATATTAGCATAACTAAACTTACCTGTTAAATGCATTCTATTGAAAAATGCAATAAAATTATTTGCTAAGCATAATTGCATTATGTAGTATAGTTGATGCATTTATGATTAGGTTGAATAGAATTAAACCATAATAATTTGCTAACAAAAAGTAGTTTTTAAAAATTATAAATATAACTATAATATTTGCACAACTATAATAAAAAGCATAGTGTACCTTATACTTAGCTGCTTCTCTAAGTCCAATCTTCACTTCAATAGCTTGCTTAGTTCCAGAGATACAAGTAAAATAAAAACAAAAACTTTAAACGCGTATTTCTCATAATTTGTTAAAACATAGTTAGTGCGGTATTCGTAATTGCGCGGCAGAAAGGATATTCTTATCTTGTTATAAAAGGACAGCGAACCAAGGTCGCACTAAACTTAAATAACCGTTATAACGTCCTCACTCCAACCTTACTCTTAGTTTACTTTAGGTAGAGTCAATGGCTCATCAATCTTTCCAGTCCTGTACTCTAATCAGCTACGGCACGGGCGATATAGCTATGAAGATGTAAACTTTGATCGGCTGTTGACTGTACGCACGCGAAGATGATGTTGAATTATGTGATGTCTACTGAAAGCTTACAGCTCAGTTTGTAACAGTGCAAACCTCTTTATACAATTGTTTTATATTTCTTCAATCATGTCTATCATTTTCAAAATTTTGAATTACGTTACGCATTTTTGAGATTTTCCTGACATTTTGGCATTATTACTTTACGTTTCAACTAGACCGGACTACAAAAATCGTCCTTTACCTGCTTATTCTGTTTTTCTAGCAAGTTTTTCTGTTTATCGTTATAAACAAAACAGAGTTGAAGTCGTTCCAGTCGTTCCAGTTTATTATTTATAAAACGTTCAACAACTTATGTTCATATCATGACATCAAGTGTTGACTGGACGGGCTTTCTCATGAAATAAGCTCGCAGTTATAACTTTTTTTTTATTTGATAAATTTTGAGTTTAATGTGTCCAATGAAGTATTAAGTAAGAAAGTAAAAACAGTAGAAACGACGTGGCTACTGTCACAATGAACGATTTATACGACGACAACCTCTGTGGTGCAGCGGTAGCGCATCTGCCTACCATGCAAGAGGCCCCGAGTTCGAACCACGGCTGAGGATGAAAAAAAACCTCAGGTCTTGGATGTTTACATGTTTGTGATGTCGTTGTTTCTGGTTCCCACGACACAGGGTATCCTAGTGTCAGCCAGAAGGAATGTATGTGCTTGTATGTAAATGTTATGTTATACGAGTATAACGAAATACTTCACAAAGAACACGCTGTATTTCTATTGAAAGTTTTTTAATCAACAACTCTACGTCATCGCGTCATCGGCTCTACATCCTATAATCCCGCAGGATGCTACACAAAGATAAATAACAGTGTAACAGAGGTGGCATAAAACAAACTATGCGCTCCCAAACATACGATAACCTACCGACCTCATAATACACTTCGTTTGACTCTTATCATTGAGGTGTAAGGTTCATAGTGGCTTGCGCAGAGAGCTTCAACATTGGCCATATAGTACAGGATACAATATTTCACGTTGACAGAAGTAAAAGCGTTTATATGAGCGTTTTATTCTTTATGCGTCCCGTATTTTATTTTCTTCATGACGGGGGATGTGTTCGGTGTTTTTGTTGGATCGCAGAGATGATACATCGACTTTGATAGGCGAAAAGTTTTTCAAGTAAATTGCGAGTAAAACTTAGAGAAAGATGTTTCTGTTATGCTTTTCTCCGTTTAGCAAAAGCAAAAGAGGCTTGGTCAGCAATAGCAAGCAAAACCATTGTTGACAATTCAATGTCATTGCCGATTAACAAATAGTTGGACTAATTGTAATAATCGGCTGCTCGTTGCTTACCGAATTGTCGAAATAAACTGATTGTAGTTTTATGAAACCCGGTCCAGGCCAGACTACAAAACGTTTTCTCTAGTAAATAATTGTATTGCATTGTATTTATTTATTTCAGGCAATGCCCATTGAAGGATAGGATTCGTAATGAATGCATTCGACAGAGAACCAAAGTTATCGACATAGCTCAGAGAATCAGCAAGCTGAAGTGGCAGTGGGCTGGCCATATCTCGCGGAGAATCGACAACCGTTGGAGTAAACGTGTTCCTGAGTAGAGACCGCGACTCGGCAAACGTAGTGTGGGACGCCCTCCGACTAGGTGGGATGACGATCTGCGAAAAACTGCCGGCAGATGCTGGATGCGGCAAGCTGAAGACAGGGTGCTATGGCACTCATTAGGGGAAGGCTATGTCCAGCAGTGGACTACATAATATAGCCTGAAGAAAAATAAGAAGAATGCCCATTGTATAGTTAGTAACAATGGTAACTTATGCTATGTTAGTAATATTAATATGTAAACATTAAAATGATTAATACATTGCTCAGTCACAGCCATTTCCCACTGCTTACCAGATTAGGTACGAGCATCGACACCCAGTGACGCTGTATGGGACTGTCCATCCCGTCTGCCAATAATGCCATGTTCAATCATTTTTATTACCGACACCTGTAAATTTAATTTGAAGCAAACAGTCAAATTCATTTACGACCAAGCATACAATGTTAGCGTAATTAAGCGATACTGTAATTCCTGCCATAAATTACAGTTTCCTTTGATACGTCCGACGTTTTTATGATTCGGCCGTAATTTAAATCATTACACCGCGTGGGCGCCGCGGAGCAGGCGAACACTTATGTAAATAACCGACTGTCAAAAGCATAATATTAGATTTATGCATCCGCGATGAAACGTGTAAAAGTTGCCGATTTCGAATGACTGACGAAACCCAGACTGGTGGTTACATGAGATGGCTGGTTTATTAAGGCTGCTTAATAACCCGGCCATCTCATGAACCCGCCACCAGTAACAAAACCGAAACTGGCGGATTCATGAGATGGCCGGCTTTTTAAGCAGCACAGTAACAAAACCAAGAGTGGTAGTCTCATGAGATGGCAGTATTTTTAAACACCACAGTGACAAAACTCGGACTAGCGGTCCCATGAGATGGCCAGATTTTTAAGCACCACAGTAACAAAACTCAGACTGTCGGTCTCATGAGATGGTCAGAGTTTTAAGCACCACAGTAACAAAACTCAGACTGTAGGTCTCATGAGATGGTCAGAGTTTTAAGCACCACAGTAACAAAACTCAGACTGTCGGTCTCATGAGATGGTCAGAGTTTAAGCACCACAGTAACAAAACTCAGACTGTAGGTCTCATGAGATGGTCAGAGTTTTAAGCACCACAGTAACAAAACTCAGACTGTCGGTCTCATGAGATGGCCAGATTTTTAAGCACCACAGTAACAAATCTCGGACTGGCGGTCCCATGAGATGGCCAGATTTTTAAGCACCACAGTAACAAAACTCAGACTGTCGGTCTCATGAGATGGCCAGATTTTGAAGCACCACAGTAACAAAACTCAGACTGGTGGTCTCATGAGTTGGTCAGATTTTTAAGCACCACAGTAACAAAACTCGGACTGTCGGTCTCATGAGATGGTCAGAGTTTTAAGCACCACAGTAACAAAACTCAGACTGTCGGTCTCATGAGATGGTCAGAGTTTTAAGCACCACAGTAACAAAACTCAGACTGTCGGTCTCATGAGATGGTCAGAGTTTTAAGCACCACAGTAACAAAACTCAGACTGTCGGTCTCATGAGATGGTCAGAGTTTTAAGCACCACAGTAACAAAACTCAGACTGTAGGTCTCATGAGATGGTCAGAGTTTTAAGCACCACAGTAACAAAAGTCAGACTGTCGGTCTCATGAGATGGTCAGAGTTTTAAGCACCACAGTAACAAAACTCAGACTGTAGGTCTCATGAGATGGTCAGAGTTTTAAGCACCACAGTAACAAAACTCAGACTGTCGGTCTCATGAGATGGCCAGATTTTTAAGCACCACAGTAACAAATCTCGGACTGGCGGTCCCATGAGATGGCCAGATTTTTAAGCACCACAGTAACAAAACTCAGACTGTCGGTCTCATGAGATGGCCAGATTTTTAAGCACCACAGTAACAAATCTCGGACTGGCGGTCCCATGAGATGGCCAGATTTTTAAGCACCACAGTAACAAAACTCAGACTGTCGGTCTCATGAGATGGCCAGATTTTTAAGCACCACAGTAACAAATCTCGGACTGGCGGTCCCATGAGATGGCCAGATTTTTAAGCACCACAGTAACAAAACTCAGACTGTCGGTCTCATGAGATGGCCAGATTTTTAAGCACCACAGTAACAAATCTCGGACTGGCGGTCCCATGAGATGGCCAGATTTTTAAGCACCACAGTAACAAAACTCAGACTTGCAGTCCCATGAGATGACCGGGTTTTTAAGCAGCACAGTAATGTTACTATGTAGTTACGAAGTAACGTTGCAGGCGTACTGGCGACACTTTCCAGAAGCAGCGATGCCCCCCCCCCCTATATCCTTCTTCTTCTTCTCTTTCTTATGGTGCCTCTCCCCCTAGCGAAGGTTGGCAGTCAGTTTTGCATAATTTTTATCTCTTGCTATTCTGGTCCTAACCTAGAGGTTTTTCAACCAAGGTTTTTTCCCTTATATAACGCACACGTCCTTAATCTATACTAATTTTATAACAAGTGAGTTAACTACAATGTTCTTCCGTTGATGACTGAGTAGCTTTATAAGAGGGGCACGGGTTTCTTTCCTAAGGAAGGGAATATAATATTACGAAAGAGCGGAGCCTCCTTGTACAGGTAAATATTTATTTAAAAGGAATTCCTGCAATGTTTGTTTTGTTTGACGAAAAGCATTAATAATTTGGGACTAGGAAAAGTAATTGTCGTGTGCGGAAGTTATAATTGCTTTATACATTATTGCATACTTTATGCTTATTAGCTGACCCAGCAAACTTTGTACCGCCTAACAATCGATTCTTTAGTTTTTTGTTATTTTTCTCTCCGTCAAAGCCATCCTTGTACTTCAAGGAATATCTGAAGAAAGAATAAGCGAAATCGGTTCAGCTGCTTTCGAGATTGGCGCTTACCAACACATTCAGTGATTCACTTTTATATTATAGATATGAATAAAACTTTTCAGAAAACACTTACAAAATTAAAAAGTGTACAAGGCGAGTTTATTTGATTAGAAATGTCTTCCAGCCAACCCTGTTATTATTACTCTTTCATAATTTGCTGCTCAACTTAATATCACTATTATTTATCTATCACACACGAAATCAACACCAAAAACTATCAACGTATAACCTATCAGCAGACTTTATTATAAGTGAAGCCTTCATTAATAAGCCGCCATTATAGTCGGAGCCCACCTATCAGCCGTCAATGTGACATATTGTTTAAGACCACAATGGCAGTCAACACGGTAGCCCTGGCGACTGATATTTCATAGCAGCCTCCCACGCAGTGTCTGGCTACAATGGTGAGTGACATGCCATAGTCGGTGCCGCATAGCTGGGTTGAGACAGAGAGACGAAATCGTAATTTACAAAAATTCACTCGGTCGTAGGCAAAGACAATTTTCGCAGAGTTGTGTGAAGGATAAAAAAAAATATAGTATTTTCTAAGGTTAACACGAGCACTAGACATAAAATAAAACTGTTTTTATACGGATTTATGCTCGTTTATTGCACCTGAAAAAGTGCCGAAACGTCGAAAAATTGTAAAAATGTAATAAACGAGCATAAATCCGTATAAAAAAACAGTTTTAATTAGGATAAAAAGTACCCGGACTTATGAACGTTGTTGATGCGAAGGTGATCTGTCAGGATCGTGGCAAGCGGCAGTCCCTGGTCTCTGTCTACCCCTCTGGGATACAGGCGTGAGGTTATGTATGAGGTTATGTGTGTTGTGTGAAGGTCAGAATGTTGACACTACGGATCCCGTCTCGCACGACTTGAGAGCCGATTCTCGCCGATGTAAATTGAAAGCGTAGATGCAAAATATATGAAGGATTAGATATTTGTCGCATAAAAATAAATTTATAATGATTAGAGAACGTTTTGGACTGAAAGAGGATGTAGTGACTAGAATTGAGAAAGGAATGTTGCGTTGGTTTGGACACGTGGAGAGGATGAAGGAAGAAAGATTGACGAAACAAATAGACATTGGGAATGTGAGTGGAAGGGCTGGTAAGGGACGTCCCAGGTGGATATACATCCACAAATAGGAGATGTATTAGCAAAAGAAAAGATAAAAAGTACCCGGAACCGGCGTGCGTGCATGCTACGACTTATCAACGTTGTTGAAGCGAAGGTGATCTGTCAGGATCGTGGCAAGTGGCAATCACTGGTCTCTGCCTACCCCTCTGGGATACAGGCATAAGGGTATGTATGTATGTAAAAATTTATTAGTAAATAATTCGTATACGACACTCAAGGCTTACTACTTGGAATTTTACATGAAAAGTCTAGCGACAGCCTAAATCTGTATTCGGAGCGCCATGCTAGATTGAATTCGAATAAGAAAATATATGGCTTATGAATGTCGAGTTATCATAAGTTATTTTTATGCAACAAAAGTCTGAGCCTTCGAATACTTTGCGTCTACGCTTTCAATACGCATGGGCGAGAATCGCCTCCCAGGTACTCTTACAAAGTCGTATGCGTCAATTTGCTAATAAATTTTGCTCGCCCTGAGGTGTCATAATGTCGTAATCAGAATAATAATTGGCTGTCGTTCGACTTATAGGAAAGAGCGGGTGATCGTGCTGTTCCACTATAAAGGGAAATTTCCCGCCAGGCAGATCGTATGCCTGGGGCCGGCCGGTCCAACTATTGTTAGTCGGACGTTATATTTATGCTATGTCATTGAAACACTTTGATTGCGCGATGCAGGAATGTTGGAGTTTGTAGTGCGCGCGCAGAGTTGACATGTGCTCGCCACAGACTTTTTATGCAGAATTCAAGTCATACGCCTTAGAGTCGTATACGACGCTAACGAAGTGAGAATTAGCTCCATCGTTATTTCTTGTGCAATTCGTACCAACTTATGCATTAAACTTAATAAAATTGAGAAAAGATGCTACGAATTCGTCTCTCTGTTTCAACACAGCTGGAAGACGAAATAGGAGATTTTCTTTTTGATAAAGAAAAGTTGCTTCTAAAATTGTATAGAGATGGTTAGATAAAAAACACTTTGTTGTAATAAAACAAAAGGAAATTACAAAGATATGTTTTAACCTAAGAATACATACAAAACAACACTTAACTCTACAAATCGCACCCTCAGAACGAAAAAGGTCTAAGTCAAAAAATAGTTTAAATACTCAAAAAAATCTCAAAAAATTGAGTACCTAACAATCATAGAGAGACATAAAAAGGTATGCTCTATCCGATGAATAGTAAAACAAAGGCACTTATTGTAAAAAAAGAGCATAGCGAATCTTCCGTCCACGGCATACCTTTTTATGACTCTATGATTGTAACTCAATTTCACTATTTTTCGACTTAGGCCTCTTTCATTCTGAGGGTGCGAAATGATCTCTTCACGACAACCTGTGCAAGGAATATAAAACTCGTTTAGTGAGCAAAATTTCCAGAAATTCTTAACACAGTAACTTAAAACAAACTTAACTTAAAATCAGGGGTAGGTAGGTAATGTTAAGATTTCAACCCACATCGCATGTTTGATCCAGTTTGGTAAACACAGCGGCTTTTTTATTAAAAGTGATCTATTCCAGACTACATAAATTGGCAAACTATCTCAATAAATTCCGCATTTTTGCGGTAGCCCCGTATAATTTTAGCACTGGGGGCCTGTTTCATAGAACTACGATAGTTAACCATGGCGATTCAATGGTTTATAGATTACGGACTATGCAATTTACCTCGAATCGTCACAATAAACAACTAATTATACATTTACAAAACAGCTCTGACTGCCATTAAAGCGCAATTAACGTCGTAAGACCATTCTTTACTCAGAAATGAATTTAAGCACCTACTTTTCCTTTCTGATACATGGAGTATTTTACCAATTGGTTTATCACTTGTCAAAGGATAATGCTTTTAATAAAAATATATAATTGTTAAATGGTTTAAAAAAAACTTAATAATTGGATAATGTCATTATTGTAATTGGTGTTTTCGTCAATCACTATAGACCACAGTTCACTTCACAAACCTGGCTGCAAGAACAGATTATTTTTATATTTTTAATGCATTGTCATCTAAATCGGATAAGCATGCAGAAAAAGTGATACTCAATACTTTCGTTCGTTCGTTATCAACCCTTGTTTTAAGATTTAGAAAATTGATATTCACAGATTTCATTTACTGGTTGGGCTGAGAATTTAAGGGCCCTCACAGATGGCGTATTTTTTCACAAACCGTAACTAGCAATAAATTATATGATATGATATCAACCCTTGTATGCCCCCACTGCTGGGGCACGGGTCTCTCTCTGCATCGCAGGAAGGTTAGGCCAATACTGCACCACGGGGGCCAAGTCCTGGTTGGTGGAATACTTAATTTTAATACTTTATTTTAATGATTATGGCTTGCTGCTTGCTTGATTTAAACAAAACATGTTACATACAAGTGAAGGTAAATAAAAGTATGTAATATCTTCCAAGTGAGCATTGCAACTCAAGTTGCAAAAGTCAATCTTTCAAATCCTAGCAGGGTGTCGCAACGTGACAAAATGCAAGTGTCACCTCGAAAAACATTACTCTTTTTATGACACCACAAGCTTATCCTAGCTCTGATATAAATACGTAATGAGCCAGCGGTTGTCGGCTCGTCCATAAATCTTCATTCTCGCTCGATGACACGCCGGCGACTACCGACGGAGTACCGACACACAGACGTTACGCTTCGTGAAAACAGGATACAAAAAATATTTCGACGTAAAAAAAATACATTCTGTTTGTTGAATGTCAGCCGCTGCCTGCGGGTCGAGATTATTGTGGAGAAAAAGGCAGCGAAGAAAACTTCACTCAAAGATGGTTACATCTTTCCTCAAATGAATATTCTGTTTGTTAAATGTCAAAGGTGCAAATTGAGCCGCTGCTTTCGGATCAGATTTGTAGTGTACAACAAGGCAGCGAAAAAATTTAAAAAAATACTTCTTTTCTCAAATGATATTAATTGTAACACATAAGTCAGTAGCATATGATACGGAAATATACCTGGAATAACTATTCTATATCTCTATAACTAGTCTATGTCCAGCAGTGGACCGACACCGACAGATTATGGGGATAATGAACCATTTTGTACGAAAAGGGACTCGAATTAATACCTCAAAGACACTCACCTTTACGCAACTCTTCAAAAATTGTCTTTCCGTACCACCAAGTGAAGTTTTTGTAAGTTTATATATATATTGGCCTTTTTGCATCTACATAATGAGATGATTTATACCAGTGGTATCTTCACTCACACTAGATGGGTGAAAGACCACTCCGACGCTGTAGTGCCTGGGACATGGTTTTATAGATGATTCAGGTTTGCCCAGCACCTATACCATCCTGACAGCTGAATCCTGATCAGCTGATCCTGTAAGTTTAACCAAACCTAAAATAGAACTCATGTTGTCTTTACCATCAATCTTCTGCTACTCACTGCCTGGTACTCAGTTTTTCTTCGGCGGTCTCTCTTCCTCCTCATTCATGAACTCTCTTCTTCTTCTAATTAATTTGGTTCCATCTTTTATTGATGGCTACTCTCTGCAGACTGTATTATATGTCCTCATCAGTAAAAAAGTATAAAAACCACATCTTGATTCCATTTTTACGTAGTGACGTTTGGTTGACAACTTGAATGTTGTTGTACGGGCTAACAATCAATCAATCAATCATATATTTATTGTCATAAATTACATGTGCGAGGTTGTTTATAAGTACATTAAGTTTCAATGCAATTTTACCATTCTGGTGTGACAACATCGAAAAGTTTAAACTTAAAGCATGCATTTTATTAAGTAAATACACTTAGATTACAACTCAACATTAGGCTTCACATTATCGGACCTAAAATACACGCTCATCCAAAAATTCAATTATTTTGTAATAGCCTTTCGATATTAGTAAATTAAACAAATCACGTTTAAAAGATGGTAGATCGTCGACATCTCGCGGTGTTTTAGGTAGTTTATTAAAGGTTTATTAACAAATGTTAAACTTTTCCTTTTACATATGCCAACTGTTTTATTCGTTGATGGGGCAAAACAAAAATAAGTTTTTAGGCTTTAAAAAGGAATTTTTGCAATAATTCATATAAAATTAAAGCTCGTGCTAAAGGGTTAATAAATCGTTTTAAATATTAAGCGCAACAAATTCGAGCTTCTGTTAATTATAGAATTGATCACAATATCAAAGCCTGTCACATTGGTGAACTCTACTTGCATAATGCATTAGTTTAACGAATAGGTAACCAGAAATAGCACTAACATGCACACAATTGACGTTGCCATCTCTATTAAGTTCCTACCTAAAATAATGTCGAAAAGAGTCGGTATAAAATGCGTCAGGTTACCCTTTTTTAAAGCTTACATCAAATTTTCAACAAAATTTCAGACTGTATTCACGATTTTGAAGATATTTAATGAATCTAAAAGGTTTCCTTCTCAATAAATTGCGCGTCAAAATCATAGGACCAGCTAATTTGAGCTTTATATTTTGACAGCTACAATTCGATTTCTAACAGAGACTGAATAATGGACCGGATCGCTCATTGTCTAAAAATGAAGCTTATTTTCAGTGGGTTAAGGTGGCATATCCAGTAACGAACAGTGGGAAGTGTGGAAATAACATTATCCCTGGTATGACAGGCAAGGCAACGGGCGATGTCGATCATGATAATGTATGCGCCACATGACTGATTCACTCCGTGATAAACTCTAGCTTGTGATTACCTTTCAGTCTCGTCAATTCGTCTGTCGGTTTATGTAATTACCCACAACAGAATATCCAAAAGAGGCAGAGGAACACTCGACACGAAAACTTAAGTTTGTTTACAGGGATCTTGTAATGGTTATTTAGAAAACGCGACCAGCTAAAGGCTCGCCCACCTGCTGCCATAACATACAACTATGACAACGGCATTCTCACGTGCCCTCAGTGTGCACGGAGTTTCGCCGCGAAGATAGGCTACATAAGCCATCTTCGAGTGCACCAGCGCCACATATCTGATTAGGGGTCAAAGTGGTCGCCATGGCCGAAATCGGTCGGATCAATTCATATTTAGAAAATGAAAAGCATAAATATGTTCAGTGGATAGTTCTATTTTATATGGGTCTAATCGCGATTATTTATAAGATTTATTTATTACCCTTATTCCGGACGTTTTGGAAACGTTGAACTTGCTGTTATCATTGGTAGACTGAAGTGAGGGTGGGTTGTTCACCAACAAGTCATTTTACCTAATAAATAATCGCGATTGGACCCGTATAGTATATAACTATGTATCGTGAGTCATTGAGGAATACTGTAGTTGTAAGAATAGATAGATAGATAGATAGAGAACACTTTATTGCACAACCAGAAAAATATTACAAGAATGATTCTTAAATCCAAGTAATGTTATACAATTGGCGGTCTTATCGCTAAGAGCGATCTCTTATTCTCTCGCGAATAGGCATTATTGTAACTTGAATTTTGTTATAGAATAATAACAATGGTATTGAAACCTGAATGATGGAGATGCAGAGAGTTAAGAACTAAGGGTCTCAAAAACATAGTATAAAGTTTGTCTGTATTTCACAGTGGTCTTCAGAAACCAGGGTCTGCCACTTGCCACGATCCTGACAGATCTCTTTCGCTTCATCAAGATTCATTCGACGTTGCATCCTCGCACGCTGGTTTCGGGTACCTTTATCTTGCTATGAGATAATACATCCCCTATTTCATTGCAGTTGTCTGCCATAGTCTTGCAAGCCTCCACCAATCCGGACTTGGCCCTCGTGGTGGAGTATGGCCTTTACCTTCCTCAGGGAAGAGACCCGTGCCCCTCGGTGGGGACGATGGGTTGATAAGATAATATAAGATAATTATTTATTTGCACTTTTTACTGATGATGATGTCTGCCATAATGGTCCTTATATAGGTAAGTAAATAAGTTAAGTCAAATTTGCACTGGCTACTCGTCTTTCTAATTTTCTTCAGCAACATTCCATCGTAAGGTTGTCTGGAAGAAATTGCTTTTAGCAATAAGGCCGCCAATTGTACTATGTATATTTGCAATTGTTTTGTATTTGTTGTTTTTCCAGTGTACAATAAAGAATATTCTTATCTTATCTTAATAAGGCCGCCAGTTGTACCTCTTCTCTTGTAACTGTTGTCTCTGTAATTATTTTTTGGTGTGTACAATAAAGAATATATCTTAACAAGTTATAGCAATAAATTCAATCATGACAAGAAATAACTCAAGACTAAAATAAAATTGTCCTTAGCACGGGTTAGTGCATTAAAAAAAAAGAGTACAACTCAAGACTCCAAGACAATACTACATATCAAATGAAACTCAACCGCACCAGATCTTGGTAAACCGAAGTAAAGCTTTCATATTAGCTTTTCCACGCTGCAGAGCTATATCTTACAAGTTTTACGAGCTCCTGTGATGGAGCCGGCGGTAGTACATACGGCGTTTTGACACGCACGTCGGGTGCCACCTATACGACTGAACGATGATTAACGACCCGGCACGGCGTCAAAAACAACGAAAGGACCGCTTTGATGGCTTTGCAACTCGAGGGTAGCAAGGCATCTCGATCCCGAGACAGCTCAACTCCGACAAATCAAACCGGAGAACCCATTGAGTTGTCGAGGTCGAGTTTGCAGGGTCAAGATGTAATGGGTTCAAGTTTGATACTCATTACTTTATTGCAGTCATAAGTTGAGCAGCATGTAGCCATTACAGGTAATGCGTTATAACTAGTGATCGAATAATCGGATGCATATTTACCTAAAGTTGAGGTGTTGGCTGTTATGGAATGCACTTTTGTATCGAAAAAATCCCGGGATTCCGGAATCGACGAATACAGTGTTTTGGTTTTAGATAGTGATTAAAGTTGTTACACATATGGTACTTAATTTAAATAATATATTATTAATAATTATGTATATTTTAATTATTTCAACATCTATTTTTTTTATCCTGTAAATGTGCAATAAAGTATTATTTTATAGTAATGTTTTTTTTTAACTAACACACTACTTTTCCTGTTACACCCTACATACACACACATTCATACTTGCATCGGAGGCTAAAATAAACTTTAAACAAAGA
Source organism: Yponomeuta sedellus (assembly GCA_934045075.1). Classification (NCBI taxonomy): domain Eukaryota; kingdom Metazoa; phylum Arthropoda; class Insecta; order Lepidoptera; family Yponomeutidae; genus Yponomeuta; species Yponomeuta sedellus. The sequence goes on along the minus strand of OW203727.1, from coordinate 935,310 downwards.
CACATATAAATAATTATGTAATACCAGAGTCCCGGGTTTTTTAAATTCATAATACTACACGCTAAATAAGTCGTCTCCATGCTACGTATGCGATTAGTTTTGCATTCCCGAATTTTCTGAAATCCCGGGATTTATATTTAAAAAATACGTTTTAAGAAGCCGCTTCATTATTTCTGAGCCAAAAAATAACTTTAGGTAAATATGCATCCTATTATTCAATCACTGGTTATAACATAACACTTTCTGTTGTCGATTTTGTCTTCAGAATGATAGATTCTGAAATGGACAGTAAGTTTACTTTTGTTTATACTTTGTTGTTCACGAAACTTTAAACAGGACATTACATAAGAAATAACAGGTGCAAAAGTGAGCTTATCCCTGTTAGAGATTTCTTCCAGCCAACCTAGAGAGTCAGAGTAGCTGTGAAAACAGTTAGTTTTACTTATGACTTTCAATGAGTCATAGTTTCTGTGTTATTTTGAATAAAATACTTTGATTTGATTGTCTTGTCGAGAAGAACAATTTTTTTTAACATGAATAAAAATTTCATTGTCGTGGGGTTGAGCTGTCTAGATTGAGTAGGCTGGGTCAAGTTGTCGTTTTTCAGGTCAAAAGGTCGCGGGTTCGAGGAGTCGTAGAATATACGAAAGCAGCATAAGGCATAACGGTATTTTTTTGAGATTATACTTTTAAGTTCAATAGCTCAAAATTTAAAATGTATTTGCCCGATCAGCCCACATTCGTCCACAGCTAGTAATCTTCCTTTCGGTCCTTTATCATCCTCATCCATTCATTTTGTAACACCCTTTATAAATAGGTACCTATCGAATAACAAACGTCATAGATTATGCAAAGATTCATCAGCTGACGACTGTATATTTGGCTAAAGGTAAAAGATCAATCTAATCGTTACCAGTCTTGTGAAGTTTCATTCTTTAAAAGTTATCTCATGTAATGAATGATCTAAGACGTTGATCGTTCAATACACGTGAGATAACTTTCAGAGAATGGAACTTCACAAGACGGATAACAATTAGATTGATCGTTGACCTGTAGCCAAATATACAGTCGTCAGCTGTTGAATCTTAACATTTCTGTTATAAGAACGCTCTTATCATTATTGAGTAGAGTGCACGCAAACGGAGGTCAACATACTGTCGACTATACGTGGAAGTCAGTGTCGATCAGATGCTACCGCGCATACATCAAAGTCAGAGCCATTGATGTAGGAAATATATACCGACATGAAAGGGTCTTTCAAGGTTTGTTTAAAAGTGATGTAGATTTACTACCCTTGTTGATGATGGCCAGCTCTACTTGATTGAGTCCTCACAGGTGTCATGAAAAGCATTTAAGAAAAGTCTTAAACAGAGTTTTTTGAGTAATCCAATGGAATTTCTTGATTATACCTAAGTATTATTGTAACACACTTGGAATCAAGAAATCTCACTATATTATTAACATCCAACAATAAGAATGTTAATTTAATAAGAATAACAAATTTAAAAACAACTTCACAGCCACAATTAGATAATGAATATTCATGGGCATATTACATAGATCTCGATAGCCCTGCCCTATACTAAGTACAACTAAATGACTTGTGTTATAGGTGCTATCTTGACGATAGATTTAATCCAATAAATACTTATATTATATCCAAGACCCGAGATAAAGTAGTTTATAATATGTTTAATATTTAAGTTATCACTTTAGTTTTTTAGGCGAATTCTGATGCATTGAAACTAAATGTTCACGAACAACTTTTACTTTGTCGAAACTTGGAAATTGCAAAAATGCTAATCACTCTCCGATTCTATCCGATAGTAGCCGAGGTATATTCTAAAAGCCAACAGATTGTACCAAAATCTTTGTTGTGTCTGTGTTGTGTTGTGTTGTCTGTGTTGTGTTAATAAATTTTATTTCATTTAATACTGCCTCTAAAATTATTGTAGAGGTAGTATTAAACTAAAGAAAGAAACTCTAGTTTAAAATAGATGAAACAGCAGATTTATTTTTCTCCAATCCGTAGATACAGTTGTTTTGATAGACGAGTGAAGTCAAAGACATTAAGAAGCTTAATATTTTGTAAGTCAAGGTAAGAGAAATATTTCTTAAGGCAGGTTTTTAATCAGTATATTCTGTGGTGTAAATATGTCACTTCAATCTAATTCGCAGGCATGAGCGCCATTGTACCAAAACCTTGGCTTCCGATAACAATCAAAGCTGCTAAGAATCGATGATATTCTTAGCACGTATATTGCGCAGCCCGCTCTCTCACCTCCCTAGCATCACAAAGCATACATCAAAGTCAGCGGCGAGCTATCGCGCCGTGCGTGTCACTCAAAAAGCGCAGAAGCACAGAAGTTTGTGATAGAATCATACAAAAGGTCTGTCGATAAGTAACTGGATGTCTTTATTGAAGCGCTCGCGACATAGTGTAACCGAGTGATTAAAAACTATCACTTATATCCATTCATCTGGATATTCATCATGTGACTACCGCTAGTGGATTTTTTTCCGAGCGCTTCCGTGCTTCGCTAGGCACGTTAAACCATAAGCGCCGGCTGTCATGTAATGGCAGTCGTTAAACCATGTCAGAGGCCTTTTGGGCGGCTTTGCAACATCTGACAGTAAGGCCCGCCCCTGCCATACAATCCTCCACCAACCCGGACTCGGCCCCCATGGTGGAGTATGGCCTAACCTTCCTCGGATGCAAGAAACGACTTGTGCGTCATCAGTGGCGGCATACAAAGGGTTGATATCATATCATATCTATAATTTATTTCTTGTTACGGCTTGTAAAAATTACGTCATCTGTGAGGGCCCTCAAATTCTCAACCCTACCAGTAAATGAAATCTGTAAATATCAATTTTCTAAAACGTTGTTTATAACAAATTTCTTCCAAAGAAGTTTGATTTAAATACTCTTGTCACAGAATTGCTGTTTCGAACGAGTTTTCTCTAAGCTTGACTTCGTCATCATTTTCATTTTCTGACAAAGAGAAACCAATGTAGTCTATTAATGTTAATTGATATTTAATTCTTACTTCATCCACACAAGTCCCCTTCCCAGTTTCTATCATGACGCAATTTTCTTTGCTACAAGATAAAAAGTTGCTGTGAACTTAGGTTACAACTATAGCTGCGTTCTTCAACAGACTTTTATACCTTTCTGTAACATATGCTTTTGTGACAAGCGCTAAGATTACTACTTGATAACAGACCAAACAGCCTTTTGGACCTAAATCCAGTGGTTCCAAGAGTGTTTTTGGTCTGCCCCAAAGGAAGTGAATGAGTATTGTCTGGACAGTAGCGGGATGAATGTGCATCAATGTCACTTGAAACTTGTGGTCGAGATCCGTCTGCAACGATAGCGTAAGTGCTTGATGCGGAGTCTAGAAAACGCGTTTCAAAAGACAAAGTAAACTTTGTGAATATTACGCCGGCATACGACGGATCGCTTTGCGGCGTGTTTTTGCTAGTGGGTAGTTGTTAACAGCATTATTGACCTATCAGTGAAAGCGTTCTTCGTTTGACACTACCTCGTAGTAATGTTTAGGACACAGGGTAAGATCTACGGACCTGTAAAGCTTAACACTTGTAACAAGATTGTAACTATTTAGATGGAACCAAATATCACGCCTAACATAATCCACATTACAAAGTTCAGGCGTGACATACTCAATAATTTATTCCATTCCACAAGTGTGTATATTACAGATGATATCTCAAACTAAAAATATGGCTAAAACAATGGACTTACACAGTAGTTTCAGAATCAATTAAAAAAAAATAGTGAATTTGCAGTACTTTGCCATTAATCAACTAGGAAGGATACTTAGCGACCCAACTGTAAACGGAATTTCTTATTCCTTCATTAAAATAACTTTGTTGACAACTCGAAAAAAAACTCTTTCTCTGTCTGTATGAAGTTTTATAACTTGCACTGTGAAGTTCATAGCACCAGTTGATACTGATTTAATAGAGACAAACATATCTCGGGGCGGGGCGAGCCCATACAAATCACGGGCTGACAACAAACGCGCGGTGTTACCGTCCGGTATAAAATGTCGGCCCAATTATTTGGGACGATTCATTAGGAGCTGGTGACTCGCCCGGATTGAACTCATCCGTCTATCGGGAACGGGGTGATGTGTTAATGATAATCGTGTTGGCTTGCAGAATAGCCATGGACAGAAAACTGCGTGATATGATTTATGCAACACTAACAGAAAGATAGTGACTTTGCTCGTGGACATTTTAATGAGTATTTTACGGAATAAAAAGTAGCCTTTGTGCTATTCCAAACTATAATTAACAGTTATATATTAAACGGGTAAAATCGCGATTATTTATTAGGTAAAACGTAATTACCTTATTTAATTGCCACGGCAACTGTAACGCTGCCGAAACGTCGGGAAACAAGGTTACGTTTTACCTAATAAATAATCGCGATTTGACCCGTTTAATATATAACTATGTATGAGTATCGAGAATCATTAAAAAATATTATAGTTAACAGTGCCTAAATGTTCCACAAACATCCGACAAAATAGTTTTATGCCACACCTGGCAATAAAGTGTCTTTTTCCGCACGCTGCACGTACGGAAAAAGCCGCTTTCTGGCCAAGTGTAGACATAAAAAGATGTACACAACACGAGAGGTAATAAAGAAAGCTCTCGATCACATATTTACGTCCCTCGCTTGCAGCTCGGGCCGCAAACTTCTGCGATCTCGGCCTTTCTTTGTATTACCACCCTAGTTGTGTAATGTAGGTACTATTACCTTAGATATCAGCTCTAACTTTAAATCTGAAACCTCAACGATATCACATCTCCATAAATTTAAGTTTTAGAAACAGTGTAATAATGTAAAAGGTTTCTTCTTCATCTGCTAAATAAATTCCTCCCGTGTTGTGTACATCTTTTTATGTCTACACTTGGCCAGAAAGCGACTTTTTCCGTACGCGCAGCGTGCGGAAAAAGCCACTTTATTGCCAGGTGTGGCATAAAAATATTATTTTCCTGCACCTCCGGCGTATACAACTGAACTTACGCATTTTATACGTATGTATATACAAAACATGACAGGCCATTGTATTGAAGTGACTTGCTTTTGAATGGAACTATAAACTTATCTGCATCCAGCTCGTAGCCTTTGTACATAATTCTTCACAATTCTGTTAATGGTGATAGCCTAATTCCCCGGCAGACAGCCGGGTGGGCGGACACCACGCAAGACCGCTAAATCTTCCGGGGCAGACAGGCATGAGGCTCTACCATTCATCAGGCGTAATGCACCGAGCGAGTGAAGTTGACACCTTTGTAATGTCAGCATCGAAATCGCTGTTTCTGAAGATTTTGTCCGTTCGTTCGATACTATCCCGATCTAAACCCTTAATACAAAGAAAGGTACTCGTGGCTGAAAGTGATGCAAATTAAAAGATGCAAAGATGTCTGTACGTAATACAGCGAGTATTGTAAAGAGGTTCGAAATTTCACTGATTCCGGTGAGTCGCCCGTTAGTTCATTTGGGAGAGCGCTGGCACGGTTAGCCAGAGGTCGCGGGTTTGAGTCCCGGCATGGGTGGAATTTTTAGCATCTAAATAGGTTTTAAAAAATTGTCCTTAGCACGGGTTAGTGCATTAAAAGAATATATTTCGTAAAATGCTTGAAGCGACAGTGAAGGACATTCTGTCGCTCGACTTTCTATGTAGAATTCAAGTCATACCTAAACCTTAGAGTCGTATACGACTTATGTGCTAATGAAGTGAGAATTAACTCCCTGGTTTCCCACAGAAACTGACGTACGCGCACGCAGCGACTTATGAGTATTGATAAAGCGAAGAAGGTTTCTCTGGATCGTGACAAGTAGCAAACTCCAAGTATAAAACACGTTCCTTTACAAGACAAGGGAAACGAAACGAAGTATCGTTAGGGTCGAGTTTCCCGTGAACATTTTGCGGTAGACCTGTGGCGTAAGTAAGGCAGATAGATCTGTAAAGTGAGCCGCAGACAGGAATATATCGAGTGGCTGCTGCGCTTTATTTATACGTAACATCTGTTTGAAGTCGGCGGCGGTTACAGGCAGACTATACTGGAACAGAGGTACAGCTCCTTTATTTTGCGCACCAAATCCTAGGCGACTCCAATCATCTAATTGTCAAATTGTTAATTTTTAATTACACCCAGGAGAGAGAAAGTTTCGATTTTTTTTCCGAGCGCTTCCGTGCTCAGTAAGGCATGTTAAGACGTTGGTGCCGGCTGTCATGTAATGGCAGTCGTTAAGCCATGTCAGAGGCCTTATGGGCGGTTTGATAACTTCCGGCAGTAAGACTCGCCACTGTCTTACAATTCTCCACCAACCCGGACTTGGCCCCCGTGGTGGAGTATGGCCTTACCTTCAGGCGATGCAGGAAGAGACCCGTGCCCTGCAGTGGGGACATACAAGGGTTGATAACGAATGCGCTGTTGTAGAGAGAGAGTGTGAAGCTGCGGAATCCTGAGTGTCTGAGGTGTTCAAATACCTCAGCGCTTGATATTACCAATTTGCGGTGGGCACGCGTGGTTATTAATCCCATACTCTCTCTGAGAGAAGGCCTGTGCCCTGCAGTGGGTCGTGTATAACTCGTTATCAACCCTTGTATGTCCCCACTGCTGGGGCACGGGTCTCTTCCTACATTGCAGGAAGGTTAGGCCATACTCCAACACGGGGGCCAAGTCCGGGTTGGTGGAGGATTGTAAGACAGTGGCGGGCCTTACTGTCAGAAGTTATCAAGCCGCCCATAAGGCCTCTGACATGGCTTAACGACTGCCATTATATGACAGCCGGCACCAACGGCTTAACGTGCCTTGCGAAGCACGGAAGCGCTCGGAAAAATGCCACTAGCGGTAGTCACGGGACGCTCACCCATCCCGTACCTGACCGCGCCTGTTGTTGCTTAACCACGTGATTGATTCCAATCACTCGGTTCGCCTAGGCCACGAGCGCTTCTATGTATAACTACTTAAAAATAAAGTGTAACGCGACTCATATAGAAATACTAACTTGACTTGTTGCAAAGGTATATTTAGCTAAATAAATTTAGTTGATTTTTTGTTATTATACTGCTAATATGTAAGTAGCCGCCATTGTGTATATTGCTGTTAATTATGATTTACGCTCACTTTAACGTTTATCTGTCTGCTGTCCTGAGGGGAAAGAAATTTTTGTTAATTAAATTACCTAAGTGCATTATTATTTATTTCCTTTTTAATGCACTAACCCGTGCTAAGGACCATTTGAAAAACCTATTAGAGACTAAAAATTCTACTTAAGCCAGAACTCAAACCTGCGACCTCTGGCTAATCGTGCATTATGTGCATTAGTAATTTGATTAAAAAAATACGCATGAAGAAGCTGTCATTACCAAGGTATATTATGCATTCAATTCTGTGGAATTATCGCCTGCCTTAGTAAGTTTATATAGCCTTACTCGTTTGTGTTAACACATGCAAACCAGTAAACTAGTATTGTCGTAATTTACTCGAAACCATTAATTTCAATATGGGCAATCATTTTCACATGATGTCCATGTCGAAAGAATGATATACAGCAATAGAGATGTAGCTCGTAGGCATAAGATCCCGTCATCCTACAAAATCCCTACAAAAACCAGCTCAGGCCGCCGTTCGGTTTGTTCCCATCGCGTGCCCGGGAGATTTATACCGCGTCTTAATTGTGAATCGATGGGCTAATGAAGATAAACCCGCGGCCGCGCCGTAAATTTGCTCGCGTGTCGACCGCGCCGGATAAAGCGCGGTTTATTGCGTTGTTTGTTTTTGAACACTTCAAAGGGCTGCAGATAAACGCAGGACTTTATGCGAGTGCGCTCCTGTAATGGCGGGCTCTGAGGCGAAACGGCGACTGGGGATTGCGTTGAAAGTCACATGGGGGCAGAAGTAATTCTTGACAAGAGAGTTGGTGCAGAAAGAGAAACCGCCTTGAAAGTATGTAGTCAATAGAAACTATAATTTTCTAGTTCGTTTCGACCCATTTTGAAAGGGCGATTATCTACTAGGTAAAACATAATTAAATACCTTAGTTTCTGGTGTTCCGGCAGCGTTGCAGTTACATAAAGCATCGCGAACCATTAAGAAATACTTTAGTTTTGTAACTTTACCACTAGGTGGCGCTGACGGGAGTCTTCATCGCGGTATTGTATATAATGGCGGGAAGATGCCGTTGCAAATTTGAGAGTTCAATGATTTTCCTGTGGAGTCTCTGAAGACCCCTTATTATTGGTTCCCCCTATCCCGGCTAGTCGGTTGATTGTAGAAACGTGAAAAATGGGCAGTAGCACACAATAATGGACTTAAAAGGAAAACTGTCTCGGCAAAGTAGACTTTACAAGTTAGCGAGTAACAGATTACCAATATTTGTCACAAATTCTATTTAAAATTGATTTGATATAGTTGTTACTTTAAAGAAGCAGATAAAAATCCCCTCTTCTACGAAATCCTACACTACGCATGGCCTCACACGTGACCTGTATTTTATAAGGCAACGTGGGCCTATTTCACACTTCTTTTTCTTCTTCAGGCTATATTATATAGTCCACTGCTGGACATAGCAGTGGACTACATAATATTTATTTCATACTACTACGAGTATAATTCATACTGTACCATCAAAATTTGATTTACATTATAAAATCAATTAACCCACTGAGTAAAAATAGACTCTGCCATGCAATATTAAAAATACTGAATTGAATTGAATGCACCCTCGAATTTTCTTAAAAAAACTACAAATTGTACATATATTCCTTGCCTGTTTTCGGCGTCGGCGACAGCTTCAGCTCCGTTTTAATCGTCGCTGGTGTACTACAAATGATAGTTAGTAAAGTAAAGTCAAAGTTTATTTCTCACCATAAAGAGCAACACACAGGTGGGTGGGGTATTATAAGCCTCGAGGGCTTTACAAAATCATTTATAGCCTAATGCTGCAATTATCAATTCAACAAATTGCAAAACTAGGTGGTCCTATATTTTGGCAATTAGTTTTTTTGAGAGTATGAAGTTATTTGAAACTCGGCCCTGTATCTATTTAGCTTACTGATCTGACTGCAGAGACGCCTTATAAATGGCCGCGCTTGCCCAAACGCGCGGCCGTCACTGCGGTAATTAACTCGGTCTTATAAATCAGCCGCACACAAACCGTGGCCGCCGCAAAGTAAGATAAATTGACAGGACAGCTCTCCTCACACGAGTCGATATTGACAAGTGCTGCGTCCCCTTGGACCGTGACCGAACTGAGCTACGCCACAGCGTGGGAAATACACGGTAATATGTATCTGTGTCTTATGTAAATAAATGATTTATCTATCTAAACTATAATTCACGATTTATTGTGATGATTCACTGCATTGCGTAGACAATCTTCCCACTTGTTGATCTGTCGGTTCATCGACCTTGCAATGTACATCGAATTGTCAAGTAAAGCACGAATAGTATGTACCTAGGTCTATGAAAGATACCCCAGGCTGTGACAAGTCGGCCGGTGGCCAGGCCACACAGTCGGGGCGTCCTTACCTCCGGTCACACACTCGCGTCTAATGGCCCTGATTCGACAAGTACAAATGGCGCCCGTGACAAATGGCCGGCGACCCGCTCCTAGACGGGCCCTGCCAAGGGAATTGCGCCCTTAGATGCACTGGGATTTGGACCGGATCTTGTGTTTGTTTTTGCTTTTCGAGACGGATAAACTCGCGTCGATTTGTTGAAGAAAACGCTCTTTTTACTGCCTTGATAATGATTTAATTGCTAGGATAAGCAATGCTGTGGACGACGGTGTTTTAGGAAGTAGTGCTGTAATTAGTAAGAGGTGTGGAGCAGTGTCGATAAGGTAAAGATTTCCTTACAGCGTTGGGGTTGTAAGGAAGGAATGATAAAGTGATTGTGGGAAGTGTCGAACGTTTTCTGAGCGCATCTTGTGATTGTGATCAAAGACTTGTCTGTGCACTCAGTAAAATGGTTCTTTACACAGGGTTACCCAAGATCCTCCTCATGATTCCTCACGATGTTTTCCTTTACAATTAGCAAATGAGTAATCTACCTTACTACGGTTTATTCACTAACATAACATAAAAACTCAAGTCATACCGGTAGGGAGTTGAACCCAGGATTACATGAATGACTATAGTTTGTATCCACTTCATTGCTAGCGAATAACATACTCGTACATATACCAACTGGTCATTAAGCTGTGCATATCCTTTTTAGCATAATATCGATATCGATCGATATCAATGTCCCTTCTGTTGGGGCACGGGTCTCTTCCTGTATGGCAGGAAGGTTACGCCATACTCCACCACGGGGGCAAAGTCTGGGTTGGTGGAGGATTGTAAGACAGTGGCGGGCCTTACTGTCAGAAGTTACCAAGCCATAATGCCCCAATATAAATTCACATAATCGTTTTATTATGTTAATTTAAATTTTATTGGAATTGAATTTATTTTTATCTATATTTAATTTTTGCTTCTCATGTTTCATGTATTTGATTTGATTTAATTTCATTTGCTATTGGAAATCAATGTGGCTACGAGCTATTATTTATATTAGTTATCTTACGTGATTCCATCCATTTTATCCATTGTTAAGTGTTTTTATTGACATCCCTTTATATTGTTTTAATTATTATTTGTATCTAATGTTCTATTTTAATTATTATTGACATTTAACTGATTATGATTTAATTTAAATTTTATTGGAATTCAATGTATTTTTATCTATTTTTTTTTATTTTGCTTAGCATGTTTAATTTATTTGATTATGATTCAATTTAATATTCTATTAGAAATCAATGTGTCTGCGAACTATTATTTATATTACTCAGCTACCGCAATAGGATCTCCTGTAATGATAGCTGTAAGTTATGGTAATAAATAAATAAAAATTATATCATGTGCTCTGGTGTACAATTAAGAAAATTCTTCAACATCATCAGCCATTTGCATTAAAAAGTGCACGAAATAGGCCTCTCTACTGGCTTTCCAAGCTTCCCGGTCTTGTGCCGTCCACATCCAGCGATCCCCCGCTGGATGTGGTTACTCACTGTAACCAGGTCGTCAGACTATCTGGTAGAGGGTCTTGTTACAATATTTCCATGTCATCTTGTGATGTTGGAAAGCGTTTTATAAATAACAAAACTGGAACGACGTCAACTTTGTACTTTATTTTAAATGTGTTTTAGTTTAGTTCATTTTATACTTTATTGTACACGAAAAACACAAAAAAAGAAATACAATTAAAGAAAATACATGTACAAGGGCGAGCTTATCTCTGTAAGAGATTTCTTCCAGCAAACCTTGGGGAGTCGGAGTGGGGATGTGAAACGGGTCTATGCACGTGCACAACATACACTATATACTAATACACTTACACAGAGTGTTTTAATTATAATATAAACTGAAAACTGGATAACAACAAAATAAGCAGGCAAAGGAAGATTTAATAGTTGAGTCTAGTCAAAATAATTTTAAATTTTGAAAATGATAGACAGAATAAAAGGTTTGCACCAATTAGAATCTTAATTTATTTTGAGTAAATTTTCTATTTTTAGCGAGAATTGTACCTTTTCTCAATGAATCAACGGAATAATTCATGACACAAAACGAAGCAGTTTCAAGACCGAAATTGAAGCTTTATATGCCACGATAGCATCCCAGCTAACAGAACAATCCCCGCTAAATTAATACAAAAATAATGGGGAGCAATAACAATACATCAGCCAAGTGCCCCTCGGACATTAAATCAAAACAAACAATAAGTACTGGTGAAAGTTGGCCGTCACCCGGCGCTCGTCGATCAAAGGGCCAATATTGTTGCGCTCACCCTAGTAGGCTAGGATCCGGAATAGTTAGAGGTCTGGAGCAATCAGGTGACTTCGTCAGGCAAAGCTTATTTAATTTATTAAGGACCAGGAACAAAATACACAGATAGATAAAAATAAGAATTACAACTATGATTTCTTAAATGTAAGTGATGTTATACAAGAGATCATGATGATTGATCGCTCTTAGCGATAAGACCGCCAATTGTATAACATTACTTAGATTTAAGAAATCATAGTTGTAATTCTTATTTTTTGTTGTATTTTTCGGTTGTATTTTTTTCTGGTTGTACAATAAAGTAAATACAATAAATTATCTATCTATCTACAATAATCGGTCTTATGGCTTAGAGCGATCTCTTCCAGACAACCTTTGGATGGAGTTGATTGCACAGTATTAGAATAAGTCGGTAAGTCACCCATTAGGACACATGGGACAGCGCTACCACGGTTAGCCAGAGGTCGCGGGCTCGAGTCCCGGCATGGGTGGAGTTTTTAGCCTCTAAATAGCTTTTTTTTTACGAAATTATGGTGTTGAACACTTTAAACACTCAGATATCGTCCTTCACCATTAGCGGGTGACTACTGTGACATCACAAATGTACATAACTTAGAAAATTCGAACCCACCACCAGATTGAGAAGCCGCAGTTCTACCGCTCAACTTCAGCGCTTGAAATTGCCAATCCGTGGTGGTCACGTGTGGTAATTAAGCACATTCTCTCTTTCTGGGAGAAAGCGTATCCCCTGCAGCGGGACGTAATAGGCTGCATAATAAAATTGTGGTATTGAAACCAAACAGGTTTGTTAGGATCGTGGCAAGTGGCAGAGCCTAATGTTTGGCTATCAAGACAAGAGACAAGAGTCGCCCATTAGCTCAGTTGGGAGAGCGCTGGCACGGATAGCCAAAGGTCGCGGGTTCGAATCTCGGCAGGGGTGGAATTTTTAGCCTCTAACTAGGTTTTTAAAGTTGTCCTTAGCACGGGTTAGTGCCTTAAAACAGAATATAGACAAGAGTATGTTTATTGATTTGGCAAACTCCAAATATGATATGATATGATCGAGTTGATTTATGTGAGGTTTCTTTGATCTGTGAATACATTAGTATATCTGCAAATTGTATATATCTGTAAAAAATTTCTTTGTTGGTGTGCAACAAAAAGTATTAATCTCATTAGTTTTATGCTTGTATCTGTAAGAGCTGTTGTTTTTGTTGATTGCCATTTTTGTACTAAAAAGTAGGATTAATACATAAGAAAAATAGCTATTAGTAATAGTAAATATTCTTAGCCTAAGAAAAAACTCATTTGTCCTAGAATATTGTGAATTTTTTTTTTTTATTATTAGTGCTATTTCGTAGATACTAGAGTCGTGATCAAAGCACGTTGTATCCGTGAATTACTCGTCTGTGCCTTTTTTCGTTTTCTCTATTCTGGATCTTAGCCTACGCTTCGATATCAGTTTAAAATCTAATGCCGCTGCATTTATGGCATGAGTCGCCGGAAAAATAACAATTTACCGCATGCGGCAATGATTTACCGAGGTAAAGAACTATGCTATTATTATTTTATGGTTTTTGCCACGTAAATATAATATATCTTGCGTCCTGTATTGCACTAAATTGGACGCCAAAATAAGAGATGGATATTATATTTAGGTACTAGATGGACACAAGATAAAATTGGCAGATCGGATCACAGAGCAGATCCGTATTGCATTACTAGCTTGTGACGTTGACTTAAACATAATGTTAACGAGCACGATTTTGATGTAAATTTTAGTTGAAAACGCGGTTAAGTTAATTATTTTTTTAAAAGCATAAATGTGGAGTGTCCATGTTATCTTCTTCGCCACAAAATAAAGTAACAGTTCATTAAATTTTGTATTTATAGTAAATATTTTTCTTGACTTGACTGTAGGTAATATTCTTTATAATGCACTAACCCGTGCTAAGGACAATTTTAAGAGTCGCCCGGTAGCTCAGTTGAAAAGAGCGCTGGCACGGATAGCCAGAGGTCGCGGGTTCGAATCCCAGCATAGGTGGATATTTTAGCCTCTAATTAACTGTAGGTACCCGGTTTTTTTACTTTGATTGTACCCGATTTTGTTCGTGTCTCTAATCGTTCGCTCTAATATCCGAAATTTTTTTTAGTGTCTCAATATTTACATTATTTGACAATCATGATCTATGTAAGGCAAAAGCCAGAAGTAACAGAATTCTTACCTAGATTTAATTTAAAAATACGTTGCAATAGTACTTCTTACTGACTCGCTATGCTTATACATAGTTATATTGTATGGAATCAGGCGTTACTTTGCGGAAATCCTTTAATAGCAAAATTGCGTATTTTCTCACAAAAGTATTGGTGTCGGTGATGGTGTGTTCGTGTCACACTATTTGAAAAAGTGGGAGGGAGGGCGGTGCATTAACTAACCGCATGGTGCTTGTGGGAATTTTGGCGGAATTTAGCAAAGTAATTTTCCCGTTTTAATACATAGTTATAATATTAATCGTACACAAACACACGTAATTACATTATTATTATAAGTTTTTTTCTCTCATAAATGAGGTGTTTTTCGGCATTATTGCTGTATTGTTACTTAATACACAATCAGTTTTTAGCTGATTTATATTACTTCCGTGCCTATGTCTATAATGTCTATAAAGTCTGTTTTTAAAGGAGTTTGTAACGGTGCAAACCTCTTTACACCATTTTTTTTTCTTTTTCTATCTATCATTTTCAAATACATTTAAATTTTGTCACTCATTCTTCGATTTCCCTCATTTTTCACCACTACTACTTCACCCTTTGACCAGATCTGACTTTTTACCTGCTTATCCGTTTTTATCCAGTTTTTTTCTGTTTTATTAAAATATTATACTAAATCTGCAAATAAAACCACACCTGAAGTCGTTCCAGAGTTTATTTACTATTATAAAATTATATACAACGTTTCACTGATGGTGTGACGTATATAATTTAAATATTTGAAAATGATAGATGGAAAAAGAAATAAAATGGTGTAAAGAGGTTTGCACCGTTACAAGTTCACTGAAGGAGCACTGATTACAATCTCCTGATAGTTTATTCCACTACGTTACGTACATGTATGTAACGTTTTACAAAATAAATAATCGTGGTTAAATCCGATTAAAATATAACCATGAGAAAGTTGAAACGTTACCATTTTGAATTTTGCAAAAGGAATGTCAAGATTTTTTTATTTTATATATCAAGGCACACCAACAGCACAAACACATTACAAGTAAAACCTTAAATTATAACAGAGGGCTGGCGTTTGTGCCAATTACACAGCACTTACAGCTTAACACTAACGACTTATTCTAACAAATAAACTGATATACTACTTCTGCGGCTTACAAATACAGATATCTGATATTCTGATATAGGGGAAATATCTAGCTGATATTCCCCCAAATTGGAAATTTATTTGAACGTTGTGAATTGACATCCTGTTTGCTAAATGACAACGAACAACGTCATTAGAGCTCGTTCGATCAGCCAACCACACAGCTAAAACATGTCGCTACAACCGTATCTCTATGCCGGATGAGACACTCGACGCAAATCAATCTCCCGGCGAGAGATAAAGCAATTAGCGGTGCGCTTAACTGCACCATTCCGCCGAAAACACACGACTTACATTCCGCGGGAGGAGGGGCACTAGAAGAGGGAGTCTCCTTCGGAAGTGACAAAACGATGGGCCAGTTCTACCCCATTTGTAAATCTACTCAGTGGGAAATTTCACTCGACAATACAGACAAATTTTATTCGATTCGATTTCAACCCTGTATGTTCCCAATGCTGGAGCACGGGTCTCTTCCTGCATTGAAGAAAGATTAGGCCATATTCCATCACGGGACCAAGTCCGGGTTGGTGGAGGATTGTAAGACAGTGGTGGATTTTACTGTCAGAAGTTATCAAGCCGCCCTTAAGGCCTCTGACATGGCTTAACGACTGCAATTACATGACAGCCGGCACCCACGGCTTAACGTGCCTTGCAAAGCACGGAGGCGCTCGGAAAAATGCCACTAGCGGTTTTAACGGGACGGTCACCCATCCTGCACCTGACCGCACCTGTTGTAGCTTAACTCGAGTGATTGACTCAAATCACTCGGTTCCGCTAGGCCATGAGCGCTTCGGTTGAAATGTATCAAAATTGCGAAATAAAAACCACAAGGTAATTTTTTTGCTTAAAGTTGTCTTCGGTTATTGGGAGAAGTAGACTCTCTGCCACGTCAAGTAACTGGCAAACCTTGATTATATAAGTATTTACTTATTTACTAAGTTGTTCAACTCATAATCAGAAATAAAAGGTAGAGAGAACAATTTATTGTATATAAAAATGTAAAGTACACAGATAATTCTTCACCTAAGAGTATAGACGACAGCCTTATCACTAAAAGTGAACTTTCCCAAACAACTTTTGGCAAGAGAAAGAGGTAGATGTACAAACTTACCTAATGATAAGAGTCGCAGCGAAATCAGGAAGAAAGGTCAATGGGCAATCCAGTACCCTGATGGTTGGCATACCATGAGGGTACTGGACTTGAGTCGATGGAAAGTCCATGGATGTTGATAGCAAGACACCGCGGGAGTTTATTTTTGGGCGAAAAGGCTTGGCAGCGAGCAACGGTGGGCTGATAACGATAATAATAATTCATTTGGTATCAACCCTTTGTATGTCCCCACTGCTGGGGCACGGATCTCTTCCTGCATCGCAGGAAAGTTAGGCCATACTCCACCACGGGGGCCAAGTTCGGGTTGGTGGACGATTGTAAGACAGCCTTACTGTCAGAAGTTTTCAAGCCGTCTTAAGGCCTCTGACAATAAGATTAGAATACTTCGTTTTAATTGACTAGTTTAACTTATCGTGGAGCGGCCAACGTTCATACCAAGTTGAATACACCGGTTCCCGTCCGATCACCGAAGTTAAGCAACACCGGGCGTGTTCAGTACTTGGATGGGTGACCAGGTGGAGCGACGACATTCGCGAAGCGGTGGGCAGTGACTGGAAGAGGACAACCGAGGATCGGGCTCACTGACGTGTCTTGGGAGAGGCTTTTCTTCAGCAGTGGACTGACACCCGCTGATCACCCATCGTCGTCAGGCTATACTAGTCCACTGCTGGACATAGCCCTCCCCTAAAGAGCGCCACGTTGTGGCATCATACATAGAGGGTAATGCCCATAATCCCCACGCTGGGCATGCGGGTTGGGGATCGCATTTTGGTGGAAGTGTACTGCAGGGGGCGCTGCTGCCCACCCCCCGGTTTGATCACCCTTTTTCAGTTCTTCACTCAAAACACTGGCAAGCTACAAACGGTGATCTTACTCGTCGAACGCAGAACCACTTTCGCCACCACCGCGCAGCAGACCATTAAGCCTGTCCGGGTATAAATCTCGTGGTGGGAGCAGCGCCATCTATCAGCTAATGAAGAAAAGTGCGCCCCCAGGATGGTTTATCGGCGATCTGTGTAATTAAAACGTTACCCCGAGGAAATGTGCCGTAGTACCGATAAATCTCCGGGAGAGCACTAATGTTTTGTTCCACAAGGAAGTGGTCGAAATTATGGTTTGGTTATAAGAGTGTGACAGCGTAGAGTCAAGAAAAGTTTACTCTTCAACTGGTATCTACCAGGAGCCAGTTTTATATACTTAGTTGCTTTAGTCATGGGTTCGATATCGACATATAAGTTACGTGCATTGTACAAAAGGTATTAAGCTACTGCACAGAGGACGGTATCGAAACAGGCTGTAAGCAGGCTGGTCTAAGCTCGGTGTTAGCGCGGCGCTGCACCCCGTTTGTCTCGCGGTTGGCAGATATCTTTATCGCTCTCGTCACGCTCCAGGCAAACTGGTCTGCCCTTTTGTTAGAATGGGTACTAGTGGGTACACCCACTAGTGGATATATTAACATAACATTTAACATAACATTTACATACAGGCACATTCATTGCTTCTGGCCCCACACTAGGATACTCTGTGTCGTGGGAACCAGAAACAAAGACATCGGAAACATGTAAACATCCAAGACCTGGACTTTTTTTTTTTTGTTTCCAGCCGGGATTCGAACCCGGGACCTCTTGCATGGTAGGCAGACGCGCTACCGCTACGCCACAGTGGTCGTCAATATTTGAATCTCCTAAGAGGTAACAGTTACTTATTCTTCTTCAGGCTATATTAGTCCACTGCTGGACATAGCCCTCCCCTAATGAGCGCAAGATTGTGCCATCATTGGGGGGGTAGTGCCCATAATCCCCACGCTGGGCATGCGGGTTGGGGATCGCAGTTTGGTGGAATTGTACTGCAGGGGGCGCTGCTGCCCACCCCCCGTCCGGTTTGTATCCCTTAGTCGCCTTTTATGACACCCGCGGGATGAATTTGGGTTGGTGCTATTCTCTAGGTCGATACCACACAGTTACTTCAAGTCTTCTAAGACTGCGTAGATTTTGAAGTTCTTGTAATATGCAACATTACAAGTACTTCAAAAACTGGAACGACTTAAACTGTTTATTTATTTGTAGATGCGTACTGTTATTTTATAACAGAAACTCTACTCTGAATAAAATCGGATAAGCAGGTAAAATAGTCAGATCTAGTCAACATCTGAGGTGGTAATGAGGAAAAATGAGGAAAATTTCTGAATGTGTGACATAATTTAAATATTTGATAGATAGAAAAAAAATATAAAGAATGGTGTAAAGAGGTTTGCACCACTACAAACTTTCTAAGCTTTGTTAATTTTCCGAGATTTAATGTAAATGCAAATGCGCAATTTCTAAAACACGTCCGTTAGCTTTTGTCTTTCACAAAAACTTCCGTTCTTTTATTTTGTTCTTGAGTTGATATTTTTAGACTTATTCACTGGATAAAGGATTATTTAGATGACAATTATGTCTGGAATTCAAGCATGTAAAATTCACGAGTTTTGTAGAATCTGTGTAAATTCTGTTAATTAAGGAATTTAAAAGTTTGGAGTTTTTTTGTTCATTTTTTCTCCAAAATGATCCAGATTTTAAAATGGACACCTAGTTTGACTTGTAACGTTCATTAAGCCGCAGTATCTGCGCTACTTTGAATAAAACCTTTTCATTTCATTAAAGCGTCCAGTGACAAAAAAGTCATCAAGTAGACGCATTTTCAATTATTTATTTACACTTCCACACATTCGTAAATGTACAAAAACAAAACAGCATAAGCAGAGTAAACACAATGACATAATAATAATAATTCTTACATTATAACATGCAAGTATGCAAGGTACGGCATGTAGGTACCCGCATCATAATGAAATACTTGAGACATTACTGCTGTAGGTGAGTGTGGCAAGTGCAAAATGGTACTGACTCAGCATGTGCAGCAGCGCTGGTATTGGTATAATACCAGCTCCGCCTATTACCTGGTACTAGTGTACCAGGTACCTACTTAGTAAAGGCGGTTTGCAGGGTTCGGAGATCTATATATCGCGCGATGAGTTAGGTACATACATACATACATACATACATACATACATACATACATACATACATACATACATACATACATACATACATACATACATACATACATACATACATACATACATACATACATACATACATACATACATACATACATACATACATACATACATACATACATACATACATACATACATACATACATACATACATACATACATACATACATACATACATACATACATACATACATACATACATACATACATACATACATACATACATACATACATACATACATACATACATACATACATACATACAATCATACTTCGAAAACGTTTCACATGGACAACCCAACACAGTCTACAGTTACTTAATAGTGGGGCAGGTCGACTAAGCTACGGTTTGTTTATGCTAAGTAGAAGGCGGTGCGAGATTGCCTCCAAAGCGAGTAACCCGAGTACCGCAGGCAGCCAGCCAGCGGTGAAATACGCGCGCTGTCCGCAAATAAATTATTGGAGCAATTAATAGCACGGGAGCCGTCGACGCCGCGGCCGACAGGGGGCGGTCTCGAAGCCGGTACCCGTCGTTCTACTATGGCAGGAACGCGCAGGCAATGTTCTTTAGCTCTCGTCAGTGGCTTGCTGGATTGTTTTTAAACAACAAAACAAGTGAGAGACTCGAAGAATCATAAGGTAACGTAATGGCACAGTAACGGAATTAAAATGCTTAGATAAGTTAACAATATTCTTTATTGACATCACAAACATGTGAACATCCAAGAGCTGGGGTTTTTTAGTTCCAGCCGGGGTTGAGCCCGGGACCTCTCGTATAGTAGGCAGATGCGCTACCGCTACGCCACAGAGGTCGTCGAAATTTGTGAAGCTATAGTAGAAATACCACTCGGTAACGGCGAAGAAAAAAATCGCGATGAAACCTGAGTGGCTGAGGTGTTCATATGTCATACCTCACATCCTCATCCCCATAATTTCTCTTTTTGAGAAAGAGAGCGTGCCCTGTAATAGGAAGCCTGAAGAAGAAGCCTATATTTCTTCTTCAGGCTAGTCAGTGGACGCCAGTCCACTGCTGGACATAGCCCTCGCATAATGAGCGCCGTAGCGCCCTGTCTTCAGCTTGCTGCATCCAGTATCTGCCGGCAGTTTTTCGCAAATCGTGATCACACCTGGTCGGATGGCGTCCTACACTACGTTTGCTGAGTCGCGGTCTCCACTTAAGAACATGCAAAAGCACGGGTTAGTGCATTAAAAATAAAAATAGTGTAATCATGTGAGTACAGTGATATCGTTCCGATGTTAAACCTAACTGCAAAGTAGGTAGCCGGGGCTGTAAGTAATGCAATTTGCTTAAGTCAGATGTCGCTGCCTGTACGTAATACAGAGAATATTGTAAAGAGGTTCGAAATTTCACTGATGTCGTGAGTCGCCCATTGGCTCAATTGGTAGAGCGCTGGTACGGATAGCCAGAGGTTGCGGGTTCGAATCCCGGCATGGGTGAAATTTTTTGCCTCTAAATAGGTTTTTAAATTTGTTCCTTAGCACGGACGGGTTAGTGCATTAAAAATAAAAATAGTGTAAACATGCAAAAGGGCTACGTTAACATTTTTTTTTTAAAACATTACATAACATTTACATACAAGCACATACATTGCTTCCGGCCGCACACTAGGATACCCTGTGTCGTGGGAACCAGAAACAAAAAGACCTGGGCTTTTTTTTTCTTCCCAGCCGGGATTCGAACCCGGGACCTCTTGCATGGTAGGCAGATGCACTACCGCTACGCCACAGAGGTCGAATACCCACAGGAGTGACAATATTTAACCTCGTACGTCCATGATAACCCTTTCATGCCCAGTGGGATATTAGCCACGGAAATGCGCGTGGCGAGTTTTTAACAGCGGCTGCGGCTTGTTTTTATTCAGAAAACTAATGACAGCTGTTTGTCTACGTGTTCCTGTTTTTTAGCTCGCTGCCACGAGTGCAGCTAGGTTATTAATATGCTAAGTCGAGATATGAATTGGATCCCCCATCATATTGCCACATTAACTTGTACCTGTCTATTACTTCTGTATCGTGTGCGTGCAATTTGGTTTCCATGTGAAGTATAATTATCAAGAGTGTAACTGTCTGTTTGTAACTGCATTTCACATCAATTAATTTTACTTCATTTATATTTGTAATAGGATTAGCAAGTTGAAGTGGTAGAACCGAATGCCGAAGAACCGACGGTCGATGTGTTTTAAAGGTAGTGCATCCACCTACCTTGCGAAAGATCCCGGGCATCTTGGATGTTTACATGTTTGTGATGTCGCTGTTTCTTGTTCCCACGACACAGGATATCTTAGTTCTATAATATGTAATTGCTATGCTATGTTCTCGGGTAGAGACCAGGTACTGGTAAACGCAGCGTAGGCCGCCCACCGGGTCACTGGACCGACGTCTAGGGTACATTGCTTGCAATAGCTGCATGAGGAAATATATAAAGTGAACTGGCCAACTGCGTATACTCCATGTAAAGTAATGCGCAAATCAATTTTATTTATAAAATTACGCATACTTTTTTTTCAATGTGAAATTAGATATATTTTTTTTGGAGCGGTGGTAGCGGAGCGTTGTAGAACGCCGGCTTCTCAATCGGGAGGTCGTGAGTTCGAACCCCGGCATAACTTTGTTTTCTAAGTTATGTACGTTTGTGAAATTATAGTAGCAATACTACTCGCTGACGGTGATGGAAAACATCGTAAGGAAACCCTATTGCCTGAGGTGTTAGCGTACCTCAGCGCTTGCTACGTACAATGGCCCAACTATGAGGCTAAGTGCGGAAATCTCAGGTCTATGTAAGTACATATATTTTTAACGCTTTCATAAAGCAACTACTCGTATTTCTTATGTAGGGTTGTTGTAGGTCGATGATTTGAAACAACTTGGATGCAGTATGTACAGATAGATAAAATAATTATATAGTTTTAGCAAAGTTGTAGTGCCCTTACAGGGTATCATGTAGAACTAGAATTACTTATTAATATTGTTACCACCTGTATTGTTACCATGACATGCAATAAATAAATGAATATGATTATGATTATATTCTTTATTGTACACAGAAATATTTTTTATTGTATACAGATGCGTATTTTATTGAAACCTAACTCTAACGCATGTACAATATTAACAAGAATGCTTAAATTATATGCAAAAATATTATTGTTTAAAAATGGCGGATTGTTTCTCAACTTTAACAACCTATTTAGAGGGTAAAAAATCATCCCGGGATTCGGATTCGAACCCGCGACCTCTGGCTATCCGTGCCAGCGCTCTTCCAACTGAGCTAATGGGTGACTCGCCGTCATCATTGAAACTTCGAACCTCTTTCTCAACTGTGGTTTCTATAGCAACGGTCGGCAGTGGCGTGAAAGGTCTGTGATGTCGCCACACTTATAAGTTATCCGTAGATTGGGTAGTGGGTCCGGATGATGCACCGTGGGCAGGCCCTTCACCAGATGGTGACGACCTGGTTACGGTGGGGGGGGGGGGCATCAAATGGCTGATGATGAAGTGGTGGGTACATTTGCCATGTTTAATGAAATCTGATTTATATAAATAATATAATGTACTGCTGTTTTTAAAACATAACATAACTTCACGCCTACGGGGTAGGCAGAGACCAGGGACTGCCACTTGCCACAATCCTGACAGATCACCTTCGCTTCATTAAGGTTCATAAGTCGTTGCATGCACGCACGCCGGTTCCGGGTACTTTTTATCTTCTCCTTTGCTAATACACCCCCGGATGTATGTCCGTCTGGGACGTCCCTTGCCAGCCCTTCCACTCACATTCGCAATATATATTTGTTTCATAAATCTTTCTTCCTTCATCCTCTCCACATGTCCAAACTACAAGTCCACAATGTTCTCTAATCAGACTATTGCGTAAAATGTCATTCAAAGTAACACTACACATACTTCTCAACGACCTCATTTCTGCTGTTTTTAATCCCAAACAAATAAAATAAAACCTGGTCCACTTCCGGTAGAAAGACCAGTAAGTTTATCCTGTTATAATCCAATGATATTACTTTTACCTAGTTTTAAATCTATACTATAATTTATAGTATAATTATTTAAGAAGCTCTTCTATCGTCTAAGAATAGCAGAAATCTCGGTTCAGCAGCCAACCTAGCACGGTCCCAGCGGGTCAGCAGCACGTATAAATCACTGGGCGCTCATAAATATTGTGTGTTGGCAAAGGGAATCACTTTTGTGAAGATAATGTGGATCTAGACCACTGTATGGCACAGACTTTCTTTTAGGGGAAATGGATGGGCTTCAATCAAATCAAGCATTTTTTTCAAAAAGCGTAGTTTCTGCTGTAAAACATTATCCAAAACAATATTTTTTCAGCCTAACAACATTTGCCTTGATAGCTTTAAATAATCATTTTAAAAAAATATATTTTTAAAAACTTATTTAGAGGCTTCCACACATGCCGGGATTCGAACCCGCGACCTCTGGCTAACCGTGCCAGCCTTCTCCCAACTGAGCTAATGGGCGACTCACCGGCATCTGTGATATTTCGAACCTCTTTACAATACTCTTTGTATTACGTAGAGGCAGCGACATCTGGCTGAAGTAATTTGCATCACTTGCAGCCCTTAGTACCTATTTTGCAGTTACGTTTTACATCGGAATGATATCGCTGTAACCACATGATTATATTCTTTTTAATGCATTAACCCATTTTTATTCTACAACAGTTAAGTTAGTACAGTTTTGCGTATTTAATACCGATAATATTTGAAGACAAAGGCGCAAATAACAACACAGAACTGGATTCAACGCCGTTAGCACGAAGTACCAATCATGCACGCGAGAAATAGACAAAACCGCGCGCGATCCGTGCTTTGCAAGGCACGTTAAGCCGTTGGTGCCGGCTGTCATATAATGGCAGTCGTTAAGCCATATCAGAGGCCTTATGGGCGGCTTGATAAATTCTGACAGTAAGGCTCGCCGCTGTCTTACAATCCTCCACCAAACCGGACTTGGCCCCCGTGGTGGAGTATGGCCTAACCTTCCTACCATACAGGAAGAGACTCGTGCCCCAACAGTGGGGACATATAGAGGGTTGACATCGAAGCGCGCGATCCCGCCGCCAGCCGCCACGTAAGCGTGGAATGGCGTCTATTCCTCGCGCGCGAGATGGAGAATCATCCTGCCCCTAAAGTAGCCCTAGCACGCTCCCGGCGGGTAAGCGGCGCGTAAATCACCGGGCGCTCATAAATATCGCGCGGCGGCAAAAGGAATCACTTTCGCGGAGATAAGGTGGAGCTAGTCCGCGCCGACGCCTCGGATGTGGCTGCGATGGGGCTCACGAATCGGGATACTTGACCTAGTTGTTTGCGTATAGTTTTTTTATGTAGCCTATCAAGGCACAGGCTTTTTCTCAGACAGACAGTATGGTGGGCTTAATTACCATGCCTGTCGCGTGCCCGTCGGGGAATTCCATGGCAATTTCAAGCGCTGAGAACACCTCAGACACTCAGGTCACCTCATGATATTTTTTCTTCTTGGAATATAATATATTTATTTAAAAACCTATTTATTTATTATGACATAAAAATCATCGCCAAATTATTAATAAAACGCAGCTAAAAGAGGGCTAAGGGCAAAAAGGAATAAGTCGATGCGGAACGTCTATATTTAAGATCTAGATTATGCACGCTAGAAACAGAAGTTCAACATATTGCACCTCTGTGGCGTAGCGGTAGCGCATCTGCCTACCATGCAAAAGGTTCTGGGTTCGAATCCCGACTAGGGACAAAAAAAACCCAGGTCTTTAATGTTTACATGTTTGTGATGTCATTGTTTCTGGTTCCCACAACACAGGGTATCCTAGTGTGGGGCCAGAAGCAATGTATGTGCCTGTATGTAAATGTTATGTTATGTAATGTTAGTCGTTTATGTATAGTTTTTTATGGAGCCTATTAACGCCCCACTTCAGGGCATAGGCTCAGTTTTTTCAGAGAGAAAGAGAGTATGCGCTTAATGACCACGCGTGCCCATCGGGGATTGGCAATTTCAAGCGCTGAGGTATTTGAACGCCTCAGACACTCAGGTCTCCTAACGATGTTTTTCCTTCACAGTTAGCAAGTTGTATTGCTACTGTAAATTCACTAATATACGTAACATAGGAAACATAACATAGGAACGTCATCGTCAGGCTATACTAGTCCACTGCTGGGCATAGCCCTATCATAGGGGGTAATGCCCATAATTCCCACGCTGGGCATGCGGGTTGGGGATTGCAGTTCGGTGGAATTGTACTGCAGGGGGCGCTGCTCCCACCCCCCGTTTTGTATCCCTTAGTCGCTTTTTACGACACCCGCGGGAAGAATTGGGTTGGTGCTATTCTCTAGGCCGACACCACACATCACCCGACACCACACATCACATAGGAACGTCTATGTACAACTGTGGTTAAGCTCTGGAGGACTGTAAGAGCTTCATCATGTAATCACAATTACTGTTTTTAACATCTAGATTATGAAACATGATGCATATTTTCGTCTTCTACAAATTTTAATTTTGTTAACAGATTTACAAAGTTACGTTCAGCCCTAGATCTATATAATGTATCTAAGTCGTACGGAATATGTAGGAATCAAGAAAAATTGCTATAATGTCGAGAAATACCCAGGTAAACTTTAATTTATTACTTTTTAATAAATTAAAGAACATTAATTTTTAATTAATTATTTTAAATTAATTAATTAAAAAAACACAGGTCTTGGATGTTTACATGTTTGTGATGTCGTTGTTTCTGGTTCCCACGACACAGGGTATCCTAGTGTGGGGCCAGAAGCAATGTATGTGCCTGTATGTAAATGTTATGTTAAGTTTTAATTACTAAATTTAATTTTGTGTTAGGTAGAGGTCGAGTGTAAGCTCATTTCTTATACAAAAAAAGTGTTTTATAAAAGAATGCCCGTGTTAGTAACGCTTCAAATAATTAAGAATATTTGTTTAAGGTACATAGGCTTGAAACAGATTTATAGAGCTTATAAAATACATTAATTAGGCTTAAACCCCCCATGTATGCCCCCACTGCTGAGGCACGGGTCTCTTCCTGCATCACTGGAAGGCGAAGCAGGAAGAGGCCAACAAGAGAATGTAGAAGAAATAAATGGATAGATGGATAGAATAGTTTTTATTTTACACAGTAATTACAGCCACAGAAGCTACTTAAATATATAGTAGTACAATTGGCGGCCTTATTACTAAAAGCAATTTCTTCCAATAAGATAAAGTGTTCAAAT
Source organism: Yponomeuta sedellus (assembly GCA_934045075.1). Taxonomy (NCBI): domain Eukaryota; kingdom Metazoa; phylum Arthropoda; class Insecta; order Lepidoptera; family Yponomeutidae; genus Yponomeuta; species Yponomeuta sedellus. The sequence goes on along the minus strand of OW203727.1, from coordinate 908,618 downwards.
TCTTCAGCTCTCGCTCTCTGAGAGATGGCCTGTGCCCTGGAATGGTACGTTAATAGGCTACAAATATTTATGTAAACCAAAAATCCCTCTATTCGCCGACCCCACAGCAAACATCTCCGAGTTATTTCCCTGAGATGAAATATGCAGCAATTTCTTTGAATAATACATGGGCCATATTTCAACTGCTACGGCGTAGCGCTACGAGGCCTACGCCGTAGCAGCAGCGAAATATCGCCCAAGGAAGTGCTACGGATGCGCGCGATATTTTATTATGGGAGTTTTTGTTTTTGTTTTATGGCGGCATTGTGTAGCCGGCAGGAATTTAAATGTGACGTTTTGTTACCTATGTTGTTTGGCGATATGATTTATCCCTGTTATAATTTACTAACTTGTCTTTTTGCTTAAAGCCTCCATTTGGCTATTTGGAAGCTCTAAGTGATGTTATTATAACAAAACATAACGTCACGTCTATATCCCAGAGAGGTAGCAGAGACGAGGGCTGACGGATCACCTTCGCTTCATCAACGTTCAAGTTCCATGCACGCACGTCGGTTTCGAGCACAATTTATTCAAAAACCTATTTAGAGGCCAAACATTCCATCCATGCCGGGACTTGAACCCGCGACGTCTGGCTAACCGTGCCAGCGCTCTCCCAACGTGAGTGGAAGGACTGGTAATGGACGTCCCAGGCGGACACACATCGATCAAATAGGGGATATATTAACGAAGGAAAAGATAAAAAGTACCCGGAACCGGCGTGCGTGCATGCAACTCTTACGAACGTAGAACGTTGATGAAGCGAAGGTGATCAGTCAGGATCGTGGCAAGTGGCAGTCCCTGGACTCTGCCTACCCCTCTGGGATACAGGCACCTCACGCCTGTATCCCAGTATCGTCCGCCTGTATGTTCTGTTGTTATGCCGGCAGTTGTGCTATGTTTTTACATATTTTCTGTTACTGTATTTTCTGCGAACAATATAAAATATTCTATCTGTGTATCTGTGTTTAACCATAACAAGAAAACACCGGAAATTACATTTAAACAAAGTTCTTATTAACATACACTAATAAGACGATATCGCCGTTGATTTGTGTCAACATAACTCGCCACCAATGTATTCATAACTTACTCCGCACAATGGTCAATGTCAATAGCAGACGGGTGGGTCCATAAACGTACCTTTGAATGAGCAATCTATAGCACCCTTTGGACGGCAGTGGCGTGGAGTGACCACCCACGAGACACTCGAGTACGACCCGATATTGCCTAGTCCATTACTCGCACGCTTACCCTGAACCACTGAACCACCAAACGTTCTCACAACGGACCCTACGACACAGCACTATGATCTTTACGGGAAAAGTTTTAGAGTCCATTTTTCAACTTAAAAAAAATCCGCTTACAACCTTCTGTACACCACTGTGACTTGTCAAAAATGTTATGGAAAATCCATCTCTGCGGCGCTGAGATTTAAGTGGCTATTTCTTTGTCAGGCTGGAGGCTCTATTCGGGCTAAGGTTGATTGATGTCAAAGCGGAGTGTTTACAATCGCGCGGCTTGAAGGAAGCTTGGACCACACCGTCTGCCCGTCAGTCTGTCTGTCATAGAGGGTGACAGTGACAATGTACCCCCTACGGTGATAGTGATTTGCGACCGGTAGTGCGGTGTAGGTTAGTTGGTCATGTTTTTATTTTATTTATTAGGACTACCAACAAGAAATACACCAATACATTTACTATAGACCATAACTAGAAATAATAATAATAATATTGGCCTTTTTGCATCTACTTAATGAGATGATTTATACTGCGTCCAGTGGTATCTTCACTCACACTAGATGGGTGAAGGGACCACTCCGACGCTGTAATGCCTGGGACATGGTTTTATAGATGGTGTAGGCTTGCCCAGCACCTATACCATTCCGACAGCTTAGTCAGCCTAGCCCACAGGAAAGGCTAGTCAATACGTGCGGAGCCAACCAAGCCGCGGGTTTCCTCACGAGGTTTTCCTTCCCGTTACCGTGTGGTATTGCGACTACAATACCACACGCATTCGCAAATGTACGTAATTTTGAAATTAAACAAAGTCATTGGTACATGCCCGCACTCGGGATCGAACCTGGGGCTCTCGCTTGCCAGTCCATGGTTCTACCCACTGAGCTCCCACCGCTTGAAACTACCAACTAGAAATAAACTAAGTGTTACAGTACTACACATCACAAAGGTCCCTTCGGGAATCTGCGTTCGCGCAGACTAGGAAGAAGTGTAACGAAAGCACCCGAAGCTATAAGTACAGTGAGCGTGATCTTTAACCGATACGGTTAAGGAGCAAAATTGATTGCCGCAGAAGCGCAAGCTATTTCGTTCACGCTAATATTGCCAAACTACGAGTAATAGTCACCTGCATCGATGATTTTGAATCAACCAATAGCAAGAAAGGCGCGCGGCCTGCCATAAAATGAAACTATCTGATTGGTCGATCAACTTGCCGCACATCCAAAATTTGGTCATCTGCGCAGGTACGTCCGCGAGACTTATTTCTTGTGTAGCACTGTACCTCACTTACAGGCAGTCACAACATGCACCGTTAGTATGAAGTTACATGAGGACTTAACGAATGAATTAAAATTTACTCTGGTTTATAGTTAAGTCAATAAACTCTTGAGATAATTTAACAATAATAATATTACCTTAGTTCATGTACTACGTCATATTTTATAAGGAGTTGAAAAAATGCAATGAGAGCAGTTCGAAAGAAACAGTAGGGGAGTAAGGGTAAGTTAGTAATTTTAAAAACCTATTTAGAGGCTAAAAATTCCACCCATGCCGGTATTCGAACCCGTGACCTCTGGCTATCGGTGCCAGCGCTCTTTCCAACTGAGCTAATGGGCGACTCATCGGCATCAGTGAAATTTCGAACCTTTTTACAATATCAGTCGGGAGAGCGCTGGCACGGTTAGCCAGAGGTCGCGGGTTCGAAGATAAGTGATTGTGATTGTGCTGTGTGGAAAATTTTGATATCAACCCTTTATATGTCCCCACTGCTGGGGCACGGGCCTCTTCCTCCATCGCAGGAAGGTTAGGCCATACTCCACCACGGGGGCCAAGTCCGGGTTGGTGGAGGATTGTAAGACAGGGGCGCGCCTTACTGTCAGAAGTTATCAAGCTGCCCATAAGGCCTCTGACACCAATTGCGCAATGGCAAAACACGTTAAGTTAAATCATTTACCAAAGGGATGGTATGCACAAAATATAAAAAAATTTAAGTAAATACTGCCTCCTTGGTCTAGCCGTTAGAACACTTGCGTACCAAGACGGAGGTAGTGTGTTCGATTCCTACTGAGGGCCGCTGTACAAGTGGCCTCAGTGTGGGTGTATTTTCATGTTTGTATGTCCTTGCCTGTTTACCATAGTACAGGGTGTCCTAATTTGGGACCAGGTCAAGTTGTTATTATTATTGTTATTATTAATTAACTTGACAGTATTTACAAATTACAAAAGTCAGGTATAATAAAGTGTATATGATGAATATACACACCACCTGACTTTATTATTAGAGCTGATAGAATGAAGCACTCGCAAAAGACGTTTTAAACAAAAACGAAATAAAAAAACAAATTGATATTGACAGATATTGTCGTGTCTGGAACACAGACTCTAGCGTGGAATCTTATTAGACGGGTCTAATCGCGATAATTAAAGTGACTACCCACAATAATTGACTGTACTCGCCACTTCAGTCTACCCGAGACCACGGCAACTGTAACGCTGCCGAAACGTCGGGAAATAAGGTAATTACGTTTTGCCTATTAAATAATCGCGATTTGACCCTTTTAATATATAACTACCTATAAACCAGCCAATGGACAAAAATAACATTGACAGTCTTCTAGGACATCACATTCCTGCCGCGGACAATCACCTAACTATAAAACTGAGTGCAAAAACGCATTGTTGCACATTGTTCAGTTTGATTTACCGCCATTTCTGCCTACTTCGCGCCGCCATTCAAAAACCTTATCCCAGAATCAATCGGGGCCACCTCGCCGTCCAAAAGCCATAGATCACAACTCCACACTACAATGGCCCAGCTCGCTGCTCTAATAACAGTCTGGAGCCATTTGTTATAATTCCGCACGCATCATACATTAGCCGCGGCGTCAATACTGCCCCGGCAACAATTGCACGCGATTTATCGTCCCATTTTACACCGGCGACTCTGATAAATTCGCTGCGACTAGCAGCCGAGACGCACGCTGGCGATCTGGACTTAAACCAAGTAGCCTGAGACTAACTTAATATTTACATACAGGCACATAAATTGCTTCTGGCCTCGCACTATAATACCCTGTGTCGTGGGAACGAGAAACAGCGACATCACAAACATTTGAACATCCAAGACCTGGGGTTTTTTTTCCCAGCCGGTTCAAACCCGGGACCTCTTGCATGGTAGGCAGATGCGCTACCGCTAAGCCACGGAGGACGTCTGAGTGGGTGTAGTTCCATGATGTCCTTACCTAGCTCATTATAGTATATAAGACAATGACCATCTTATAACCAGGCATACACAATAGGATATACTTTGTGCAATGGTTACTAGGAAAAGACATCACAAACACGGAAATACACCCAGACTGAGGCCATGTGTACAAATGTACAGCGGCCTCCATGGAGAATCGAACTTACGATCTCCGGCATGGTAAACAGACGTAATACAGCCAACGAGGCAGTCAATATAGATAGTAGATTTAATCATCATCATCAACCCATTATGTCCCCACCGAGGGGTACAGATCTCTTCTATGGAAGCTATAGGCCATACTCCACCACGGGGGCCAAGTCCGAGTTGGTGGAGGCTTGCAAGACTAGTGGCTGCTCTTAGTGGCCCTAAGGATTCTGACTTGGTTTAACGACTAATATCTATCGACGGCAACTGCTTAAGGTGCCTTGCAAAAGACGGAACCGCCCGGAAAAATTCCACTAGCGTTAGTCATAGACGGTCACCTATCCATGCACTGAACGCACTCTGTGTTGCTTAACCTTCGTGATCGTTTAAGATTACTCAGGCAGCCGGGGCTGCGTGCGATAATAGATTTCCAACCCTGTTTGTCTCCACTGCTGGGGCACGGGACTCTTTCTGCATCGCAGGATGGTTAGGCCATACTCAACCACGGGGGCCAAGTCCGGGTTGGTGGAGTGGATAATAGATTTAATATCAAAAATAGCTATTTAATATATAACAATAATAAATATGTACGTGTATCTCAATAAACAGCAACACAGAACAATACTATTCTTTGAATAAATCAAATTGGACACGGATTCTTCGTTTCAGAATACTCTTAAATGAATATCAAAATTTCTTTTCAAAATACTTTATAACTTTACTGTACACAACGAGAGAATTTTAAAAACCTATTTAGAAGATAAAAACTCCACCCATGCCTGGATTCGAACCCGCGACCTCTGGCTATCCGTGCCAGCGCTCTTTCCAACTGAGCTCAACGGCGACTCACAGTGAAATCAGTGAAATTTCGAACCTCTTTACAACATTCTCTGTATTACGTACAGGCAAAGACAAACAGAGAATTTTACACAAAACATAAACGTAATATAAATGAGTACATAACTTCAGAAAACTTTTATTAGTTTAAAGGTTGTTTAAAGCAAGTTATATGTTGCGAATAGTGGACCCAGGAGCCTGAGCGTGAAATCCGTGTTTGCTATTACCGAGGATTTCTTTATTATCATTGTAAATCACTTGCATTGTCGATTCGTCACGCCTGTCTAGGAAGGCAGACCTTTTTCCCCTATTGCTAAGCAAAAACAACCCTTATCACCAAGTAGTAAGCATTGTGAAAGCTGAATAATGACGTTGGTTGAACGGAACTATTCACGCCACAACATTTTGCACTCGTTATCTTCACAGACTAAAATAGCCCAGTGCAAAATAAAAGCACTAACAGGCGGTAAGAAAATAAACATAGGGAAGGTTCTCTAGGCTGTGGCTTTTGTAACAGGGTAGACGTCCCAGCGAGTGTTCATTGTTGTTGATCAATAAAAGCTCCAGAGCCGACAAAGATAAACTAGAAACCTTCCTTTCCTAATGCAGCTCTTAATACCGCAGTTTTAAAGTCGATTCTCGCTCGAGCAAAGTGTAAAGATTAAGGGTGCAAAGCATTGTAGCCCCAGCTGTCATCTGTCAGGGGGGATGACACTTGGACCGGTTTTTTTGACACGTCCCTTTGTCAGCAAAATGAGGTGATATCGATCGCTCAATATTTTGCGTGTAAAGAGGGTCTCTCTGAATTGAGCTCATAAATAAATAAGTAGTATGTATGGTAGAGGATGTTTTTTTCATCCTCTATTGTAGCAGCGTGTGGGGGATCGGACGCGGTGATTTGCTGTTTTGTTGATGGTTAATTTATTATTTTGTATTGTTGGTTTAATCGCCTCGGCTATGACGGATATGGACGCTTTACCCTGGGGACGTTGTGCTTATGATACTCATGCAATCCATTCTGACAATCTACACGCGCCATCGAATTTGTTAGAAAAACTACTATTTTTATGTAGCCTATAAATATCTCACAAAAGGACTCAGGCTTTCTTTTAAAGAGAGAGAGAGATAGTATGGGCTTAATTATCACACAAGCAGTAATATTTATAAAGCATTTTAGCCGTGAAATCGCTTGTCTAAATTCTATTCGATGAAGTCAAGAGATGAAAATCTAAATTCAGTTTTCCATATGCATATATAGTGATTTCAGTCAGAAATCTGCCCTTCTGGCTGTAAGTAACGCTTGCATAATTGAACTTTCTACTTTCGTCTTCAAAACCCCGTACACAGACAAGCTGTTAAACTCTGCCCCTCGAAAAAGCGCAAACTCTCTCACAAGAGATATAAAGGCGGCCCCATCCGTATTAGCGCTACACATCCCCTAAAGCGAGGCCGTGAAGAGTCGTAAAGCAGCTCGTAATTTTGAGTTATGGCGCTGTAACGACGCATACGAGGCTAAATGTCGCTGCCACGGACGCAGCGGGCCGGCTGGAAAGCGGAATGAAGCGGAAACCGTGAGCAAGCAAAGATGTATAGTTAAACATTTTAAATTAGTTATTTTCTAAATCTGGGTAGAAAAGTGACCCAATGGGTCGAAAGCATTACTGAAGCTCTCGAAAGTCTATGGACGAGATTAGCAGAGGCTGAGAGGATTGACGTGACGGAGAAGAGGCCTTAGTCCAAACAATTGGCTCTATTAGTTGTATTATTTAAGAAAAAAACACTATTCTATCCTAACCTCGATAACTTACCTAGTTCTCCAAGTAACTTAGTATACCATCGGATCAACTACTACTACCTTTAATAATTACTAAGAAATGTATGTTACCAATAATTACCACAAAATTATTATATATAAATAATAATCTATAAATAATAATCTGGTGAGACGAGCAACCGACGACGTGAGCTCCGTCTTTGCTCGCCATGATTAAGCTCTGCGAATCGGAGCGAAACCTGGTCGGACTTTTCCGATATAACAACACCCGTAAGTAGATCCGGACTAAAAGTCTACAATAATCTATACATATCCAATACATTAATACGTACCCCACTGACGCCAGGTAAACAAGAATACATAAATAATAAGGATTCGGTAACGTTCACTCTTATACATTTAACGTGGCCAATCGAATTGATTATCAGTAATTTTAATAACTTCAATTCCCGACAATTCGGCCAGGCTATTAAAAAATACTGCTTAGACACAGCGGAGCGGTGAGGGGTAAGCAGGACGCTTACCGTTCCGCTGCAGCGTATGCGTTCGTGGCCACCGCAGCACGGTTTGAGCCTCCCCTGCCACTCGGAATGGCACACTGTAAATTAGCCATTCTCTTTTAGGGCCATTGTCGAGACGCCGTTTAGTTTTTTTTTCCGCGATATATTAATAGGGATATTATAGCTTGTGGTGTGACTAACGACCTAATTTATGTTTTTGGATTTGGAGTGTAATTTATAGTGCAAACAGTGGGGTTCGATGTATTTATCGCCTTTGCTGTTCGTATTATTTTTTTCATTTGTTTGCTGCTTTTTATTTCAGAGTCTAATTTATGAGTGGTGATCTATCTTATGATATTATTTATACTATTGCAAGAAATATAATAATTTCGCAGTTTTACAAATTCTAAATGGTGATAGGTTAGAATAATTGGATACTTTTTAAAGTAACCCTACAATTTAAGTTTCTAAGTCTCGCACCTTATGTTTGTCCCCACTGCTGGGTCACGGGTCTCTTCCTGCATCGCAGTAAGGTTAGGCCATACCTTCCTGCGATGCAGGAAAAGGCCATCACGCGTTTCGTGGCCCTAAAATGTAAACTGTCGAATGATGTGACTTGTGAGATTAGAGGACACAACTCGAGTAGTCAAGCCAATTCGATATCAACCCATGTATGCCCCCACTGCTGGGGCACGGGTCTCTTCCTGCATCGGAGGAAGGTTAGGCCATACTCCACCATGGGGGCCAAGTCCAGGTTGGTAGAGGATTGTAAGACAGTGGCGGGTCTTACTGTCAGAAGTTATCAAGCCGCCCATAAAGCCTCTGACATGGCTTATCGGCTGCCATTACATGACAGCCGGCACCAACGGCTTATCATGCCTTTCGAAGCACGGAAGCGCTCGGAAAAATTGACACTAGCGGTAGTCACGGGACGGTCACTCTTGCATTTGACCGCGCCTATTGTTGCTTAACCCAAGTGAACGTTTACTCTTTCGAGTAGGCCACGAGCGCGCAATGAAGTGTAATATACCTTTTAATTTTATACCATCATCGGTACCAACATTCATATTCTTAAACCATCACTGTAAGAGCGGTGGTAGCGGAGCGGTGTAGAACGCCGGCTTCTCAATCGGGAGGTCGTGGGTTCGAAACCCGGCATGTACCAAAGACTTTGTTTTCTAATTTATGTTCATTTGTGAAATTATAGTAGCAATACTTCTCGCTAACAGTGAAGGAAAACATCGTAAGGAAACCCTAGTGTCTGAGGTGTTAGCGTACCTCAGTGTTTGCTACGTCCAATGGCCCAACTATGAGGCTAAGTGCGGAAATCTCAGGTCTAACTAACTAACCATCATTGTAGCAACTGTTCGTCCAAAAAAGAGCCACCTAAACCCTAATCCTTTACATTTGCACGGGAGAGGAAAATAAAAAGGCAACCGCGTTTCACGGGTGCCATAAACATAAAAGTACACGAGGCGACACACACCTCTCCGACCAAATTGAAATATACAGTGGGCCATATTCATTAGCCGCTTCAGCTTCACGTCGTGGCCATAACATGCAGTGTACTTACAGTAGTACCTCTTGTAATAAAATTTACTTGATAAGTTCAGCAGATGGCTATTTCATAGTCGGCTATTTGACAGGCTAATAAGTGCTCAGAAAGTGATAATTTTTAAATCACACATTTTCTAAAAAAGCAAATAAAAATTCATTTTCAAAATAAGCCGCTGTGGCGAGCACATGTCAACTCTGCGCGCGCCCTAAAAACTTCAACATTCCTGCAACGTTTATTGCACTAACCCGTGCTAAGGACAATTTTAAAAACCTATTTGCTCCGGACTGCAAGTGATGCAAATTACTTCAGCCAGATGTCGCTGCCTGTAAGTAATACAGAGAGTATTGTAAAGAGATTCGCAATTTCGCAGATGCCGGTAGTTGCCTATTAGCTTAGTTGGGAGAGCGCTGGCACGGTTAGCCAGAGGTCACGGGTTCGAGTGCCAGCATGGGTGGAATTTTTAGCCTCTAAATAGGTGTTTGAAATTACTGCATCGCGCAATCAAAGTGTTTCAATGACATACCATAAAAATAATAACGTCTGACTAACAGCTGTCCCCAGGCCATACGATCTGCCTAATAATAATTGAAAAAATATTAAAGCTGAAATAAAAAATCATTTGGAGACTAAGCTTCAAGGAATACAAGAAAAATACTCAAAGATCTTTCTGTAGTGTTATTTCAGTGAAAAATGACAAATTATTAAATAAAGTAAAAAGTCAATTTTCAACAACTTTTAATCTGTGGTGTGTCGAAAGTTTTTTTTTTTTTACTAGAGGCAAAAATTATGTTTTATGTTGCCTTTTAGCCTAAGTCACTTCCGGTTGTAAAAAATCAACTTTAAAACTTAAAAATAACTATTATTTCCAAAGATATAGGACCAAAGAAAAAATACGTGTCCCCTATTGTTCTGTTCTCTTCTCGAAAAAGCAATAATATCATGGCGCTTTATTTTTGCACTGTTGTCAATTGTGAAGTCTTTGGTTCTCGAAGATATTTAACGTCATTATAGATTCGACCAATCCTGCTAACTTCGATAAAATTGCTACGGATACTAAATTATCAAGTTATGTCCTGTTTTTCTGCAGAAATGTTTTTTTTAGGTACAATTCCTTAAATATTTATTAAAAGTCATAAATGATACACCTGTGTACAATTATTACTTTTTCACAGTCAAATACTCGTAGTCCTGCATCCCTTGTCAACATCTGTGTCTGTACGCAGAAATTGTAAAGTATACTTTAGCCTTTCAGATCTGGAATTTTGAAAGTCCGGCCCCATTGCCAAGTCTTTCTGTTAAAATATTCAGTAGATAGATAGATAGAGAACACTTTATTGTACATAAAAATGGAACTTACACAGATATTTCTTAACCTAAGAGTACAGACGGCGGCCTTATCACTAAAAGTGATCTCTTCCAGACAACCTTTGGATGAACAGTAAGTGAAGCGGAAGGTGATCTGTCAAGATCATGGCAAGTGGCAGTCCCCGGTATCTGCCTACCCTTCTGAGTTACAAGCGTTAGGTTATGTTATGTAAGACCACTCGTGTAGAAACCTAGAAGTTGCAACATCGGGTCCTCGTTTATGTTAATGCATTTAACAACGTGGCGATTTCATTTCATTGCTGCTTCAAGCCTAGGCCCGCGTACTTATCAAACCTTATGGACGCCAATGGTATTAAAAAAAAACCCGCGTGACCTGTGAATTTATGTGTCATTGTATTGCAATTGGAACTATTCATATTGTAATTTCTACGATCTGAGAAAAACTGCCGGCAGATGCTGGATGTGGCAAGCTGAAGACAGGGCGCTATGGTGCTCATTAGGGGAGCGCTATGTCTAGCAGTGGACTAATGTAGCCTGAAGAAGAAAAAGAAGTATTGTAATGCTGTAACAGGATCGAAGCACAGCTTATTCCTGAATTCTTTAGACTACATATAATATATTAAAGCTTTACACTAATTGTGATATTTAACCCAACTGTAGCACCCTCTGCGTCTTGCATTTCTGTGCTCGCAGCAACTCGTAACTCAAACTTATGGCGCCTTTTACGAGTTTAAGAGCACGCCTGCGGGCGGCGCGGGGGGAGGGGGTGTGGTGTTAATGTGGTCGTGCTATATGATGATGTGGAGACAGAGGTATGAAGAGCAAGAGACATGGAAAGGGTATGTTTTGGTAATTTTTCACAAAGTTGGTAAGAGACACAAATAGTTATGAAATGAAAAAGTTTTATTCAAAGTAGCGCAAAAACTGCGGCTTAGTGAGCGTTACAAGTCAAACTACGTGTCAATTATAAAATCTAGATCATTTTGAAGAAAAAATGGATAAAGAACGCTAAACTTAATATTTTCAAAGTCCTTAATTAACAGAGTTTACATAACTTTTTTACACACTGCTGTGTGGTGTCGGCCTAGAGAATAGCACCAACCCAATTCTTCCCACGGGTGTCGTAAAAGGCGAATAAGGGACACAAACCGGGGGGTGGGCAGCAGCGCCCCCTGCAGTATAATTCCACCGAACTGCGATCCCCAACCCGCATGCCCAGCGTGAGGATTATGGGCATTACCCCCTATGATGGCACAACGTGGCGGTCTTCGGGGGAGGGCTGCGTTCAGCAGTGGACTGGTATAGCCTGTCGACGACGACGACATAACTCTTACAAAAGTCATGCATTTTACATGCTATAGTTAAAAACCTATTTAGAGGCTAAAAATTTCACCCATGCCGGGATTCGAACCCGCAACCTCTGGCTATCCGTACCAGCGCTCTACCAATTGAGCCAATGGGCGACTCACGGCATCAGTGAAATTTCGAACCTCTTTACAATATTCTCTGTATTACGTACAGGCAGCGACATCTGACTTAAGCAAATTGCATTACTTACAGCCCCGACTACCTACTTTGCAGTGAGGTTTAACATCGGAACGATATCACTGTACCCACATGATTACACTATTTTTATTTTTAATGCACTAACCCGTGCTAAGGAACAAATTTAAAAACCTATTTAGAGGCTAAAAATTTCACCTAAAAAATGCCGTGAGTCGCCCATTGGCTCAATTGGTAGAGCGCTGGTACGGATAGCCAGAGGTTGCGGGTTCGAATCCCGGAATGGGTGAAATTTTTAGCCTCTAAATAGGTTTTTAAATTTGTTCCTTAGCACGGGTTAGTGCATTAAAAATAGTGTAATCATGCTATAGTTATCTAAATAATCCTTAATATTGTAGTAGCCCTTTTGACAAAAAGTGTACTTTACACATTTTTTAAACCGTATTTCAGTCAAACTTAATACACTTAATACGTAAAATCCCTGAAGATAGGGATTTTATGTAAGGATGGAAGGATTGAAGGATGTTATAGGGCTGGACTTGACTCCCGTGGTGGAGAATGGCCTTGTGACGGTGCAAACCTCTTTACACCATTTTTATTTCTTTTTCCATCTATCATTTTCAAATATTTAAATTATGTATGTCACTCATTCTTCGATTTCCCTCATTTTTCATCCACTACTACTTTACCCTTTGACCAGATCTGACTTTTTACCTGCTTCTCCGTTTTTATCCAGTTTTCTGTTTTAAAGTAAATATAAATCTACAAATAAAATCACACCTGATGTCGTTCCAGAGTTTATTTATTAATTATAAAAGTTATAAAACGTTCCACTGGCGCCCAACGTGGGGCGTTAGTGAGACCAAAGGGCATAACTTTAAATTGGTACCCTTCCTGCGATGCAGGAACAGACCCGTTCCCCAACAGTGGGGACATACATGGGTTGATATCGAAGAGCTAGTCACTTCGAACCAAGGCAGCAGCGCGCGCTATCTGCAAACAAAACAAATGGAGTACCTCCCCGGGACAGACCGACAGACAAGCGATAAGGCGAACGAATGTGCTAACCGTTCGCCTGCTATCGGCCGCTATCGGCCCTGATAGATCGGTGCGTGTTACAGCACCGCTGTTGCCATTACTCTAAAGCTTAGCAGCGCCTTAAGTGGGCTTGCGAAAGAGTTTGCGGAGCGTTTAGTTTCTGAAACGCTGGCTGATTCTGTTTCGTAAGTCATAAGCATTTATCGCAACAGAAAAAGTGTAAATACCTACCTCTATACGTAATACAGAGAATAATTGTAAAGAGGTTCAAAATTTCACTGATTCCGGTGAGTCGCTCATTAGCTCAGTTAGAAAGAGCGCTGGCACGGATAGCCAGAGGTCGCGAATCCCGGCATGGGTGGAATCTTTAGCCTCTAAATAGGTTTTTTAAGATAAAAACTAAAGTTAGCCTTTAAACATAGAGAGTGAGAGACTGTAATTCGAAAGCAAATATGTTCTGCCGTCGACCGTCCGACAGTTGTCGTTAGGCAATCACATAGATATTTCTTAAGCTAAGAGTATAGACGGTGGCCTTATCACTAAAAGTGATCTCTTCCAGACAATCTATGGATGGACTGGATAGACAATAAATAATAAATATTATTAACATTAATGACTGAAATTAAACAGCGAAAGATCTTGATTTTGTGTCTCAAGATAATGTCTTAAGATGTTCTTGATAATGTGATTGAACCAAACTAAATTTATTAAATGCAAAGATTGATTAATTTTGTCAGTAACAAGGGTGTTAAATTTTTTATTTAAAAATACTGATTCATATTTTGTAGTAGACAAAAAAAAAACCAGAGGTCGCGGGTTCGAGTCCAGAAATGGATGGAATTTTTAGCCTCTAAATAAGTTTTTCACAAAATAAAAGTTTTTTCAAATTCATGATTATGTTTCTAATTTTAATTGCTACAAAAATAAACCTAGAGGTCATAACTTGAGCAACGTAATAATTTACGCGTATCACCGTAACAAACAGCCCAGCGTTCCGCCAAACATTTTTCCCTTAATCTCTACAAAGGGCCCAGAGTGTCGGATCACCTTGTAACCATTAATTGAGTGAGACACCGGGCCGCGACCATGCGTCACCATTGTCCACTGACACTCTGACAGCGTCCCACTGTGCATTTAATTTATGAGCCAACTTGACACGGCGCGGCGCACTAGCCACTCTTTGTGACAGTGCCCGCACACTGGCGCGTTTCTATGAAGCTGCGGGGCATAATTTATTATTATGTATAACATTGGACGGTGATTTCCTTGCGGAGCCACGGTTATTAGTAGCCATTCGGTTTACTTCTCGTTTTGAGGCTAAATTTGGATGTTTTATTTTGGAAACTGTTCTCGTGGCCTAGCCGAACCGAGTGATTAGAATCATTTACTTGAGTAAAGCAAAAACAGGCGCGGTCAGGTGCAGGATGTGTGACCGTCCCGTGACTACCGCTAGTGGCATTTTTTCCCAGCGCTTCCGTGCTTTGCAAAGCACGCTTATCCGTTGGTGCCGGCTGCCATGTAATGGCAGTCGTTAAGCCATGTCAGAGGCCTTATGGGCGAGTTAATAACTTCTGACAGTAAGGCCCGCCACTGTCTTACAATCCTCCACCAACCCAGACTTAGCCCCCGTGGTGGAGTGGCCTTACCTTGCTCCGATGCAGGAAGAGACCCGTGCCCCAGCAGTGGGGACATACTTGGGTTGATATCGAATATGCTTGACGACTCGAGTTGTGTCCTCTAATCTCACAAGTCACATCATTCGATAGTTTACATTTCAGGGCCAGAAAACACGCTATTCGTGACGTCATTCTAACTTCAGTGCTAAAAATGCTTGCCCTTTCATAAAACACCTCTTATCACGAGTCTAACAATCGAAAAAGTAAAAAAAAAGATATAAACCAAAAGCCGTACTTTATCAATTCGGAATAGACCTAATTGAATGAGAAAAATACCGATAAATTCAGACAAAACACGCTGTAACCTTGACACTAATCGGAATTAAATCCACAAATCACTGAGGGCTTTGTCACTGGGCTAAGCCACCGTATCAATTGGCGATCAATTGCTTATTATAAATTATTAACGCGCAAAAAAGCTTTTTTGTGTGAGCCCAACACCTGCCTTTTTTTGCTCTCAACATATGTCAATGCTTTTGGCCTGTGGACTCGTCCATATACTTTTGTAGACCCAGTGTATTATTTCTTAGAATATTTTCGGGGCTTAATCGAGTAGTAATTTATTGCTCGACGTTTCGACGACGTTACAGTCGTCGTGGTCACGAGAAGACTGATAGCTGGCACGCGTTCGCATCTTCGACTAATAAGGTTTCAGACTACTCTCAATCAGCCATCATAAGGCACATTACAATATTCTACCAATGTGTCCGCGAAAGTTTAAAATATGTTATATTATTTCTTGAAAGTGAAACGTGGATTTTATTTATGGTTTACACAAGAAGAAAGATAGATAAATAAATTAATCCGATATCAACCCTTTTATATCCCCACTGCTGGGGCAAGGGTCTCTTCCTGCATAGCAGGAAGGTTAGGCTATACTCCACCACGGGGGTCAAGTCCGGGTAAGACAATGGCGGGCCTTACTGTCAGAAGTCATCAAGCCGCCCATAAGGCATCTGACATGGCTTAACGACTGCTATTACATGACAGCCGGAACCAAGGACTTAACGTGCTTTGCGAACAATGGAAGCGCTCGAAAAAATATATCTATCCATCGCGGGAAGGTCATGCATCCTACACATGATCGCGCCTGTTGTTGCTAACTCAAGTGATGGATTCTAATCACTCGGTTGGACTAGGCCACGAGTGTTTCACTAGGCCACGAGCTACGAGTGCGACTGCTGAATGTCAGTGCACAATCAAAAACGTAAGCGGCTGCCTTCAGGCCGTAGTGTAGTGGAAAAAAGGTAGTGTAAGTCAAGTCATCATTATAGTTAGAATATTTTCAGGGCTTAATCGCGTAGTAATTTATTGCTAGTTCACCTCGACGTTTCGACTACGTTACAGTCATCGTGGTCACGAGATGACTGATGGCTGGCACCCGTTCGCATCTTCGGCTGATCAGGTTTCAGACTACCCTCAATCAGTCATCACAAGTCACTATTAGGGTTGCGACACACTACACTAGCCAGGCAAAACCGCTGGGTACAGTGAGTCTCCACAGCTCTCGCCTGCCGACGACAAAAGAGCCCGAACGCTGCGCAGTGACAACGCTATTTATCAACTGCTCTGGCCTTTTGAGACGCGTAATATATTGGCGCATTACGGCATAATAGCCAATCCTGTTCGCAATTTATCATGTTTTACAATACCGCAAACTTTCGACGTAGACCTTATTAAGAGAGCAACTGGAGTTAGTTTGCGCCGACAGGTTGGGTTTCTGAGTCTTACTGGTCTCTCGGAGAGACGTGTCGGTTTTTGTTGTGTGGCTGGATCTATTTGAGTTATCTGTTAAGTAAGACAGGTTTAAAATGTAATTTATTTAAAAAACGGTCATGTACTAGCTGGACTGAAATATATTGGTCTAACGTAGCAAAAAAATATTTTTATTCATTCAGTTTGGAACTCTTTCAGAAGCGCCTGTAAAGTCAAGTTTTTATCACTTATTTTAATAGCAAAGTAACTGCACTATAATAACATTAAATATGACACTGGTTTGATGTGATTTTTGTAGTTTAAAATCTATTAATTTTTTTGTTGTTTCTCGTTGAAACAGTAAACGTCGTAGCAATACAATAAGATTTAGCGAGTAAGCAATACCCTAGTACAATATTTGTTTTTTTTTATTATTCATTGTTGCGCAATCTGTCGTCATAATTTATATTCGGCTTTAAACTCTCTATCTATTATCGCACGCGAACTGTGAAGGATAAAGGATAAAAAAACTCGCGGCTTGGTTGGCTCATGACAAGTCAGGATAGTAAAGATGCAACATCAACAAAAAGACAATGTCCCAGGTACTGCAATGACCGAGTGGTCCCTTCATCCATCTAGTGTGAGTGAAGGTGAAGGACGGCCGCGGTGGATTTTGAATTGAGGCTTGAACGAAGCTTAGTTTACGCAAATAAAAAACAAAGTTTAATAAAAATCATGCAGCGTGTCACAGCGGCGTGATAAACCTAATACTGAAGGTGAATCGCGATGCTAATATATCAAATATGTAAAAATCTAAAAACCTATTTAGAGGCTAAAAATTTAACCCATGCCGGGATTCGGACCCGCAACCTCTGGCTATCCGTGCCAGAAAAAATCTCGTATTCTTTATTGAACTCCGCCGAAGCGGCTTTACAGATTTTCATGATTTTTTTTTGTACGTTTGGTGGGTCTGACATTGGGTTGTAGGCTAATTAGACGGCCTCGGTGGCGCAGCGGTTTGGCACGCTGACTGTAAAACCGAAGGTCTCGGGTTCGATCCCCGGCCGGATCAAACTAGGAAGCGAACTTTTCTAGTTTGTCTCGGGTCTTGGATGTTAACTATGTAATTAAATCTATCGTCGAGTTAGCACCTATAATACAAGTCATTTAGTTGTACTTAGTATAGCGCTAACGAGATAATTCTGTGTAATATGTCCATGAATATTTATTTATTATTTACTGGAATCATCTCATTACAAAAATGCAAAGGCCAATGTCTACCTATTACGGTCAAAGAGATAGGTAATACCTTTTATCTGTCAGGCAGACATACAGACATCGTGGGCGGGAGGCATCGTGAGTGAGTTCTACGCTAATTCAAGCAAACGATTAACCAAAATTACGCGAGAATAGAGGCTAAACTCAGCACGATGGTAATGAAGAGATTTTGGTTTGGTCTGGATTCAAATTGAGTACAGAAGAAGAAGCTATACTGAGCATGATGTCATAGCGGACTACAGTGCACGCGCGTTAACATAAGTATTATTAAAATGCTCGACAGGTGGCTTGACCAAAAGCGTTTGAAATCGCATGGTCTCATTTCGTTTTCGTTGGCGGGTGACGCTGTGATGTGAGTCGGACTTCTATGGACTTAAGCTTTAGTCAAATTAACAATAGTTACAAAAATTATATATATTTGCTCTTGCGCGTATGTCACAAGCTCATTCTGAGTTTGGTCAAGCTATTTGCCGTAAAGTATACTAGTATACTAATCCAACAACATAATAAGCTAGTGACTAGTATTTTCTAAGGTTAACACGAGCAGTAGACATAATTAAAACTGTTTTTATACGGATTTATGCTCGTTTATTACATTTTTTACAATTTTCCAACGTTTCGGCACTTTTATGCGGGACGACGGCACCTGAAAAAATGCCGAAACATTGGAAAATTGTAAAAAATTTAATAAACTAGCATAAATCCGTATAAAAACAGTTTTAATTAAGCTAGTGACTACTAAAAAAACCCAATTCACAGATACACCTTGTCGGTTTTGGCGGATGGGAGACATTATGTTGTATGTATCTTTTTCTTACTTTAAATTAATAAAAAAGAACAGTTTTTGCTGTGTAAAAATCGCGTATCTCAAATAAAATTGAGATGCGTAAAAAGAAAAAAAAACTGCTGCAGTAAATATCTATGTTGGTTCAACAAAGAGGATTGCAAAACGCCACTCGGCGAAGTCAATTTTGTTTCGAGCACGGCGGTAATGAGTACTACGATTCTAATCTCCTTTAGGAGGAAATGGCAGCAATAAAAAGACATTGCCTTTAATGTAGGTTTATAGGTGTGTCTAGGATAGTGTAAATGGGCGCGCTATCGCGATTATAAGTAACGCAATGCAATTCATAAAACCACAAGTCAATATCGCTAGTTAATCATTATATTTGTGCAACTATTAGTCCCGTTTATATTGGAGTATGTCTGTTTCCTAGAGAGGTAAGTAAAAATATGTTAGACGTAAAATACACGTTTTGTTTTTCCTACAAGTCGTTCTAGAAAGTTCTATTGCAAGCCTTGCTAAAGTCGCTGCAAATATTCACTAAAAGAAAATAATTGTTCGAATACCGTACCAATATTTTTGTTACATCCATTTGTGAAATTATAGAAGCAATTCCATAAGCTTCGTTTACTTTATTTACAAATTCAAGGAGAAAAAACAACATAGACACACTAGTTATGAACTAAACTGGTCTGATTGCGATCATTTATTGGGTGAATTTTAATTAATTTTATTCCCGACGTTTCGGCAACGTTGCAAATGCCGCGATCACGGGAAGACTCAAGTGGCGAGTACAGTCAATTATGAAAGGGTGGGTGTCGACCTTCTCAAGACACTTTTTTTATATATAATAAGTAGCTGACACCGCTAACGTTTTTTCTCATATTTATTAGCCTACCACCCATTTTCAGACCCAACAAACGTACACCAAAAAATATAAAAATCTGTAAAGCCGCTTCGGCGGAGTTCGATAACAAATACGAGATTTTTACATATTAGATGTAGGAGCATCGCGATTCAGCTTCAGTATTAGGTTTATCACGCCGCTGTGACACGCTGCATGATTTTTATAAAACCATGTTTTCTATTTGCGTAAACTAAGCTTCGTTTAAGAATTCTGTACAAACTGCAAGGAAATCATTCGACGAACCTTCTGGAAGCATGTAGAGTGTGCTACTAGGTATAATAATCGCTGATGAGTCGTCGTCTTTAGAGGCGTGTTTGAACAGTAATATAGTGACAAATAAACCGACTTGATAGCGCGCCATAATATTTATTATTTGAACATGACTGCCGCAACCAGAGAGCTAGGAACGCGGACGATAGCAAATTATAACTTTTTTTAAGAACCTATTTAGAGGCTAAAGATTCCACCCATGCCGGGACTCGAACCCGCGATCTCTGGCCGGTTAGCCAGAGATCGCGGGTTCGAGTGCCGTCATAAGTGGATTTTTTAGACTCTAAATAGGTTTTTAAAATTGTCCTTAGCACGGGTTAGTGCATTAAGGGCTGATTTTTCACTAGTCAGATAACTTTTATCTGAGGAATAAAAATTGTGGTTTGACATAATTTTCATAAATGAGCTGAATGTATGAAAATTATGGAAACTATTGAAAAATCAGCCCTAAAAAGAATATAATCAAATTGTAACTTTTTTGTAATTCCTGGTATTTTTTTATGTAGTCTATATACGTCGCACAGGCCCTCCCTCAGAGATATATTATGTGCTTAATTACCACGCGTATTTAAAAACCTATTTAGAGGCTAAAAATTTCACCCATGCCGGGATTCGAACCCGCAACCTCTGGCTATCCGTGCCAGCGCTCTACCAATTGAGCCAATGGGCGACTCACGGCATCAGTGAAATTTCGAACCTCTTTACACTATTCTCTGTATTACGTACAGGCAGCGACATCTGACTTAAGCAAATTGCATTACTTACAGTGCATTAAAAATAAAAATAGTATTACCACGCGTATCTAACGCTGATTATCTATTTCAAGCGCCGAGGTATGTGAATATCTCAGACTCTCAGGTTTCTTCATGATTCTTAGAACCTACGTAACCTGTACGTAATACAAAGAGTATTGTAAGGAGGTCCGAAATTTCACTGATGCCGGTGAGTCGCCCATTAGTTCAGTTGGGAGAGCGCTGGCACATTTAGCCAGAGGTTGCGGGTTCGAGTCCCGACATGGGTGGAATTTTTAGCCTCTAAATAGGTTTTTCAAAAACCTATTTAGATATTGACAGCTTACTGACAGCTTAGTCGGCCTAGCCCACAGGAAAACATGTTAATACGTGCGGAGCCACGACGATTTACCAAGACGCGGATTAAGTAATAATATAAGGCCTCTAGAGTCTAATACTTACATAGTTTTGCAATATAATGATATAAGCACGACAGAGGTTGTTATTTGCCTCAATTTGGTAGTCTACAAAGCAAAAGCAGTATAATGTCATTCCAGGGGTATAACCCGCGCATATTAAATAGTCATCTCTCGCGAAGAAGATCGAATCGGGCGAGGCACTGAATTAAGTAGCACGGGTTATACCATTGCAATGCGATTGGTTACTAGACTACCGATAGTGTGAATGAAACGACCATTACCGGACTATTGAACTATTATGCATTTTAGACTCGGCCCCTGTTCTTATGCTAATATATATACTCGTATATATATATATTCTTTATTGCAAATCGTAAATTCGAAATATGATTAAATGAAATTTGTTTCAAAAGCGAACTTATATCTAACAGAGATCTCTTCCAGCCAACCTTAGCATTGGGTGTTTAAATTAAGATAGCGGTAGGAAGGGAGAAATATTTATAACTATATAAATAGGTAATAATACGATATTACACTTAGATATAAGTATATACTTATACATACAAAAATCTATTAACTATGTGATATATGTAATATTCTGAGGGTCAGTTTCTGAACTAATAAACAATATGTTAAGCTAGTGACTACTACAAAAAAAACTCAATCCACAGATATACCTTGTCGGTTTCGGCGCATGAGAGGCATTATATTGCACGTATTTTTTCTTACTTTAAGTATATAAAAAAAACTGATAATTTTGCTAAGTAAATAGTTAACTGTAGTTCCGTTCTCTTCAGAATTTCCCAGAAGACAGCGTGAAGTATTTACTTAGTGCCATTCTCAATTCAGGAACCGGCCCTAACTCTGTCATATGAAACTTATTTGGACGAAGTTTCTGTTCCTACGTGAACATTAGTAGAGCCCACTTGCCTGGGCGACTGTCAGTTCGTTATCTCGCCTCGTATTTCAACTCGCGCGCTTTTTATTTGTTTCCCAAGAAGCCGCGACTTTATCTCCCGCGCGGACTAAATTGAGGTGTGAAATGCGACCGGCTACAGTGTTGCGAGCGACCATAAAGTCGAAAATTAATGACGATATTAGTGGTATACAATTATAATTATTATACGTTATTGCAGAAGAAACATTAAATAGGACAGTACATAAGAAATAACATGTATAAAGGTGAGCTTATCTCTGTAAGAGATTTCTTCCAGCAAACCTTGGAGCGTCGGAGCAGTAGTAAAAAACGGGTCTATGTACGTCTATATAAGTAATTCTATACCATAAATGTTACCGACGTTTTCACGTGCGCTTAAGATTTAATTTTCCTATAATAATTTCTTTTTTTATGAAGCCAGTTTAAACTTTACACCGCAGGGCACAGGCCTTCTCTTACAGAGAGAACATGGGCTTAATTACCGCGCGTGCCCACCGCGTATTGGAAATGTCAAGCGGTGAGGTATTTAAACACCTCTTCAATACCTCAACATTCTCTCACGATGTTATCCTTCACATTTTTAAAAACCTATTTAGAGGCTAAAAATTTCACCCATGCCGGGATTCGAACCCGTAACCTCTGGCTATCCGTACCAGCGCTCTACCAATTGAGCCAATGGGCGACTCACGGCATCAGTGAAAT
The DNA here is from genome assembly GCA_934045075.1 of Yponomeuta sedellus. Lineage (NCBI taxonomy): Eukaryota > Metazoa > Arthropoda > Insecta > Lepidoptera > Yponomeutidae > Yponomeuta > Yponomeuta sedellus. The sequence goes on along the minus strand of OW203727.1, from coordinate 886,018 downwards.
TTCGAACCTCTTTACAATATTCTCTGTATTACGTACAGGAAGCGACATCTGACTTAAGCAAATTGCATTACTTACAGCCCCGACCACCTAATTGGCTCAATTAGTAGAGCGCTGGTTCGGATAGCCAGAGGTTACGGGTTCGAATCCCGGCATGGGTGAAATTTTTAGCCTCTAAATAGGTTTTTAAATTTGTTCCTTAGCACGGGTTAGTGCATTAAAAATAAAAATAGTGTAATTATCCTTCACACTTAGCGAGTGCTATCATATTCACATTCATTTATTCAGTTTAGGTAACAACATCGTCAATTTATATTTTAAGTACAAAAGAAAAGCAGAAGTGTAGCTTAAATTACAATAATACATAATTACAATTTCAAAATGAATACAAATTAATCTCAATGCTACTACGAGTGTAACTTCTCAAATAAATATAACTTAGTATACAAAGTAACTTAGAAGATAATTTTATGGCGCTCATGTTTGCAGTTATTTTACGTCTAATGCAATTAGCAGTTTTTTATTGGCCTTTTTGCATCTACTTAATGAGATGATTTATACAGCGTCCAGTGGTATCTTCACTCACACTAGATGGGTGAAGGGACCACTCTGACGCTGTAGTGCCTGGGTCATGGTTTTATAGATGGTGTAGGCTTAGCAGTAAGCACACTTTATTAAACCTCTTGAAGACACTTTTGTGCAATGAAGAGTTAATAATAATAAAAAAAAATGTCACTTAATTTTTTTATCTAAAAACCTATTTTTTTATGTATCTCAGCTTGGTACAACAACAACATTTAACTTCGTCAAACTGTACTTTTTTGTTAGAAAAATAGATGAAATACAAGTTGTCTTAATACCTGTAGAACGGAATAGGTATAAGAAAATTGTGGTTGCACCTCAAAGAAGTATTGCGGCTGGCTACCGGGTTTCAAAAGAATATTAACAATTTTTATTTATTTTATTTTGTTTATTTGGATTACTCACAGCTTGTATATCAGTACATTCAATTGGAGATATGACACAACTTAAGTCTAAATACACAGGCTACTTACGAGTTATCACGACATGCAAATAAAAAGTGCCTTTTGTAAGTAGAAGCGACTTAAAATATAAACTTAAAATACGTAGATATACATAATCATGTTAAGGCTTGCTATGTCCGTCAGTCAGCACAATTCCTTTAATTTTGAATATACTGTCTGAAAATACGTCAAATGTATTGCTAAAGTGATTGAGTACTTTGCATAACCTAGGAACGGTGGAGTTGGCGCCAAGTACAGTCTTGCGGAGGGGAGGAGAAAAAAGTGTGACACGTTTACGAGGATAATTATGGGGAACTCTCAGATTAAATTTAGATAGTAAGCTAGGGCAATTGATTTTGTTATTTAAGATTTTGTATGCAAATGACATATCCAGCAGGTCGTATCTCTGATTCAAAGAACTAAGTTTGAAGTAATCAAGCCTTGCCTTGTACGATTTTACTTTCTTAGCTATCCCTGCTGAGTATGCCATATGCCACATGAATCTTTTTTGAATCCTCTCTATACGTAACATGTGTGTTGCATAGTGGGGGCGCCATACAACACTGGCGTATTCCAAAATACTACGCACTAGACAATTGTATAGAATTATCTTAGTTTTTTGGTTTTGAAACATTTTTGTGTTTCGTAGTACAAATCCTAACATTCTGTTCCCCTTTTTCACCACGTTTTCAATTTGGGGTATGAAGGTTAGTTTTCGGTCAAATAATATCCCCAGATCTCTGATGACTTCGAGTTCCTGCAATTCTATGTTCTCTATGTTGTATCTGGTAGCTATTAGGTTATATTTGCGAGTGAATTTAACCTGATAACACTTTTTAGCATTCAATTTCATTCCATTAGATTGGCACCATTTAACTAGTCTCTTCAGATCGTCCTGTATCAGTTTTGCATCTTCTATTGAACGAACCACTCTTGCAATTTTGAGATCATCAGCGTACAAAAAGGGGATGGTGTGGTTAAAGCAGAGGGGTAAGTCATTTACAAATAAGTTGAACAAGACCGGGCCCAAATGTGAACCCTGAGGAACGCCCGACTTTATTTGTTTATCTGGCGATCTAAACCCATTGACCACAACATAAAAATAGCGATTCTTTAAGTACGACTCAAGCCAGGATAGCACTGATCCATCAAAACCAAACGATCGAAGTTTATGAAGTAGGATACTGTGCGAGACTTTATCAAATGCCTTACAAAAATCGGTGTAAATAACATCTGCTTGCTGCCTATCATCTATTGCTTGTGTCACATATTCCAAGAAACACACCAGATTGGTAGACGTTGATCTAGCTTCTATGAACCCATGCTGATGCTCCGTTATCATTTGTTTACAGTAACCCTGTATGTGTGGACAAATTATAGATTCCAGAATTTTTGCAAATATACACAAGAGGGATATTGGTCGGTACTGATGTACAGAGTTACGATTACCGTCCTTGTATATAGGTACGACCTTAGCTAATTTCCATTTTTTTGGGAATATACCACTCGACAAAGATTGATTAAATATAATATGCAGTGGTTCAATGATGCTAGTCGCACATGTCTTTATGAATAACGGTGGTAAGTCATCCGGACCAGGACCTTTGTTGGTATTTAGATATTTCAATTTACCCATAATTGATTCGCGAGAGATTTCAAATGAACTAAATATATCGTTTGCTGTGTTAGAATCGTCTGGGGAAAACGCGTCATGCGCTGTATTTTATGGAGTTATAAAGTTAAACCTTGCACAACTGCCAAGTAGATACTAATAATTTCATAAAAGTTTTACTTTCCAGTTAATAATTAGTTGAATTCTGAATCAGCTGAACTAAACGCTATATGCGTGCAGACCAATATATTTATATTTATTACATTTTTATGTACTAAATGGTAAGTGATCTGTCAGGATCGTGGCAAGTGGTACTCGCTGGTCTCTGCCTACCCCTTTGGAATACAGGCTTGAGGTTATGTATGTATGTAAATAGTACGTGTTTTATGCTATTGCCTTATGGATCGCAATGCGCCGTCGACAAATCCATTGCTAAGTGACACGTAATGATAATGTCAATTCCGTAAACATTCACAGCTCCCCGCGCGAATGTTCAAACAGTAACCTACTGGATATTGAGGGCAACTGCTACTACAAAACCCATATTAATTCAGATACAACAGCCAAAAAATGTATGTTTTAGTGGATTAAATATAAGGTTGAAATTAGCTTGGGTAGAGATGGTAGTTGTGACGTTTTGGAAACGAGAAACTGGTGACAAAGCACCATCCATCATCGGTAAATGATCGATGACTGTTGCTCAAATATTAGAGTTTTTAGGTTCACTCGTATCAAGCGCGGTGGCAGAAAATTATTGATGTTTCCATTCCGGTCGCGAATTTATGAGAAGATAAGTAGCATAATGGATTAGTCATCGCTTGGAATGTAGGATTAATCATTGAGAATAAGTTAGGACAGGAATGTATAAATATGGAGAACGAGCCATAACTACAATAAGCTCAATAAACATTATGATGATATCGATATTTTCGTATCCAGCGCCAGTACGATTAGAAGACTCCTTACACAACAACACTTCCAGAAATTCGAAATAACTAGTAAACCGCACACCTAGCCCTACATAAAACTCTGTATATGTATATACTTCTTTCTTCTTGTTCTTTCTCAAAAGTTTTGAAAAATGTCAAGTGTCGTCACTTGACATTTTTTGACAGACATGGATCTAACCCCCGATTTCATAAAAGAAGAAGCAAAAACAGTTTTGGAAAATCTATTACCGCCGAACTCGAAAGAAATGGTTCTAATTTTACTATTAGTTTTAATTAAATACACATGTTTCTCTTTAATAAATTTTCATAGAAACCTGCTTTCTTGTTTTTTTTTACTTACCTCACAATCGATATGTAAAGCAGAGTTTTTACCTCGGGTGTAAGCATCAATTGCAAACTCAGGATAATTAGCGCCCTCGCAGCGCTCGGGCGCCAAAAACCTCATACGCAATAGATGTCATACATCCCAAGGGATGTATGACATCTATTGGATTGTTAACCAAGGTTAACAATCTACTATTATTCGTCACAATCATATTATCTCACACTTTAAAAATATCATCCTTTATTAGGGTTAAGGAAGGTAGGTACTCTACCCTAAAAAAATGGTTTATCCTACTGTCCTGTTGGCGTGAATAATATGTACACAGAGCAAATAGATGATTAATAAACAGCGTTCTAGTAAGTACCGTGTCTCAGTTAAGACGCAGGCAGGCAGGCAGGCAGGCAGGCAGGCAGGCAGGCAGGCAGGCAGGCAGGCAGGCAGGCAGGCAGGCAGGCAGGCAGGCAGGCAGGCAGGCAGGCAGGCAGGCAGGCAGGCAGGCAGGCAGGCAGGCAGGCAGGCAGGCAGGCAGGCAGGCAGGCAGGCAGGCAGGCAGGCAGGCAGGCAGGCAGGCTGGCAGGCAGGCAGACGAAGAGAGGTGACCAAATTCAAGGCTTAAAAATCTAGGGTACCTAAATGGTCATTTCCAGGCCCTCACAGAGGTTTTCAGATTATAGTACATATTGAGATTCAGATTATTATTTTATTCGATATCAACCCTTGTACGTCCCCACTGAGCAGATGCACGGGTCTGCTCCTGCATCACAGAAGGTTAGGCCATACTCCAGCACGGGGACCAAGTCGGGTTGGTGGAGGATTGTAAGGCAGTGGCGGGCCTTAATGTCAGAAGATATCAAGCCACCCACAAGGCCGCTGACATAGCTTAACGACTGCAATAACATGACAGCCGGCACCAACAGCTTAGCGTGCCTAGAGAAGGCCATCCATCCTTCACCTGATCGCGCTTGTTGTTGCTTAACTTCAAGTGATTGATTGCAATCACTCGGTTCGACCAGGCCACAAGCGCTTCGCGTAATTACTTATTGACTTGTTATTTGCTATTGAATTACATTTTAACAATGATAAAACCCAAAATGTTGCTTGTTATCTTGGCACATAAGACATGTTAACAGGAACTATCCTACATACAGCCTTTTAACAAAATCTTTAAACGATTTTTTTTATTAAAACACAACACAGGTTGTATTTATGTTAATTTACCTGTCAAATCATACTTATGACTAATAAAATAACAGTAAGAATAAATCTTCTAAAATGAAATCAAACGAGACAAACAATTTCGTAACATATGGACTAGTGGAATTTTTCAAACAAAAGTCAACATGTAGTGCCAGGATGTTTTTCAGTCGTCAACCGAAGCGGCGGGCAAAACCTAGTAATTTTCCACATTTCAACCGTCACGCAGGGAAAATCCTCGAATAAATTTATGAAGCATAAACAGAAATGAGCCGAGCATTTAGTATTTATATCCGAATTATCTGTTCAAATTACTCACGCGGGCTTATGATGACAGGGGACAAACAGTAGTGGAGTTAATCGCGCCGCCACCTGACGGAAAACTAGAGCTGCCTGGAAGCGCATAGAAGTTCCTTTGCGAACTAAGCTTCATTTTTGTGAATAAATGTCTAATTTCTCCATCTTCTTCTGGCTATATTAAGTAGTCCACACGGGACATAGTTCTCCCCTAATGAGCGCCATAGCGCCCTGTCTTCAGCTTGCCGCATCCAGCATCAGCCGGCAGTTTTTCGCAGATCGTCATCCCACCTGGTCGGAGGGCGTCCTACACTACGTTTGTCGAGTCGCGGTCTCCACTCAAGAACACGTTTACTCCAACGGTTGTCTCATTTATAAAAGTACGATTCCTTGAATTTTTCAATGGGCGGCTTGATAACTTCTGACAGTAAGGCCCGCCACTGTCTTACAATCCTCCACTAATCCGGACTTGGCCCCCGTAGTTGAGTATGGCATAACCTTCCTGCGATGCAGGAAGATGTGCTCCAGCGGTGGGGACTTACAAGGGTTGATATCGGAAACGCCGATTAAAATAGTTCGTTTATTTTCTCAATCCATAATATTCAAGTCCAGCAAATAGTTACAAATGATAGATGCGATAGTACAATTACGGTTAACATGTTTTAACTAGAGTTCTTCTTCTTCAGACTATATTAGTCCACTCCCTCCCCTAATGAGCGCCATGAGGCTGTAAGGAGTGCTTTAGAGTAACAAAGTGGGCTGCTTTTCGAAAAGGCTGGGTAAAATACTGAAGGAAGGGCATTTGCCCAGCAGCCCGCCGTATCTTCATCACTAACATCTGCCCACTGTTGCCCACTAGATCTCAGGCATTTTCCCCCAAATACCAACAACCGGTAAAGGAAAGGACTTTCGGTAGGAAAGGACTGGATTCGAAAAGCCCAAGACCGAAATAAATGGCGTGTATTAGAAGAGACCTACACTCAGCATTGGGTGGCTATGGGTTGAAGAAGAAGAAGACCAACAACCGGCATTACGTTACAACACAAACTAACCAAAACATAACATGAGAAAAGGATATTCTTTATACACCAAGAAAAAACATATTTTTAGGTGTAATTTTTTTGACGACCTTGGTGGCGCAGCGGTTTGGCACGCTGACTGTAAAACCGAAGGTCTCGGGTTCGATCCCCGGCCGGGTCAATCTAGGAAACGAACTTTTCTAGTGTGTCTCGGGTCTTGGATGTTATCTATGTATTTAATGTGTTAAATCTATCGTCGAGTTAGCACCTATAACACAAGTCATTTAGTTGTACTTAGTATAGGGCTAACGAGATCTGTGTAATATGTCCATGAATATTTATTTATTATTTATTTATTTATTTATTTATTTATTTTAATTAATATTATGGAAAGAAATTAATTATTATTTACAGAAATAAAACTGAATAATGTATTTTATTTATCTACGTGTTACCTCATGGCATTGCCTCTTTGCCACGTCAATTAAGTACGTAGCCCATTTGTCCTAATTGAAATGATGATGATGATTGGCCTTTTTGCTTCTACGTAATGAGAAGATTTATACAGCGTCCAGTGGTATCCTAATTGAAATAAGTGTAACATTTAAAAACGTTCCCGGACTTGTCACAATATAGAATCTTCGATTATTTTTCACACTGAGAAATTTTATTTTATATTTTATACCACATATCTGAGCCGCAGGTCTTCTTGGTTAAATGAAAATGCAAGAATTTCCTCTTTTTGGCTATAATTAGAAAATAAATATAAAAAAAATCGATTCGCTCAGTTGCGAGTTTTAAAAACACAGTTCTTTTCTCAAAGGTCTGTCTGGTTATAGATAATCTTCGAAATATTTTTTTTCATCGTGCATCATTAATTTATATTATCTTCATAGTAAGAATACCCTAATTGTTAACTTTTGTATTGTACTGCTTTTAACGTACACATGTCTAAGCTACATACGTACTATATTGAAAGTGAAGAGCACTGTTGCCTGAGATACAGGTCTAGAACCTAGTTCAGGCACAGAAGATAATTGTTTACATGCAAATATTGTCAGTAATACGCCTAAAATGTAAACATCTTGTATTAATTTTGAAAGAAATAAAAATAAAGATAATCTTCACTTCTTAAGGTAAGTAATCTGACCATTTACTAATACTATTCAGGCGAAGATTTTTATGCCCAATATCTACAGGAAACTTCTGTCCTTCTCTACTCAATATTTCGAGCAAATAGAGGCGCGTTTGTAAATACGCATTCGTCACTCGGCACTCCGCGTTAACATAATATTTGCTCGGCATTTAGTGCTATCACCGAATTGTGGTGCTGTTTGCTAAGCACTTTTATTTGCTCATTTTAAACGTGGGGTAAGCTTAATTTATTACGAGCTCAAGAAGCAAACACTTTCTACGTGTGTTTTTATTTTATTTAGAGCATGTCTGCAGTGGAACGTCAGAATTGTATCTAATCTGGGTATTGTTTCAATTTAAGGACCTCTGTGGCGCAACGGTAGCGCATGTCTACCATGCAAGAGGTCCCGGGTTCGAACCCCGGCTGGGGACAAAAAAAACCCAGGTCTTGGAAGTTTACATGTTTGTGATGTCGCTGTTTCTGGTTCTCACGACACAGGGTATCCTAGTGTGAGGCCAGAAGCAATGTATGTGCCTGTATGTAAATGTTATGTTAACTATAATCACTACTTCATGTAGATTTCAAGATTCTGTAACCCAAATAAAGTGTTCCCTATCTATCTGTCTATCTAAACGTCTTACCCTCGATTTGCAGCTATTACGCTATTGTTAACAAATTGTCGGTTTTATCTTTAATGCACTTTAGTTAACTATTAACAGTAGTTTCAAAGTGAATTTGTACCCACAGCTATATCACTGCATCTGCTTACTTACCATAAGACAAACCACAAGTTGACAGGAAGAAGATGCTACTTAGTTGTTGCCGACCGGCCAATCAACCTTTTTAAGTATTTTACTTTTTGATAGCGAAAATGGGACAATGTCATTGTAAAGCAAAAAAAAGACAAATTAAAAGATTGCTACAAGATATTCGCGTTTTCTCAATTTTACGTGCATTCGTTTCATTAGCATTAAGTATGCCTTTGTATCAAAAACTTTTATTTTGGCACAAAACACAGCCACAACAAATTTTATGAAAAGCAATCTAAATTCTCTTAGATAGTATGCCCTACCTTATTCCAGTGGCAAAGCACACTTATCTCAATCCAAAACCATTAAGTCCTAAACAAAACACCTCCGCGGAAGAGATTTGTTCCTGCCGCTTTCGCCCCCCGGGCTTTGAAGGGGTGGGCAGAGGCACCCCCTTGACGATGAAAGATGACCTTAGCGCGCAGTGATTAACGACTGCGCCATTCATCATCCGACCTACAGCCACCAGATAACCTTGACACCTGTCTTAGAATCCTTGGACCTTCACGCCTGGTGTTAGAAGCTGATTTCGCCTGGCTTTAGACCAGTAAGTAGGACGGAGGACTGGTCGAAGGGTAATTCGGAGCGACGCCACGTCACGTTATGACATCTGACGTCACGTTCGTGACGTGTTTGATTGACGGCACTAATTTTTGTATTTTTAATCGAGAATGAGTGAGATATTTTTTTGGGAAATTAAAGCGGTTGATCGAACAGTTTATTACATTTTAGATCTCGATTCAATTATTCGTGTTATTGCGGTAATGAAATTATCTCACTGCCTCACTTACATCCCTGTCTCACTTACATACAAGAGAAATTTAAAAGTTCGTGTTTTTCTCGAAAAAAAAACTTTTTTTTACTTGACAAGTTTTATTCGGTAGAGTGAAGACAGGTGAACAAAGAAATGTACGTAATACAGAGAATATTGTAAAGAGGTTCGAAATTTCACTGATGCCGTGAGTCGCCCATTGGCTCAATTGGTAGAGCGCTGGTACGGATAGCCAGAGGTTGCGGGTTCGAATCCCGGCATGGGTGAAATTTTTAGCCTCTAAATAGGTTTTTCAAAGAAATGTATTTTTTTCACCACCACGACCGCCACAAGACTTTTACCAATATTATTATTTAGGAAAACCAGTGAAGTTTACATAGATATTACATAACTAGCTGGAAATATTCTAGAAAAAGAATTAGCGAAAACGCATTCAGCGATTCATTTTTATCACAAATAATGAGATATTTGCTGTTTACGTTACTTCAGACTCAAAATAACAAATTAACAGTGAATTGAGAGTTTAGTAAAACTGTAAGAGAATGTTACACACAACCTAATGAGCATAAAGTTTTCTCAGTTAGTTGTTTTAAATATCATACCATAGAAATAATAACTCCATCTCTAGAAAATATTATTAATTACACTATTTTTTTTATTTTTAATGCACTAACCCGTGCTAAGGAACAAATTTAAAACCCTATTTAGAGGCTAAAAATTTCACCCATGCCGGGATTCGAACCCGCAACCTCTGGCTATCCGTACCAGCGCTCTACCAATTGAGCCAATGGGCGACTCACGGCATCAGTGAAATTTCGAACCTCTTTACAATATTCTCTGTATTACGTACAGGCAGCGACATCTGACTTAAGCAAATTGCATTACTTACAGCCCCGAAAGTAGGTAGTCGGGGATCAGAGAATATTGTAAAGAGGTTCGAAATTTCACTGATGCCGTGAGTCGCCCATTGGCTCAATTGGTAGAGCGCTGGTACGGATAGCCAGAGGTTGCGGGTTCGAATCCCGGCATGGGTGAAATTTTTAGCCTCTAAATAGGGTTTTAAATTTGTTCCTTAGCACGGGTTAGTGCATTAAAAATAAAAAAAATAGTGTAATCATGTGGGTACAGTGATATCGTTCCGATGTTAAACCTAACTGCAAAGTAGGTAGTCGGGGCTGTAAGTAATGCAATTTGCTTAAGTCAGATGTCGCTGCCTGTACGTAATACAGAGAATATTGTAAAGAGGTTCGAAATTTCACTGATGCCGTGAGTCGCCCATTGGCTCAATTGGTAGAGCGCTGGTACGGATAGCCAGAGGTTGCGGGTTCGAATCCCGGCATGGGTGAAATTTTTAGCCTCTAAATAGGGTTTTAAATATTATTAAGTAAATTTTATGAAGCACTCGTGAGCTAATTGAACTGAGTGATTGGAATCAGTCATTGAGTTAAGCAACAACAGATGCAATCAGGTGCTGGATGAGTGACCGTCCCGTGACGTCTTCGTCATCTTCCGTGCTTCGCAAGGCATGTGCAGCCGTTGGTGCCGGCTGTCATGTACTAGCAGTCGTTACGCCATGTCAGAGGTCTTATGGGCGGCTTGATAACTTCTGATAGTAAGGCCCACTGTCTTTAATCATCCAACAACTCGGAACCCGTGGTGGAGTATGTATGGCGTAACCTGTCAAGCAAATACAAGAGTTCGAAGCGCTCGTGGCCTAGGCGAACCGAGTGATTGGAATCAATCACTTGGTTAAGCAACAACAGGCGCGGTCAGGTACAGGATGGGTGAGCGTCCCGTGACTACCGCTAGTGGCATTTTTCCGAGCGCTTCCGTGCTTCGCAAGGCACGTTAAGCCGTTGGTGCCGGCTGTCATATAATAGCAGTCGTTAAGCCGTGTCAGGGGCCTTGATAACTTCTGACAGTAAGGCCCGCCACTGACTTACAATCCTCCACCAACCCGGACTTGGCCCCCGTGGTGGAGTATGGCCTAATCTGCCTGCGATGCAGGAAGAGACCCGTGCCCCAGCAATGGGGACAGACAAGGGTTGATAACGATCCGTAGTTTTGTAACAATTGTCACGTCCGCATGTATATGGTTTAACACTAAGCAGCAATAAGTAATATTATATGTAAACAACTTCACATCACAAGCTAGACATTAGCAAACAAGACTTGCCTTATCAGCCCCTGTGCTGAAATCCGCATCTCAATTCAATTAAACAGCATCGAGTTACCGCGGGCCCTGCCTGTGCCTTGACGATGACTGATGAGCCCTTCGGAAGCGTATTTGCAAACCCTATCAGGAGAACATAAACCACTTGTCAAGATAAGTTGTTTTTCATAAGTGTAATCGCGATTGTTTAGCAAGTAATTGTATTTAGCCTGATGCAAAATTTTTGTAAGCATTTTTTCTTCCCGTTTCCATGATGTTCCCTTGTTGACAATTTGCTGTTAGCTGTCCTAAGCAAAATAATTATTTTGTGCTTAATCACCAGCATTGAAGGATTATTTCCCAGTGCAATCTAAGATGGAATATTATGCTCTTTTAATCACTATTAAGAAGGCCTGTATTTTTAAAGTGTTTTCATTTTTAAGAATAGACGATATAATTAGACGAGTTACCTTTGATATTTGACACGGCGGCAGGCATGCCTGCCGCTACGGAGTACATGCTTGAGAACGGATATGTTAATGAATACATATTATGGCTTTTTAGAATCTCAAATATCCTAACACAATATTTAACGGAGTCTTAACACAACGTTTACGAAATTATGTCTCAAATCACAAAGTTTTATAAAAACGAAATCGAAACATAGATAAAGCATAGACTTTAGGTTATACGTCGACCAAATAGGAGATGCATTAGCAAAGGGAAAAATAAAAAGTACACGAAACCGACGTGCGTGCATGCAACGATTTATATACATTGATGCAAAGAAGGCGATCTGTCGCGATCGTGGCAAGTGTCAGTCCCTGGTCTCTGTCTACCCCTCTGGGATGCAGGAGAGAGGTTATGTTATGTTTAGGTTATCTTTATAATTAACTTTGATTAAAAATTTAGTATTTTAAGACGGCCGACAGTCCTGTTATTTCAGCTGCAGTTTCGTCATACATTTTGAGCCTATCATCATAAGACATTTATGTTTGTAAGGACACAAACTTAATGCAACAGCCAAGCTAATGCTTCATGAATGTTTGTTTCCCGATTCCTCCTCGTCAAAAACCTATCTCACTTCAGTACACGAAAGTTAATCCCCACCCGACTACGAAAACACGCGTTCCAAACGCTGTGATTAACGAGTCTCGCGTCCATTCATCACTGCTGACGCGCGGTATGACATATTGCGTACGAAGCGTCGACTTGGTAATGTAGCACTTGCCCCCACGCTCCGTGGCTGGTGCGGGAAAAGATGAGGTCAGTTTCGTAAAGGAAAAGCTTCTCTCTTCACTTCAATCCATCTTGTACCTTGGAGCAAGTGGCAGTGGATTACGTCCATCGTGCAATTATCGACTTTGTTTGCTGAGTCCGTATTTAAACCGCAGCCATTGCCTGCATGCCTCTTTGTGTAGTAGAGAATGTGCCCCACAGTTCACAAACTCTTTCCAATCCACAAGGAAACCTTGTCGGTTTCGGCGGATGGGAGGTATTTGTTTTCTGTCTTAAAATGTTGGAAAAAAACACGTACCTACATCCGACATTTCCGGGTTTCTTCTTGTGAATACGACTAAGTTTCATGAAGGAAAAGTCTTTGAATCACAAAAAGTATCAGCTGTTCCGTACACTTTGTTTCCGGATAAAGATGGCGGCTCTAACATAAAACAGCTTAAGTTTTAAAAGTACAGTACAGAAACGGGGAAGTTTCTGATATATATCGCGATTTCGTTACACCCTAACGTACGTTTCAGGTAAAATCTGTTTTACCTGAAACGTATGATGTCTGCATCTCTGAGACATCTAAACAGATATGGTAAAACTAGTCCACATCTAGTCACAATATTCAAATGAACTCCAACTACTAGTGCAACAGTGTTCAGTGATGCTACGGGCGCTGACGTCACACGATACGACGGCAGCGCCGGGAGAGGCGACGCGTCTTGACAGCGCGCGCCATTGCTTCCGTCTCCCGCCGCTCCGGTGGCCTGACAGCTGAGGCGGTTAATAGTGATGTGCTGTCCGGGATGTGATACGATTATCGATAAGTTGAAGGTCTGACGCAAGAATTGAAATAAAATGAAACGAGAATATTTTTTAACCGCCACCTAAAATATAACTTTCGAAGGAGAAATTTTCACCGCTGGCCTCCAGACATAGAAGAGTCCAACTCTTGAATTTAAGATTTTCCAGTGAAGATTAAGGGAGGTCATTTCAATTATGAATTAAAAGTTATTTTAATGATTTTTATGGAAGTAACTTCGAAATACGACTAGGTCGCGAAGCGCTATTGGCCAGTTAAACCGAGTGATTGGAATCAATCACTTGATTATACTATTTTTATTTTTAATGCACTAACCCGTGCTAAGGACAATTTTAAAAACCTATTTACAGGCTAACATTTCCACCCATGCCGGGATTCGAACCCGCGACCTCTGGCTATCCGTGGCACCGGCATTGATGAGTCGCCCATTAGCTCAGTTGGAAAGAGCGCTAGCACGGATAGCCAGAGGTCACGGGTTCGATTCCCGGCATGGGTGGAATTTTTAGCCTCTAAATAGGTCAATCACTTGAGTTAAGCAACAACAGGCGCGGTAAGGTGCAGCATGGGTGACCGTCCCGCTAGTGGTATTTTTTCGAAGCACTTCCGTGCTTTCAAGGCACTTTAGGCCGTTGGTGCCAGCTCTCACGTAATAGCAGTCGTTAACCCACGTCAGAGGCTCAATGGGCGGCTTGATAACTTCTGACAGTAAGACCTGTCACTGTCAGAAGGCGGTTACAACCCGGACTTTACCCCCGTGCTGGAGTATGACCTAACCTACCTGCGATGCATGAAGTGACCCGTGCCCCAGCAGTGGGGATATTCAAGGGATATTGAACTTCAAAATATAGGAATAGCTGTAGCTAGCCATGTAATCGAATGCCGCCACCTAATACACTTCCTAGGCGTTGGATTGGACAGTAGACCTAATAAATTGGCGGTGACATTATATTAAATAGGGTCTTGGCAGCATCGATAAACACGTTAGTTATTAACCTGTTGGTCGTCACATCACTATTGCTAGCAATTCGCAATGAGTTGACGTCACGGGTTTCCGCTAGCGACAGACGTGTCAATTAGTTAGTACAGTCCGACATGCAAATAATGTAATGAACGTGTTTACCAACCATTACGTAGTTGATTAGTGCACGCATGCAGTATTATTGAATAGTGTCTGATATCATGGGTAGTTAGTTAGACCTGAGATTTCCGCACTTAGCCTCATAGTCGGGCCATTGTACGTAGCAAGCGCTGAGGTACGCCTCAGACACTAGGGTCTCCTTACGATGTTTTCCTTCACCGTCAGCGAGTAGTATTGCTACTATAATTTCACAAATGTACATAACTTAGAAAACAAAGTCATTGGTACATGCCGGGGTTCGAACCCACAACCTCTCGGATATCATGGTATCATGGGTAATGTTTTAAGAAGTGATTAGACTGCATGTTTTTATTGATTTAACGTAATTTTTTTGTACAGCCACATAAAATAATTAGTAATATATTAATATTTCTTATTTTTTCAAGTAATAACATTCTGCATGCAGCGTAACTTTCAATATATAGCTCTCTTGCAGTACTACGGGCACATAGTATGGTAAGAAAGCTGTGTATAAATAATCTGGACGTTAGTCCTGACTCTTAAACTAGGGTAACCTGTACCTTAGAAGGCAGTCCCATTACCATGGTCCAGTCAGCATTATTTTCAACAGTTAAACATTTTATATTTGTATAATAAAATGCTTTCAGTAAATATAAGTTAAGTTAAGAATAATAATTTTAAGTTACAGAATGTTATACTATTTGTATTTTTAATGCACTAACCCGTGGGACAATTTTAAAAACCTATTTAGAGGCTAAATTCGACAGTCGAAATTTAAGGCAATCGACTTCAGCCAGATGTCGCTGCCTGTACGTAATACAGAGAATAGTGTAAAGAGGTTCGAAATTTCACTGATGCCGGTGAGTCGCCCATTAGCTCAGTTGGAAGAGCGCTGGCACGGATAGCCAGAGGTCGCGGGTTCGACTCCCGGCATGGGTGGAATTTTTAGCCTAAAAAGTTTTTACAAAATGTTATTAAAAATTTAGTTTAGAATAGACTTGTTTAGATCTGCTGTGCGTATGTGTGTGTGTGTGTGAGAGAGAGAGAGAGAGAGAGAATGTGTGATTTCTTAGTAAATTTGTTTTATTGGTCATTCTGATGTCATCGTCTATAAAATGGCTGAGTCAGAGTCGACCATGTTCTAAAACAATTAACAAAGTTTATAGCGTCTTAAAGCTGACTTGATATGCATTATGACTCAGGAAGTGTGCTTAATAAAACCATATACATTTTAATAAGCAGATTACAATAAATGGCTGCTTATTTTCCTCAATTAGCATCGTAATCGGTAAATTTTATGCGAAATAACGAGCAAAACCCACTTTAACATAATAACCTAAAAATTGCATGTTTAATAGTGTAGTTAAATAATTACTAACAATAAAAAGTTATCGCTATGCTAAGTTTTAGGTCATCGGATAGAGCTTGCACTAACATACAACAGAAGTACGACTTCATAACCTTGGAATTTATTTCGGTTACTCAAGTAAGAAATACGACATGTTTTATATCATTGAACACTGGTCTTTTTATATGTAGCCTATAAATGTCCCACTGCACAGCACAGGGCTTCTCTCACAGAGAGAGAGGGCTTAATTACCACGCGTGCCCACCGCGGATTGGCAATTCCAAGCGCTGAGGTATATGACAATTCAGACACTCAGGTTTTCTCGCGATGATTTTTTTTATAATTAGCAAGTGGCATTGCCACTATTGCTTCACAAATAACTAGCTGATATATAGATAGCATAAATGGAAAATCACGATGTTTTCCTTCACCGTTAGCGTGTGGTATTGCGACTACAAATTCGCAAATGTACGTAACTTTGAAATTGAACAAAGTCATTGGTACATGCCCGCACTCGGGATCGAACCTGGGGCTTTCGCTTGCTTGCTTGAAACCCGCGGCTTGGTTGGCTCCGCACGTATTGACTAGTCTTTCCTGTGGGCTAAGCCGACTAAGCTGTCAGAATGGTATAGGTGCTGGGAAAGCCTACACCATCTATAAAAAAAAGTCCCCGGCACTACAGCGTCGGAGTGGTCCCTTCACCCATCTAGTGTGAGTGAAGATACCACTGGACGCTGTATTAATCATCTCATTAAGTAGATGCAAAAAGGCCAATATTATTATTATTTAAAAAAACCTATTTAGAGGCTAAAAATTTCACCCATGCCGGGATTCGAACCCGCAACCTCTGGCTATCCGTACCAGCCAGAGGTTGCGGGTTCGAATCCCGGCATGGGTGAAATTTTTTGCCTCTAAATAGGTTTTTTAAATTTGTTCCTTAGCACGGGTTAGTGCATTAAAAATAAAAATAGTGTAATTATTATTATTATAAATGGAAAATAAATCGTGCATTGTGGTAGAAATAGAAAGTAGGAATTTATTGCCAATACGGTCGTAATTAACGTAATGAAGCGCCCGTGGCCTAGTCAAACCGAGTGATTGGAATCAATCACTTGTGTTCAGCAACAACAGGCGCGGTCAGGTGCAGGACGGGTGACAGTCCCGTGACGACCACTAGTGGTGTTTAGCAAGACACGCTAAGCCGTTTGTGCCGGCTCTCATGAAAAGGCGGTCGTTAAGCCATGTCAGAAGCCTTATGGGCGGGCGGCTTAATAACTTCTGACAGTAAGGCCCGCCACTGTCTTACAATCCTCCACCAACCCGGACTCGGCCCCTGTGGTGCAATATGGCCTAACCTTCTTGCGGTGCAGGAAGAGACCCGTGCCCCAGCAGTGGGGACATACAAGGGTTGATATCGAACGCTCTCAATTTTATTTGTGGAAACGGAAGGTCTCGGGTTCGATACCCCGGCTGGGTCAAACAAGGAAACGAACTTTTCTAGTTTGTCTCGGGTCTTGGATGTTATCTATGTATTTATTGTATTAAATCTATCGTCGATAACAAGAGCTGTGTAATATGTCCATGAATATTTATTATTCTTTATGAGAACTATTTTCTACGTAATAAAAAAAATCTCACAAACTCGAGGACGGCCTTCTGTGTCAGTTATCTGGTCGACAGTTCTTGCTGATGACTATCTGTCTGACAATGAGTGATAAAACACCTTTATTACACGATTCATGCTGCATTCTTTTCATTATAATGACTTTAATTATATTCACCGCAGTGGGTAAAAACAGAATACTCGATTCTATAATTCACATCTAATCTAGGACAGTTGAAATTTTCACAGATTAATATGTAGCAGATATTCATGTAGCCGCTATAACAGAATATTTATTATTAATTGTGTATTTTGTTTATTTCTGCTGTGCTCATATTATGTAAATCCCTCCCTCCCTCCCTCCCTCCCTCCCTCCCTCCCTCTCTCCCTCCCTCCCTCCCTCCCTCTCTCCCTCCCTCCCTCCCTCCCTCCCTCCCTTCCTTCCTTCCTTCCTTCCTTCCTTCCTTATGGGATGTTTTAAGGAATAATGTTTTTGTAAATAGCAATGTAAGAGTCTTTACGTAGTCACGTCTATGTGTTTCAGTGTAGGTACCTACTTTCTGTTTCTAGCAACATTGTGAATCATCTCTTTTGTAACAGCGCAATTTACATTTCAAACAATTGCACGCGAAATTATAGTGTTTTTAGAGGAGCAGTACTTGAGGTTTCAACTTTAATAGTAATTCGTTGGCAAGGGACTAAAGAGTTGGATTTTTACAATTGCTAATATTTTATTATATGTAAGTATAATTATTTATAAATGTAATTTCATAAATTTATTTATTTAAATAGTTTCAAAGTGTATGAAAACATAACATGCGACAAAAATTTTAATTGATACATTTTAAGAGGTAATCCTAAAATAAGCACTATCTACCTACAAATAGGCAATATAAGAATGTCAGATTGTTTTATTCAGTAAAACTTCAATACTAGTCCGAACGGACTAGTATTTGAATGGGGTTTAAATAATAGTCCGTATTTGGAGTAGTATTTGAATGGGGTTTAAATAATAGTCCGTATTTGGACTAGTATTTGAATGGTGTTCAAATAATAGTCCGTATTTGGACTAGTATTTAAATGGTGTTCAAATAATAGTCCGTATTTGGACTAGTATTTGAATGGTGTTCAAATAATAGTCCGTATTTGGACTAGTATTTGAATGGTGTTCAAATAATAGTCCGTATTTGGACTAGTATTTGAATGGTGTTCAAATAACAGTCCGTATTTGGACTAGTATTTGAATGGTGTTCAAATAATAGTCCGAATTTGGACTAGTATTTGAATGGTGTTCAAATAACAGTCCGTATTTGGACTAGTATTTGAATGGTGTTCAAATAATAGTCCGAATTTGGACTAGTATTTGAATGGTGTTCAAATAACAGTCCGTATTTGGACTAGTATTTGAATGGTGTTCAAATAACAGTCCGTATTTGGACTAGTATTTGAATGGTGTTCAAATAACAGTCCGTATTTGGACTAGTATTTGAATGGTGTTCAAATAACAGTCCGTATTTGGACTAGTATTTGAATGGTGTTCAAATAATAGTCCGTATGTCAAAAACAACAGCCAAAAGAGTTTCGCTATCAGGTCTGTAGTATTGGAGGAGGAAACATTTCAAGGAAATTTTAATTTTTATCTTCTTTGGAATACCACTCGTTTTGCATGATCTAAGCAATAGCAATTACTTCCACGCAACAAAATCACCTGTCCTGGTATGCATCTAGAGTGAGGCCATTTGTACTGATGTACATCGATCCTCAGTGGGAATTGAACCCATGACCTCATTTGTGATCGGAGGTGGTACCATCTGGCACCTATTCCAACATATTCATATTCATTTATTCAGTTTAGGTAACAACATCGTCAATTTATATTTTAAGTATGAAATAAAAGCAGAAGTTTAGCTTAAATTACAATAAAACATAATTACAATTTCAACTTGGCAGTCAACTATGTCTTTTTTTCTCCTCACAATGTTCACTAACAGTAAAGGAAAACATCGTGAGGAAACCTGAGTGTTTGAGGGGTACGACAACCTCAGCGCTTGAAATTGCCATTCCGCGATGGGCACACGTGGTAATTTAGTCCATGCCTTCTTCTTTCTGAGAGAAGGACTGTATATAGGCTACATGAAAAAATGTTTGTCTCTTCACACTGTGAAAATACCTCCCAACACCTCTGTATCATTCCGTCCTAATTTTTTTTGGAAAATACATGAAATCGACATGGAAACGCTAAACTACATAGTTAGCATCTCCTTGACGGTATACGGGTGATGATGACGTCACCACATTCATGATCGACAGCTGATTATGCCCTGATTTATTACATACCGTAGAAAAATACATTCAGATGGTCCACTTCCTACTTCTTGGCATTTACCTTATAATTTCTGACAGTAAGGCCTGCCACTGTCTTACAATCACCCACCAACCTGGACTTGGAATTTCTCTAGGATCTGAACAATATTTATTGCTTATATTATTATATATAATATATTATTGATGTCTGTTTTAATTCATGATCATCATCTGCCCACCGCTGCCCATTGCTGGTTATAGGCTTTTCTCCAGATGCCATCTCTCATGGTCCCGTGCCATCTGCATCCACATCCACGGACCTTCCGCATACTCAACTATATCTTCGGACCATCGGGCTGCTGGTCTGCCCACTGACCGTCGCCCTGTCTTCGGCCGCCATTCTGTGGTTGCCCTGGTCTATCTGCCGTCTTGCCGCCTTGCCAGGTGTCCTGCCCATTTCCACTTTAACCTCGAGACTCTTTCGCCACTGTCGTCGATCCTTGTCCAGCGAGGAATAACAACATTGGGCACCCGATCTAGGAGTCTGCCACCTAATATAGCTCGCATCATAGGTCTTTGAGCTACGTTAAAACGATGCATATTCTGCTTTGTGAAAGTCCATGAATTCTTCTTCTTCTCCAATATAGCCTGAAGAAGTAGAAGAAGAGAAGAGAGTCCATGTTTCGGATCCGTATGTGAGAATGGGCAAAACACACTGGTTATATGTCTTAAGTCTGTTTTAATTACTTTGATTTAATTTATAAATATTTGCGTGGGTGGGAAGAATTGGCAAGGAGGAGTAAAAAACTAAAAGGGAGGCCTGTTCCCAGCAGTGGGACACAGTCATGTCTAATTAAAACAAAAAAACAATCAATGCAAGTCGACCTTCTGTGTGTATCTACACTCAACGATTGACAGCTGATTGTAGATTGATTTATTACGTATAGACATGCTAATGGCGCATCGGACGGTTTCAAATAACTTCCATTAATGGCTCTTGTTAAGTACTAGTTATGCTTCTGTAATTTCCGATTTCTTTGTTGCCAAGTATTTAAAATACACGCAAACCAGTGTACTCTGTACTATCTTTACTCTATCTCTATCTTTGTTTTATCTTTATCTGTACTTAGGTTAAGAAATATCTGTGTAATTTCCATTTTTATGTACAATAAAGTGTTCTCTATCTATCTATCTATCTATCTATCTATCTATCTATCTATCTATCTATCTATCTATCTATCTATCTATCTATCTATCTATCTATCTATCTATCTATCTATCTATCTATCTATCTATCTATCTATCTATCTATCTATCTATCTATCTATCTATCTATCTATCTATCTATCTATCTATCTATCTATCTATCTATCTATCTATCTATCTATCTATCTATCTATCTATCTATCTATCTATCTATCTATCTATCTATCTATCTATCTATCTATCTATCTATCTATCTATCTATCTATCTATCTATCTATCTATCTATCTATCTATCTATCTATCTATCTATCTATCTATCTATCTATCTATCTATCTATCTATCTATCTATCTATCTATCTATCTATCTATCTATCTATCTATCTATCTATCTATCTATCTATCTATCTATCTATCTATCTATCTATCTATCTATCTATCTATCTATCTATCTATCTATCTATCTATCTATCTATCTATCTATCTATATTTTTTTTTCATGGACATATTACACAGATCTAGTTAGCTCCATGCTAAGTACAACTAAATGACTTGTGTTATAGGTGCTAACTCGACGATAGATTTAATACAATAAATACATAGATAACATCCAAGACCCGAGACAAACTAGACAAGTTCGTTTCCTAGTTTGACCCGGCCGGGGATCGAACCCGAGACCTTCGGTTTATACAGCAGCGTGCCAAACCGCTGCGCCACCGAGGCCGTCAATTACGTACTTAATGAGTTTTCTTCGGAGGTCAATAAAAAAATCTTTAACATTAATATAGTAAAGAAACGCTAGTAGGCCCGACCCGGCTGCCTGAGTGGTCTTAAACGATCACGAAGGTTAAGCAACAAAGGGCGCGTTCAGTGCATGAATGGGTGACCGTCTATGACTAACGCTAACGTCTATGACTAACGTGGCAATTTTCTGAGCGGCTCCGTGCTTCGCAAGGCACGTTAAGCAGTTAGTGCCGGTAGCCGTGAATAAAGGGCAGTCGTAAAGCCAAGTCAGATGTCTAAGGGCGGCTTGTAAACTCCTAAATACTTAAATAAAAAATGTTTAATTGAAAATCCAAGTTGTACCTTCAGGCTATAATATGTAGTCCACTGCTGGACATAGCCCTCCCCTAATGATGACCATAGCGCCCTGTCTTATACCATCATTGGAGGTTAATGCCCATAATCCCCACGCTGGGCATGCGGGTTGGGAATCGCAGATTGGTGGCATTGTACTGCAGGGGGCGCTGCTGCCTACCCCCCGGTTTGTGTCCCTTAGTCGCCTTTTACGACACCCGCGGGAAGAATTTGGGTTGGTGCTATACTTTAAGCCGACACCACACAGCAAAGTTGTACTGTTATGATCAATTGCAACTCCCACACTAGGCACAGCCTGCGTCGTGGAAGTCGACACAAGCAGTAGCTGGTGTGGGAGTAGTGTCGTTTATAATATTAGTGTAGACAAGGACATGAATACGCGTGCTACATAACATCTGAATTTCAAAAGCGCTCGTGTAAACTCATGTCGGCCATCAAAACACGATAATAAATAACTTACGCAACAATTATAATGAACCGTTAGTACGATCCACGCTCTGGTAAGCAAATTCGTCACAATTAAGAATAAAACACGAAAAGGAAACACTCATATTAATTGTGCACAAATAACGTACGGAGCTGTTGAAACATCGGTTTACTGACTAATTAAATAGGTGTAAACAGCACTTATGTTGTCTACGTACTTACGTTCAAGGAATTGAAAGATTGCGTGTCACAATCACGCCGTTGATTGCGAACTTCGCAAAAGGTTCACTTCAGTTACTTTGATAATTAACGTCGTCTTGAGGAGGAATAACGTCGTGAGAAGCCAAGGGTTTCCTCACGACGTTTTCCTTTAATTAAAAAGGCAAAAAAGTGTTTATGGAATGAAAAGGTAAAAGGAAAGTAAAAGTAAATGTAAAAATACATTTATTGCGACCAACAATAGACGAAGAAGAATAAAAGGAGAAATTACAAAAACTTACTTCAAAGATGGCGCAAAAGGTGTGTGCTCAGCATGTGCCGCTAGAGACAACAATGACATAGACGGCCCTGTTTTTCAGTACTCACAGACTTTACCGAGGTTTACTTTTATTCAAAGTAGCGCAGAAACTGCGGCTTATTGAACGTTGCAATTCAATCTAGGTGTCCATTTCAGATCTAGATCATTTTGGAAAAAAAATGGACGAAAAAACTCCACGTAGTCTTTTCAAAGCCCTTAATTAACAGAGTTTACATAAAATTATTATAAAACATAGAACTCATGCATTGTACTGGCTTGAATTCCAGGCATCATTGTCATCTAAGTAATAATTTATATTACAGTAGTCCTTTTGGCACAAAGTGCTGTTTGTTAAACAGTAACGTAAAAATAAGATTGAATGTAATTTTAAGGAGCACTGATTTTGCCTTGTTAGTCAGCCTATCGCCGATAAATACTGCCAACATTCGGTTTAAGGGTTCGAGTCCTTCTGGGATCCACCCTACTTTGACACGAAGAAATTACCTCTTTCTGGGTTTTTGTTATATTCTTGTTCGTTTTGGGTTTTTATGACGTTGCCAATACACAGTGCAATGCAGTTCAAGACCAGCTCCATGGCTCCTGATATTATAATACGCATGTCTATGTAAGTAAGTAAATAATTTATTTCCAAGAAGACAATAAAAATCAAAATAACTTATAAATAGACAGTGGAGGGTATTATATTTGTACTAACGTAGGTTAAATTATACTAACAAATTTATGGGTTTTTAAGCCTGAAATAAATAAATAAAATTAAAGAAATAAAATTTATTAATAATTTATTCCGGGGAAGCCCTGGAGCATGGGGTGCGAACAATCCCCGGGCGAGATCAATTCACCGTTCAACGACTACTGCGCGCACAAAGGATACTGGCACTTTTAGAAGACGGTGGAGAGATGATCTCGACAAGCATCTGCCGGAGTGGCCTGAGGTGGCCCAGGACAGGAAACTCTGGACTGAATTGGGGGAGGCCTTTGCCCCGCAGTGGGACACAAACATAGAGGCTACGTAAAATAAAATTATTATTTAAATTATTTAATAATAATTACAAAAAAAAAGTATTTCCTAATGATTCGCGATACTCATACATAGTTATATACCCGAGACCACGGCAACTGTAACGCTGCCGAAACTTCGGGAAATAAGGTAATTACGTTTTACCTAATAAATAATCGCGATTTTACCCGTTTAATATTCAGTTTTTTTAGGCTTAATTTCTAACCCTGTATGTACCTACTAAAAGGCAAATAAATGAATAAATGAAATATATATAATGTGTGTAACTATATTACAAAAAATTGTTCTATGTTTACCGGAAGTCCCCAAACTAGGCTAGGCCTGTATCTTGGCGACTTTATTAGTGTGCACAGTTTCCGTCAAGAATGTCAAAAAATATACCTATTGAACGTTTTAATCATAAAATATGAAAAAGCATTACACTTGTTTTGAGTTTGAAATTTTAGCATAAGAACATTAAATTAAATTAGCGTCAAGAGTACGCCGTTATATTTCTTGTATCGCCGTACTCTTGGCACTAATTCATGCGTTGAATGGCATGAATTAGCGTCCGAGATTACGAAGAGTAAGAGATTTTTAGATACATTGTTAATATCCAATCCTTACTAATATTATAAACTCGAAAGTTTGCAACTATGGATGCATGGATGTTTGTAACTCATTCACGTAAAACTACTGAATGGATTTTAATGAAACTTTACAATAATATAGCTTATAAATCGGAATAACACATGGACTACAATTTATAAAGATTGTGAAGACACATTCGCAATATATATTTGTTTAGGGAAAAATCTACCCGATAATCGTGCGTAGACGAAATCCCGGGCACCAGCTAGTATACAATAATCTCATGTGACTTTGTTATCGAACTCCTCCGAAACGGCTGCACCGTAACTTTTTGGATACATTTGGTCTTCTTCTTCTTCGTCGCGTTTCCTCATGGCTGAGGGACGTGACTATGGGGCAGCTTCCGCCACCAGCTATCTCCATTTGATTCTGCTACGCGCCGAATGTATGGCTGCTTGTAAGGTCCTTCCCGAAGCTTTAGTTATTATGTCTGTCCAACGCGTTGGTGCTCGTCCTCTGCTTCGTTTCCCGTTCGCTCTACCGGTGATGATAACATACTCCAGGTTATCTGGCCCGCGTCGGACGGTATGTCCGAAGAACTTCAGGATGATTGTGGAGAGCCTCATCTTTATCTGAAGTTCTTCTAGAATAGATACGTTTGTGCGGCGTTCTGTCCAAGATATTCAATTTGGTACACCGGAGAATATTATTATTTTTACTAAAACTTTTTTTGCACATAAGAATGTGTCGTAGGCTAATTAACATGGCAAATAACGTTAGCAGTTGTTAGCTAGTGTTGTAGTTGTATGAATTCTTGAACCTTCTCGAGACTTCTCTTGTTTTCAATTCTGTGTGTAGTGTAAATAACAAATAAATTGTAAGATCGCAACAGCAAAAACAAAAGACGCGTGTATACAAATTGCGTCTGGGCAATTACATCGAGCCGATCAATGAAATCGACGCCTATTTATCATCGTTGCTCTATTTTGTCTTCGTGATTACGCCCATCAAGTATGTCAAACATAATTGACTTCTGCCAACACGGGTAACATGCAAGACTTGATTTGAAAGATGTTTACACTTATAAATACATAGCTTTTGCCCGCGACTCCGTCCGCGTGGACTTAAGTTTTTGCAACCCCGTTCACTCCCTTTAGGGTCAAATTTCACGTTTTCAATCAATTGTGTTAAAGAGTATTTATTTTAAGTTTCAAGAAAATAAGACAACATTCTTTATACCTCCCATACAAATTGAATTTTATATAATATACAGATATCGGTGGTAGCGGAGCGGTTGAACGCCGGCTCCTCAATCGGGAGGTCGAGAATTCGAATCCCGGCGTGTACCAATGACTTTGTTTTCCAAGTACATTTGTCAAGTATAGTAACAATACCACTCGCTAACTCCGAAAGAAAACATCGTGAGGAAGCCCTAATGTCTGAAGTGTTAACATGTAATATATAATGACCCAGCTACGAGGCTAAGCTCGGACATATCAGGTCTATTTGACTAACTGTGGGCTAATTTGTCGAGGATCACGATGCTTCGCCATTCCTCCAGATCGGAGATATTCTGTAACATTCATGCAGGCTCGACAGTTTAATTTACTACGCCAGCAGTAGAATACGGCATTTTCTCGATAACAACCCTTGTATGTCCCTACTGCTGAAGCTCGGGTCTCTTCCTGCATCACAGGAAAGTTTGGCCATACTCCACCACGGGGGTCAAGTCCGGGTTGGTGGAGGATTGTATGACAGTGGGCCTTAATGTCAGAAGTTATCAAGCCGCCCAAAAGGCCTTTAACATGGCTTAACGACTGCCGATACATGTCATCAGATCAACGTCTTATCATGCCTTGCGAAACACGGAAGCGCTCGGAAAAAATGCCACTAGCGCTAGTCACGGGACGGCGACCCATCCTGCATCTGAACGTGCCTATTGGTGCTTAACTCAAGTGATGTACAGTCTGGCGCTTAGTTGACGGCGCTTCCACCATACATTTGTCGAGTATTTGAGTTTCAAACACACTAGTTGATTTTACGTAAGTTTATTAGTATTTCTACAGTATAGGTACGCTTGATTAGAGTGGTTGTTTTACACTGACTTAAGTTCTACTAAATTGTTGTCAGCAAATATGCTGCGCGGCACATTTGCTAGATTATTATCATTTATTTATTAGTTACTCCAACAGTATTTTCACATTTAATTTAAAAACTACTTATTCTAAGGTACAATACCGTGTGAAACACCTTTACAGGAGTATACAACTTTCAAAAAATTGTGTGTTCAGTAAAAGTTGAATTACATAAAAATCGAAATTCTAATTAAATTAATTAATAGATTGACATCATACATCATGATGATTCCAATCACTCGGTTCGACTAGCCCACGAGCGAGTCTTTCCCGCTATAACACTTTCGTATGTTCAAAATTAGCACACGACTTATCCATTGTTTGTAGTAGATACATGTGTGTGTGAGTGTAGGTGTGTTTGCGGCTGTCGTGAGTGATTAATTGGCAGGTGCCGAGCGGGCTGTCGATCGATTGATGTTTTATTGCCGAGCGGAATGTAGGTCGCTTGTAACCTGTTGATGCGAGGCACGGGGGAGAGTGTGGATTCTATTCCTTGAATTCGGTCTACTTTTGTATGCACCACGGATGTATTTCGACTGTACGGGCTTAGACTTAGAGTATTTTTATGACAAAAAAACCGGCCAAGTGCGAGTCAGACTCGCGCACCGAGGGTTCCGTACAAACCTGTATTAGAGACCTGAGTATTTGGTATGAATTTCAAATTAATACCTCTACGCGTTTATGAGGAAATGGGTAGTA
Organism: Yponomeuta sedellus; assembly: GCA_934045075.1. Classification (NCBI taxonomy): domain Eukaryota; kingdom Metazoa; phylum Arthropoda; class Insecta; order Lepidoptera; family Yponomeutidae; genus Yponomeuta; species Yponomeuta sedellus. Next base: position 858,642 of record OW203727.1, on the reverse strand, counting down.
AGTTTAAAATTATTAAAAAAATATATATTATGTGATGTAACTAAAAATTTATGGTTTTCGTAATTTTTCCTTTATCTATGCTATAAGACGTTGCTTCGTACCAAATTTCAAGATTCTGAGTTCACGGGAAGCACCCTGTAGGTTTTGATTCCCTTGCAAGTGTCGAAAATTTGCGGCATAAACGGCTGTATCTTTTGATTGCGTTGGCTTAGAAGTTTGATTTTTTCACAGTTTCAAGGGACAGTAGACTTGAGTAATTGATATAAATTTCAGCTTCATACCTCCACGCGTTCCTGAGAAAAAGGGTCTTGACAGACGGACGGACGGACAGACGGACAACAAAGTGATCCTATAAGGGTTCCGTTTTTTCCTTTTGAGGTACGGAACCCTAAAAATAAAAAATCTTATACCTACTATTTTTATTTTTAATGCACTAAACCGTGCTAAGGCCAATTTTAAAAACCTATTTAGAGGCTAAAAAATCCACCCATGCCGGGATTGGGAATCCCGGCATGGGTGATATTTTTAGCCTCTAAATAGGTTTATAAAAAATCTGGTAGAAAAGATTAAAATGAGAAATACCTACTTAATTTCATGTCATTGATTCGTTAGAAGCAATTAGCTTTGTATTTAAAATGAAATTTATAAATTAATTAACTGAGATTCATACCGAGATTAGCAGCGAGAATGACAAAAAAAAATCTTTTGTCAAGTGACCAAACGTTAACTGCTTAATTTATTTAAATGAAATTTAAAAAACATGTAGAGCAAAATTAAATTAATTTGTTGCACTAACCCGTGCAACCAAATTATATAATTTGGCATCTAAATACGTTTTTAAAATTGTCCTTAATTTCAAAAACCTATTTAGAGGCTAAAAATTTCACCCATGCCGGCACTCAAACACGCGACCTTTGGCTAACCGCGTCAGCACTCTCCCAACTGAGCCTCTTTATAGGTTTTTTGAGAATAACCTAAGTTAAAATAAAATAATTTCCATCAAATTACTTTTCCGACGAGGTGAACAAAGCAATTCCGCTTTTTAAAACTAATGAAGCTTCAATAAATTGCCGTAAAAAAGCTAACACGATAAGTATCAAAAACCGGTATCATGTAATAACACCTATTTATTAGAGCAACAGTTTAATAAATAACCAACTGTCAAACCAAATACTGACAACTCTGGTGATCTCCCATCTCATAAAAAGACACTGACACAGCAGTAACCAGGAATAATATCTAACGACTACGCGGCAAGTAGACATAAACAATGCAATATAACCCTTAAGGCCGTGCCATTAAAGGCGACAAGTGCGTCCCTGCCGCAATTAGCAAATTACATTTACAGTACTGACGCTTGTCATCCTGTGCACAAAAGAGTAAGATATAGTAGACGCACTCCATCTTCATCACCGTGGTGGGTTTTGTTTTTAATCTGTATTTTGGCCTCTGCAACCAGAAGAGCACAAATAAAAACAGTTTTTATACGGATTTTACTCGTTTGTTACATTTTTTTACAATTTTCCGACGCTTCGGCACTTTTTCAGGTGCCGTGTTCTCGGATGACTGAGGTGACAGCGTCTTTTTGAAAGCATTTGTAATTTTTGCCGAGAGTAGTAAACTAACAGTTAATTATTGAAAATTCTAAAAGATGTAATAAACGAGTAAAAACAGTTTTTATTATGTCTAGTGCTTGTGTTAACCTTAGTAAATACTATACAGAAGTGCCCTTTTCTAAAGTTCGATCGTCAGAGTTTCATATAGAAGGAGTTGAAACTTTTCACATTAAAGAGTAGGAGAAAGAGAATTTTTCTATATACCATAACACCGCATATAAAAAGTAAACAATAAGCCTGTATTCCTCTACTGCTGGACATAGGCCTCTCCTAAGGCACGCCACTTCTTTCTGTCCACGGACATCCTATATGCTGTGTCAATCACCTTAGTTCTTTGGCGAAATGAAACAGTAACTTCTGAGTAGGTACTCGGGGCAGCAAGTGATGCAAATTACTTCAGCCAGATGGCGCTGTTTGTACGTAAAACAGAGAGTATTGTAAAGAGGTTCAAAAGTTCACTGATGCCGGGTAGTCGTCCATTAGCTCAGTTGGGAGAGCGCTGGCACGGTTAGCCAGAGGTCACGGGATGGGTGGAATTTTTAGCCTCTTAAAAAAATAGCTTTTTAAAAATTGTCCTTAGCACGGGTTAGTGCGCCACAAGACCCGGAGTACCGTTTTCGCCATCCAGTCACCACCAGCCACCTTTTTTAGGTCGTCGGTCCATCTGGCCGAAGGGCGTCCTACACTACGCTTGGGGGAGGCTTATGTCCAGCAGTGGACTGCAATAAGCTGAAATGAAGATGAATGATGACGGGTTAGTGCGTTAAAAATAATATAGTCACTTCTGATGTGATTTCATTTCCTTCAAAGAGGCTCTGAGCATATCCCGTTCCATAGCAGGCTGAGCGACTTGTAATCGGTGGAATAGTTCTGCCGCTAGTTTCCACGCGAGCTCCGTAAGTCATAACTGATAAGACGCACTGGTTGAAGACCCTTGTCTTTAGGCTCTGAGGAATAGCCAAGGAGAACGCAGCCCAACCCAACTGTAGCCTTCTTGCGGCTTCTTTCTCGAAGTTGCCTCTGAAAAATCAAATAGTCTGCCCTATATAGACAAGATATAAGAACCTGCACGATAGGGATCAAAGTATGATTGCGAGAGCAGAACAACGGTCAGTGGGCGGCCATCAGCCCGATGATCGGGCAATATAGTTAAGTCTTTTGAGAGTTAAGTAGAAAAGGATCGTGAGAGATTGAGAGAGAATCAGGTGTAGGATGGATCATCGTCCCGTAACTACCGCTAGTGGCATTTTTCCAAGCCCTTCCGTTGTTCGCAAGGCACCTTAAGCCGTTGTTGCCGGCTATCATGTAATGGCAGTCGTTAAGCCATGTCAGAGGCCTTATGGGCGGCTTGATAACTTCTGACAGTAAGGCCCGCCACTGGCTTACAATTCACCAACCCGGACATGGCCCCGTGGTGGAGTATGGCCCAACCTTCCTACGATGCAGGAAGAGACCCGGGCCCCAGCAGTGGAGAAATTGAGTTGATTGATTTGGCGACGTCGAACCTTCTACCCTCTGCTGAGCTTTACGAGCTGTCAGCCGCTGTCTCCGTTGTCAGCCGCGTCAGTCGCCGTGGTGCTGATAGACCCGGCCGCCGGACTGACATAACTTTTTGACGGTGCGCTCATTATCAGGTTTCGTGTCGCTGAGCATTGTTGGGAGAAAGTATCGATGATGTTTTAATACGATCCATGTATACACTGCACAACGAGCGGTGCGGAGTAAGTAGTACCCGTAAGTGCGGATATGTCAGCTCTAACTAACTGCATTAAAAAGTGATAATTACTTTGCTAATTTCCGCCAAAAATCCCACAAGCACACTACGTGAATAGTGTAAAGAGGTTCGAAATTTCACTGATGTCGTGAGCCACCCATTGGCTCAATTGGTAGAGCGCTGGCACGGATAGCCAGAGGTTGCGTGTTCGAATCCCGGCATGGGTGAATTTTTTAGCCTCTAAATAGGTTTTTAAATTTGTTCCTTAGCACGGGTTAGTGCATTAAAAATAAAAATAGTATGTGTTTAGTTAATGCACCGCCCTCCCTTCCACTTTTTCAAGCAGAAGCATGAAACTAACACACCACCACCGACACCAATACTTGTGTGTGAAAACACGCCGTGTTTTCTCACAAAACATGGCGTGTTTTCTTACACAATTATTGGTGAAAAAGTGAGAGGGAGGGCGGTGCATTAACTAACCGCACGGTGCTTGTGGGATTTTTGGCGAAAATTAGCAAAGTAATTATCACTTTTTAATGCTATTAAATGGATTTCCGGAAAATAACGCCTGATTCTATACCATATCTAAGTAACTGCACAAAAGATGGTACGGACAACTCGAATAAATTACGAGTTGTTCAATTCAGTTTATTCAGTGTATAACATGGTCTCGGTATTGCATAGGCACAAAAGAATCACTCTGTGAGATCGGTCGAAGGTCCGCGGTATGCGGATATCTGAGAGAGAAAGACAATGCAGATTTCATTCTTCTTCAGGCTATATTAGTCCACTGCTGGACATAGCCCTCCCCTAATGAGCGCCATAGCGCAAGGTCGTGCCATCATTAGGGGGTAATGCCCATAATCCCTACGCTGGGCATGCGGCATGTGGATCGCAGATTTGATTACAAAAATTAAAAGTTGCAGATGACCCAAAAAATAGTTAATGTATTCTTAATTTCATATTTGTCCATTAAGGTGCTTTAAAATTCAATGAAAAACATTTTTTTTCATGTTGGTTCATATGTTAAAAACTAATACATAGCAAAATAAATACTTACAGTTTCACGTGAACAGCAACTTATTTTTTTGTATAGCCCTGTACTTTTCTTGCTGGTAGTGACTGATATAAACACTTCATAAACTGTAAAAAATATACTGTATATTTTCTTACATATGGAAGCATAATGAATTAGTGCCCCGCCAACTTTTCAAAATAAAAATCTTTTCATACATTATATTATTTTTAATGCACCAACCCGTGCTAAGGACAAACTTAAAAACCTATTTAGAGGCTAAAAATTCCACCCATGCCGGGATTCGAACCCGCGACCTCTGGCTATCCGTGCCAGCGCTCTTTCCAACTGAGCTAATGGGCGACTCACCAGCATCAGTGAAATTTCGAACCTCTTAACAATATTCTCTGTATTACGTACAGACAGCGACATCTGGCTGAAGTAATTTCATACAGTTTTGAAGCACCACATTGTCTATGTTTGTGATGTTCTTGTCTGGTTGCCTTCATATCACAGAGTATCCTAGATTAGAACCGTGTCCTTTGAAAGTGGAACTTATAGTTCAGTTTGTTCCACAAGAGCAATTGCAAAAATATATCTTCTACTCCCTTGAAAAAGAGGTCATTGAAAACACACAAAACACCAAAACCTATGAAATAAAAATGGGGGATTATATCGACAGATCTATCGACAAGTAAGCCAGCCCTATCTGTCAGTGTGCGAACCGCTCGTAATTTATGCGTTGCGAGTTGCTGTCCCGACACGGATTACTGTCCGACACCCCGCAACATGGAGACGAGCAGAAAGTCCGCCTGGGGAAGACAAGAAGTTAAAGTGACGAAGGTTATATCCTAGTAACCGATCGATAGACATATAATAAATAGATATGACGACCTCTGTGGCGTAGCGGTAGCGCGTCTGCCTACCATGTCCCGGGTTCGAATCCCGGCTGGGAACAAAAAAAAAAAAGAAAGCCCAGGTCTTGGATGTTTACATGTTTGTGATGTCGTTGTTTCTGGTTCCCACGACACAGGGTATCCTAGTGTGGGGCCAGAAGCAATGTATGTGCTAGTATATAAAAAAAAAAATACATAATCTTCGATCGATATCAACTCTTTATATGTCCACACTGTTAGGGCACGGGTCTCTTCCTGTACGGTAGGAAGGTTAGGCCATACTCCACCACGGGGACCAATTCCGGGTTGGTGGAGGATTGTAGGACAGTGGCGGGCCTTACTGTCAGAAGTTATCAAGCCGCCCATAAGGCCTCTGACATGGATTAACGACTGCCATTACATGACAGCCGGCACCAACGGCTTAACGTGCCTTGCGAAGCACGGAAGCGCTCGGAAAAAATGCCACTGGTGGAAGTCACGAGATGGTCACCCACCCAGTACCTGACCGCGCCTGTTATTGCTTAACCCAAGTGATTGATTCCAATCACTCGGTTCCGCTAGGCCACGAGCGTTTCTAAACATAAACTTATACAAGCTGGATTCCTGTACAACCGACGGAGGCTGGATTAAAGCAAGTGGTAGCCCTGATCTTTGCCTACCCTTCCGGGATAAAGGCGAGAGTTTATAATGCTTATGAATGTAATTATGGTAGTTACCGTTAAGAAAAGAAAATTGTATAAACTTTATACTCTTTAAACTAGCTTCTTTGAAAATTAGCGCGAACTGATGATTCAATTAAATTCAATTCAATTTTTTATTGTTACTAATTACGGTGAGTTCAGATATTGCTCAGAGTTAATATTGCACTATGTAATTTTACCGATATGGCTTGGCAAATACGTACTTAGTTGTAAATTTTAAAAATACATTTAAATTACGATAGTATAATTACAACCCATTTAATTACGTAATTAATTATACGTAATATAATAAATTCTATAATATCAGCAATGTTTTTATTTTATCAATTTAATAGAATTTTACATAACTATAAAATTCTGAAAGATTCATCATCGGCCTACGATTGTCCACTGCTGGACATAGGCCTCTCCCATTGCACGCCACTGAGCACGGTCCTCGGCTACTCTCATCCAGCTCTTGCCAGCCGCCCTGCGAAGATCATCGCTCCACCGAGTCTGAGAACGTCCTACACTACGTTTACCGATCCGCGGTCTCCACTCAAGAACTTTTCTGTGCTTCAAGAACTCTTCTGTGCTTCAAGAACTCTTTCTCTTCTGAAAAAAAATCTGAAACATTATAGGGATACATTAATGGGACGACCTCGGTGGCGCAGCGTTATGGTACGCCGACTGTAAAACAGAAGGTCTCGGGTTCGATCCCCGGCCGGATCAAACAAGGAAACGATTTTTTCTAGTTTTTCTCGGGTCTTGGATGATATATCTATGTATTTATTGTATTAAATCTATCGTCGAGTTAGCACCTATAACACAAGTCATTTAGTTGTTCTTAGTATAGGGCTAACGAGATCTGTGTAATATGTCCATGAATTTTTATTTATTTATTAATTTCTAATAGATGGTTTTTTAAGCCTTAATGAACTGATTACCCGAGAGTGACTTGTATTTATTTATTTATTTATTTATTTATTTACACAGTTCTTGTAACATTACAGTCAACACCAAATCGTTACAGAACTAAAGACAACCTCTCACAACGATCTCTCTAGCATTATCTTACATTCATCCATCAAAACTTTTATCCCATCCACAAACAAATCACAGTGAGGGGCTGCTTCTAGCAGGGAGCTCAGCAGCCGCAGCGCGCGCGCTACGGGCGAGAACTGAAGCAGGTTGGTGCGCGCGCGCGGCACGGCCAGCAGCCGGTGCTGCCGCGCCCTGAGGTACCTATCAGGCACATGGAGTTTTACCATCCTTTCAACAAGATCGATACAATCGATATTATTCCTTATTATATTAAGTGTGAATTTTGCCAAGGCCAATGATCTCCTTAGTTCGAGTGAATTATAACCTAGATGCCCCTGTAGAAATAGTGTCGGATATAGAAAAGGATAATATCCTTGTTTATTTTTGTAAAGAAATCTAAGAAACCTCTTTTGAACTTGCTCCAGCATGAGAGTATATTTCTTCTCATGCGGATTCCATACCACCGTGTTCGTCTCTAAGATGCTACGTACGAGAGCCGCATATAGCGTCTTGACCGCGTTGGACGAGAGTGGCGCTGAGTTGCGCAACACAAATCCAAGGCGCTGTAACGCCGCGCCGGTCACGTGCTGCGCGTGCGAGCGAAACGTTAGGTCGGGCTCAAACATCACGCCCAGGTCACGCACCAAGTAGACGCGAGTGATGCCGTCGCCACCAATGTGATATTGGTGCTGCAATGGACCAGGTGAACGGGTGAAGCTCATCGTTTCGCATTTGCTAGGATTGAAGAGCAGCTTGTTATGTATACTCCACCCGTAGACCGCATCGATGTCTCGTTGTAGCGTTTCACAGTCATTGTAAGACTTTACTACTCTTATCAGCTTCACATCGTCGGCGAAAAGAAGTACCCGGCATCCACGCACCACCTCCGGCAAGTCGTTAATTAGTAGGACGAACAGAAGGGGTCCCAGGTTCGATCCTTGACTTATTCCAGAGCGTGTGAGGTATGGATCAGAGTGATAAGGCCCGTATTTTACAAATTGTTTTCGGTTAGAAAGGTAGTTTGACATGAGCTTTAAAAGTTTAGGTACAAACCCCATTTTACCCAATTTCAGGAGCAGAATATCGTTATCAACTCTGTCAAATGCCTTTTGGAAATCCAAGTAGATGACGTCAACCTGGTGACCTTCGTCCAGGTCTTTAGACAGAATGTCCACCATAGTGACCAAGTTCGTAGCCACTGAACGTTTTGGTAAAAAGGCATGCTGTGCGCCCGTGATGTATGGTATGCACTGAGGTAGCAATTGAGTGTGGACTACCGTCTCGAATACCTTAGCCAGTGTAGATAGTATCGCCACGGGTCGATAATTTTCTACCATCGTTTTAGATCCTTTCTTAGGGATAGGTGATACCCGAGATTCCTTCCATATAGTAGGATAATCGCCAGTGTCCAGAATCAAGTTAAAGAGAAATGCGATTGACTCCTCGAGCTCGAGAATACACCCTTTTATTACAAATGCCGGTATCGCGTCTGGCCCAGGGGACGTGCCGGCACGCAGCTGGCCTACAGCGCGCCGCACGTCGCTGGCGAGTACGGCGCGCACGTCCACGCGGCGCGCGTCAGCCGGCGGGGCGGCGCTAGCCGCGCGCGGGTCCAGCGCGGGCGGGGTCGGCAGAAACACGGATTCGAAGTGCTCCGCGAAGGCCGCGGCCGCGTCAGCTCCACGACGCTCAACACCGTCACGGGTCAGCTTGAGTTCGAGCCCTCCTCTATTACGCAAAGAATTCACAAAATTCCAAAATTGAGTTGGTTGATTGCATAAATTTGCCGAAATAAATTTTGTATAATGTTTAAAAGCTGCATCGATATCTTGTTTAATTTTAGACCTAAGTCGTTGGAACTCCGATCGCGCTTTTACGTCTTTTTTAAGTTTCCATGTCCGATGATATTTAGCTTTTATTTCAATGTCACGGATTATTGCTGCCGTGTAGAAGACTGGATAGGCACGACTACACGATTGCTTCCGTATTTTCTTTGGAACACAGTGGTTAAAAATACTATAAAGTGTGTTGTTAAAATAATCTAACGCCTCATTAGTGCTTTTAGAAATATATAAACTATCCCAGTTTGTACTACTAATACGAAAATACAACTCCAGAAAATCAGCCTTGGCAAAATTCCAGTCTTTGGAAGTATCGATATTTGACGGTTCATTCAATGGTACCTGCACAGAGAAGTGGTACCCGATACGCACCATCAGGGGCGGGTGATAATCGTCGACGTTCACCAGCTGCTCTCCAGCGCTCGCCCGGCGCACGCGCACTGCCGCGCCCAGCTCCGCGCCAGTCAACACCACATCAAGCATACCATCTTTCATGTTTTTCACACAGTTATACTCACAAAAATCACAGCAGGACATGAAACAATTGTTATAGTAATTTAGTGTAGTGTCACTAGCACTATTCAAATTGAGGTCACCAAGTACAAGTATTTTTGCACTTTTGTGTATCGAGCAAATCGATTCCACTTGTTCAAACCACTTGGCGTATACATCGTCCGATGATTTTGGTGGTATGTAAACTACACACACATATATGTATTGGCCGTGAACTTGAAACCTCGCCCAGAGGTCCTCGCCATCGTCCGTCTCGTAGCGCGGCGCGCGCTCCAGCACGAGCGGCGGGCGCGCCAGCAGCAGCACGCCGCCGCCGCGCCGCCCGCCGCTGCGGTCCTTGCGCAGCAGGCTCCACTCGCCGCAACACAGCTCGGCGTCATTAACAGATCCGTCTAGATTAGTCTCAGTTGCAGCTATAAGATGCAAGTCATCTGACAACACAAGATTGTTTTTAAAAGCAAACAGTTTACTTTTCAACCATCTCACATTTTGGTAGTAGGCTCGTAGCGTAAAAGTATTGTTTACTTTAGGTACTCTGCTTGCATTTGTCGACTTTTTGCCTTTCGAGACGAAATAACCACCTATCTGTTGAAAATCCCTTGGGCCAGAATTGAGGATTTAAGCATTCCTCAATCATATGATCCGGTATTCCGACTTTGAAAGATGCATAGTCCTGCGGCCGCACCGGTTGTAGCTTAACAGCACTGTAGACTTTGTTCTTTTGCTTTCTATTTAGGTACTCAATTACATTTTCCTCAGTAGTGTCGGGCCGGGCGCCCCATACATGTAGGTACTTGGTTCGCTCGGCAGCGCATAACAATTCACTCGCTTCTCCACTACAGCGAATTATTCGCTTGTTAGTATTGCGTATTTTTCTATTCCTTTTACGTGTTACTACCTTCCATTCATCAACTTCTAAGGTTGACTTAACAGCTGCAGCTGGGCCAGTGCTCGTTGATGTGGATGCCGACTCCCTAATCGGTTCCGTATCGTTAATAGGTACCGGCAAATTAGGGCTCATCCTAGTATTTGCAGATTCATTAGATCGCTTGGTTGCAGCGCGGGTGCGCACAGCTGACGAGAATGTTTGTTTACTAGTCGCAGACCCGCCAGGCTTAGGCGTTTTCTCCGTCCCGCTTGCACTTTTTGCTTCCTTCGGTGTTGTACTTGTCGCACGGTCATTGGCAGTTAGTTTGCTTTTGGAGGAATTAGGTTTCAAAGTACCCTCTTTCCATAGATTCATTAGGGTTACGAGCTCGGATATTTGGTGTTTTAGTGCAGTAATTTCAGTATTTTGAGCACTGACTTTAAGCTCAAGGCTAGCTAGGCTCTTTCTCAACAAAACACTGTCACTTTCACTTTTTGCACTTGACATTTTGCCGGCAAAATAATTAAATTTGTTAGACGCCTATCAGGCACGTCAATGGTTGGCGGGTAGTTTTAATCGAATGTATTGGGAGTTGTAAACAGACACAGCCGCATGCCTAGTACTCCTACTTTAGGAGGTCCTACAATATGCCACATTCAAGTTCAGTCTAAACTTTTCTTGTAGCCTAGTACTCCTTTTAGTGCTAATGGAAAACTGATCTGAGTGACATCTAACCAGTAGGTATACAAATTTCTGTGATGTAGAGAGCTGTACTGTACAGTGCTACACAAGAAATAAGTCTCGCGGATGTAGCTGCGCAGATGACCAAATTTTGGATGTGCGGCAAGTTGATCGACCAATCAGATAGTTGTATTTTATGGCATGCCGCGCGCCTTTGTTGCTATTGGTTGATTCAACGTCATCAATGCAGGTGACTATTAGTTTGGCAATATTAGCGTGAGCGAAATAGGTAGCGCTACTGCGGCAATCAATTCTGCACCTTAACCGTATCGGTTAAAGATCATGTTGAATGTACTTATAGCTTCGGGTACTTTCGTTACACTTCTTCCTTGTCTGCGCGAACGTAGATTCCCGAAGGGACTTTTATGATGTGTAGTACCTACTGTAACTGTATGTAGTTTGAGTTTAGGAAACAAGACACTGCACAATATTTTGTTTGATTTTAATTCTCTTGGAATACGTATATATCGTTTTTATAGTGTGAAAATCTTCACTATATTGACACTACCGCCCCATAGTGTTAGGCCAATAAAATTCGCGACTGTAAATAAGCGTAATATGCTCGTAGCGAAGCAATTATTTTCATTTTCATAATTATCATCTTTGTTCGGGCAAGTCGGGCCATATATGGCTTTTATTTGCTTATTTTAGGTAGGTATACAAAACTAATACAAAGTACTTATACTAATAATAATTAATACTAGTTTTACACAGGTTAAGTACCAACAGAGTGGTTTATGGTCGATTAATTATGTATCACGTACGTAAATCCGTATCATACGATACATGGGATCTGTCATTTACCAGGTGACCCTTCTATGTACTGATAGACTTAATACATTGACAAGCAAAACTACTACGGTATTTATTTTATTATATCCTAAAGTATCCAAAAAATTAAGTGTTTTTCAGCCATGTCTTAAAAAAAGGTTACCCACATACTATGGAGATTTAATACAAAAAAATTTACTCATATTCGACTCCGTTTTATTTCGAAAGTATATCTTGTGAACTTAAAAAGTTATTGCAATTTTAAAAGTGTGAAACTTAGTTTTACAGGCCAGTGTTATTAGAAAGTTAATGAAAAAGATTTTATATTATAGTTTAAAAGTTTAATGAATGATACAGTAGAGCTTCCATAACCTCCACCTCATTGCAACTGATTACCGGCTGACAGCCGCTCGCCCGGACAGTCGGTCGCCGGCAGCAGTGATTGAGTTCTGAAATGTCAGCTCTAATGAACGGAGCCGGTGACAGACAGTTTGCGCTGGCACACGCGGAAATAACGAGAAGGCTCCCGTCAAACTCGACTCACACTTAGAATGTAGGCTCGACTTGCACGAGGAAAGATGAAATTAAATAAAACTAAATTTAATATGCGGCAAGCTGAAGACAGGGCGGTATAGCGCTCATTATGGGAGGGCTATGTCCAGCAGTGGGCTACATAATATAGCCTGAAGAAGAAGAAGAAAATGTACTATAAGTGCGAAGTTTTAAAGTACCTGCATAGGACAGTCTTGAGTCACACATAGCCTACGTTTACTGCGGGAAAACATCTTATTCCTATAGGAAAATCGATAAACGGCGGGTAACACCGCAGGACACAGCTAGTTTAACTATAAGTGCAATTCATTTTGTTGCACTAACCCGTGCTGAGGATATTTTTAAAAAACCTATTTAGAGGCTGAAAATTCCGCCCATGCCGGGACTCGAACCCGCGACCTCTGGCACGGTCACGGGTTCGAGTCGCGGCATGGGCGGAATTTTCAGCCTCTAAATAGGTTTTTTATAAGTGCGATGTTTAAGAGTATCAGCATAGGACACAGTCTTAAATCTAGATAAGATATTTATTTATTTTCTGTCAACAAACAGAAAACAATCGCTATTTCATAGAACTGTTAATGGCACCAAATGACAGTTCGATGTAGGTAATCGCAAAGTCGATTCAGCCTCAGATTAACAAGTAGAAAGACTACGCATTCCACATCGAACTGTCGTAGTAAACTAAAAATTATAGTTTTAGCCCAGTTTTTACCATGTTTTATAGAATCAGGCGTTACTTTGCCGAAATCCATAATAGCATTAAAAAGTTAAAATAACTTTGCTGAATTCCGCCAAAAACCCCACAAGCACCATGCGGTTAGCTAATGCACCGCCCCTCCTCCCACTTTTTCAAGCAGAAGCAAGACACGAACACACCACAACCAACACCAATACTTGCGTGAGAAAACACGCGACGCGTTTCGCCTCTAACACGAGGCATCCAAATGCGCGACCTCTGGCTAACCGTTTACCTTTACCATTTACCATAACCTTTACATACAATATGATTACATACAGATATTTTACATAAGATTACATACATATCTTTACATACAAGTTAAAGTTCTAGCCAGAGAAGACCGTTTCTTCCCTAGAATGATACGCGAGGCAATAGAGATCCGCCGGCATCCAAATTTTAATAGACATCGTGGTTGGAACATACCGGTAGCATGGGAACCAGTGCTTAAGTGCATGAGACCCCCTTGCTAGAAGTGTGACTGTAGAATAAATAATAAAAATAAATTTAATTTCAATTAATAATCAGTATCTATAAGTTCATAAGTAATTAGTTTATAAATTTAATTTTAACTTCAATTACTAATAATCAATATTGTTGACTTTATATAAAAAATAATTGGTTTATCTATTTTGGGACGTAACTTCATAATTAACTTTTGTAATTTTTGCCGAGGGTAGTAAACTAACCGTTAATGATTTCTAAAAGACACCTGTCACCTCAGTCATCCGGGACCACGGCACCTGAAAAAGTGCCGAAACGTTGGAAAATTGTAAAAAATGTAATAAACGAGCATAAATCCATATAAAAACAGTTTTAAATACTTTACATACAAGTACAGTACATACACGGCCCCACACTAAGATACCCTGTGTCGTGGGAACCAGAAACAACGACATCACAAACATGTTAACATCCAAGGCCTGGGGATTTTCTCTTCCGGCCAGAATTCGAACCCGGGGCCTCTCGTATAGTAGGTAGATGCGCTACAGCTGTGCCACAGCGGTCCTCAAAACAGTTCTAATCTCGATTCGACCTGTTAGTGTCTGTTTAGCCCAATATCCTTACACCTACACTCTTAATTCTTCAGTCGTATCCATCTTAAGGTTGTCTGGGACAGATCACTTTTAGTGATAAGACCACCAATTGTATGTCTCTATGTGACTTAGACATTTAACTTTTTCATGTACTCTCAAAATGTACGGCGTGCAATTAAAAGTATTAATTCAAATTCTAAATTAATTATTTATAATAGTGGTAACAATGGGGCGGTGGTAGCGGAGCCGGCCTCTCAAAATAGGGATTCGAACCCGCGACCTCTGGCTATCCGTGCCAGCGCTCTTTCCAACTGAGCTAATGGTGAGCTGTGCGTAATGTAGAGAATATTATTGCAAAGAGGTTCGAAATTTCACTGATGCCCATGAGTGAGTCGCCCATGAGTAGCTCAGTTGGAAAGAGCGCTGGCACGGATAGCCAGAGGTCGCGGGTTCGAATCCCGGCATGGGTAGAATTTTTAGCCTTCAAATAGGTTTGTTAAACCCGTTTAATGTATAACTAAACCCAGTTTAGTGACACACGCAGACCCACCCAGTGCAGTTTGTCGGCCAACGTTGGAAATAGAATCACTAATCTGATCAATTAATATAACCTATCTATATGCCGCCATGTCGGACAAGTGAATCCATTAATACTTTACACTTGAAGACGTGCAAACATAGAACATGAAGATCAAGAAAGTCCGTTAGCCGTAAATATACCTTTCCCACGGATGTCAAAAAAATACATCCGTGACCTATCCTTTAGATATCAAGTCAGAAAATGTACTACCTATGCGAATTGATACTAAGAAATTGATAATTTGAATTGCATCCAGGAATCAATAATAACGAAGTGCTCGTGCCCTAGTTGAACCGAGTGATTGAAATCAATCACTTGAGTTAAGCAACAGCAGACGCGGTCAAGTGCAGGATTGGTGACCGTCCCGTGACTACCGCTAGTGGCATTTTTCCGAGCGCTTCCGTTCTTCGCAAAGCATGTTAGGCCGTTGGTGCCGGCTGTCATGTAATGACAGTCGTTCAGCCATGTCAGAGGCCTTATGCGCGGCTTGATAACTTCTGACAGTAAGACCCGCCACTGTCTTACAATCCTCTACCAACCTGGACTTGGCCCCCGTGGTGGAGGATGGCCTAACCTTCCTGCGATGCAGGAAGAGACCCGTGCCCCAACAGTGGGAACACTTTTACTTTTTTTAAGCTACTCCGGCCGTCAAATGCATACATTTTTTGACACTTAGGAGTCGTCTAAATGCTTCACTCGATAGAGTGGAGTGCTACGTAATAGGAGGGCTGGTCCCAAACTAGTATACCTACCTTCTGATTTGGTAATCAGGCAAGCAAACATGGGAGTGCACCCAGACGTAGGCCGTTGACCCTGTCACACCACTACAAAATAGAAAACAGTGAAAAAACACAAAAATAAAAACCCAATTAAAAAGAACCAACTGAAACGGAAAGTAGTACAGTAGTGCAGTACAATTCCACGAAACTGCGATCCCCAACCCGCATGCCCAGCGTGGGGATTATGGGCATTACCTCCCAATGATGGCACAACCTTGCGCTATGATAATGGCGCTCATTAGGGGAGGGCTATGTCCAACAGTGGACTAATATAGCCTGAAGAAGAGAAGAACTGGAAATGAAGAAAAAATATTTAAAAAAATAAAAATTGACATTACGGATGTCAGTGTCAAAACTTGGTCACTGCCTATGGATGAGTGACAGGCGTCACTCACTTCCAGGTGTACCTTGATGTTCAACGTTAGTATTGCGTTTCAATAGAGCTTGCTTTTTAGAAATATGACCGCTGTGTAAATTTTTTGAAATAAAAAAACGCATTTATTATACCAACAAGACACATCACAGAAATATCCAGAAAAATTTACATAACATGAGCGCAACAGAAACAAACTTACTTACACAAAAAACGAAACAAAAAAAGACAGGTTTAGTCAGTGGTGTGTCTAAATTGCCACAAAACGCAGATGACTCAGCGCTGTGCTGAGGGAGTGAGCCCTCAGCGCTAATTTTAAGTCAGTGCTCGAGGTATCCGATAATGGTACTACGAGGGGCGTGTCGTTTAGCTTTTACATAATTTTCATCATTCAAAACACTCGCATAAGAGACATGAGAGTGCATATGTATTATTATAATAGTTCTTAATTATTACTGCAACACAATATCTTAATATTTACATAAACAAATGCCGCAAGCGCTTCTTCTGTGGTATTCAAGTGACAAGTGCAATATTTAACACTTTGAGAAGTTCTGGACGCGCCACCTATCATCCAGTCTTTATTTATACACGTACACAACTCTACTTCGCAACTCTAGTCCAGCTGTACGCAGTAAGTGTGGCATTTTAATAGTAGATTATGCATTAAGGGAATAAAACCATGTATTACGTCATGGGCGGTATATTGAACCCTGAGCGGAGCGAAGGACTCCGAGTTAACTCCCGAGCGAAGCGAGGGAGTTATGTAGAGTCCTGAGTGAAGCCAGGGGTTCATACCGCCCGAGACTAAGACATGTTTTATTCCAGAGGTGAATACTCTACTTTTCACACCATCTGGGAGACAATAAATTTTTTCTTTTTTTTATTGGTGTTTCGCGCGGTCACACGACACAGTAGTTCAGAAAAAAAAGAAAAAAGGGGTGAGTTTCGAACAACAATTCGAATTTCGAATTGCAATGCGGGGCTTCTTCATAGTTTTCATGCGAATTTTGACATTCTAAATTCAAATCACTTTATTCCCTAGGGAAATTCTTCATTATTATTGCCCTCGAGAGACAAGGCTATGCTTTACGATGATATTTGACGGTACGTAATAAGGCATTGTCGAGCAGGAGGTGTGAAAAACGATTTTACTGTCTCTTTTGTTTGCTCAATACATAAGTCATGTTCACTGTGAATAAAAACTTACATTTGTGCAAATGATCTCAGTCTGGGTGCATTTTTATGTTTGTTTTGTGAAGTCCTGGTTACCATAGCACAGGCTATCGTACTTTAAGTCCTGGAGTAATGATAGTAATTTAAATGATAGTGTGAAAGTTATTTAATCACTTAACCAATTTTTTCGCATGAATCTGACCAGGTTCAAAATTAAAAAAAGATTTTATTCGAAGTACCTTAGAAACTCCGACTTGATTAATGCTTAATTAAAGGTACTTATAAAATCATTTCCTGTGGGTTTAGGTCGACTAGTTATAGGTATAGTGGTGGTATAGGTGTTGGCAAGCCTACACCATCTAAAACCATTTCCCAGGCCGAGTGGTCAATTCTCCAATCTAGTGTGAGTAAAGATGCCACTGGACGCTGTATAATCTCAATACGTAGATGCAAAGGCCATCAATTACATAATTGTTCTACAACCTAGAATTCATTCAAAACCTAGGTTTTAATTCTAGACATCATTATCATCGATATAATAAGTAGTTTATGTTATAGTAGCCCTTTTGGTTCGAAGTGTACTTTATACTTTCACAGGTTTGTGGAGTGTGTAGAAAGCTCTCTATATCTATTTTCCAAGCTTTAGTCCCACATGGTGGTTTGGTCAGCTTTCTTCTTTTTTTCTCCACTTTGCCCTATTCATGACCTCGTTTACCGAGATATATGAGATTTTCCTTCACTACATCCATGTACCTAGCTTAACGTCTTTCTCTAGATCTTCGCTCAGCAATTGGTGGATGTAGCACTTCGTTTCCAATGTATCAAATAAAATCTTTTAATGCTGACTAAGTGTAAATAGGTGGTAAGTATACATTTAATGGTAAATTAGGGTGGTGTCAGTAATCACCGAATGAATTCTAAGGGTCCCTCGCACGTATTCAAATGTGTGGAATGTACATCATTGCGAAAAGGACTATTATTAGAGTGCTACACAAGAAATAAGTCTCGCAGATTTACCTGCGCAGATGACCAAATTTTGGATGTGCGGCAAGTTGATCGACCAATCAGATAGTTTCATTTTGTGGCAGGCCGCGCGCCTTTGTCGCTATTGGTTGATTCAAAATTAGTTTGGCAATATTAGCGTGAGCGAAATAGTTAGCGCTACTGCGGCAATCAATTCTGCACCTTAACAGTATCGGTTAAAGATTATGTTGAATGTACTTATAGCTTCGGGTACTTTCGTTACACTTCTTCCTAGTCTGCGCGAACGTAGATTCCCGAAGGGACTTTTATGATGTGTAGTACTGTACCATGTTTGTATTGCTAATGTAGCCAATCTGACGTCCTAAGGCTGTAGCACATGCTCGGCGCACATTCATTGCACATGTGATGGGCGGGGCGCGCTTGATTTAATGCATCTGTTGTTTTGCACGACGCACGGCCTGATGCGCCGGACAGCGCCAATAAAACCAAACACCGATTCGAGAGAAACGCTCGTCTGTTCGTTTGTAACGTTATTACACGTTACAACGGCCCAGTGGTGCAGCGGTTTGGCACGCTGACTGTAAAACCAAGGGTCTCGGGTTCGATCCCCGGCCGGGTCAAACTAGGAAACGAATCTTTCCAGTTTGTCTCGTGTCTTGAATGTTAAATTTATTCATTGTATTAAATCTATCGTCTATTAAGCACCTGTAACACAAGTCATTTAGTTGTACTTAGTATGGGGCTAACAAGATCCGTGTAATATGTCCATGAATATTTATTCATTATTTACTTACAAAATTCACAGGAACAAATTAGATTTGATTTAGTTGTAGATTAATGCCAATTTCATACAGATTATATACGTTTATCTCGAATAATTTACGAACAGAGTTGCAGTGCTAGTGATACTGATATAAAGAGTTAAAAGGCCTAATAGAGAGGTTCCATGATACCCATTCACTTAAAGTTAATAATGTAATGCTTAAGAAAATAATGAAGTACAAAAGTAGTCTTTGACTTGGAATGTAAACGTTCCGAAACGATACTATAAA
Organism: Yponomeuta sedellus; assembly: GCA_934045075.1. Taxonomy (NCBI): domain Eukaryota; kingdom Metazoa; phylum Arthropoda; class Insecta; order Lepidoptera; family Yponomeutidae; genus Yponomeuta; species Yponomeuta sedellus. The sequence goes on along the minus strand of OW203727.1, from coordinate 839,671 downwards.
AAAAACAGTTTTTTCTTAATAACAAAGTAAAGAAAAGTTCGTAAGTATGATAACAAGATAAAAGGGATTTTGGTACTAGCATAGAATAAGTTATAAATTGACTGGCTTTGAATTTAAAATTGTTTATTCAGAATAGAAAACAGTACAAGCAGTAATCTCCACACTATAAAAGGCGATTTAGACGAAAAGCCTTTATATTGGTGACCTAAGGAAAAGAAACCGGATAATAATTTCACAAGGGCGTAGCATTTTTTAAAGTAGTATATAAATATGAGGATGAGTTGTGCAGTATAGAGTAGTTTGTCTCAGAACATCAACCCTTGTCATGATTTATTAGAAAACTTCCTATATTTATTCCTTCGTTGCTGCAAGACCTCGCAAATCAATCAGTTGGACAACGCGGGTCAAACTGTCAAACAAGCTGATATCGTAGGTATGTGCCCGCTACATAACGAAAAATACACTGAAATAAGTTTATAATACGAAAAATACAGTGAAATAAGTGTATAATGGAAATGATGGCTTGCATAAAAAAATTGGTTAGGATACCTTATATAACTCTTCTTCTTAAGGTGCCTCTCCATCATTGGAGGTAGGCAGTCAGCTCTTTACAGCAGTCTCGTTTCAATTCTGAACAGTTCCTCCGCGGTTTCAACACCGGTCCACTCTTTGATGTTGCACAACCATGAGATCTTTCTCCCGGCCCGGCTTTCTCTTCTCTTCCACCTTGCCCATCAAGAAAATCTACAGCAATCTCCTGCAACGCAGCACATGGCCTAAGTTCCTTACTTTCCGCTGCTTGATGGTGCGAACAAGATCCATCATCTTGTGCATCCGCCTAAGGACTTTGGCGTAGTTATTTTCTTCAGTCCAGCATGTAAATGTTAGTGAGGTACCCTACGAATAAATACAGTTATCATTTACCTACGTTATCGCCTCCTGATGGATATGTTTAAGTATGCCTACACACTACATGGTTTGACACAAACCAGCGTTATCATGGCGAAAAGCTACAAAAAGTTTGACAGCTTTATCATTTGGATACATGTTTTTTCCATACAGCGAAATCAGAGATAAGCGTGCTCGACAAATACGAGTTTTTTTATCAGATCGCTAAAGCAAAAACGGGATAATATATAAATTTTATTTTCGTTCCTCTGCAGGGCACGGAGCACTTCTCTCGTAGAAGGAGATATGGGCTAAATTAACACGCGTGCCCACCGCGGATTGCGCTGAGGCGTTTGAACACTTGAGACACTCACGTTTCCTCGCAATGTTGCTCGATAAAATATTGCTAAGGAAATATTGACGAGTTGACAAGTTTCTTCTTCAAGTTCACTTGAGACAAATTAGAAAAACTTCACACAGATATCGCGTGATAAAAAAATATCAGCTGTTCCGTAAATTTTAATTATCGTTTTCGCTGCTGCGATATAATATATTGTAGTAAAATTTGTTCGTAAGGTCGAGTAGAACGCTTTTTTTATGTATGTGTACACAGGACCTTATAAAGATCCCATAGCTCGGCATTCATAACTTACATAATTAAATAACACCAAAAAACTTGACCGATGACATGGTTGAATTTACATTAACTTTCCATTCTTCTTTTTTCTTGTTGTTCTTTGTCTTTGCTTCATTCCATTATTTGGGGTCGGCTCTCCTCGTTCTTTTGTTCCTGGATTTTCTGTCCTGGGCTGTCCGCTCGCTCAACTGGGCTTGCTCCAAGTACTTTGCTACCGTGGCCCACCAGGTGGTTTGTGGACAACCTTTGTGAACAAAATTGGTGGTGTCAACTACTATAGCCAAGCTACTAAGTAGCCTTTATTAATAGCAGCAGGTTGGTGCCTCTTACGATAAAGTTTGGTTAAACAATGGTGGCATCTCCGGAATATTTACATGATAAAAGAATAAATAAGCATGAGAATCTATGTCACTTCTAGATTTAACGTTTCACAAGAAGCTTTATAAAAATTAAGTGGTAACATATTTAGAAGTCTATTGGCTGACCCAAGCGGAGGATAATCTCACTATATTTTTACCAGGCTGACAAGAGGTGGCGAAGAAGAAAAAGGAATGGAAACCAAAAGGAAGACCTTTGCCTATCATCGAGGCTACATAAAAAATAACTAACACATAATTTACTAGCTAGATGGTTGGTCTTCAATAATGTTATCTTAGCAAACATTTCAACACGTTTGGGTGTAGAGCAAAAAATATGATTGACAGCGCAGAAATAAAGCTCCGCCGAAAACGCACGACCAAAGGAAGCGAGCTAGATGTACGAAACAACGCGCCATGGTTTTGTTAAACTGAGGTTTAGCTAAGTTATTGCGATTAATAAACTTTCACGGCGGTAGGAGATGCTGGATGCGGACGGCACAAGACCGTCCAGCATGACAGAAGTCTATGTCCTGCAGTTGGCGTCAAATGGCTGATGATTTTGATGAAAAACATTTCAGATAAAAAAAAAAATTAATCAAAGTAACACAGAAGTGCGGCTTAAGGAACGTTACAAGTTCCAGTTTAAAATGTATACCATTTTTGAGTAGAAATGGCAAAAAAATACTTTGTGTATTATTTTTGCCATTGTCATTACTTCACATGTCATTTCTTTAAACGAAGGTATGGTAAGATTTTGGTACTTATATGAAGTTTGCTTATTTTTCTGCAAGTAGGTTATTTTGTTATTTATTTTGTGCATGTAACTATATAGACTCGTTTTTACTGGCTCCCCGGATCTCGACAGTTTGCTAGAAGAATCTTACGGAGATTTGTGCTTGTTACTTTTAATGTAATGTCCTGATAAATATTCATATAGTTGAGTTAGCATCTGTAACACAATTCATTTAGTTGCACTTAGTACGGAGCTAACGAGCTTTGCGAAATATGTCCATGAATATTTATTTATTTAATTGAACGAAAAAAGCCATACAGACAACATAGTCTCTAAATACCCCTCCGGGACACTAAGTAGATACACCCTTTTAAGTAATACTTTGTATGTCTTTAAATAGTTACCTATAAGAAAACAGAAACAAATCGCCGTTGGTGCAAGTGGGCCTGCACAATTGCTGAAATTTCAAAGCAAATAATGTGAAGTCGAATGACAGCATTTGACTACTGGCACCTTCTTGACAAGTGTGGCAAAATAATACGACACCGCGCAAAATGTAGTACATTTAATGTTTTATGAAAACATAAAATTTTTGTGACTTTAAGAATGTTATGAAAGAAAAGATCTCAGATGCGCTAATTGAGTTTTATTGAGTTGCACGCACAGACGTTGAATAACAATCAGACGCTGAAGAACACTTAATGCCTACTGTACCTAGGACATCTTGGTCTTCTTGGTTGTCCCCAGCCGGGGTTCAAATCCGGAATCTCTCGCATGGTAAGCAGAGCGCTACCGCTGCGACAAAGAGGTCGTTATATTATTTTTCTGTTTGTCGGTTTCGGCTTAAAATAAACTAGACTACGTTTTTAGACCTTTTGTCCTACAATTATTAAATACGATCCTAACCTTTGGCGTAGGGCAGGGCAATTTATCTCACATTACGCATCTGTAATAATTCATTTTCTTGTACTTTTCTACTCACTAAAAAACTTAAGAACTGATTGAAACACAACTTATGAAACACTATAAGATATAATTTACCACTGAAAGAACACAGCAAGCAAAGGTTAATCAAGACATATGGCGACCTCGGTGGCGCAGCGGTTTGGCACGCTGACTGTAAAACCGAAGGTCTCGGGTTCGATCCCCGGCCGGGTCAAACTAGGAAACGAACTTTTCTAATTCGTCTCGGGTCTTGGACGTTATCTATGTATTTATTGTATTAAATCTATCGTCGAGTTAGCACCTATAACACAAGTCATTTAGTTGTACTTAGTATAGGGCTATCGAGATCCGTGTAATATGTCCATGAATATTTTTTTTTATTTATTTATTTATTTATTTATATACCTTCTACTACGACACAATCATACTGCGGTGGAGACAAAAGACAAAGTGCCTTCTATTGATGGAAATAAGAACTAAAGATATATCAACCCTGAATGACCTGCAAAAGCCGTTAGACATACATCTTACGATGTTCATTGTTCATATAATAATAAAATCTCATTATTCATTTATTGTGTATTATTGTCTCTACGCTGGTTTTCCAATAAAACGTCTGTTACGTTGTTGCTAAACAGTCCGTTCTAGGAACCATAACAAAAGATTAAACGCGCAGTCTAGGAACTAGATAACTTTATCGCTGTACCACACTTGCGAGACAATTGCTCGCGGTAATTAGAGCCGGCCGACGGCTACAGGCGATTGTATCGGATAAGGGTCTACTTGTTTAACACGATTTATTTCCCGCCAGCCACTGACTGCTACACGAATAGACCAAGGAGCGATGAAGCTGGCCGTTGGAGGTGGTAATAGCTGTGCAGTTGTCCATCGTGTTACAGTCCGTTAGCTTTTAGAATATACCTCGGGCTCTAGAGTAGGCTTCGGTTTTCGCCGAAAGCACACGAGTGTAATACTACTTTTTCTTCTTCAGGGATATATTATTCCACTGCTCGACATAGCCCTCCCCTAATGAGCGCAAAGGTGTGCCATCATTGGGGGGTAATGCCCACACTGAGCATGCGGGTTGGGGATTGCAGTTTTGTGGAATTGTACAGCAGGGGGCGCTGCTGCCCACCTCCGGTTTATGTCCCTTAGTCGCCGACACCCGCGGGAAGAATTTGGGTTGGTGCTAGTCTCTAGGCCGACACCACACAGCTGTACTTCTTGCTCTGTACAAAAATTTCTTCACTATTTTGTAAAGTTATGTAAATTAAGTCTGATATTAGTTCCGATATTTCTATTACACGAATATATCCGATTTTATCCGATAGTAGCCGATGTATATTCTAAAAGCCAACAGACTGTAGCAGGTTTATTGTTATCAACCCATGTATGTCCCCAATACTGGGGCACGGGTATCTTCGCGACTTTCTTTAGGTCGCAGGATGGTTAGGCCTCACTCCACCACGGGGGCCAAGTCCGGGTTGGTGAAGGATCGTAAGACAGAGGCGGGCCTTACTGACAGAAGTTATCAATCCGCCCGTAAGGCCTCTGACACGGCTTGACGACTGCCATTACACAACAGCCGGCACCAATAGCTTAACGTGCCTTGCGAAGCACGGAAGCGCTTGGAAAAATGCCACTAGCGGTATTCAAGGGACGGTTACTAATCCTGCACGTGACCGCGCCTGCTGTTGCTTAACCTAAACGATTTATTCCAAGCACTCGGTTCCTCAAGGCAACGAAATACTGTGAAATACTCAATCAGAAAGGTCACTAAAGTTGATATTTCATTTACCCCATCCATTGAGCAGAGTACGCAACAGATTGCGATGAGCTATCAAGTTGTCTGCGCAAGATAAATGAGCGCCGATGATGTACGAGCCGCGTTTCCACCTCCTGACGTCAAGACGTGGAGCGATGGCGTTTGTTCTGCGATGCTCTGAGCCGAGTCACTTAGCTATTCGATTTGCTACTGAGAGTAGACACGATAGTTGCTCCCGTGTCTTTATCTATATCTAGAGCAGAAAACTTAATGATATACCCGTAGTAGCGGCTTCCACTTTGTTTTAGGTGAAAGCAAATGGCAACCAAACAGGTGATGTATCTTAAAAACGGTTTTAAAAAAAAAATATTGTTGTATAAATATTTTTAACAATAATTTTGAAATGTAATGTTAATCATTTTTAAAAACCTATTTAGAGGCTAAAAATTCCACCCATGCCAGGTTTCGAACCCGCAACCTCTGGCTATCCATGCCAGCGCTCTACCAATTGAGCCAATGGGCGACTCACCGGCATCAGTGAAATTTCGAACCTCTTTACACTAAATTGCATCACTTACAGCCCCGACTACCTACTTTGCAGTTAGGTTTTTACATCGGAATGATATCACTGTACCCACATGATTACACTATTTTTATTTCTAATGCACTAACCCGTGCTAAGGAAAATTTTAACAAAGGTGATGTATTAGCAAAAGTTCCCGGAATTGGCGTGCGTGCATGCAACGACTTATGAACGTTGATGAAGCGAAGGTGATCTGTCAGGATCGTGGCAAGTGGCAGTCCCTGGTGTCCGCCTACTTTTCTGGGATACAGGCGTGAGGTTATGTTATGTTATGTCATTCAAATGGTGCAGATCTAGGGTAACTGTCATTATTTTCACTTACACGTGTCTAAGCGATCCTGTGCCCCAAAAAGCAGTTGGGCACGTTTTATCATAATCTGGGTGTGTTTCCATGTTTGTGATCTATTTGTCGGTTTCTATGTCAGCCTATATCAGGACAATGGTCCTGGTCCCAAAAACAACTATTATGTAGTGTGGACGCTTTATTATCCCCGCTTTAACTGGAAATTGTTGCCTATAATTATGTATAAGCGCTCGTGGCCTAATGCGGCCAAGTGATTGGAATCAATCGCTTGAATTAAGCAACAATAGGCGCGGTCAGGAGCTGGATGGGTGACCATTCCGTGACTAGCGCTAGTGGCATTTTTTCCCAGCACTTCCGTGATTTGCCAGCCACGTTAAGCCGTTTGTGCCGGCTGTCATGTAATGACAGTCATTAAGCCATGTCAGTGGCGTTGCAGGAAGACACCCATGCCCCAACAGTAGGGTTGATATAATGATACTTTATATAGTATGTAATTATAAATACATGCTGGCAATCTTTTGCTGCTTGGTATATTTTCGATATATTTCATTATATTTTCGATTTCATCATTTATGTACATGCATCTACCGACTATATTCTTCGGTCAATCCACTCCATTCACAGGTTGTCTGGAAGAGTTCGCTGTAAGCGACAAGACCGTCAATTTTAAAACATTGCTTAGATTTAAAAATCATGATTGTATTCTTTTCTCTGGTTGTGGAATAAAGCGTTCTTTATCTTTATAATATGTAATATTATCAACCCTTGTACGTCCCCACTGCTGGGGCACGGGTCTCTTCCTGCATCGCAGGAAGGGTAGGCCATACTCCACCACGGGGGCCAAGACCGGGTTGGTGGAGGATTGTAAGACAGTCGCAGGCCTTACTGTCCGAAGTTATCAAGCCGCCCATAAGGCCTCTGACATGACTTAACGACTGCCATTATATGACAGACGGCACCAACGCCTGAACGATAAATGTAATATGTTGTTTAATAAATAAATATCTCGTGTTACAGTATTTGTTATCGAACTCATCAAAAGGGATTCAAGATTCTTATGAAATTTTTTGTTGGCAACCCAACACTAATTCTCTCAAATTAATATTGTAAACTAGGAACATTCCAGGTTTGCTCAAACTATCTGTAAAAACGTGTAATTGTTCTTGCCAATAAAAATAATTGTTTTGTTATAAGAAACACCAGACTTACAAATATTGCCAAACTCTAATCATGGTCCTTAGAGCCGGATATGAACCAGCGACCTATGGATAAAAATTATGATGAGAGTCAGTCGCAGACTGACTCTCATCATAATTAATATAGCAAAACAACTTTTGCAGGGTCACCTAGTATTTCTATGAAATGCGTCTCTGGCAATGACTCCGCATGCGATTGAGCTGACCTCCTGCGCGATCCAGTTTTGTTTGCACAGTCATTCGTGTTGGACAAAGCCGCGACCACACAGCCCGTCTGTCGGTCTGTCTGTCCTCAGTGCGCGCATCCATCTTCCTTTGTCGAGGCTTCGTCAATTAACAAGCGCCTACGTTTGAACTTACAGGCAGGGGCGTATGCAGGGATCCAGGGATACCCTCAAACACAACTTTGATAGCGACTATCGATTCGCAGCGTGAGACTAGAAGACTGTCTACTTACATTGGACTAGATACGGGCGGGCACAACTAAAATGAACCTCAAATGCTTTTCAGTACATAGACCACAATCACCCTGTCATTATTTATAGCTAGCAGTGGACAGCCTACCGCTGCTCACTGCTGGATATATGTATAGGCTCCCTCATTATCCGCATCCACGGACATTCCTTCTTATTTACTCAAATGCACTAATGGGCTCCTACAATGTATAAGGGACACAAACCGGGGGGTGGGCAGCAGCGCCCCCTGCAGTACAATTCCACCAAACTGTGATCCTCAATTCGCATGCCCAGCGTGGGGATTAAGGGTACTACCCCCCCCCATAAATGGCAAACCTTGGCTGGCGCCATCGTTGGGGGGGGGGGAATGTCAGAAGTGGACTAATATAGATTGAAGAAGAAGATGTTTAAGCACATACATATTTTATTTCAAAAAGGTCTACATTCTGCAATGTTAAGTTAAGAAGTTTCAAGTGTTTTTTTTTTGTTCTTCGCTAATACATCTCCTGCCCGTCTGGGACGTCCTTTTTCTTCATATTTATCTTTCGTCAGCCATTTATCTTTCAACATCTTCAAATGTTCAAACGAATGCTACATTCATTTTCTCAATAGCTTGTAGGCGTGAAATGGTTACCGAATCATCTCACCTACAATACACCCCTGTCCTCAGTCGACGTCGCTGCGATTGTACAAGTTGTTTGTGCATCGAAGATTTGTGTGTTCAGCGGTGGGCGCAATCAAAGAGCCCCGCCGACACGTTTGATCTCACAACATTAATTGTGGATCGTAATTGATGACTTCCGACCGCCGCGAGATCATTTTTGATCGTCTAATGGAGGTTGGAGTGGTTTCAGTTTGAACATGTTATTATGTACATTCCAATTACAACGTGAAAGAGTGTATTAGTGTTATGTTCGATGCGAGGAACTGCCGCTACATTGAATTGTTTGTACAGTACGAAGATAAACAAATGAATGGTATTGCAAAAACATTGTAAATTTCTTAGAGTATAAAGTACTGAATGCACGCAGTCTAGTCGAACCGAGTGATTGGAAAGACTAAAACCTGTGGATTTAGGATAAGCAGTGCTCCTCCGAAACACATTTTACATTATCTCTAAATTTATTGTACTTTTACAGAAAAAAATATATTTATGTTAAAACTAAGTAATATGAGAAAAACAAAGAGCATGTATGTTGGTGTGTATGTGTGTGTGTGCGTGCGTATATGTGTGTGTGTGAATGTGAAGAAAGCCTACAAGATGTCTATTTTGAGACATTTCTGTTTAGGATTTATTAGTTTATAAGTTTTACGAAATTATAGTTAAAAGCTGTTCAGTAGGTCCTTGCCGGGAATCGAACCTGACTCTCTCGCTTCCAAGTCCTTCACAGTTACCGAGTGGATTTGCTCATTTTATAAGGTATGTGTACACCTCAGAAGCTCAGGTTTCCTCGCGCTGTTTTCCTTCACCGCTAGCAAGTGGTATTGCTCTTACCACTTCATAATAATAATATTGGCCTTTTTCCATCTACTTAACGAGATGATTTATACAGCTTCCAGTGGTATCTTCACTCACACTAGATGGGTGAAGGGACCACTCCGACGCTGTAGTGCCTGGGACATGGTTTTATAGATGGTGTTGGCTTGCCCAGCACTTATACCATCCTGACAGCTTAGTCGGCCTAGCCCACAGGAAAGACTAGTCATTACTTGCGGAGCCAACCAAGCTGCGGGTTTCCTCACGATGTTTTCTTTCACCGTTAGCGTGTGGTATTGCGACTACAAATTCGCAAATGTACGTAACTTTGAAATTAAACAACGTCATTGGTACATGCCCTTACCACTTCATAACTTAAAGCGAAGTCCACAGTACATGCTGAGATTCGAACCCAGGACCGCCTGAATGTGAGTTTTACCGCTGCGCTGCCACAGTTTCTTTCAATAATCACACCATTATCTTACCACCCATGTCAACCAGACCCTAGCAAGTTATCTTGACGAGCGGATAATTAACGTATTACGAGCTAATCTATAGCAGATCAAGACATAGTAATTGAGCCACTTACAGGCAATAAATTACTCTTCACATTTCTCGAGCGATATTTTCCTTTCTCTACTTTGAGTTATGAGGAAATAATAGTCTTGGGCCTTCACTACTTAGTACATTGGGCGTATAAAGACTGTGCGGTTGTATACATTAGCAAAGGCGTGTGTAACCACCTTTATGAAGATACTTTTTGAGTTTTATACCCATAACATACCACTTGAGCGAGCTTTTATGTAGCCTATAAACGTCCAGTGTGCAGGGCACAGAGAGAGATATCGATATCAACCCTTTTATGTCCCCACTGCTGGGGCGCGGGTCTCTTCCTGCATGGCAGGAAGGTTAGGCCATACTCCACCACGGGGGCCAAGTCCGGGTTGGTGGAGGATTGTAAGACAGTGGCGCGCCTTACTGTCAGAAGTTATCAAGCCGCCCATAAGGCCTCTGACATGGCTTAACGACTGCCATTATGTGACAGCCGGCACCAACGGCTTAACGTGCCTTGCGAAGCACGAAAGCGCTCGGAAAAATGCCACTAGCGGTAGTCACGGGACGCTCACCCATCCCGTACCTTACCGCGCCTGTTGTTGCTTAACCGAGTGATTGATTTCAATCACTCGGTTCGCCTAGGCCACGAGCGCAGAGAGAGAGTATGGGTTTAATAACTACGCGTGCCCACCGTGGATTGGTAGTTTCAAGCGCTGAGGTCTTTCAAAACCTCAGACACTAAGGTTTCCTCACGATGTTTTTCTACAGGGTTACAGAGTTGTATTGCTTATATAACTTCGTTTGAAATTGCCAATCCGCGGTAGCCAAGTGTGGTAATTAAGCCCTTACTCTATCTCTTTGAGAGAAGGCCATGTAGATTAGCAATGGCATGTGCCTTACAGTGGGACGTTTAAAGGTTACATCTTTAGAGATAGAGATAGATAAAGAACACTTTATTGCACCTAAAAATGGAAATTACACAGATATTTCTTAACCTAAGAGTACAAACGGCGGCCTATATCTATATCTATATCTATATCTATATCTATATCTATATCTATATCTATATCTATATCTATATCTATATCTATATCTATATCTATATCTATATCTATATCTATATCTATATCTATATCTATATCTATATCTATATCTATATCTATATCTATATCTATATCTATATCTATATCTATATCTATATCTATATCTATATCTATATCAATAATCAGCCCACTTCAACCCACTGCTGGGCATAGGCCTCCTTTTAACTGCGCCATTCCTCATGGTTGTTCGATACATCTCTCATGAATTTGTAGATAGAATAAATATTATTTTTGTTACATTTTTGTGCGGTAGTTGGCATCAATTTTTATTATTTTTTTTTTTGTGTTCTCTGCGGATCGCGGTTCGGTTCGGTCTAGTTGTTGTGGAGCGATTTTGAATATTATTTAGATTATCGTGAACCTCGGTTAGTGCTTATTATAGGCATTAAGTTTATGTACTTTATTGTGTATGTGCTTGTGTGGTGCAACTGTTACGGATTCCTAACGCAATGAGGAAAACTCAAGGGGCCCCTTCGCCGTGCAAGTTCGGTGTGCTGGCACCTAAGGTATGACTTCTATATTTATTTAAAAACCTATTTAGAGGCTAAAAATTTCACCCATGCCGGGATTCGAACCCGCAACCTCTGGCTATCCGTACCAGCGCTCTACCAATTGAGCCAATGGGCGACTCACGGCATCAGTGAAATTTCGAACCTCTTTACACTATTCTCTGTATTCCGTACAAAATTCCGTTCGAAATTTCACTGATGCCGTGAGTCGCCCATTGGCTCAATTGGTAGAGCGCTGGTACGGATAGCCAGAGGTTGCGGTTTCGAATCCCGGCATGGGTGAAATTTTTAGCCTCTAAATAGGTTTTTAAATTTGTTCCTTAGCACGGGTTAGTGCATTAAAAATAAAAATAGTGTATTCTATATTTATTTTATTATATATATTTCGAACAACGGTCCTGTGCTAATCTGATCGATTTCTAACCCGCAACCCTCCCGATGTCGTCTGACCATCGTGTCGGTGGTCTGCCTACCAATCTCCTTCTCTCCCTTGGGCACCTATATATAAAGGCTACATATGAAAATATTTTTGTAAAAGCTGTGTACTAATTTGTTTTGCCGAATAAACAATTTGTTCTTATACATTCTATTTTTTATAAGTGTACAAAACATGCCATTTGAAGTAGGCCCCTTGTTGTATTTCCATTACATTGCACCGCCGACAGTCCGGGCACCTCGGGCGCGCAAAGCAATTTCCCCCAGTCAATATATCACGGGCCCACCGCTAAAGAACAGACTGTAAAGCGCAGAGGAACTGCTTCTATGCTGCTGCCATATACAACGAAATCGTCCAACCAACAGGCAGCCAAATTCAAATATTTTGTATTTTGGTTTTGTATTTGTATATTTTATGGTTTCTTCTTCAGGCTATATTAGTCCACTGCTGGACATAGCCCTCCCGTAATGAGCGCCATAGCACCAGGTTGTGCCATCATCGGGGGTAGTGCCCATAATCGCCACGCTGGGCATGCGGGATTATGGGCATTACCCATAATCCCCATAATTTTATGGTTTATCCAAATACAAACACAAAATCGAAATATTAAATACAAAGTATTTGGTTTGTCCAAATACAAATACAAAATCGTATATTAGTGAAATGTAAGTGGACATATAAGTTGGCAAATACATGTTCACTACACTCTGCTAGAAAATAGAATCAAATATGTTCATTAGCTATAATCTAACGTGCTATACAAACGACCTCTGTGGCGCAGCGGTAGAGCGAGCGAGAGGTCCCGGGTTCGATCTCCGGTTGGGGACAGAAAAAAAGCCCCAGGTCTTGGATGCTTCCATGTTTATGATGTCGCTATCTCTGGTACGCACGACACAGGTTATCCTAGTGTGGGGCCAGAAGCAATGTATGTGCCATATATACTATCTATATGTAAAGTCTATACAAATCTTAAGTCACAATCAAAGTCTGTTATAATATAATTAACATAACATAACATTTACATACAAGCACATACATTGCTTCTGGCCCCACACTAGGGCACCCTGTGTCGTGGGAACCAGAAACAACGACATCACAAACATGTAAACATCCAAGACCTGGGTTTTTTTTGTTCCCAGCCGGGATTCGAACCCGGGACCTCTTGCATGGTAGGCAGACGCGCTAGCGCTACGCCACAGAGGTCGTCATCAATTAAAGAGGCGCGAAAGTTATTTCCACTGACCGTCGTAGTGGGCCTCGATTCAGTTAGTACATTATAGTGCAATGACAGATTGGGTCACGTGGGGTTATTTTTGATACCATGGGCGCCTAGAAGGTTCGATGTACATGCGCGCGTAGACTTGAAGCAGTGACGAAATTAAATCGCCACGTTCATGCAGTTGTCATTGTACCACAATTCATTAGTAGAATCTGGGCTCTGGACTCGGCCGCCACTCTGCGACCGGATATTATATGAAGCCCGCCCAAATTAGGATTGACAGAGAAATTACAAATATATCTAGAGAAAATGTACAAAATTATAAAATAGAAAAACAAAAAATGGGGCCCGACTCATATTCAGACTTACGACTACTACAACGATAAGTTGTAATAGTGAGTTCTATTGTATTGTGGCAAACACTAATCTCTGCCTACCGTTGTAGGAAACAGGTGTGTTTGTTGTAGTTATAACTGTATGAGAAATGAGACCTAAACAGTGTCAACTTTTCTTCGACTTCGTTACATACATACATAACCTCACGCCTGTATCCCAGAGGGGTAGGCAGAGACCAGGGACTGCCACTTGCCACGATCCTGACAGATCACCTTCGCTTCATCCACGTTCATAAGTCGTTGAATGCACGGTTGCGGGTACTTTTTATCTTTCCCTTTGCTAATACATCCTCTATTTGGTCGATGTAAGTCCGACTGGGACGTCCCTTACCACCCCTTCCACTCACATTCTCAATATATATTGCGAATATGATCGCAATATTTATCTTCGACTTCGTTGATTTCGAGAAAATAAAAAAACTTCGAGAATGTTTTGACGTTCACATAGTGTTGAAAAATAGACATCAAGGTGATTGCACTAACTACCCATCTCTAATTTCTTATTTGCCTCCGTGTATGTGGAAGAAATTACTTTCAGTAATAAGGCCGCCAATTGTAATTGTATTTTTATATAATTTCCGTTACTGTTATTTTTCTGTATAATAAAAAATATTCTATCTATCTATCTCACAAGAGTTCCGTTTCTCGAGAACTGCTCGTATGTTGCTTCATGATAAATCTTTAAGAGGTTCTTCTGTGTAAACTGTGGCCGTGTGGGCATCGCCAGAGGTAAATATGAATAATCGCCGTCGTTCACCGTTCGACAGGGAACATAAATTATTTGCCGAAGAGCGAAAGCGATAGACGGCACAGAGGTAGGAGACAGATTGGGTTAGGTGTGGCCACCTACTGTTGTACGTGCTCTAGAGTTGTATAGAATCTTCTCCATTGTTACAAGGAGACCAGTGCCTTCATTATGTAACTTTTCATGTATGTATACATATGTGTGCAAAAACGAAATATCTACTGTACTTTGCAGTGCAATTCTGTGGTTCCATATCACTGTCAAGTATCAGATATGCACTAAAATGTGGTATGTACTATATGTGATATATGTCCCCTCAATACCTAATTAAAACTGTTTTTATACGGATTTATGCTCGTTTATTACATTTTTACAATTTTCCAACGTTTCCCCTCAATACCTGTTAACGCCTGCATGAATCGGAACTGCTTACAACGGACCACATTTTTTGTTTTATTAAAAAAAAATTATTTAAATTAAACTTTAAACTACATATATTAAACAATGATTAACATTACACTATTTTTTTTTTTATTTTTAATGCACTAACCCGTGCTAAGGAACAAATTTAAAAACCTATTTAGAGGCTAAAAATTTTTTCACCCATGCCGGGATTCGAACCCGCAACTTCTGGCTATCCGTACCAGCGCTCTACCAATTGAGCCAATGGGCGACTCACGGCATCAGTGAAATTTCGAACCTCTTTACAATATTCTCTGTATTACGTACAGGCAGCGACATCTGACTTAAGCAAATTGCATTACTTACAGCCCCGACTACCTACTTTGCAGTTAGGTTTTAACATCGGAACGATATCACTGTACCCACATGATTACACTATTTTTTTTATAAATTTTTATAAAGTAGGTGGTCGGGGCTGTAAGTAATGCAATTTGCTTAAGTCAGATGTCGCTGCCTGTACGTAATACAGAGAATATTGTAAAGAGGTTCGAAATTTCACTGATGCCGTGAGTCGCCCATTGGCTCAATTGGTAGAGCGCTGGTACGGATAGCCAGAGGTTGCGGGTTCGAATCCCGGCATGGGTGAAATTTTTACACTCTAAATAGGTTTTTAAATTTGTTCCTTAGCACGGGTTAGTGCATTAAAAATAAAAAAAAATAGTGTAATCATGTGGGTACAGTGATATCGTTCCGATGTTAAAACCTAACTGCAAAGTAGGTGGTCGGGGCTGTAAGTAATGCAATTTGCTTAAGTCAGATGTCGCTGCCTGTACGTAATACAGAGAATATTGTAAAGAGGTTCGAAATTTCACTGATGCCGTGAGTCGCCCATTGGCTCAATTGGTAGAGCGCTGGTACGGATAGCCAGAGGTTGCGGGTTCGAATCCCGGCATGGGTGAAATTTTTAGCCTCTAAATAGGTTTTTAAATTTGTTCCTTAGCACGGGTTAGTGCATTAAAAATAAAAATAAATAGTGTAATCATGTGGGTACAGTGATATCGTTCCGATGTTAAAACCTAACTGCAAAGTAGGTGGTCGGGGCTGTAAGTAATGCAATTTGCTTAAGTCAGATGTCGCTGCCTGTACGTAATACAGAGAATATTGTAAAGAGGTTCGAAATTTCACTGATGCCGTGAGTCGCCCATTGGCTCAATTGGTAGAGCGCTGGTACGGATAGCCAGAGGTTGCGGGTTCGAATCCCGGCATGGGTGAAATTTTTAGCCTCTAAATAGGTTTTTAAAAATGATTAACATTACATTTCAAAATTATTGTTAAAAATATTTATACAACAATATTTTTTTTTTAAAACCTATTTAGAGGCTAAAAATTCCACCCATGCCGGGATTCTAACCCGCGACCTCGGTGGAATTTTCAGGCTCTAAATAGGTTTTTAAAATTGTCCTTAGCACGGGTTAGTGAATTTAAAATAATATAATATAGGTAATAATTGTTTTAATCAATTATATCTTTTTTTTTAATTCGAAAACTTTACTGATAAATAAAAAAAATTACTCCCAACTGAGCGACTGATTTGTTGTATTTATTTTCAAATTATAGCCCAGAAGTAGTAAAATCTTGCATTTTTACTTGAACAGAAGACCTGCGGCTTTAAAATTATCTATAAGGCAGAGCTAAGTAAACATTCTGCTTTTGCATACAGATTTATACGTAAAAATCTGTCCGCCAACTCGCTAACGATGTTGGTCACTGCTATCTATCTGTAATAGCTAACATAGTATTTTTATCCGCTTACAGACAGCTACTGTGAACTCACTGTGAGTCTACACTAACTTAGTAAAATATTCGTGATGATATTTACACCTGATAATAACTATGATAAATTAAGTATGCACGTGCAAGTCAGTAGGAAAAAATAGAGTTATCTATCTATTTCTGTTGCATTTTGTTGACTTCTAGAAGTAAATATTCGTATGTATGAAGAAATGAAAATATTACCTCATGACGCGAAATAGCTATTTGAACACATTCCAACTATGTTAAAAATATGGATAATGTAAGCGAAGTGGCTGACATCTGAGATCTTTAAAATCTCGTATTCGTTTGTGAGCGCACGAGACCTATTCAGAAGGATATTAATAAAGACGTAACTCAAAAACGCTAAACGCTATTTCCACCGCAATGAGCCGTGTTCAGTACAAATTCTCAAAAAACTTCATAGATGGCGCCTACATACGAGAAGAGCTTTAGATAGGCTTGCGCATACTAGAACAGAGACACGTCCGTAATACAGAGAATATTGTAAAGAGGTTCGAAATTTCACTGATGCCGGTGAGTCGCCCATTAGCTCAGTTGGAGAGAGCGCTGTAACGAATAGCCAGTGGAATTTTTAGCCTCTAAATAGGTTTTTAAAGAGACACGTCCGTCAAATTTTGCTCAACGCAGATTAACTTTGACAGCCGCATTCCAGTTCTGCTTCCGGAATTGCTTCGTGAACTTGTGGTGAAAACTGCTCATTGGTTAAACGATGGATGAAGCCTTTAACTTTAGTTTGTGGGAGTGTTTCAGTGTTGCCAGCTGCGAGGTTCCTGCCTCCGCGCCGGTCTGTGGGCCTTGGGCGCAGCACATTACTCTGTCGTTACCCCGTCATTAAGCCAAACACGTATAATTCCACGCGGCCTCCCTTGACAAATAACGTTCTTATCCATTTTAAATTATTGTGTCTGACAACTTCGAAAGATACAGAACGTCCAAAACGAAATACATACGTAGAAGAATTGGAGATTTATATTCCATACACTTCTCATTCACGTTCTAACAAGTTACTCCTTTTTTTCTGACTGTTAGAATCCTGAATTCCTGGATTTTCAGACGTACGGCTTTTATTGTAATACATATAAAATTATTGTAATAGCTGTAAAGCTTATTATTATTTTTATTATTATTTATTAGCTACTCCAACAGTATTTTCACATTTTATTTAAAAACTACTTATTCTAATGTACAATTTGGTGTGGACTTTACAGGGGTATACAACTTTAAAATTTGTGTGTTCAGTAAAATTTAAATTAATAAATTTTGATTAAATTAATAATTTAGTTCAAATTGCACTACATTGCTGATTTATTTAACCCTAAATTTAATAAGGTTAGCTTATTAGATTAGGCTATTCTAAAATCAGTTGCTGGTTTTAGTATACATCATATACATTAAATGTATAGTAATTAGTAAGTTTAGTACTTTCAAGATAAACCTAGAGTAGTGTCTGAGTTTGGGTAGACGCCATCGAAAAGCAATATAAAATCGGCAGAAGTAGAGTTGCCAGTTACAACAATATGAAATAAAAACTCAGGGAATTAAAAAACCGGACATAATAATTAAGACAAAATTAACAGCACTACAGTAAATGTTATAAGCTTGAAAATCAGTCAGCATTGAAATCTGTTTTGCGAGGCCTATAACTTTAATGAGGAATAACAGGAACGGAAAGACCATTGATGATGCTCGCCACAGTTTGGATCCCCATATACATAGCAATAAACCTAGGGGCAAGCTTACCACGTAAAACGTGACTTAAAATAACACTGAAACTTAGATTAGACCGCCTTTGAGGATCTTAGGAAAGCCGGAAGCCTAACACTACCGTAATCCGACTATATCCGGCCAAATCGGGATAGATGGCAACCCAAGACAGGAGACTGAGTGAAATGGAAGAGACATGTGCCCAAAAGGTAACTAAAAAGATAGTTACAATAAAAAATAAACTTTAAATTAGTTCCACGAAATCCAGGAATTTCACGAACTTTCAAAGTCTCCATTTAGTGGGTTAACCAATCAATCAAATTTTTACTGTTATAAATTACAGGTCTTATCGAGTTTAGGGACCCCTGGTATGTTTTGTATATTTACCTTAGCTATGCACCGTATCTTAAAATATGTCATAAAATGTACCATTGTGTCTGTGCAGAAACGTTTACCAAATTGTGCTGTTTTATGCGGCACCTAGGGTTCTTATGTTGCTGTGGTTTCGTCTTATTATTTATCGCTCGAAAAGTCCGGGGTTAGACTTTATGAATCATCAACCCGTTATGTCCCCACCAAAGGGCACGGGTCTCTTTCCTGAGGAAGGTTTAGATCATACACCACCACGAGGCCAAGTCCGTATTGGTGGGGGCTTGCAAGAATAGTGGCTGGTCTTACTGTCAGAAGTTTTCAAGCCACCCTTTATAAATTAGGATTTTCTATTGAGAAGACCTTTTGTAAATTTCGTGCAGCCAACTCTTACACCATTTACCGACGTGTTTTATTGCCCTCCAAAACCACTGGTTCACAGTTCCAAACCTCTATTGCGATCGCATTAAATATCACTTTACCGCGACAAGGTGCAAGAATAAGTTGGCCAAGAATTAATGCAAGACTCAAAGTAGGTTCTAAGGGCTCTGTCAAATGATATTGTAGTGCATATAATTCTGTCAGTAATGGGCGGTGATTACACGCCACGGTGTCATGGGAGACGGTTTAATGATGCTAAATTGCAGAGTCGCGTACAAGCGAGAGGTGTCTTGGATAGAAAGGTGTGACAGATGGCTGATCTGTTTGCGACAGTGTTTGTTGGGACAAAAACTTCCTTAGTGTCATTAGGGTGCGGTTTCATAGGGCATGGCACTTCAAAGAAGCTGCTACAGATGTGCGTTTTAGTCAGCTTTGATATGATGACCTGCAAAACTAAGTACTACAGTAATTTTAATTTCGTTTTATCGTAAACTACTAAGGTGATTTAATACACAAAAAGCCTTTTTCGAGTCCTTTTTATTTCTAAAGTCTTATCTTGTGCCCTCATAGATTTATTGCAATTTATAAAATTGTAGTACTCGATTTGCACCCAAGTGTATAGGCAAACGAACGCTTTTAGAAAGTCTAATTAAACGTTTATTGTATGTATTGTAAGCAATTATTTCTATTGAGTTTTTTCATCGCCACTAGTAATTTTTCTTTATTATTATTATGCGAGTGGAAGGGCTGGTAAGGAACGTCCCAGTCAGACATGCATCGACCAAATAGGGGATGTATTAGCAAAAGGGAAGGTAAAAAGAGTACCCGGAACCGCCGCGCGTGCATGCAACGACTTATGAATGTTGATGAAGCGAAGGTGATCTGTTAGGATCGTGCAAGTGGCAGTCCCTGGTCTCTGCCTACCCCTCTGAGATACAGGCGTGAGGTTATGTACGTATGTATTATTATTTGGCTCGTGAAATTGCCAAGCCGCTACGGGCACGCGTGCTAGGAGGCCGGGTAGGGGAAGGATGTCATGGTTGTGCAACATCAAGGAGTGGACCGGTGTTAAAACCGCAGAGGTGCTGTTCGGAAAGAGCCGACTGCCAACCTCCTGTAATGGAGAGGCACTTTAAGAAGAAGATGAAGAAGAAATACTTAAATATTTGTCCGATACTCTGATCCGTTCTTTTCTAGACAATCTGAAACGACACAATAATTCCTAATAATTTATTCAACAACCTCCTTATTTCAAAACTGGAACAAACTGTGTTTACTTTATCAGCAAATTCTAAGACATCATAAGTTCCAATCGTACATCGCAGCTGGAACATATCCTGATTGATTTAAGACAGCTCCAACTGAACGCGAGTAATTACAGGGATTTGTTAAGCAGTTAAACCTCGTTTAATCCGCGCTTTTGATCGATTACGGATTTGTTATTTCCTGCTTATCGTGTCGACATAACCCTTTATGTGAAATCATAGATAAATCGTAAGTTAGCTATATCTCAATAAGACTGCTCTGTTAATGAATCTAACATACAACGTGTTTGAAATAACGGAAAATATTGAAACTGTTTTCATGTGACTTCGATATCAACCCTTTTATGTCCCCACTGCTGGGGCACGGTCTGGTGTCATTTTTCCGAGCTGTTCCGTGCTTCGCAAGGTACGCTAAGCCGTTGGTCATGGCAGTCGTTAAGCCATGTCAGATGCCTCATGGGCGGCTTGATAACTTCTGACAGTAAGGCCCGTCACAGTCTAACAATTCTCCACCAACCCGGACTTGACCCCCGTGATGGAGTATGGCCTAACCTTCCTGTGATGCAGGAAGAGACTCGTGCCCCAGCAGAGGGGACATACAAGGGTTGATGAAGGTTAAGGTCAAGATAAAAGTTTTATCCCACTATCGTGGAGCGGCATCGCGTTTTACGCGGTGAAATAAAGCAAGATAGCGATAGGCGATAAGGGCATAAATCTTTTACCGAGACGTTGTCCTCTCTTTAAAATTCTCATTTTTATACTCGAGGAGGAACTTTCAGATTTAGAATTTGTAGTTTTTATGCAAGAATTTATGCAGATGCTGGATGCGGCAAGCTGAAGACAGGACGCTATGGCGCTCATTAGGGGAGGGCTATGTCCAGCAGTGGACTATATAATATAGCCTGAAGACGCCTGAAGAAGAAGAAGACGCAAGAATTTGGGAAATAATAAACACCTTTAATTTTACAATATTTTCAGTCATCGCGAATGTATTAGTTCAGCTTCAAATCTGAGTACAGATTGTTCTCTATAGGTACATGTTATTACGCCATTCAATACTCAACGAAACTTAATTGAAGTGGCAGTGGGTTAGTCAAATCTTCTAAAAAACCTAAGGCCAAAACGGTGAAACAAATGCTCGAGTAGAGTATACGAACTCATGGTTTTCTATGACTATTCGATGTACGTTGCACAGACAATTAACTCACAGAATCGTTGTCAGGCTATACTAGTCCACTGCTGGACATAGCCCTCCCCTAATGAGCGCCACGTTGGCTATCATAGGGGGTAATGCCCGTAATCCCCACGCTGGGCATGCGGGTTGGGGATCGCAGTTTGGTGGAATTGTACTGCAGGGGGCGCTGCCGCCCACCCCCCGGTTTGTGTCCCATAGTCGCCTTTTACGACACCCGCGGGAAGACTTGGGTTGGTGTTATTCTCTAGGCCGACACCCACAGCAATTCACAGAACAACTCACAGAATAACAAGGAGGAATCGGCTGCGCTATTCATCCATTTATTCATTTATTTGCCTTTTAGTATATACAGGTTACAAATTAAATTAATTAATTAGCTATGTCGTGGCTATGTCCATTGAATTGTCAGAAAAAATTATGAGTGGGCAGACTAAGGCGTTTCGTGGCGCTAACGAGCACCACCAATCGAAAAAAAAATACGTTTTTATCTAAAAGTGACAACTATTTTAAGAACTTAGAGTCTAAAACCTATGATCAATAGTTAGAATATTTTCGGGGCTTAATCGCGTACTAATTTATCGCTATTTTACCTCGACGTTTTACGCGATTAAGCCCCGAAAATATTCTAACTATGTGTACAAGTCGCGAAAGTTTAAAATAATTATGTTATGATCAATAGATTAGAACTTTAACTGTTACCTGATTAAAGTCGTTGGTTGTTGATTCTAGGCTCCAGACCGTAGGTTTTAAAAATAGTACTTTTAATTATACTATTTTTATTTTTAATGCACTAACCCGTGCTAAGGACAAATTTAAAAACCTATTTAGAGGCTAAAAATTTCACCCATGCCGGGATTCGAACCCGCAACCTCTGGCTATCCGTGCCAGCGCTCTTCCAATTAAGCCAATGGGCGACTCACCGGCATCAGAGAAATTTCGAACCTCTTTACACTATTCTCTGTATTACGTACAGGCAGCGACATCTGGCTTAAGCAAATTGCATCACTTACACGGATTGGCACGGATAGCCAGAGGTTGCGGGTTTGAATCCCGGCATGGGTGAATTTTTTAGCCTCTAAATAGGTTTTTAGTACTTTTAAATAAAAACGTATTGTAACACAAGTTATGATTTTATTCCATTGATGGCGCTAGTGAGGACCCCGAAACCCCTTAATTGAAACTTACTCATCCCAGTTTGATGATAAGAAAAAAATGCATACAAGGAAAATATTGTCTGTTTTATAAGTTACAAGGATCACGGGCTGAATAATTATAACATACTTATACTATTTTTATTTTTAATGCACTAACCCGTGCTAAGGACAATTTTAAAAACCTATTTAGAGGCTAAAAATTCCACCCATGCCGGGATTCGAACCCGCGACCTGTGGCTATCCGTGCCAGCGCTCTTTCCAACTGAGCTAATGGGTGACTCACCGGCATCAGTGAAATTTCGAACCTCTTTACACTATTCTCTGTATTACGTACAGGCAGCGACATCTGGCTGAAGTAAATTGCATCACTTGCAGTCCCGAGCATAACATTCTTATCCCAGTTTCGTGATAAGAAAAAAAATGTATGCTGGGAAAATGTTGTCTGGTTTATACAGTACAAGGTGTCTTAGGATCACGGGCTGATTAATTATAATATAACATTCTTATCCCAGTTTCGTGATAAGAAAAAAAATATGTATGCTAGGAAAATGTTGTCTGTTTTATAAATTACAAGGTGTCTTAGAGATGGGGATGATTGTATTGTATTTACTCTGTTTACTGATATTGATTGATGTGATTAAATAAGAACTTATCTAGGCTTAGTGTTCACGATTGGTAATTATTTACGATTATCATATTTAATGTCTCGATTTATCACTCATATTGATAACAGCAAGCGAAATATGTATACACTTAGGAAGCTTTCAGTATTTAAGGTTTAATTCTGTCTATCTATAATCAGCCCACATCAACCCACTGCTGGGCATAGGCCTCCTTTTTATTGTGCCATTCCTCACGGTCCTGTGCTAACCTGACCAATCTCTGACCCGCAACTCTCACGATGTCGTCTGACCATCGTGTCGGTGGTCTGCCTACCAACCTCCTTCCCTCCCTTGGCCACCGATACTGCCCTGGTCCACCGGCCGTCTTCTCTTCTAGCCAAGTGCCCATCTCCACTTTAAGTCTGTGATCCGCTCCAACGTCTTCGACCTTGGTTCTTCGACGAATTTCTACGTTATCCATTCTTTCTTTCCTTCCTTCATTCTTCCGTTCGTTCTTTCGTTCATTCATTCATTCAAGTGTATTTGTTCAATACAAAAAAAAAATTAAGTAACGTGTTCTTGAGTGGAGACCGCGACTCGGCAAACTTAGTGTAGGACGCCCTCCGACCAGGTGGGATGACGATCTGCGAAAAACTGCCAGCAGAAGCTGGATGCAGCAAGCTGAAGACAGGGCGCTATGGCGCTCATTAGGGGAGGGCTATGTCCAGCAGTGGACTACATAATAAAGCCTGAAGAAGAATTTGTTCTACATAAACTAAATCATAAAGCGGTTTAACTGTTAACTGCTTAAGCATATATTCTAGTCAGTCTAGTCTCATGTTTTTGCAAGAAAGAGAAAAACTAATAGTTAGGTATTTACTCAATATTTTTTTTTATTTAGACCTCATCGGTTATAGTCACTTTTGTGGATTACCTTCGGTTTCTCGTACACTAACAAATGTTGCACTACTAACGGCTGTCATTAAGACAAACTGCAGAGAAAAAAAACATACTTTAGCTTTTAAAAGTGTTCGAGAAACCGGGGGTAAGTGGTGCTTCTATGTTTTTTTATTGTCTCGTACACCTCTAATGAGGTTAATAGCCATAAAGTATTTATAAATAAATATCACAGCGCTATCTATCCAGCTTATATTTGCGCCTTATCTTAGATTGAATTGTATTTACTGGTATGACAGCATAATCCCTTGAGTTATAGCCCTAAATCCTAATAAATATTAAGCCATAAAGTGGTTTTGAATTTTATCACGTTTTCACCCAAGAACGGTTAATTTGGTCACTATTAACTGGCTAATTTTTATGTTTTTATGGCGAACAATCTAATAAATCTAATAATTAATGGGTCGAGGATGTTCGATATATTAGAGATTAAATTATCAATTAGTGTAGCGTTCTTAGCTTAGTGGAACCGATTGATTGGAATCAATCCCTAAGGTTAAAGAATAATAGGCGCGGTAAGGTGCTGGATGTCTACTGCTAAGTATAATTCCGTGACTACCGCTAGTGGCATTTTTTCGAACGCTCCCGTGCTTCGCAAGACACGTTAAGCCGCTGGAGCCGACTGTCACGTAATGGCAGTGGTTAACCTATTAGTATGTTATAGGAAGGCCTTCTGGGTGGCTTGATACCTTCTCACAGTAAGGCCCGCCACTGGCTTACAATCCTCCACGAACCCGGACTAGGCCGCCGTGGTGGAGTATGGATGCAGGAAGAGTCCCGTGTCCCAGCAGTAGGGACATACAAAGGGTAGATACCGATCAATTTATTGACAAAGGCCTTCTCCAACACTACCTCTGCCCAACAAACCATACCCCAACCAAGAACAGTTTAATCTTAATCGCAGCGAACACTACAATAATTCAGAGCTCTGTCAAAAAGAAAGACGTTTATAAATTCGTCTATTGGACACTAATGGCTCGGCTGTCACGCCGGCAGGCCGCACTGAACCCGGGACACAATGATAGATGTGCTTGTCTTAATGACCCCCTGCACATAACTATCAAGGTGATTATTGAAGAACTTAGATAGTGGAGAGTCGGTTATTCATTTGAACGTGTCGATGCCAAGCCATCGTTGTGAAAAGGATTTGCCAATCAGCGTAAGGAGTTCGCTGATTGTTTTCCAGGGTGCGCTACACGTACGGGTTAAGTGAGTATGTGGTTTGAGGAAGATCCTTTCATACTCTCTAAATTACAAGTTGTTGAAATGGACATGTGCCTGAAATTACAGTCAGCATTTCTGTCAGTAAAAATCAGAGTCAGCTCAAGGTAGGGTAGCACAGCGGTATGCAAACATCATCGCGCTTAGAGCAAATAAGGCGTGTATTAGGAACAGACAGGATGAAAGGTACTGGAAACTGGCGTGCTTCCATCCAGTAACAAATGAATGTTGATGAAGCAAAATAGGTCTATCAAGATCGTGGCAAGGGGCAGACCCGTCCCTGTCGAGCCCTCCGGGATACAGGCGTGAATGTATGTTATGTTGTGTTACTGTAAACGCCTTCAGAAAAGAAATCATGCAAAAATCATCATTGTCGTCTCCAGATATGATTATCTGTGTGATGACGCTGAAATGTTGTATATCTTTTATAAATTAAGAATTCGAACGACTTCAGGTGTTGTTTTATTTGTAGATAGTTATTTTATAATATAACAGAAAAACTGAATAAGCAGGTAAAACAGTCAGATCTAGTCGATGGGTAAAGTTGTTATACACTCTTTGGTAATGATGAAAAATGAAGGAAATCGAAAAAGGTGTGACGTAATTTAAATATTTGGAAATGATAGATAGAAAAAGAAATAGAAATGATGTAAAGAGGTTTGCACCGTTACAACGCTACGACTGATAATAATATGCTACCAATATTTACAAAAACAATTTTACTGTAGCAGCTTTTAGCATCTCCTATCTTTTATTCAGCAACCTTTTAACCCCACGCCACCACGTCAAAGTTCCAAGTCTGAAAGCTCCATAGCAAACGCAGACGGCTTGTTAAACTGGAATAAGGGCGGCGTTCGCTCTGACAGGCTGACAAGTTGGTTACAATAAAAATGAGCGCTGACTTTGACAAATTGTCCGCCGCTCTACCCCGGGGACCTAGTCTCGACTGAGTGGCTTCAGATACTATGGACTTATCAAAATTTCTTCTACCTACCTACAAAGCAAAACATAACAATTTCGCCTGTATCCTGAATGGCCTATATCCTGAAAATTTTACTAGACTAGCAAAGTACTAAATGGGTTTGGGTAAAAGAGAAGAGCCCTATATCCATGAGTTGGCTATATTTATGGGCTGATAAGATAGATAGATAAATAGATAACAGATAATCTGCGGGTTCGCTGAAAGTCATTCAAATGGTGGAGTGGTGGGCGGGTCATATCTCCCTCTAAAATGGTTGAGACTGATGATTTTTGAACGAAAACTTTCGTAAGCACAACACATTGTAGACTTTTTGTCCGGATTTACTTACGGGTGTTGTTATATCGGAAAAGTCCGACCAGGTTTCGCTCCGATTCGCAGAGCTTAATCATGGTGAGCAGAGACGGAGCTCGCGTCGTCGGTTGCTTGTCTCACACTCAGAGTGTGAGACACTCAGACTCAGAGTGTGACACACTATCACGGAATCTTATCACGCGTGTAGGTGGCAACTAATGTATTAGATTTAGGATCACTTGAGAAATGATGATCAGAATGGAGTTTTTTCCCGCTGCCTTTTTCTCCACAACACTACGGCCCGAAAGCAGCGGCTTCACTTTCATGTTACACTTTACTTTGACATTCAGCAAACAATGTAAATTCTTTACGTTGAAGTAAATTGAATGGAATTTGCCACTTTGCCATGATCTCGAGAGATCTCTTTCACTTAATTAACCATTTCTTTAGCCATTGCGTGCACGCACGCCGGTTTCTGGTATGTACTTTTATGTGGTCATTTGCTAATACACTCCTATTTTTTGGAACTATGTCCGCCTTAGACGTCCCTTACCGACTCCACCCACATTCGCTTGATATATTTCTTTCGTCATCTGTTTTTCTTTATCCTATGCACATGTCCAAACCAAAGTAACATCCCTATCTTAATTCTAGTCACTAGTCTTCTTTCAGTATACAACGTTCTCCTATCAAACTGTTGCATATCCTGTCATTCAAAGTAACACCTCACATATTTCTCAAGGATTTAATTTCTACTGCATTGTCAGTACAAATAAGTGAGTTAAGCTTCACAGGGCTGCCTCAAAATTTCACAAATCTTGAAACACGTTAATTAGTCTGTCATTTAGAACTTTGGTTCTAGTATAGTCTGTGGGTGTTTTCGCTCTGCAAAACGTAGGAAGTTGGTTGATAAATGTTGCTTTGGTAGGGGGTATTAATAAATAACCAAGTTTCCGACATTGGGGTGTGCGCCGCTATACTGTAATGAAGATGCCAAAAATATTTTATTTTTATTTTATTTATTTATTTATTTATTTATCAAATTGCCCAACCTTACAGCGTTAACTAATTCGTTGAGCAATTAAATTTTAGACTGTAATAAACTATAAATTCGACACAATTAACAAAACTAGCCTAAGTAAATATTTAATTTTTACAAACTAACAAAACAGATTTATTTAATTTCTTCTGTGCATTTACCCAAGGAGCAAATAAATGTATCAATATTGTCTGCAGGCTGGCTAAGGATTATGCCTCTAGTGAGCGGCGCCCCGGCCAGCAGGTTGGTCCTAGCCCGCGGCATGCTGAGCAGCCGCCCCGCGCGCCGCCGCAGCCCCTATCCCCCAGGGGGAGGTACCACCAACTTTATGTTTTCCAGCAACGCGGGATTGCGCAGCAGGCCCCTGAATATTTTAAATACCGTTGTAGCTCGCGCAAGTTTCCTTCTAGCTTCCAGTATTGTGTACCCAACTATACCGATGACAAAGTAGGGTACGCGCGCACACTTACATACACACACACACACACACACTACACTTACACACACACACACATCCACACGCACACAATAAAATAACTTTACGTTATTAAAAACCAAAATGTATAGTTGTGGGAGATCGGAGATCTCAACCTTGTAAATTCGGTTTGGAAAATGTTTTGTTTAAGAAATGTGTTTTTTTTTTACAGCAAAGGGTAACCGGGATCTACGCCATAAAATTTCAGATAACTTAAGAATTTATTTCGAATTATTTCCAGCATGAGACTAATTTAGTCTCATGTAGCGCCCAGATGATTGCGTTGCTTTCTAATTTGCTCCGCACTAAGGTATTGTACAAAGCCTTGACCGCGCGTACATCTGTGAAGCCCTGACATATACGGAGCACAAAACCTAAGATTTTAAAGGCACTTTTACATGTCTCCGAAATGCGATCACGAAAAGATAAGTCAGATGTAATCCGCACGCCCAGATCCCGCACCGAGTCGACCCGGTGCATCGGCACGCCGGTCAGCGTGTACTGGTGGCACAGAGTGGCACAACTATAAAGAGCGCAATCTACCCGTCACCCACGACACAGGCTGCGCCTAGTGTGGGAGTCGCAATAGATCATAATTATTGTAATCTATTTTATAAATAAACATATTTTTATTTTTTATATTTTACAGGGGCGCGCGCGCGCGGCTGAATGTGATCCAATATGTAATGTTTTTTTAAATTTGGATAATTCTTCGTTTTAAATTATGTCTTGAAGAATTGACTTTATATATATTTTCTGCTAGTACTTACCTACCTAATCAAATTATGACCAGATTTTACAAGTTCACTTGACAGGGCTAGCCTGTAAAGTATAGTGATGTTTTGATAGGGTTTTTTTTATTTTAAATAATACTCCGTTTTCACAGACTCGGGGTCCGTGCCGATTTTCGTTCCTTTTTTATTTTCCCTTTTGTACTCCTTACACTTCACTCTTAGGCTTCAAAATATAAATATATCGTTAAGCCCGCACTTGGCCCCGTGGTAAAGTATGGCCTAACCTGCGACGCAGGAAGAGACCCGTGCCCCAGCAGTGGGGACACACAAGGCTTGATATCAATTCTTTGCCGAAGTCCAAAGTCTTTGCAGCCGTGACAGAGTAGCTTTAATCAAGTAATGACGCACAAACATCCTGAGCGACCGCGGGCGCTGTGCGTAACATGTTACAAGCAGACCCGCGTCTTAACGACAGTTTAATATCTTCCAGTCAACCTGCGGGGCTGTTAGGGAACACAATTATATCACAACTTTCCATTGAATTACCTTTCCACTGAGAGGTGACATGTGTTTTTGGTAAGTTTGCTTTTAATGCCGGGCTTGTGGGTAGAGAGGGAAGTAATTTGTTAAGTTTTTTGTTTTGGTTCTTCTTCTTCTTCAGGCTACATTAGTCCACTGCTGGACATAGCCCTCCCCTAATGAGCGCCATAGCGCAAGGTTATGCCATCATTGGGGGGTAATGCCCATAATCCCCACGCTGGGCATACGGGTTGGGGATCGCAGTTTGGTGGAATTGTACTGCAGGGGGCGCTGCTGCCCACCCCCTGGTTTGTGTCCCTTAGTCACCTTTTACGACACCCGCAGGAATTTGGGTTCAAGCTATGCTCTAGGCCGACACCACACAGCATTGTTTTGATTAATGATGGCTAAATAGATACTAATGTGTCGGAGATAAAGATCGTTTTATGTCCGCATTGTTAGCGTTGTAAGCAGTACATTAGTCATTGTTTTTTGTGTAGCCTACCAACGTCCCACTGCAGGGCACAAACTTTCTCTCTGAGAGAGAGTATGGGCTTAATTACCACGCGTGCCCACCACGGATTGTTCAATTCCAAGCGCTGAGGTATGTGAACACCTCAGATACTCAGGTTTCTACACAATGTTTTCTTTTACCGTTAGCGAGTATATAATAAATAGTCACGTTAACCTAGTATTTTTAGTGACTCGTCACGCCCATACCTATATATTAAACTTTGGGAATCTCGGCAATTTCGCTAGAAGTTGCTTGAGTTGGCTAAACGACTGCCATAAGATCTCACTATCTCATCACGTGAAAAAAATCATTCGTTAATTAATACGTACTTATTATTATCCTGGAACTTTAATGAATTTAGTTATATGTTAAACGGGTCAAATCGCGATTATTTAATTTACCTAATAAATAATCGCGATTTGACCGCGATACTCATATATAGTTATATTTAATATATAACTATATATGAGTATCGCGAATCATTAAGAAATACTTTTTCATGAATTTTTCACTTAATAAAAGTTGTAAATTTCCCCCTACCCATCATTCTCCTGTGCAATCAGTAAACCGTTCCATTTCACGAAATAGGCGGATAGTAAACGTATTGAAATAAACATGAAATTAAACCAACGAAAAAGAAAACCAGTATTTTGTATCCCAATTACGTTTGATTTCATGGATCGCCTTCAACTCATTTCAAAAAATTAGAAGAAGAAGAAGAAGTATATTTATTTACGAACACAATGCTAAAAAACGAACATACCGAAACGGACTAATAACAATGAAATTAAATACGAACACAAGTAAAAACAATAGAAACAATTATACGTAAAAATTAAAATAAAAACAACAATTATAAACATAAAACAACAGGCTTAAAAATTATTGGCTAAATCTGGAAAGGAACGTCACCGATTCTCCAGTTCTAAAAAACTATCATACAGACGACAGACATTGTTTTGTAGAGGGAGTAAAACTACTCTATCTACGCATTGTTTATAATATTTGACAGACCTCAGACATCGTTTGACGTTTTGTATATTCTTATACATGCAGGAGTTCCTGTCATTTTATTTGCAGGATTTTAACGATATGAAAAATTCCTAAAACCACATTTCATAGTAAATACTGCTATTCAGCTACCCATCATTACATATACTATGCACAATGTTTATACATGGTTAGGGCAGTCGCCTATACTTTTACTTAGCCAACTCCTTTGAAAAAGACACCCAGAGCATAGGCACCTGTCCGAATAGATCCACTCAACATTATGTTCCTTAAACTATGATATATCGTTCATACATTCAGCCAAACAACGTCGGAGACCGTTCATCATTGAAGGAGTCATCAGTCATTCCCGCGAGCCTTGGCCACTGTAATGACGGTATTAAACTCGCGGCGATTTATGCCGCTTCCGACCTTTAACCTCGATCATAAATCTCTCTACAGGGCCGAGTTTCAGTAAACTAAAATCGTGGTTCACTATCAGAATTCGATGTACATTGTCCAGAAGAGTCTTCCTAGTTAACCTGTGGGTTAATTGACTCTGCAATGTACATCGAATTTTTATTTTAAAGCATGAATTGTAGCTCTGTAAAACCGGCCCCTAATTATTTAGTCTTGCATGGTTTTTTTAAACAGAGAAGTTAGAGACCAAAAAAAGGATATCTTATCCTAGAGACTTTTAGTGAGAGAAAGAGAGCGAGGAAAATGAAGAACAGTGAAAAATTTACAATAAAACATAAATTACATGCAATTTATATGTCTTCCATAAATTCGTCCCAGTTGTACCTAAACGAGAATACGAACATCGAACAAGAAAGTTTTGTACAGTGTGGCCTTTAATTTTACAGGGGCGTATTCGTAAAAATACAATTTGTAATTTATTGTGACAATCGAGGCACATAGGGTAGCAACGTCTACTTATTAACCGGTGGGTTATAAACTTTGCGATTTACTTCGAATTGTCATAATAAACTACGAATTGTAGTTTCACAAAACTCAGGCGAGCTTGCCAGTAGTGCGACGAATTTAGTCGCACGCGTTAAATGTGAAAAGCCGCGACGCCCAAGTACACTCCAGGTGATTGGGTAGTACGATGGCTTCAATCACGCGTTTTGTGGCGGAAAAATGTAAGAATTCGACAGTTAATGTACTGAGAAGTCGCGAGTTTTGACATATAAAACGCCCGACTAGTGTCATCGTATTAACGGGGCATGAAATATTATGAAATAAAATAAAATTAAATGAAAAGATTTTATTTGATGTAGGATTAGATGATATTTTGACGGCCTCTGTGGCGCAGCGGTAGCGCATCTGTCTACCATGCAAGAGGTTCCGGGTTCGAACCCCGGCTGGTGATAAAAAAAACTCCAGGTCTTGGATGTTTACATGTTTGTGATGTCGTTGCTTCTGGTTTCCACGACACAGGGTATCCTAGTGTGGGGCCAGAAGCAATGTATGTGCCTGTATGTAAATGTTATGTTATTCAAAGTAGCGCAGAAATGAACGTTACAATGCAAACTAGGTGCCCATTTCAAAATCCAGATCATTTTGGAGAAAATGATCAAAATAATGGACAAAAAAAACTCCAAACTTAGTCTTTTTAAAGTCCATAATTAACAAAGTTTCCATAATTATCTTAAAACATGGAACTCATGCATTGTACTGTCTTTAATTCCAGGCATCATTGTCGTTTGTAATCCTTTATGTTATAGTAGCCATGTTGGCACAAAGTGTACTTAACACAGTTTTTGAACCGCATTACAAGCAAGCTTAAATTCAGGTATTTTATTATAGAAGCGTATGCCCCATGAAGGATGTATTAACCTTTGCCAGCCTAACTAATAAAGTGTGGCCAATTTAAAAGGCACGAAAACTCGGGCCACAACCGGCGCGGACCGACACCTCTCAAATGGGACGGGAGCATGAATAAATCATAACCATAGCTTGTAATAAAGTAGCCGTGTTTATCGCGGCGTACATTTATCACGCCACGCCGTCGCCAGCGCAGACTGGCCCCTCGCGCCTTTTGCTGCCCCTTCTAAGGGAAGATCTCAGATACAGTACAGCACGCCAACCTTTACATTTTTGTTGCAATGTCGCTTGTAATGCAACAGAGTTGAGTGCGTGGATGTGACGGATGATATGCTGGCAACTGTAAGAACAAGAAGAAGAAGATAAGAGGTTTATGCACAATGTGATATATAAAAATAAAATTTATTTATTTATTTATTTGGGCACGCTAAGCCGTTGGTGCCGGCTGTCTTGTAATAGCAGCGGTTAAGCCATGCCAGAGGCTTATAGGCGGCTTGACCACTTCTGACTGTATGGCCCGCCACTGTGTTTCAATCCTCCATCAACCCGGACTTGGCCCCCGTGGTGGAGTATGGCCTAACCTTAAGAGACCCGTGCCCCAGCAGTGAGGACATCGAAGGTAGTTGTGACCGTGTACCCACACTAATTACTGAGTATAGCTCAAATTTACAAGTACAATCTATGCATACTGATACGGAAAATTTTGACCAAGGATATTCACACTCAAATAACCTTCTCCAAAAGGATACAACTACAGACTCGATTAACAAGACAAGCAAATAATATACACATACAGATGCAAAGAACGAATTATGGAAATAGCAGTATAGTGGCTGAAGGAGCCCGCATGTATAACAAATTACCAAAAGATATCAAGGAAGCCAAATCATTGCCTATCTACAAAGGATTACTGAGAAGCCACATTTTGAGGGATACTGCATTGTTGAAGCCTTAAGGCTCTCCACTATTTTTGTTTTTTTTTTTTTTTTTTCTTTTTTTTGTTTTTAGTATGCACTTACACCTGCCTTCAACTTCTTGCTTGCTTTTAACTCTCAACAATGTGAACGCAACCTTATGTTCGTTTTTATTGCAAACTGTTATTATCAAACTAACAAAAAAAAAATCATATGTACCCACTTTCTACTTACTTCCAAGAATTATACGCGAATTGCAACGGCGCGTTTTGCTTTATATAACATTTATTAATATACATAACTATTGTTTCTCAAGTAAGTGAATCAATGTATTCTTATTGAGAAATAAATTTCTTAAATCACAAATCACTATTCTATGTGCAGTATAGGCAGGCGCAACGGGATAAACACAAATAATCCATACTTCCACAGTCATGTCAACGTCCCTGAATAACAGCCCGTCGGCCGCACGGTGCCGGGCTTTTTTTGCGCTGGTATTGTCCTCCCAAACCTGGATAGCATTAAGGTTTATTTTAGTCTGTACACCCATAGTGATATGAATAGACCTTTAGGTGACAGCTCAACTCGGCTGGCCGCAGCATTGCACCGCGCAAGTCGTCGATCAAGCGCGGCCGTGTGAGCGATGCTCTGCGTTGCATTATGTATGTGTTTACGGCAATTAGTTGCCGAGTGTGATGGCTGCTGATTTGAGGCTGAGTGGGCAATTGTTTTCGGTTGAGTGGGTAAAGATAATGTTATAAGATGTGCTATTTCTGCACAGCGCTGTAAGTTTGTTTTAGTATGCCTGCAAGATTCTTCTTCTTCAGGCTATATTAGTACACTGCTGGAAATAGCCCTACCCTAATGAGCTCTATGGCGCAAGGTTGTGCCATCATTGAGGGGTAATGCCCATAATCCCCACGTTGGGCATGCGGGTTGGGGATCGCAGTTTGGTGGAATTTTACTGCAGGGGGCGCTGCTGCCCAGCCCCCGGTTTGTGTCCCTTAGTCGCCTTTTACGACACACGCGGGAAGAATTTGGGTTGGTGCTATTCTCTAGGCCGACACCACACAGCAGGCAGCAGCTATTTCTGCACAGCGCTGTAAGTTAGTTTTAGTATGTCTGCAAGATTGCAGCCATGCTAAAAATCAACTTACATAACATAGGTAAATAGATATTTACCCATGTTATTCTGGCTTGTTATTAGCACAACGTGGCGCTCTTTAGGGAAGGGCTATGTCCAGCAGTGAACTAGTATAGCCTGACGATGACGATGATTCTGGCTTGAGTGTCTGAGGTGTTTAAATACCTCAGCGCTTGAAATTGCTAAACCGCGGCGGGCACGCGTGGTGAATATGCCCAAACTCTCTTTGAGAATTTATTTGAGCTTTAGAGTGGGACGTTTATTTATTTATTTATTTATTTATTTATTTATATATTTATACAGTTTGGAGAAACATCAGCTTATAAAACTATGCTAGTTGAAGAAATAGGTTACTAAGAGCTAATTACAGATTCTGTAGATATAACGCAATCAAAAAATGTATGGCCTTCATGCTTCGCGCTTCAAACATATGCTTATCTTATAGGCTAGATACAAAAAATAAATGCTAGCTTACTCTAAGATGCGCAATTTCCTAGAGACGACTAATTTTAGCTTGATCTTAACAACAAATTACGATCTCACACAGACTGCCTTAGGATAGCTTGGACTGAAAGATGAAGAGAGTTGCTAGGTACTCAGCACGAAGCTCAAGACATATTTCAAGTAATTGTACTAAACGACTCGACATCTTAACACATTGAACTCTAGTAAACAAATGCAACAGCTAAATCAAGCCGTCGACACTTGACAAAGCGTCGGCCGTTCCGACGTAAAGGTGGCCATACACCGGCGCGACGCGACGCGCGACATAATTAAGCAGCTTAATCGCGCGCTCCGACGGCGCAGTCTGTTTAAATTAATATTGCTTATAAATCAACGCCGCGAAAAGGGAAGAAACAGATGGTTCAATGAAACACCTTATTATATTGATGCAGTTGTGTCTCTGCCAGTATTCTTGCTGGCTCCGAGTTAAACTCACTCTACTGTCTCACCATTACATTTATGTGCAAGTATTGCGAATGTGTTGACTTGAATGAGAGACTCATCATTATTAGATTGTTATAAAGATAGATTGTTTATTTGGTACTATATCGGTCCTGTGGCAGAAATGACCCGTCCACTGCCACTTCAGTTGAGCTATGTTGATCACTTTAGTTCTCTCGCGAACTACTTCGTTTCGGATTCGATTCCGCAGAGATACACCGAGCATAGCTGTCTCCAGAACTCTACTTAGCATAGCAGGGACTAATTTTACTAGTATAGAATCAGGCGTTACTTTGCGGAAATCCATAATAGCATTAAAAAGTTAAAATTACTTTGCTAAATTCCGCCAAAAATCCCACAAGCACCATGCGGTTACTTAATGCACCGCCCTCAAGTGACTTGCATTCGGGAGCCTGAGGATGCCTCGTGTTAGAGGCGAAACGCGTCGCGTGTTTTCTCACACAAGTATTGGTGTTAATGGTGGTGTGTTCGTGTCTTGCTTCAGCTTAAAAAAGTGGGAGGGAGGGCGGTGCATTAACTAACCGCATGGTGCTTGTGGAATTTTTGGCGGAATTCAGCAAAGTAATTTTAACTTTTTAATACTAATTTAACTTATTCTGTTCAAGTTGCATATGATATTTTGTGACGGACTGGGGTGTTTTAAATCTAAAATCAATCTCAGCTACCTTACAGATACCTGTATAAATATTTGTAAGCCTAATAGCAGTAGTATATCAGTTTATTTGTCAGAATAAGTCGTTAGTTTTAAACTGTGAGTGTTGTGCGCACCTGTAATTGGCACAAACGCCAGCCCTCTGTTATTAATACTTGTAATGTGTTTGTGCTGTTGGTGTGCCTAAGTAAATAAGATAAAAAATAAAAGTAAAACGTTTAAATTTTGCGGAATAGTCTCCATAGTATGGTGGATTCATGACGTAATAGGCGAAAAAAGAGTGTGATAGGTATATAAGAATGTGAATAGTTTGTGTAGTATTCACTAGTTAGCACAACACTCACTATCTCGCTCACGCACATCAGCTAGTCTACACTGGCACACGTCTACACGAGGCAGTAAGAGGCCGAGTGGGATCGTAAAAATACAAAATATTTATTGATACAACCAAAATTATTCATACATACACTTTTGCTGGGATTCCCTTGTAAGCATAAAATACCTGTGCCAGGGAAACTCGCTCTTCCACAACTTATAAAGGTTGAACAACTAAAATTAACTATTGAATCTTATTTTTATAAAGCTGGTTAAGTTATAGAAATGTGGTGTGTCTGTGTGTGAGAGTGTACGTGTGTTTGTGTCTTCGCGGCTTTAACATTGTGCGGTCTTAAGTTAGTCAAAAACCCTCAATGTGCGGTCAGACCTCATTGTGCGGACGTCCGCACAATATTTTGAGGAAGCTTCAAATATAGCTATCGAATTCTCGCGTTCTGATTGTTCGACTGGCGAAGTATGAGCAAATTTTCGGGGAGGACCTCATATTCGGTATTTTTGTCGAGTTGAGTTAACACAAACCAAAAAATAGTTCAGGTGTGTACCACCACGTGGCGCCACCAGTCCCCATTGTGTATATAAGCACAAAATGTGATAAAATGCGGACCTGTAAAAAGGACCGCACTTTATAAGAGAAATTAGACTCATTAGAACCTCCACGTGGCGCCTCCAGTTCCCATTGTGTGTATAAGCACAAAATGAGTACCTGTAAAAAGGACCGCACTTTATACGAGAAATTCGACTCATGCTAAGTATGTATGTTCAATAATTGAGAGCATCACAGAGTTAAAGCACTTATCAGTGCCACTATAGCAAAGACAAAACACATCGTAGGTACTATTCATTGCGTTACGCAAAGATCCTGTTATCATTGAAGGGCTTAGGTTAGGTTGGGTTTGCATGGTTCTTAAGATTATTAGGTTTGTAGGGTTAATAATAATAATATTAGCTTTTTTGCATCTACTGAATGAGATGATTTATACAGCGTCCAGTGGTATCTTCACTCACACTAGATGGGTGTGACGCTAACAGTGAAGGAAAACATCGTAAGGAAACCCGCGGCATAGTTGACTTCGTACGTATTGACTAGTCTTTCCTGTGGGCTAGGCCGACTAAGCTGTCAGGATGGTATATGTGCTGGGCAAGCCTACACCATCTATAGAACCATGTCCCAGGCACTACAGCGTCGGAGGGTTAATAATAAATAATAGTAAAAAAACAAGAAAACATTGTTCCAACCAAATCACTGCTCTAGATCCTTTGTTAGGACCCTTTCGGATTTTTTTAATGACATTTTAAAAATAGTTTTTTACATCTGTCCAAGTTCTTCTGTTCAGGTCAGTTCTTGGCTTAGGCATTACTCACACTTTTTCTTGTTGGGTATTTTCTTCCTTAGCCAGTTAAGATCTTATTCAGGTATACACATTCTGTGAAAATTTCAAGTGTCTACCTATTACGGTTCAAAAGATAGATCTCTGTGATAGAATAGAACTTTTATTCTTAAAAAATCGTCGCAATTATACTTAAAGATAAGGTTAAACAGACAGCGAAGTATTGTCAAGTAATAGGGTCTCGATTTGCACCCATTGGGTACGATACCCTAAAACGAGAGGAGACAAGAATCGTCGTAGTCTAGAGTAGTCATCACGAGTCGTGAACCAATGACCTTGAGTGCGGACGGATCCTTGGAAGAAGGTGAAATGTTTCTAAAACTTATGACATCATTATGTGGAAGGAAGTATTCAAAGAGCTGATATAAATAGAACTAAATGTTCAGGGTCAGAGGTCAGGATAGGAGTGCCACAGGATCGATTTTGGGGCCGTTCCTTTTCCTCGCATATGTAAATGATTTTCCTTTCATGGTTCAAAATATGTCAGAGATAGTATTATTTGCAGATGGCACGTCATATTTTCAAAATTAAAAGACAAGAGAATGATCTTGACAGTACAAATAATTCTCTCCCTCAGGTACTAAACTGGTTTAAGTCTAATAACTTATTGTTAAATTTAAAAAAAAACAATATGTATAAAGTTCACTCTACCAATGTCAAAGTAGTTGACAGCAAAGTTATATTGGGAAAGGACAAACTAGACTTTGTCAAAGAAACTGTATTTCTAGGTATCACAATGGATGCAAAGCTTCAATGGGGTCCTCAAATAAAATTGGCAAATAAGCTTTGCTCTGCAGCATATGCTGTTAAAAGAATTAAGGAACGCGGCGCAGCGGAACAAGCAATCGCGCGCGGCTTTTTAAAATTTTTACAGATTAAGATAGTTTGAAAACGCATTCACAAAGGAATATTATGAGGACTGCAGGTTAATGTGACTACCTAAATACTAGAAAAGGGAGAGGTGATTACTCAATCACCTCTCCCTTTTCTAGTATTTAGGTAGGTACCTAATTAATGCGTCTTCGCAATTTTTTAATACGCACTATGTCACATTAACCTGCAGTCCTCCTAATATTCCTTCGTGAATGCGTTGTTGCATACTCATGCAACCACATCAAAATGCGGTCCGTGTGTAACTTCTCTCAAACGGCACTAAAGTGGGGACAGGTGTAAATGCATTTGTACTCAGCATAAAATGCGGTCGGTGTGTAACTTCTCTCAAACGGCACTAAAGTGGGGACAGTGTGTAAATGCATTTGTACTTAGCATAAAATGCGGTCGGTGTGTAACTTCTCT
The DNA here is from genome assembly GCA_934045075.1 of Yponomeuta sedellus. Classification (NCBI taxonomy): domain Eukaryota; kingdom Metazoa; phylum Arthropoda; class Insecta; order Lepidoptera; family Yponomeutidae; genus Yponomeuta; species Yponomeuta sedellus. Next base: position 800,211 of record OW203727.1, on the reverse strand, counting down.
CAAACGGCACTAAAGTGGGGACAGTGTGTAAATGCGTTTGTATTTTGCATAAAATGCGGTCGGTGTGTTTTTTCGCACGCGTATGTTCGAAAGTGCGGTCCGACCGCATAATAAATTGGGACCGCACAAGCCCGATTTTTGACACAAATTATGAAGGGCTCTATCTCTGTCTCAGTCGTGTGTATGGAAACTTCAAATAAAAGTTCATGCCAGAACGAGATAGCTCCAGATTGTAGACAGATTTACACACTGCTAAGTCAACGGGAAAGGTAGGACCGCATAATGGGGAATTCTGACAAGGTCCTCACAATATATGAGCCGCGAACAAGGGTGTGTGTGTATGTGTGAGTGTGTGTGTGTGTGTGTGTGTATGTGTGTGTGTGTGTGTTTTATATTTATTCATGTTTACTTCACTAATTACATAATTACAAATGGTTGATATCATCCAAGGACATCACAAACATGTAAAATACTCTAAACAAATCAGTACGGTGCCGGTCTCCAGGCGAATTGCACCCACTACCTTATTCGGATAAAGCTCGTATACCAATTATAATAGAACTTCACTTACAGGTAGGTAAGTTCGTTTAATCATTATTAACCTTTTCATGTAGATTCAAATTCAAATTCAAATAATTTTATTTCAACGTAAAGAATTTACATTCTGTTTGCTGAATGTCAATGTACAATGTAAAATGTAAGCCGCCGCCTTCGGGCCGTATTGTAGTGGAGAAAAAGGCAGCGGAAAAAAAAACTCCACTCTGACCATCTTTTCTCAAATCATCTTAAAACCAAATACATCAGTTGCCATATGTAAACCTAATAAGATTTCATGATTGCCATTAACAACCCTAAATGCCAAAGCATTAGTCAAATGTCTCACAATAATAGGGGAAAACATAAGTGCTGCGGCCAGACACACGAACAGCACTCGTTCACGAGCATAACGCAGTGCTCAGCCATCATCAGTCTCAACCATTTTGGAGGGAGATAGATGACCCGAACACCACGCTACCATTCGAATGACCTTTAGCAAACTTGCAGTTAAGTTTTTGTCAGTTATATAAGGTATCATATAGTTATTAATATGCAATCACGTCGTCTGTACACACTTGTATTATAAAATATGTTATACTTAGTTATACTTAACAATAAAATCGCGGTGGAATTGGTTTACTACCACGGATTAGGATCGTTTATATAGTCGTCTATTCTATAATATGCCTTCTTACATAGCGAATTTTTAATGAAAGTTTTAAATTTATTTTCAGACAAGCATAGAACACGTTCTGGAATTTTGTTGTAAAAACGAACGCAGTAACCTACAAATGATGTGCCTACCTTGGCTAATCGGGATTTAGTACAAGCAACCTTGTTTCTATTCCTTGTGTTTACGTTATGAACGTCCCTATTTAATTTAAACATTGTTATATTTTTTCGGACATACATTATATTATCGAATATATATTGGCAAGCCAGTGTAAGAATGCCTATTTCTTTAAAACGCTCCCTTAGCGACTCTCTACTGTTTAAGTTGTAAATAGCTCTTATTGCTCTTTTTTGCAAGACAAATATGGTTTCTATATCTGCTGCCCGTCCCCATAATAACAAACCATACGACATGACGCTGTGAAAATAACTAAAATAGACCAGCCTCGCCGTCGACACGTCTGTAAGTTGTCTAATTTTTCTGACTGCAAACGCTGCTGAACTCAACCGACCCGACAGTTTTCCAATATGCTGACCCCATTGCAGTTTTGAGTCTATCGTTATGCCTAAAAAAAGCGTGGACTCTACCAGCTCTAGCCTCTCACCAGATATTTTTAAACTAGTGTCAACGTTTTTAACATTGGGTAGTGAGAATTTGATGCATTTTGTCTTTTTTGCATTTAGCATCAGATTGTTTATAGTGAACCAGTTTAGAATAGTAGATAAAGCATTGTTTACATCGTCTACATTACTTATACCTCTCTTTACTTTAAAAATTAAGGAAGTATCATCTGCAAACAACACTATCTGCGAAAGCTTTTCTACTAGGTAGGGCAAATCATTTATATATACCAAAAAAAGGAACGGACCCAGTATAAAACCTTGAAGGACTCCTACTTTTACATCAGAACCCGAGGATTTAACTCTATTAATATCAACCTTTACAGTACTGTCTGTTAAGTAAGATCGAAGAAGACTTAGTGATTTATTACTTAAACCATATCGGTGCAATTTTATGAGAAGTGTTTCGTGGTCAACGCAGTCAAACGCCTTAGAAAGGTCACAGAAAACCCCAATGGCATCCTGCGACTCCTCCCACGCCTCAAAGATATGCTTTACTAACGCTATGCCTGCTTCCGTCGTTGAGCGGCCTTTTGTAAACCCGAACTGTTTCTTATGGAAGAGCTTATTTATACTAAAATGAGTTTGCAATTGATGTAATATTACTTTCTCAAAAACTTTACTTAGCACCGGCAGTATTGCTATAGGTCTGAAATTATTTGGATCTTCACTATCACCAGATTTAAACAAGGGTACGATTTTACTTAACTTTAATAGATTGGGAAAGGTTCCCTGGTCAACACATTTATTAAAAATCAAAGCAAGGTAAGGTGCTAGAATATTGATTACAGTGGATATTAATTTTAACCGATAACCCCCACAAATCTTCAGTCTTTTTTAAGTTTAACTCTTTAAATGTTTTGACAATAGTTAAGGTAGTTATATGGGAGAATTGGAAGTCAACTTTACATGGATTTGTACTTTCCAAAAGTAAGGTATCGGCTATTTGGGAGGAAGAATTTAAGCTAGCCGTTATATGCAGTGGCATGTTTTTAAAAAAAGTTTGAAATATTTCTGCTATGTCCTTCTTCGAATTAACTAACTTACCTTCTATCTTCAACGCAAATCCCTGGTCCTTAGGTCTCGTTTTACCTGTTTCTTTGTTAATTCATTTTAAGTATACCAAGATTTATATACAAGTATGTTATAATGAATATATGTTTATGAATGACATACTCGTACAATATATCACAAAAATTTATTCTTTATTACTCAAGATAAGATAAGAATATTCTTAACTGTACACAGCAAAAACAACAAATACAAAATAATTGCACAGGAACATAGTACAATTGGCGGCCTTATTACTAAAAGAAATTTCTTCCAGACAACGTCACGAAGGAAAGATGCTGAAGGCAATTAGAAAGACGGTTAGCCAGTGCCAACTCAACAGAAACTAAAAAAAAAGAAACGGTCTAACTTTTTTAAAAACACGTTTCCTTTTAAAACACTTCTCAGAGGCAGTTTAAATAGTCTGTGGTACATGACATGGCTCTAAGCCTGCCTGTCGGAGGGGCGCAGAAAAGTTTGGCTCTCGCAAACATTACATGCTCAAAAGTTCAACTTTAGCAGACAACTCTATTGTACTGCTATTAAATATCTACTGAGCACATATAAAGAAGCACTCTACGTCGCTTCACGTCACTTAGAGAGTCTCGGAGCTGCGGCGACCATTACCATTTTAATATGTTAATGTCGCCCGCCATAATCTTCATAAATTCTAGAAACAAAATATTAAGTTGCAAAAGGTTATATTCGTAACATAAGCAGCTTTAAAAGTTGATTATTCAACGGTTGCACAAATATATGAAATAAAGTGAACTGAAAAGGTTTTGTAGACTTTTAGTCCGGATCTACTTACGGGTGTTGTTATATCGGAAGAGTCCGACCAGTTTTCGCTCCGATTCGCGTAGATCCGGACTAAAAGTCTACAATGTGATGTGCTTACGAAAGTTTTAGTTTCTTCTTTTCGTATCAGCGATTCGACCAGTCTATATTTTTCCTGCCCAATAGTTTTAGTTGAAACGGTTTTATTGAAAGTAGCTCAGAAGTTGCGGCTTAAGGAACGTTACAATTCAAACTACGAGTAAGTGTCCATTTCAAAATTTAGATCATTTATACGCTTACTAAGAAAAGAAAGTCATTGGTAGAAGTCACAGATCAAGTCAAAGGGCCATCGCAGTTTCTGAATTGAGAATTTCACTAAGTAGTTAACTGTAGTGCTGTCTTTACGAGTTTCTCAGAAGAGAGTGGGACAGAACGTTTCTTAATAAGGTATTGAAGATATTTTGGTAGTGCTTGTATGCGTGTAAGTATGGCTGCATATGAGAGTGTGAGTGCGTGTTTGTTCCGTTTTGATGCTCCGTGAGTCCCCAGAAGGCCCTTGCTGAAAATCAGTGTTGTGGGTGCAAACCCTCAGCTTATACTGAGCATGAGGCCTTTTTTCCGCTGCATCGACATACCGTGTATCGTTGGAATTTATGTTGATTTCATTAATCTGTAGTTCGTCTTTTCTTCTGCTTTTGTTTTATTCCTGCTTTCTTTTCTGTATTTTCCTTTTCTGTCAAATTTTGTATGTCTATGTGGCGTTAAATAAATGTTTATCTTCTTCTTCTATTACTTGTAACGGTAAAAACCTTGTATGGCGCTCTCTTTTGAAAATATTTGTATGCCTAGAAAGGGCAAAACATGCAGAATCTGAATATTCCACACTGTACCACCTTTTTTAACAAATAAATATCTTTATCTGTAAACCTCTTTACACCATTTTTATTTCTTTTTCTATCTATCATTCAAACATTTAAATTACGCCACACATATTTTGATTTCCCTCATTTTTCAGCATTACTACTTTATCCTTCGACCAGATCTGACTATTTTACCTGCTTATCCGTTTTTATTCAGTTTTTCTGTTTTATTATACTAACTATCTACAAATAAAACAACACCTGAAGTCGTTCCACAATTATTTTTATTTTTAAAGTGAAATTTTCAATTCCTTACGAGGGGCATGGGTCTCTTCCCTAAGAAAGGTATAGGCCATACTCCACCACGAGGGCTAGGCTAACAACAGAAGTACAGTAAAAGCATGGTGCTCACAGTAAAACTACGTTTTGTGAGTTAAAATTAAACGTGCACATAAAATATGATCACAAACTTACTTGCTAGAAAAGTAGATAAATGAAACGAAGTTTAGTTTAAAGTGGGTACGACGATGTGTGTAATGGCTTTAAAAAGGGAGTCTGAACTCAGAATGCGTTACGGCTAAGACCCGTAGCGCTGGTCTTCCGCCAGACCCTAAGCGAGATCACGAGCATCATTAATAATGGCAAAATTATTTAACAAATCAATCTCATTCAGAAATATTAACGAACGATGATAAATACTGGACTTTCGTCGCAGGAATTGATTAGTTACAGACGTTCACCCATACAAGCACTGAAAGCGCCCTATGTTGCTAAACCTTCCTGATCGTTTAACATCACTCAGGCAGCCGAGTCTACGAGCAATTCGTAAAACAAGCGAGCGGTTCGTTTAAGAACTATGTATGGGAATAATAAAAAAATTACACATTTTTTTCACCCACGTTACATAAGTTACATTTGCGATATTTTAATCTGACAACAACTCTTGTCTCATTTCTTGTCTCATTTTTTATTTGTCATAATATATTTCAAGCATTCGAGCAAGGCATACCGAGCCACTTTGTTACATTTTTGACTTCATCTATCACCTTTATCTTTAGTCAGTATATAACTATTATGTCTATAGTATCGTGTATTATATATACTACATTGTAGTATATATTTTTTTATTTGTTACACCAAATCGCGAAATCGCAGTCGAATTACTTCATACCCTAAAAACCTCTAGTCTAAATTAAACAAAAATCAACTTTCTGTTTTCATCTACGCACTATCGGCCGTCATAATCTTAATAAATTGTCGGAGTAAGAGGCTCTCTCTCCGCCGATAATTATTGTGTAGCCGGCCCACAATGGCCGTGTTGAACAGTGATTTAATTGATTAGGAGAGATGAGTCCGTGCTATGGGAACGGATTTGACAGTTGATATTTAGTGGCTGTATGGTAATATATTAAACTGACAGATAAAATCAATAGAGCTAATGTGCGTGGAAGGACCGCTAACTTACGTCCTAGGTGGATATATTTCTACCAAATAGGGGATGTATTAGCGAAAGGTAAGATAAAAAGTATCTCAAAACATACACAAGCGCTTTGCTTCATCAACATTCATTAGTAGTTGCCACGTACCTGCAACTACAATTGAATGTTGATGAAGCGAAGCGTTGGTGGCCTAGGCGAGCCGAGTGATTGGAATCAATCACTTGAGTTAAGCAACAACAGGCGCAGTCAGGTGCAGGATGAGTGACCGTCCCGTGACTACCGCGAGGGGCATTTTTCCGAGCGCTTCCGTGCTTCGCAGGGCACGTGAAGCCGTTGGTGCCGGCTGTCATACAATGGCAGTCCTTGAGCCATGTCAGAGGCCTTATGGGTGGCTTGATAACGTCTGACAGTAAGGCCCGCCACTGTCTTACAATCGTCCACCAACCCGGACTTGGCACCCTTGGTGGAGTATGGCCTACCCTTCCTGCGATGCAGGAAGAGACCCATGCCCCAGCAGCGGGAACATACAAGGGTTGTGAGAGAGAAGCTTATGGGGGACATGGCCAGTATCAAATCCAGGTCTCTGCTTACTAATCCGGGATACAGTCGTGATTTAACTCAATGTGTAATGCAAAATTGCATCTACTGTAGTCGACAAAATAAAAGATCTTATATGCTGCAAATATCAGTTCGTGAAAGTGGGATTTAATGACAAGACAAAGTTTTGAGTTATTACGATTTTGATGATTATGTCTCAAATTCTATTGTTTTCAATTCATTTACCTATTCAATAATAACTACGAAACGATGCAATAAAATTTACTTAACTAGTAGAACATGGATTATAGCAAATTTCTATGTGAGGTGCATGCATATACCATTGTAAAGCATGCATCTAAATAATATAAAAAATTCAGTATTGACACTGTTTGAACTCAGGCTGTATGGGTTTGCAGATCAGTGAAACAAACCGGGACAGGATAACGCATTTATAATCATAATCATTGTAGACTTTTAGTCCGGATTTACTTACGGGTGTTGTTATATCGGAAAAGTCCGACCAGGTTTCGCTCCGATTCGCAGAGCTTAATCGTGGTGAGCAGACACGGAGCTCGCGTCGTCGGTTGCTCTCACAGTGTGAGACGAGCAACCGACCGACGAGCTACAATGTGTTGTGCTTACGAAAGTTTTAGTTCAAAAATCATAATCATAATCATTTATTTATTGCATGTCATGGTAACAATACAAGTGGTAATAATATTAATAGTTAATTCTAGTTCTACATGACACCCTGTAAGGGCACTACAACTTTGCTAAAACTATATATTTACAGATATGTATACATTTATTTACAATTTCATTATAAATTTCCATTACATTACATTATTCCAGTACATTATTCAATCGTATTATTTCATTCATTTAACTTATTATTAAAATACTAATTTATTGTATAATAGCTGTTATTTATTAAATATTGCGTAATCTTAGCTTTAAAAATATGTAATTTCTTTATATCTTTTATATTTTCTGGCAGTTTATTATAGATTTTAGCCGCCATAAGAGGGCCCTTTATTACTTATTTAAGTTGCGTTGCTCACAAGATAATGGTGTACACACAATGGCTGACCTTCACAGAGCAGGCTGACAACATGACAAGCGCAGACAAAACGGAACTAGCAGTGGTCTCAACATCTCAATATTTTATTATGGCCATTCTAATAAACACACAGGGTATCGTCACTAGGCTTTTCTATAAAGTGTAACTTCCACTGATCTTAAGGGAGGTTACGCAACCTTGACATTTCGAATGAATTTCCATTCAACATTTTCTATACACCTTTTTTTTCATAGTCTACTTGACTGTTATGCATTATTGCATCGCTGTAACAGTCAGTTTTGTCAAGAATAACCTATTTATTACATTTGAAGTAGTAATACTTACGGGATTCGCCTAACTAGCGTGCATTTTAACGAGCGTTTTTTTATGTAGCCAATACACGCTACACTGCAGAGCACAGGCCTTGTCACAGTCAGAGAGGTACTTATTTTCCAGACGTGCCCACTGCAAATTAGCAATTTTTAACGCAGGTGTCTTCACCACGTCACTAAACGCGATTCGAGTCAATCGAAACTTACCTTAATAGCGAGCATTTTAGGGGAAAAAAAAGTATGTGGCCTATATACGCCCCACTGCAGGGCACAGGCCTTCTCTCAGACAGAGAGACGCTTATTCACTAGGCGTGCTCACTGCGGATTGGCAATTTTAAACGCTGAAGTGTGTGAATCTTTCTAACGCTCAGGTTTTCTCACGACGTTTTGCTTCACACTCAACGAGTGGTATTGGCACTGTAAATTCACTTATTTACGTAACTTAGATAGATAGAGAACACTTTATTGTACATAAAAATGTAAATTACACAGATATTTCTTAGAGTACCTAAGAGTACAGACGGTGGCTTTATCACTAAAAGTGATCTCTTCCAGACAACAGTTGGATGAACAGAACTAATATATTTAAAAACCTATTTAGAGGCTAATATTAAACTAATATATTAGAACTAATATATTAAAGAAGAACACAAAGTCATTGGTACATGCCGGGATTTGAACCCATGACCTGCCGAATGTGAGGCTGGCCTCCTACCTCTCCGCTACCACCGCTTTAACTAGCGTACGCTGAAGTGATTGAACATCTTCTATATATATATCTACATAAATAAAATTCAAAGTCCTGACTGACTGACTCACTCATCAACGACCAGCCCAAGCCGTTGGACCTAGGAAGCTGAAATTTTGCACAGAGGGTCTTTATATAATGTATGCAAGGAAAAAGACCGAACTTTTTTGAATTCATCCCCTAAGGGGACGAAAAGGGTTGTCAAAATTTATATGGGAGGTATAAAGAATGTTGTCTAATTTTCTTGAAAGTTAAAATAAATTCTCTTCAACACAATTGATTGAACACGTGTTTCGCTGTTTTTTTTTTTTAAATTTAACCCTTAAGGGAGTGAACGGTGTTGCAAAATTTTGTAGCTACTAAAGTCCACGCGGACGGAGTCGCGGTCAAAAGCCAGCTATCAATAAAACTTCCTAGTATTTGCTCGTCAAACGTGATTTGATATGATTTATCTACTACAGTTTCCATAAGAATCTATTGAATACTTTGAAAGCAATTCCAAACTGCAACAGTATCGTTTTTTCCCGCGCCTCAGCACGCATTGGCGTCGAGTCGCATATTTATATTGAGCAACTCTGCTGTATCGTAATGGCATGTTCTCGGAACCGTTTAGATAGGTGTACTAGCCACGTTATGCTGGTGGACTAGAGCCTAATGTCGCGTATCTTGAGACTTAGGCCACCAGAAGTAAGATAAGCTGATATCGCTACGTGAACCGATAAATTGTGGCTTGGCATTCTGCGTGGGTACGATACTAGTCTAGAACAAAGAAGCAGAAGGCTAGAAAAGAGCCCTACTAAATCTTGCTTTTGTTAAGCTTTTTGCTATCTTGGTTAGTTTGCACTATTTTTATTTTTAATGCACTAACCCGTGCTAAGGAACAAATTTAAAAACCTATTTGAGGCTAAAAATTTCACCCATGCCGGGATTCGAACCCGCAACCTCTGGTACGTGTAACACCCCACCCCGCGTAAAAAAAGACTTTAACCCATTTAAAAAGAAAATACGTACAATAATAATTAACCTACTAAAAGAAGCTATGATGCAAAACACTCTAATGGCCAACTGTGATAGTCTAGTCTAATGAGAACCCTTCGTTGTGAACGTATTAGTAACCTAAGCTCTTTTAGGATATGAGATTGAGTAACGAGAGTGTGTAAGAGATCCGTTTAAATACAAAAGCAGAATTTAGATTAATGAACAGGAACCAAAGGTTAGCTTAAAGCAAATAAATATAAATGAAAACAGCAATCAAGCGAATGAAATAAGCGAAAGCAAGATATGATTTAAAATAAATTAAATAGATAACAGGTTAAGCTGCAATGAAGTTAAAAGAAACAAAACTAGGATGAAATATGTAACTCTTACAAAACTACTTCTAAATAAATGAAATATAAAAGTACCAAATAAACCAAATGTCATACAGCAAACACGTGAGTGTTATAGTATAACGTCCCCTACCAAAAAGGCCGGTTAAGACAGACATTATTAGCCGACTAGGTAGATAAGAATGGATTAATATGAGGTGAGTACAATACTCGGTTATCTACTAGTCGATAGAGCTAATTATATCTACCCTGGATGGGGTATGGCCACCACTGCGTTATACTGTTAATATATACTTATAAATAATAAACTATGACAGACTAGAAATAAGAATAGGTACAGTGATTCATTATCCCGAGTCTATTCCTCAAGTAGACATACATAATTACGCGAGAATTGGCAAAGCGACGTTCAGCAGTACAATGCATTGGCAGTCGACGAAAGTGAGAGAGGTAGGTAACCAAATGCACAAAGTACGTTGGAAAAGACTTCACAGAAGCTTACCAACACTGAAACAATCTGGCCAAACTCACGCAACCATGAAATGCCACTATAGGAAAAAATCAATCAACTAAAGAAAATACTAACGATAAAATCTGTACATATTCCCAAAATAAATATAATAACCTAACTACGTATATGCCTTAAGTATCACACACAATTAACGCAGGAATTGGCAAAGAGACGTCCAGCAGTACAATGCATTGGCAGAAGAGTGAGAGAGAGGTAGGTAACCAAATGCACAAAGTACGTTGGGAAAGACTTCATCGAAGCCTACCAACACTGAAACAATCTGGCCAAACCAACGCAACTATGAATGATACTAAAGCACAAGTCATCAGAAGGAAATAAATATAATAAACGCACAATAAGCATAATTAGGTATAAAAGTCTTAAGACCCAGGTCATTACACACAATTAACGTAAGAAACGGCAAAGGGATGTTCAGTAGTACAATGCATTGACAGAAGAGTGTGAGAGAGGTAGGTAGACCAATGCACCAAGTACTTTGGAACAACTTCATCGAAGCTGACCAAACTGAAACATCTCAGCCGAACCCACGCAACCATGAAATAATGCCAAGAATTAAGCCAATATACCTACTACAAAAATAAGCCTTACTATTAAAAAGCCTATAGTGGCTTCTAACTACTCACTAACGTCCCATAACGTCCTTTCATGGCCTATCATAATCCGTAATTTGATAACCCTATATATTGGACACCCTATATCGCGACTATATTCGGACTATGCGTTCCTATGTAGTATAATTATAATCTACTAACAAACGTAACATAATATAAACCGTAATTTACCACCCTATATACTGGACACCCTATATTGCGTATATGCCGCCTATGTGTTCCCATTCAGTAGTAAGTACCTATATGATCTATTACAAACGTAACATACCTACATAACTTCGGTCGAGAAAAGTACGCACCTACCTACATAAACGCAAGAGTTGAATGACCCGAAGGTCACGAGTTAGACAGCTATTATAAAGGTACCGCATCGCTCTATACCTATTCCTTAGTTCGATGGAAATGTCACTGTTAGATTAATATGCACAGAACCTCACACCTAGTGTTATCTAACAATCATTGATATTAAATATTGACAGAAGTTGTAAACAATACGTTTAGTAGGTACCAAATCAGAATTAAAATGCTATAATTTTCTAACGGGTTTAGACAGATTAACCTACCTTACCCTAATTGAATCGAGACATTAAACGTAACGCTTTTATCTACTTGATTTAATAGCTTCAATAGGAAACATTGAGGAGACACCAATTCACTTATTTGTCAATTTAAAATTATCCTAACAGACGAATAAAGACCGCATATGTGGGGAGATGGGGAAATACTTACTCTCATCATTCAACTCTGGATACCCTGGAAGAAAAAGGGGAGCCTACCTAACATTCCCAACCCAGTAAGCTAAAGAATTTAACCACCAACAAATTGTTTCAGCAAAGCAAACCCCATTTATATTTAATCGTGTGTATGTGTGAGTGCCTATGGTGTTTCCCTAGTCACAGCTATTACCTATCGCTATCCTCCCTAACTCCGGAAAACCTAACTGTTTCAAGTCATTAAATTCTTTTTAATGCACTAACACGTGCTAAGGACTGACTTGACGCAGTTAGCTTTCAGACTTTCTGGCCGGCCAGAGTGTGTAGCCTAGGGTGTGTATGCGTAAGTGGTTTATGGGATCGGTACCACTTACAGGGTAAGAATATACGGAATATAATACACAGATATGTTATGGGTGCAAAGTGCCAGAGGGCTGGAATCGTCTGTCACGCAGGGAAATAGCAGGGGGAAAATTGCTATACCACAAATGCTAGTGGAAGGAGATCTAACACCACATTCACAAGAAGCATTTTAACCCAATTTTCAAGCTAGATAATTAATATGAAATTATCTCAATTAAGTAATTAATTATGACATGTAATTATATAGGAAAATTGTTTTACAAATAAATTAAATTGGGCACACCTCCGGTGAAGGGATTCTTTAAACCTTTCAACCAAAGCAGACTCAGATTCAGCCGTAGCATAGTAAGCAGAGCTAGATATTGGAATTCCTCATTTAGTCTGTCAAATCAACTGTATAAGGCTACCAAGTGAATTCGCTCTAAATTCACACGTTTGTATGCGGAATTAAATATGATGCAAACCTCTGAAAGCTATGGCGCAGACATGTCATTGATAACCTCGTGTGCCTACATCGAGTCGAGTAGGTATTCGACAAAGGCTAGCCACACGGCCTATCCCTAACATGCCCTTGCCACCGAGAGTTTTGTTTTGCACACATTTATTTCCCCAAAAACGCTGTACTGTGGAGAAAAAGGGTTAGTTCACAATTTATTTCGCGGAAGCTACACTAATCACAAATGCTGAAAACCATATTTTACGAGGAAACCTTCTAGCTAATTGTACGGAATACTCACAAAACCGTTCCTAACATTTACACTTTTTACTTTCAAATCTAATTCCCTAGCTCCGAAAGTACCTCTAAACCTGAGACTTCACACCAGGGCTGATACACTAGAACGCAATGCCCACAGATGATGCTAGGTCACAAATCCAAAGCCACTTTCCTATTACCGAATTTAAATGCAATCGAAACTCCCCAGTTCTAATAAATTCACACAAAATGGCGAATTTTCCTACGAGCGGAATAGGTGTACGTACTATTGAATTTCCTGGTCCAGAATGCGTGCGCGCCGCTGGCGCCTCGGCCTTTTTATAGCCTCGCGAAACAACCCCGCGCGTCCAAAATGGCTCCGCTCCCAATTCCGCTTTGTCTAACCCATCATGAAACCTAATGACACCCGATTGGCCAGCCGAAATCCACCTCCATCTCGTTTCAGAACTTTAATGTTTTGATATTTTGTAAATTAATTTCCTGTGTCTTAATGTAATACATTATTTATTTTCAATTTATTTATCTCGATATTTCCTGTTTAATTGATTTGTCTACAATAATTTCTTCTTAACAATTTATTCCAACACACCACTGACCTGCGGCACAATGCTTACGGACAACTAACTAACTTCTGTTAATATAAAGGTTTAGCGTAATGTTTGTGTTAAAACATCCTTTCAATTTAGTACAGATTCACCTAGAAATACTCTACTTAGGCTACAATTGCGAATTGAAACGTTATAATCATTTTAGTAGGCGCCGCGGCAACCAGTGGCGCCCAAACCGGAATCGGCTAATCGGAGAACTACAATCCACCAATACAGCAATACTCTAAACTCACACACGCAACCCTGTATGAATACGAGAAGAAGCTGCGTTCAACAATATTTAATTATTAGGGATGCCCTAAATGCTACATTTCAAAAGTGATGAATGATTCAATTCCTTTCCCGAACATTGAATAAATAGCTCTTAGCAGTTCGTGACTAAATATATTACGTGTCATGTTTCATTCCTATTTACGAGTAACAACTTTAGCTATCCCTCTAGCAACAATTATAAATAATTATACCATTCGCAAATATTATGGTATTAAGTTAATATACTTTGAAATTTTGATTTTATTGAAATAAATAACGTGACAAGACTATTGAAGGCATAGAGCCATGAAAGAAAACCAATAAACAATCAAAATAGAAATTACTACGTTGGACAAATTATGTTAAGAATAATAACTGTTATACAACAGAAACATACATTACAACATTAGTCCCATACGGTCCCAAGCGACGTGCATGGTTGTTTTAAAAAAGTTGAACGGAATCGAACCCGCGTACCGTCCGATCTCCGCACTACACCGACCAAATACGTGCGTCACTCGCCTAACTGTAGGTACGTGTCTCGGCAGTCGGCGCCGCCGGTTACTAACGCGGAACGGGATGAGACCATGTGGTACACCTACTCTCACGTTCTTTTATAGACATTGAGTTTATGATTGATTATCATACGAGATTACGTTTAGGTGATCTAGATATTAAAAGGGATATGAAGGGAATCATTCGAGTTCCTTTTCTTTTGTTTAAATCATTCAACCCCAACACTAGCCTAGATAGGTTAATATCCATTCTCAAAAGAAAGTAGATGTTCTTTTTTTTATTGATTAATTATGAGCTTTATTTATTTTGTTTTTGTGAATAGACCATTTTTTTACAGAGACAATATTACAACGATGTGATTAGTTTCCTTTCACGACAAGACACCTTAATATCCTCTGAAAGCAGCCGTAAAGAACATTTAGTGATCTCAGTCTCGGCTAGATGGAGCTAGTAGTTATTTTGATTTATTGAATTTTATTAAATTAATTGTTTAAGTGAATATATTACTTTTACAAAGTCTCTAATATTACATCGGTGCGTTATACATTAGTTTTCTTTCATGACAAGACATATTAAAAGCTTTTTAAAGAAATTGAAAGTAGGATTAAAGAAAGTTTAGTGAACCTATTCTCACCTAGATGGAGTTAGTAGTTATTTGATTGATTATAAGTTTTAGTAATTTTTATTGTTTAAGTGAATATAATACTTTTACCAAGTCTCTGATGTTACATCGGTGTGTTATAAATTAGTTTCCCTTCATAACAATATGTATTATCGACATACTACAGAGTTTAAACGTAGCAATAATTATCGTTTAGTGATTCTATTCTCTCCTAGGTAGGAGCTAAATTAAATGTTTCAGAGATTATTCTTATTTATATCTTTAGTGTATGGTTTTCTGTCTTCAAATCACTAACATAAAATCGCTGTGAATAACTCAGTATACTTTTATAACCATAACATTACCTCAACACGGAATTTTACCTACTTAACTACTAGGTAAATAAATGCTTTTAAAATCTACAAGCGCGTGCAAAAACAAGAAAGATATTGAAATTTGTTCTTATAATCTACTATTTCAATAGTGATAGCAATTAACATTTGATTTGAAAGCAGTTGAAGGGAATCTACTTCCCAGCCGCCGACAGCGCCATCCATCCGTTAGGATGAAATGCCGTGTCACAAGTGATAGGTAGCGGACGAGTTTTTTCCAATCGATAATCTATTAGTTGTGCGTTCGTCCACTGCAGATTTCGTTGTAACTTATTATTTTATTTTATCCCACTATTTATTCAGTCATCCCTAAATTCTTGTTGCACAATTTAATCTAGGTATAACAAACCCTGTTAGTAAACAAAATAATGTCTAGCTGTATTTCAGTCTTCGAATAGACTACTACATAGAGAATACTATTGCATATTTGTTTTGTTTAAATGCAAATTGGCCCAGCGGCGATGGACTGCGATTTCCACCGGAAGGCCGCGGGATCGAACCCAGCCTCACTCAGCAAGCGGAATGTTTTTCTTTTCTTTTTATGACTAATAACGGAAATGTCGATTAGTACACAAACAAACCTCAACAAATCCCCAGAAAGCGTCCCCGCTACGAAACTTATTTGTTGTATTTATAGATTTATTGTAATGCCTAACTTGAATGATAAGGACCTTCTAACGACTAAAGTGCCTACCTACCTAATCAATCTCGTTAAATAAAGTTTCCGCGATTTTACTACGTAACCTATCTCGAACCAAACTCGCACAGAACACAATTCAAATTTATATTAACGATCGTGAGCACTTGTATGGACCTTGGTCCGTTACATACGGATAGTCAGAGGTTGCGGGTTCGAATCCCGGCATGGGTGAATTTTTTAGCCTCTAAATAGGTTTTTAAAATTGGTTAGTTTAGTATGAAAAAAAATTAAAATTGTTTATTGAGCAGAATAAAACATGACAATGTATAAAGTAACTCTGAACCCCAAACTAAATTAAATTGTATCTTGGGGCACGTTCCATCATTTGCCTCAAAACATTTTAATCTTGCCTTCTACTAAATGTTGGACAGAGTTAATGTAAATTCCTACTAAACAATGTGTATTAAAGTACAGTGAAAAAAAATTATCGACGACCGACGACGCGTCGCCACTATGCAACTTACCTGTATAACAGAGTTATTGAGGAAAAAATGTTCCTATTATCATAGTAGTTTTAAATGTCTTCAGTGTTATATACTCATAGGTAATTTTAAATATCAATTCTAAGATTCTAAGTTGTTATATAGAATCTAATATTTGCACATCCTAACCGGTGGTGAATCTATTTTCCATTCTTTGGCAAACAAAATGCTTAATCTTTTTTTTTAGCTTATAAACGTCCTGCAGGTCACAAACCTGCTCTCATAGAAAGTGACAGATTTGAACACCTCAGTCACGCAGGTTTCCTCACGATGTTTTCCTTCACTATTTGCGAATGGTACTCCATTGGGCTACCGTCGGCACTTTATCTTATCTTTGGATATATTATTAAAAAGGTGTATGAAACAAGCCTCCCAGAATTATGTACCTTCTTACCGAGCCCTGTAAGTCTGGCGTACCCTGGACATCAATAAGAGAGCTCCTCACGCTGAATAGTAAATCCTTTTAAGTCACGCTTAAAAGAAGAACACAAATACTCTTAAGTGTATTAACGTCAAATTCTAAACTGACCTTCTCTGTCTAAATTTTCTATGTCCGCGGTTTATTGAAACGATTTCTAGTTCAATCGGTGATAAGATTGCTGACGCATGTTTGAATGTCGACAATTTAATGGTGCCTTTACTAACAAGTGACTTAGAGCATAACTGCAACAAGATGGATTATTGATACGAGTACAAAACATAACTTAATCTCACGCCTGTATCCCAGAGGGGTAGGCGGGGACTGCCAAATACTACGATCCTGACAGATCACCTTCGCTTCATCAATGTTCATTGGTTGTTCCAAGCAGACACGCCGGTACGTACGTACACGGCGGAGTACCTATCACATTGAAGTCCTGGATTAAAAAATAAGGGACTTTTCGCAGAATTCATGTGATATTAGCTGCCCTGTCGAACTTCGTTCCGCCTCAGAATCCGTTTATACGCTTCCAATTACCATGGCAACGCAATAAATAAATATCTTAGAGTTTGGATTGAAGAAAGGTCACGGTAGCAATAAAATACTATCCAACGGGAATGAATTACCGGAGTATCTAGTAGACTATGTCTTAATTCAGATTTTGTCTCTCCATGTGCCAAGTTCCATGTAAATCCGTTCAGCCGTTATTGCGTGGTTAAGTAACAAACATCCAAACATTTTCACAAACTTTCCCATTCATAATATAAATACAAAGCAGGATAGCTTAACCAAATGTACGTACTTGCCAATGGGCATTACTTAAATATTTTCATAATTAACTTGCTGAATACAATTCACCTTGACGTTACGACTTACGAGTTTTTCTGGTGATTTTTTTTACTGACTTCGTCTAAATGCTGCATAGTCCATACCACTGCGGAAGTACTTGGGAGTTACGTGGTCACTTTCATCAAGGTGATTGATCAACTTCGGCCAATATTATGCGAAGTTCGATATTTTTACAATATGAAATTGTCACTATATTGAAGGAGCAGAATGGGCCTTTGTGCAAATCAGTTTTGAGAACTCTTGTCTGAGGTAAAGGATTGATTTGGATGATGATAAAAGTATGTTGATCAAAATATCTTATTTTAAAATTTGTCTTAATACTACACCATTGAAGTAAAATTACCTCCATCTTCTGTGTATTTGTAATGTACTGATAGTAATTCAATGCATTTGTTCTACTGCTTGCTGGCAGCCATTACATTTTATCGCCCGCAATGGATACTGAGCTAGATAGTTGCACTTATAACTAGGAGCTTAGACCGATTCGTAATTGTTTTTAAAAGAACAATAAAGAGATCCTAAAATTTTAATTCTTGGTACCAAATTGAAAGGAGGTACCAAAATGAGAGGCAGAAAATTAACAATCGTCTCCTAGTAGGTACTCGGGACTGCAAGTGATGCAAATTACTTCAGCCAGATGTCGCTGCCTGTACGTAATACAGAGAATATTGTAAAGAGGTTCGA
The DNA here is from genome assembly GCA_934045075.1 of Yponomeuta sedellus. Lineage (NCBI taxonomy): Eukaryota > Metazoa > Arthropoda > Insecta > Lepidoptera > Yponomeutidae > Yponomeuta > Yponomeuta sedellus. The sequence goes on along the minus strand of OW203727.1, from coordinate 781,808 downwards.
AATTTCACTGATGCCGGTGAGTCGCCCATTAGCTCAGTTGGAAAGAGCGCTGGCACGGATAGCCAGAGGTCGCGGGTTCGATTCCCGGCATGGGTGAAATTTTTAGGTTTTTTAAAATCGTCTCCTGTTTTTAATACCATGTAAAGTACACTTTTAGAGGTAACAAGATAAAAAATCAGAACTAACCAACAACGCTGAAACAAAGAAGTGTACAAAGAGTAAAAATAACACCAAGGTGGTACAAGCTCCTGAAGAAACAAGCTTAATTTAGCAGTGAAAAAAATGTTCCCTCATAAATTCCAACTGCAAAAAAAAGCAAAGAAAATCTTACAACAAAATTCTGGTTTTAATAGTCCATTATCAAAGCTATTGGACACATATATCTAGTGGTGATAAGCTTACAACTTCATTGATTTTAAAGCTTATTTTTCTTACAAGTTCCTTACTAGGCCTTAAAGTTATCGTAAGTACGAAGGCAATTATCGTTAGGATTTTATTTTATGATTTTCTGCAGCCATTTTCATATAGTCGTCAGCCTACCAGTCAGGTGGTCTGTCTACTGTCAGCACGTTTTTGGCCACCTCATACTATGTGATAGCCTGAAAGAATAAAGGTCTATGGCCAACAGTAGGTTCTATCTATGGACTGATTAGATAGATTAGATTAGCGAGCGCTCGTAGCTTAGGCGAACTGAGTAATTGGAATCAATCACTTATGTTAAGCATCAACAGGAGTGGTCAGGCGCAGAAGGGGTGACCGTCCCGCGACTACCGCTAGTGGCATTTTCCGGGCGCTTCTTTGCTTCGCAAGGCACGCTAAGTCGTTGGTGCCGGCTGTCATGTAATGGCATTCGTTAAGCCATGTCAGAGGCCTTGTGAGCGGCTTGATCACTTCTGACAGTAAGGCCCGCCACTGTCTTACAATCCTCCACCAACCCGAACTTGGCCCCCGTGGTGGAGTATGGCCTAATCTTCCTGGGATGCAGGAAGAGACCCGTGCTCCAGCAGTGGAGACATACAAGGCTTGATAACGAACAAGATTAGAAAATTATTTATTGTATTATAAGCATATTTGAACAAAGGCGAGCTTAATACTAATGAGTATTTTATTCCAGCTAACCTTGTAGATAGTGGTGCGGGTGAAGTGATAGTGGATATGGGTGGATAGTTTTGGTTGAGTATGGCATTCACCTCCGATACTGCTCGCGATTTCCGAACCACATCTTGTGCGGTTCTTTGTTTTACTGCTTTCTTGCTTTGTTTCTCGCACGATAATCGGAATGGGAATTTATTGTGATTGTGATTTTATATATACTGTAACGAAGGTTTCTTCACCATTCAACTGTACCGGGTGGGAAGGCCGTCGAAAGATGGTAATAAGTGCACTTTATAGTCTATAATGTCTTGGTAACTGATCTAAGCCGTGCATGGAGTAAAAGGCTCAATTATTGGGTTTGCCAACGGGAAAATGTGTAGAAATGTAATGACAATGTAAAATAACAATAAAAGAATTAATGTCATGTGTACAAAGAAACCTCCTGCCGATATAAACTCTATGATGGCGTAGACACCGGTGAAATGCTGGCTTTTTAAACTACTTCTTTTCGATCTTACTGTCGCAAAATTGACACTGACGTCCATACCAAGGCGAAAATGGCGGGTCGACCTTCCGGTCGTATTCTTGCCAGGATGGCGCGAGGTGGCTGGAAACAGGGAGAGATGGAAAAAAGTAAGAGAGGCCTTTGCCCAGCAGTGGGATATAAAAGAGGCTAAGTAAATTTCTTACTATCGAGTAGAGCCCTCCATTTTCACATGTATATGGAGATTTGAAGGTGAAAGTGAACTACATTTATTGCCAAAACACAAATTATACACAAAAAAAATTAAACAAAAAAAAAAAATATTACATAAATATATACTGACATAAGTATAACTAAAACCATAGAAAATTAATCATAATGGAACAGACACACCGAACAAAAAGAAGATTTGGTTACACCTTGTATAAAGCCAAACTGATTCTGTACATTAAGACCATACATTAAGACGACCTCTGTGGCGTAGCAATAGCGCGTCTGCCTACCATGCAGAGGTCCCGGGTTCGAATCCCGACTGGGAAAAAAAGCCCAGGTCTTGGATGTTTACATGTTTGTGATGTCGTTGTTTCTGGTTCCCACGACACAGGGTATCCTAGTGTATAAATGTTATGTTATGTTATATTCCCTCTTTCTCTTGGAGAAAAGGCATGTGCCTTGCAGTGGGACTTATAGACATCAAAATATTGTTACGGTAGGGAATCGAATTCAGAATGAAAGTACGTAATACAGAGAATAGTGTTAAGAGGTACGATATTTCACTGATGCCAGTGAGTCGCCCATTAGCTCAGTTGGAAAGAGCGCTGGCACGGATAGCCAGAGGTCGCGGCTTCGAATCCCGGCGTGGGTGGAATTTTTAGCCTCTAAATAGGTTTTTAAAATAGGTTTTCAGAATGAAAGTGTCAATAGGTGTACATTCAGATTTATTTAAAAGTATATCGTACATGATATACCTATTAAAACAAGGTAAATTGCCATTGACTCGTCTTTGGACATCGCATGAAATTACCGTTTACACTTTCGCATCTCGATATCAATCCTTGTATGTCCCCACTGCTGGGGCACTGATCTCTTCCTGCATCGCAGGAAAGTTAGGCCATACTCCACCACGGGGGCCAAGTCCGGGTTGGTGGAGGATTGTAAGACAGTGGCGGGCCTTACTGTCTATCTAAATATATATTACGATGTAGCTGAAAACTTTAACGCTTTTCCAATGTCAACAGTCCAAAGGCAAAAATGTAAAGTTAGATAACAGCCTGGCGTATGCATCACGTTCGTCGTTAATTCCAATCGGTTTGTTAAATCCATTAATCAGCTCGCCAAGAGTTTTTGAACAAATACCATAACTCATCGGTGCGGCCGGCCCATCGTAAGATCGTAAAGGGCTACGCAGACTGTAATCGGTGAAAGTATCGCCTCGTGAAATAAATCAGCGCACAATGAGCCGTTAAGGCAGAGAATCGATTACCTTCAGCGGGTCACTGAGCAGAGACAGAAGACAGAGTGCCACCCTTAGCAACGACAATTCGTATAGCAAATAAGTTGTAGTATGGCCACCGAATTGCTCGTAGCCCCAACTGCCTGAGTGATCTTAAAGTATCACACAGGTTAAGCAACATAGGGCGCGTTCAGTGCATGAATGGGTCATCGTCTATGACTAACGCTAATGACATTTTTTCGATCGGTTCCATGCTTCGCTTGGCACGTTAAGCAGTTGGTGCCGGCTGTCGTCGATAGATGGCAGTTGTTAAGCCAAATCAGAGGCCTTAGGTCAGCTTGAAAACTTCTGACAGTTATACCAGCCACTAGTCTTGCAAGCCTCCACCAATCCGGTATGGCCTATATCTTCCTTAGGGAAGAGACCCGTGTCCCTCGGTGGGGACATAATGGGTTGATAATGATGGCTACCCTTAGCATCAACAATTCGTAAAGTAAATATGTAGTATGGCAACTGAAGCGTTGCCCGAAGCGCTCGTGGCCTAGTGAAACCGAGTGATTGGAATCAATCACTTGGGTTAAGCAACAACAGACGCGGTCAGCAGCTGGACGGTTGACCATCCTGTGATACCGCTAGTGGCATTTTTTTCGAACGCTTTGGTGCTTCGCAAGGCACGTTGATCACTTGGTGCCGGCTGTCATGTAATGGCAGTTGTTTAGCCATGTCAGAGTCCTTATGGGCGGCTCCATAACTTCTGAAAGTAAGGTCCGCCACTGCCTTACAATCAACCACCAACCCGGACTTGGTCCGGGTAGGGACATACAAAGGGTTGATATCAATCAAGGCAACTGAAGACTGCTTGGTTTAGTTATACATAAAAGGAGTCTAATGGCGATTATTTATACGGTAAAACGTAAATACCAAAATTCCCGATGTAATACGTAACTATGTATGAGCTCGCGAGTCAATAAGAAAAAATACAGTTGGTGTTTCTATTAGTTAAGACACTAGGACAATAATTAATACTTCCCTTAACAAGGTTTAAGAATTAAACTGGTGTATATTTAAGGGCATAGTTTCAGTTTATATACTTACTCAAACACTAATTTAATTATATAAATTAGCATTAAAAAGTTAAAATTACTTTGCTGAATTCCGCCAAAAATCCCACAAGCACCATGCGGTTAGCTAATGCACCACCCTCCCTCCCACTTTTTCAAGCAGAAGCAAGACACGAACACACCACCACCAACACCAATACTTGTGTGAGAAAACACGCGACTCGTTTCGCCTCTAACACGAGGCATCCTCAGGCTCCCAAATGCAAGTGACCGTCTCCGCAAAAACGCTCCGTATTTATAGGCTAGGCCGCCCCTCCCCCCGATGACGCAATGTAACCGTTAATATAAATTATTAAACGTTTTATATAAATTAGTTACAAATTTTGTAAATTATTAATTATATAAAAGTTAAAACGTAAGTAAATGGTAATTATATTATAATATCTGATAGTAAGGCCCGCCACTGGCCACATACCTCCATCAACCTGGACTTGGCCCCCGTGGTGGAGTATAGCCTAACCATCTTGCAATGCAGTAAGAGACCCATACCCCAGCAGTGGGGCCATACAAATGTTGATATCGATGCGATAGGCCTGTGATACTGTGGTTCTGCAAAGCTACAGATAGAATACTAAGAGTTATTTTCAATTACTGGTTTCTAAGATGTGCACACTTGTGAAGTTATTGTAGCCATACCTCTCACTAACCGTGAAGGAAAACATCGTGAGGAAACCTGAGAGTTTGAGGTACTCAACTTCTTAAGCACTTAATGTATCTAATCCGCGGTGGGCATGTGTGGTAAGTACGCCCGTACTCTCTGTCTCTCTCTAAGAGAGGGCCTGTGCCTGTGCCCTGCAGAGGGTTGTATGTAGGCTCCATATTTTTTTTTATTTTTTTTTTAAAAGCAAACAATTTCTGATTCGCGGTCTCACCAACGCCAACGGTTACACCAACGGTTGTCGGTTATTCGCGAGATATGGCCAGCCCACTGCCACTTCAGCTTGCTGATTCTCTAAGCTATGTCGATAACTTTGGTTCTCTGTCGGATGCATTCGTTACGAATCCTATCCTTCAGAGAAACTCCGAGAATAGCTCTCTCCATAGCTCGCTGAGCGACTTTGAACTGGTGACCAGACCAGACCTTTCGTGAGTTTGCCTTAATCACCTAAAGTAAAAAAATCAAAAATTAAATTAAAACAAGTGAATAAATCCAAAAAATTAAAAAGTATCATTGCGAGCGCTTTATTGAATGCATTTGTTTCAGTCGTGGAATAACAGCCACGTGTTGCATTGAGTATTGAGAAGTGTTCATGTCTTGTTGAACATACAGAAAGCAATTTAAGGAGAGACTCAATGATAATATCTCATCGTGAACATCTGCCTTGAGTACAGTCTACAGCTGTTGGGGCAGCTCTATAACGCTTTGTTTAAAAGCGACTTTAGAACGAAAAGTGGTGAGATTTTCCTCGTGACGCTGACTGTACAACAATAATTCATGTTCCTCAAGTGTACAAAGTACAGAAGCACAGACCAACAAGTTATAGAAATTCACTAGCTAGATATTTTCAAAATTCCTCTTGGTTGCTACACTCTGAGAAAATGCCTGTGCTAGAAGTGTTTGTGGGAGTTTAAATGAATAAAACGTATCCAGCGAACTTTGTACCGCCTAACAGTCGATTATTTATTTTTAATTTTTTTCTCTCTGTAAGAAACATCCTTGTACTTACAGGAATATTCTAAAAAAAGAATTAGCGAAATCGATTTAACTGTTCTCGAGATTTACGCTTACCAACATATTCAGCGATTCATTTTTATATCATAAAAGATATTATAATGAGGGTTCTTAATTAAATTTCATTTCATCTGTACTTTATTGCAGACGAAACATTTAACATGAGAAAGAACATTTACAAAGGCGAGCTTATCTCCGAAAGAGATTTCTTTTAGCAAATCTTACAGAGTTGGAGAAGCAGTACAAAGTTCTTTTCAAAGCGAATGCAAATTTGGAAATCGTGAAAAAAATATGAGCAGTTTTATACATTTGAGAGCCGTTATCGTTAACTTTAGAAGATAAAAAAGAATACTCATTATTGTACGATACTTATTAAAAAAAAACGCCGTGATTTTTTCTTGCTATGTAATAAATAGTATTGTATTAAGTATATTATTATTTAAAAACCTATTTAGAGGCTAAAAATTTCACCCATGCCGGGATTCGAACCCGCAACCTCTGGCTATCCGTACCAGCGCTCTACCAATTAAGCCAATGGGCGACTCACCGGCATCAGTGAAATTTCGAACCTCATTACACTATTATCTGTATTACGTACAGGCAGCGACATCTGGCTTAAGCAAATTGCATCACTTACAGCCCCGATATATATAATATATTAGTGCCTAAAATCTTTAATATTTCGAAATTAGAGATGTATATGTAGATGTAGTGCATTAAAAATAATATAATGTATATAACCGTTTAATAAAAGACGTCCAAGTAGACCCTCACTTTTTCGAATGTATAATTACATACATATGGGATTTTTGTTACACCCTGTATAGCTTACTTCAGACTATACTTGTATTTTTATAAATAAAAATTGTTAATTCCTTTCAGCACTGGAAAAGTTTGTTGAAATCCGAATACTTTTGAAGGTTCAGGATACACGCGTCACATGTTGACTTTCTGTCCCTTAATATTAGTCAATCTAAAGGCCTGTCCATTTACGGAGTTTGTTTATAAATAAAATTATAAAGGTGCACCTACACTGTACTTTATAATAAATTCAAAGGTGGGAGTACCTTTATCTGCCGAGGCTACCGCCTTTTTCCACAGTCCATAATTACCGGCACTTGATATACGATCGCCAATGAGTTGGTATTGAATGTAATAATTCATTTATGCAATTAACATCTGTTGTGAGGCAACGCCGAATGAATTTATGATCGCATGTGTAATTTATAAATTTATAATCACTATCAATATAATAGAGTCACAAGATAATTTCATAAAAACAATAATTGGGTTTGGTTTTTGGACACACACATGTAGGTAGGGAATGAATATTAAAATTATTTAAATGATATCATTGTCTCTAGAGTTTTTATCGCTTCGAAGAAGAATTCGAAGCTAACAAAAGCATAATAGAATATTTGGATTCTTGGGTACTATCCGAAATTTAAAAAAAAATTTTGGAAAACATCTTCCAAACTGGACATCCTGTTCGTGATATTCATGTCATGAAAGATTTGGTATACTTGCTACAATACTTAAAATATCGTTTTCACTTTGCTTCAAAACGATAATGTTATGGGTCTGTTAATATTCCAGAAAAAGCTCTCTCTGCTTAAACTCAATTTGCTGCTGAGAACGGGCTACAAAGTGATATTGTTCCGATGTAAAACCTAACTGCAAAGTAGGTAGTCAGGGCTGTAAGTGATGCAATTGGCTTAAGCCAGATGTCGCTGCCTGTACGTAATACAGAGAATAGTGTAAAGAGGTTCGAAATTTCACTGATGCCGGTGAGTCGCCCATTGGCTCAATTGGTAGAGCGCTGGCACGGATAGCCAGAGGTTGCGGATTCGAATCCCGGCATCGGTGAAATTTTTAGCCTTTAAATAGGTTTTTAGATATTGTAAGGGTTTCATTGTTTTCTTTTGTGAGACCCTTTTTCTTCTAATTCTTTTTGTGTCAGGAATTTGACCAGTTTATATTTTTCTGGCCCATAGTTGGCCGCTGCCATTGCAGCAACGATGGTCTCTGTTAGGTCATCTAGAATGCAGATATGAGGCTCAATGGGCATTGGAGCAGGTGCACGATAAATTGCGATGTGGCTCCACAGTCACTTTGCTCCTCCGTTGGTGCAATGGAGGAGCGATGTGTAATGTGCAATGGAGGAGCATAACCCCATCCCCATGCGGACCCTAAAAACGAGGTACAGTCGACAGCAGCACTGCAATCTTCACACGCGTGCTCTTTACTCTCCTACGTTACAGGTTACTTTGAAACTGAATTGCAGAGGTTGGTCAGCTGTCGACCCTACGTAATTCTTGTGTATAAGGCTGCACCAGAGTCGTGCAAAGGGTAACGCACAATTTGCAAAAAAAAAAATCAGTTGGCCAAGAATGGCCGGCCAGCAGTGGGGTGACTTGAGGGATGCAAACGTCCAGCAGTAGCCGAGCACGGAGTGATTAACTGCACCCACACCGTATAGAAATACACAAACCCAGAATTTCGAAAGTCTCAATCTACTCGATCAGAACTTACACCGCGTATCTCATGCAAGAAACAAACAGACGGACGGGCGAACGAGTCTCCATTAACAACGATAAAGGGCCAACGTTCATCTTGGGCAGGGCGTGCCGCGAATGCATTGAATGAGAAGTCACAGAAAGCAGAGTCAAGTCGACAGCACGCGGCTTTTCACTTTACTCTATTTATGTAAGTAAACCCAACTTTTAAAAAACGTGCAAGCGTAAAATATGCGATGACAAATGACTTGAGTTTACACCAACTACCCTCACCACAACTGGCTGAATTCACCATTTCAGTCAATCCGTTACCACGGCAAACGCTATGTTGTCGAAACGTCGGGAATAAAAATAATAAAGTTTACATAATAAACAATTGCCATCAGAGCCGTGTCCACCAAATTGCGAGCACAAAAATATATTAACTCAGTCTCTTGAAATAAGTAAAAATAATAAATTTTGGCGAGGATTTTATTATTTTGGGCGGGAAATATCAATTTTGTTGAACATTTATTTATTTAATATAAATTGATTATATTATTTTTAATGCACTAACCTATGCTAAAGACAATTTTAAAAAATGGTGGGTGGAATTTTTAGCCTCAAAACTTTTTTAGCTAACAAATTTACACTGTACATAACATGGAAAACGAAGTCTTACATGCCCGCCCTGGAAATAGAACCTGGGTCTGTCGCTTTCTAGTCTATTGTTTTACCCACTGGGGAGCCGCTGCTGCAATGCAATGCCGGACAATCAATATATTTATTGTTTATAAAAATTATTTGTGTCTTAGTAAATTACTTATGTTCAATTACCTCAATTACAGGGTGCTATGGCGCTCATTTGACTATATTCCACACAAGGAATTCACACCAAGCGTAGAATCATAAAATACAATTGTAGAACATCCTTAACCTAAAATGATAATCGAGCCGCAGTTCATGTCCAGCTGTTGTTCTGTTTGTTTCACCTCCACGCGTGTAATGAAAAACATCAATTAGGCAATAAATTGTGAAGGGGCGGAGTCGCGCGAGGCGCTTGTATCTTGTCTGGGGTTATCAACTGCGGCCGCGAGCCGGTGGCCACAGAACAAGCGAGGAGCGGGCTACGGTAACTATCGACACTGATGGAAAGAACAGAACGATCTTTCAGAACGAATGTATTCGTCTCTGGAAAAAGTGAAAAACCTGGTATCAACCCTTTGTATGCCCCGACTGCTGTGGCACGGGTGTCCTCCTGCATCGGGATTTTCCATGCAGAAAAATCATAAATCCTACTAAATATAGTAACTCGTTTTAAAAGCTACTGATAAGAAGACCTAGGTTCAGGACTCTGACTTTAAAGCAGTTTAGCCAAAAACGGTCGTTTTTAGCGGAAATCGTTAACGTCCTAGCTTGTTGGTCCTAGGTTTTGGACGGTAGGTTCTAAAAATAGTTGTCACATTTGTTAGATTTTATGTTCACTTTTAGGTATGTACACTCCGACCAGGTGGGATGACGATCTGCGAAAAACTGCCGGCAGATGCAAGCTGAAGACAGGGCGCTATGGCGCTCATTATGGTAGGGTGTTTAATACAACAAACTGTGAATGTATCGATATAATATTTTTGTGATTTTTTGCTTGTGGCAACATCGTTGCCAGCTCTCTCTCTCTCTCGTTGTACCGCCATTGTCACACCAAGTTACGTGCGCCCCAATAAATTCGGTTTAATTGTATTTTATGTCTCATTGGCCACAATACCAATCCCAGATAACAGAACAGAGGGCTATGTCCAGCAGTGAACTACATAATATAGCCTGAAGAAGAAGTTCACTTTTTGAAAAACACGTTTTGTAACACAAATTACGACTTTTATTCGATTTGTGGCACTAGCTAGCACCGCGAACCGCCGTAGGAGGTCTTGTTAAAACCTCAAAATCGTCCACTTTTCTCCATCGCCATCTTTCCACAAATAGGTAGTACATTTGACTTCTATAAGCTATAATCAGCCCACATCAACACACTGCTAGGCATAGGCCTCTTTTTTACTGCGCCATTCCTCACTGTCCTGTGCTAATCTGATCCATTTCTGACCCGCTACCCTCACGATGTCGTCTGACCATCGTGTTCATTTTACTTAATTGTATCATTTACTAAACATGGGTTATTAATTTATACGAAAGTAATGTGCTGGGAGAATATAAATTTCTTTTATTATCTCACTTTATTCTTCCTGAGTTGAATCTAGCATTATCGTAAAATCAAAGAAATAAATGTTCACGTTATTATAAAATTAAATATGTTTTAAGAATTTTCCAATGTTGAGATAAGGAAAATCCAAGCCGACTATAAAAAAAATCTTGTCAATAGGTATCGAAGTTTAAGCAAAAACTATAAATTATTACTAATAATGCCTTATTACCAGTATAAGCTGATATAAATGACAGCCGATATATTTTTACGATTTGTTTAAATAATATCTCAGCTATTTTTTAAATCGACATTAGTCATTATTAGTTATTCCTAATACTCGCAAGCTTGCGCTTGCTTCGAGAGATTTGTAATGTGAAAATCAACGATCTACTAAACTAAAATCGCGCCCTCTTATTCCTGTATTAGCAGCCATAACTATTGCATACTATACAAAGGCTTTGATCGAGCCACACATTAAAGATTATAAGTTATAAATAAGGTGTACTTGCAATATAAAGTACGGTTAGAGCGAATAAAGTAATGAATAGTCTTAGGTCATTCTTTGTCGTAATCAAGCGATTGATGGCGTAAGTGGTCGAAAATAACACGCCGCTGGAAATGTTCACAATAAAATCGTTTAAATTATAGCATTCATATGATATTGCATTACGGTGTTTATTTTGTTACGTTAAGGCTATGATAATCTAAATACTTAGTTTATTAATAGCAGTAAATATAAAACTCTTAGGTACTGATAATAATTATTTGCAGATAGTGCTTTATTTTTATAGATATTGATTACGATTTGCAATACTTCGCCCCAATAGATTGCTAATCAGCATTTGGGTTAAATAATGTAAAAATATCATATTTCTCACAATCTTTTCCTATAGATATTTTAAGTTTTAAGTCGAAGTCAGGCGTAATTAAAAACGAAAGAGAAGAGAAGAAGAAGAAAGAATTTATGAAGAAGAAAGTATGACTCTGTATTACCCCGTAACTCCAAGTACTTCCGACGCTATGCACTATGCAGCATTTAGACATAGTCAGTAAGCATAGACGCCTAAAAACCTCGTAAGTCGTAACAGTATGACAAAGTTAAGTGTATTCATGCAGCAAGTTTAATTATGAAAATATTTAAGTACTTAATGTATTTTTAAAACCTATTTAGGGGCTAAAAATTCTACCCATGCCGGGATTCGAAACCGCGACCTCTGGCTATCCGTGCCAGCGCTCTTTCCAACTGAGCTAATGGGCGACTGACCGGCATCAGTGAAATTTCGAACCTCTTTACACTATTCTCCGTATTACGCACAAGCAGCGACATCTGGCTGAAGTAAATTGCATCACTTACAGCCCCGAGTACCTTCTTTGCAGTTAGGTTTTTACATCGGAATGATATCGCTGTACCCATATGATTATACTTATATAGGATTATATGGGTGGAACTTTTAGCCTCTTTAGGTTTTTAAAATTGTCCTTAGCATGGGTTGGCATTAAATAAAAATAGTATACTTAGTGTATGTTAACGAGTGCGTCAATTTGGTTAAGATCATATTAAATAAAGCGTGGACGATGATATTGTAGCCATGTTCTAAAATCTTGACGCAAAAATATAGGAAAATTTGTTGAACAGTATTACGTACCATCAGGGAGGTAATTACAGTCTGTTAAATTTTAGAATATACCTCGGGCTTTAGAGTAGGCTTCGGTTTTCGCCGAAATTACACGAGTGTAATATTACTTCCTGCTCTGTGCAAAACATTTTCTTAACTATTTTGTGAAGAAAATGGTGAACAAAATAGTAAAAAAAATGTTATGTTATGTAAAGTTATAAATAACAATACAAGATAAAACTTACCTTAAACTTACCTCTTACTTACAATCGGTTCTATCCGATAGTAGCCGAGGTATATTCTAAAAGCTAACGGAATGTGAAGCTTCTTAACTGGTCACTAGCTGCTGCTAAATATAACAATATGACAACGTGCATTTCTAGTGTTATCATATCAGTGAAATACACTGACATTTGAATGATTCGCTTATCGATAGCAATAAAATAAATACATATGACCATTGCATTTGCGACAGGGTCGGCAATCGTGTCATTCGTGTCATTCGTATCAATAAAGTTATGATTACTCGGTTATAAACAGATAATCCATTCATAAAATAAACTGGGCTGTGTAAGTATACTTTGATATACTTCATTATATTTTAATATATATTTTTTTTTTAACTTCCACATGTCACTTGTCCTGATTCAAAACTAAGATACTCTTTGCTATTAAATGAGACAAGGTTATCATAATACAAAAAATATAGAAATATAGATTATCAAAACAGCGGTTAAACCGCTGGACCAACAGGTCCAGCGGTTTAACCGCTAGACCAACGAGTTTTGGTACCATCCGTTAAAGGAATAAAACACTGCAGTCGAGGTTTTTCTATAAATCTTTTCTTTCCTTTTTCCTTTTTCCAGCACGATGATTTTAAAAAGAAGTTCCTGACCCCTAATTGAGAATTTCACTATCCTTCGCTTAAAGGCGATATTTAGAATTTTTAAGAAGAAAAATGATATTGTTGCTAATGACGACCAGCAAAAACGAAGTCTTACTAAATTTATAATTTCTCAATACAATCCGGACTTGGCCCCCGTGGTGGAGTATGGGCTATACTTTGTAGTGTTGTAGAACTTTTATAAAAATAAAACTGCAATGACTTTAACTATGTGCTTTATTTGTACTGTTTTATTTAGTTTATATGTGTAATAAAATCAGAAAACTGGTTAAAAACGGAATAAGTAGGTAAAAATAGTCAGATCAAGTCAAGATGAAAAGTAGTAACGATGAGAATGAGATAAAATGATAGAAAAAGAAATATAAAAAATGGTGTAAAGAGGTTTGCACCGTTACAACTTTCCTCAGGGAAGAGAGACGTGCCCGTCGGTGGGTGGGGCGATGATGATGATACAAACCTGACGTCATAATAGTGTAACTATATAACCGAACATCATCATCAGCCCACCGCTGCCCGCTGCTGGGTATAAGACGGTTCTCTGCCTTTTCGCAGAAAAAAAATCGGCCGATTATCATTTGGCAACTAACGTTTCGGAGAATATTATTTAGCGGAATAATCATTTGCCAACTTTTCTTATATATTTTTTTCATTTCCCAACCTCGCAGATGCCAACTGTTTGTTTGGTTTGCTTTTTATAATGACGAATTTCAAAATGCTAACTTTTAAGTAGCATATTTATGTTATACTTAGCATAATATTCATTCAGTCGGCAGAATTTTTTTCTGCAAAAAGGCAGAGAATCTTTCGTCGTACATGTTCAACCTAACACGCTCCTTCGCGCTCCGCTACGCTACGCGCTTCGTCGCACCTATATTTTTGTTGTCGCAGATTGAGTCTCGTCGGCCACCCCTCTAGCCAATCGTAGTAATATTTTTCTTAAATAAAAATACATGTAAACATTGTTTTTTTATCATTATATCAATGTACGAAAAGGGAACTGTTACACTGACGAAACGTTATTCATCTAATAGTTGTTTGGCCTAGTAAAAGACTTGATAAATAATGAATACCCAAAACGTTTTGTGTCATTATAATAATCAGCTTAACAATAATCCGACGAAATGAAACGTTGATGTACAAAAATTTGTAAATCGTTTGTTGTCAAAGTGAAAAATATGTGAAACGATGGTTGGCAAATGATAATCAGCGTATCAATTTTCTGCGAAAAGGCAGGATACCGTATAAGATATATAAGATGAAAATTATTTATTATTCATAAAAAGTGAAGTACAATTTTTCCTTGCTTATTAACTTTGTGGGTACAATAAACAATACCGTATACTACACGGTATACGGCACTACAACATTCCACCCGAAATCCCGGCATGGGTGGAATTTTTAGCCTCTAAATAGGTTTTTAAAATTGTCCTTAGCACGGTTTAGTGCATTAAAAATAAAAATAGTATAATAATGTGGGTACAGCGATATCATTCCGATGTAAAAAGCTAACTGCAAAGCAGGTAGTCGGGGCTGTAAGTGATGCAATCTACTTCAGCCAGATGTCGCTGCCTGTACGTAATACAGAGAATAGTGTAAAGAGGTTCGAAATTTCACTGATGCCGGTGAGTTGCCCATTAGCTCAGTTGGATAGAGCGCTGGCACGGATAGCCAGAGGTCGCGGGTTCGAATCCTGGCATGGGTGGAATTTTAAATAGTTTTAGGCATATGTTGACTTTTACATATATGTATAGGTCTTTTTCCCCAGATGGCATCTCTCACGGTCCTGTGCCATCCACATCCACGGACCTTCCGCCGACTCCACAATGTCGTCGGACCATCCGGCTGCTGGTCTGCCCACTGACCGTCATCCTGTTCTCGTCCGCCACTCTGTGGTTGCCCTGGTCCATCTGCCATCTTCCCGCCTTGCCAGGTGTCCTGCCCATTTCGCTTTAACCTGGAGACTCTTTCGCCAATATCGTCGACCCTTGTCCAGCGACGGATAACGACATTGGGCACCCGATCTAGGAGTCTATGACCTAACATGGCTCGGTCCATAGCTCTTTGAGCATAGAACATAGAATTTATTTATTAAGATAAAAAATAGAACAGTTCGTCTAACAGTATTCAACAAATCTCTAAGTATACCCATTAAAGAAACAGATTCTGGAACTTTCTCCAATAAATAATGCCAATTCAGTTCACACATTCCATTCAATCTCTCCGAAGCAATTAATTTGCCTGTGTACGATAATTCTCCATTCACTGGGCAATAAATCAGCTGATTGCAGTCCGCACATGCGCATCTCAATCGTATTTCACGAGTACCATCGCGCCGCGCCCGCTGGGGGCTGGGCACGGGCCATGAAGTATGATGTATTGTGCGCTGGCCATACATTCGTAAGCCTCGACAAAGGAGTGGGGTTGCCACGCTGAAGATAACTTTTTTTACCGAAAATTAAAATTGTACTATATTCTTTTTAATGGACTAACCTGTGCTAAGGACAATTTTAAAAACCTATTTAGAGGCTAAAAGGGTGTACGTAATACAGAGAGTATTGTAAAAAGGTTCGAAATTTCACTGATGAGTCGCCCATTAGCTCAGTTGGAAGAGCGCTGGCACGGATAGCCAAAGGTCGCGGGTTCGATTCCCGGCATGGGTGGATTTTTCAGCCTCTAAATACTCTCTTCATTTTTAAAAGCCAAAAACGAAGAGAGTATTTTTCGAGTAGCTTAGGGTCTGTACCTGCTACCTAAATAAAAAAAAACAAATTTCTGACTCTCTGTTACTACATACGTTGTTAGAAAAACACTCTATGCTCGTATCTGGTGCAATATTTTTTATGTGGCCTATATTGTAGCGCGAAAAGGGTATGGGTATGAGGTATAACAATGGACTTTTTTTGGAAATAAATGAAGAAAAATACTTCGTACGCAAAATGTTAAGCACAAACCAATTGTTTCATTTACATAATATACAGTCAATATCACATAGTATAATAGACGTTAGCAGGTAGTTGTAACCTTGATCTGCCACAAGTCGTCGTCGTCATCTTTGTCATGCTATTTTAGTCCACTGCTGGACCTCGCCCTCCCCTAATTCAGCTTGCCAGCCAGCATCTGCCTGCAGTTTTTCGCAGATCGTCATCCCATCTGGCACAAGTACGCTGAGCACAATATTTTTTCATTTAAGTATTTAGTTTTCCTTTCAACAACCAATCGGCGGAGTAATTTTTAAAATATCATGTTATTAAGATATTTAAAAGTAAGTAATAAAATAATTGTGGTGGAGTATGGCCTAACCTTCCTGCGATGTAGGAAGAGGCCCCATGCCCCAGCAGTGGGGACATATAAGGGTTGATAACGAATAAAATAATTTAAGATATTATAAACTTTCTCAGGTTTTCTCCGATAGATAAATTAATACCAAACATATAGACATAAAGAACAAAATATACAGACACACACACCCTCACGTGCAGAACAAGCATGCTTGCTTAGACACTTTTAAATATTAGTTTCTTTAGATTATCCTGAGTCGACCCCTTTCTATGTTTTATTTACATACAAGTGTAAATTATTAATCTGTACAATGGTGAAACCCAACTATTACTTTAAATGATTGGTTATGTAAATAAATAATTTATAATTTGTTAAGTACAGAAGCTGAACAGGGTATTTAAGAGACACGTTATTTGTGTGCACTAGAGAGGCAATTGCTGGCAACCCCGCTATCGCCCGCGCGTATTGAGATCTAAGGGCGGGGCGAGAAGTTATTTACAGTCTTGGCGGATTGTTGCGTACTTAACCCAATACATCGCCAAGTTATCATCAACTGATGAATCTTACTACAAAGAATTCGTATTTTATTCTCTATACAGGGCGTCCCACGGCTATGCCACATGGAGGGAAAGTACTTTTAATATTGTAGATGGAAACATTTTACTGAAAGATGACATTATATTTCATTTCAAAAAGAATCTAAACTGCATTCATAAATTTTTAAATAATTACATGGTTGAACCGGGAATCGAACCCGCTACACGGTTTTCGTAATCGTTTAGTGCACTTTTAGCACCAAACGATTATCATCAACCCATTATGACCCCACCAAGGGGCACGAGTCTCTTCCCTAAGGAAGGTATAGGCCATACTTCACCACGGGGGTCAAGTCCGGGTTGGTGGAGGCTTGCAAGACTAGTGGGTGGTCTTACTGTCAAAAGTTTTCAAGCCGCCCTAAGGCATCAGACTTGGCTTAACGACTGCCATCTATCGACGGCAGCCGGCACCATCTGCTTAACATGCCTTGTGAAGCACGGAAGCGCTCGGAAAAATGCCACTGCATTTACATTTTACATACAGGCACATACATTGCTTCTGGCCCCACACTAGAATAACGTGTGCCGTGGGAACCAGAAACAACAAGATCACAAACATGTAAACATCCAACACCTGGGCTTTTTTTTTGTCCCCAGCCGGGTTTCGAACCCGGAACCTATTGCATGGTAGGCAGACTAGCTACCGCTACGCCACAGAGGTCGTCTAGCGTTAGTCAAAGGCGTATTATTAAATCTGGTCGTAAAAAACTTTGGACAATGTAATCTTGTCTTAGATCAGACAAGAAATCTTAATTCGGCTGTGGGTGAAGTCATTGGTTAAACTAGTAATAACCCTCTCGTGGAGATATTTGCGAAGGGATTATGCACCTTATTGCTTCGGGACAAGACAGATAAGACGGTATGCAAATAATACCTCGCGAGTTATGTTAACCGAGATGGGAATAAGAGATTGACAATCTTTGCAAGAGGGTGGTGAATCTGATGACATAATGATATACTGTATGTATATAGTATTTACGTCGTAAAAGTTTAAAAAGTTAAAATTACTTTGCTGAATTCCGCCAAAAATCCCACAAGCACCATGCAGCTAGCTAATGCACCGCCCTCCCTCCCACTTTTTCAAGCAGAAGCAAGACACGAACACACCACCACCAACACCAATACTTGTGTGAGAAAACACGCGACGCGTTTCGCCTCTAACACGAGGCATCCTCAGGCTCCCAAATGCAAGTGACCGTCTCCGCAAAAACGCTCCGTATTTATAGGCTAGGCCGCCCCTCCCCCCGATGACGCAATGTAACCGTTAAACGATAAACGAGTTATAAAACTCGGTATAGGGAGCATGTGGCAGCTTTCCGAAACAATCATCCGGATAAATCTCATTTTGCCAAACACCTTTTGGATACGGGTCATGTACTTAATAATAACCATAATTTGGAAATTTTACACACCTGCAGTAAGGGGTTGAGATTGTCTATACTTGAACAGCTGGAAATTTCCAAATTATCTAGGGATAGGTTGTTTACAATGCTGAATGAACAGGTGGGCAGCTCCTCTATTTCCCCATTAATCGATATATTTGCACAAAACAACAATAGCCCATAGGCGGTTGAAACGGTTTAACGGTCACCAGTTTAACGGTTACATTGCGTCATCGGGGGGAGGGGCGGCCTAGCCTATAAATACGGAGCGTTTTTGCGGAGACGGTCACTTGCATTTGGGAGCCTGAGGATGCCTCGTGTTAGAGGCGAAACGCGTCGCGTGTTTTCTCACACAAGTATTGGTGTTGGTGGTGGTGTGTTCGTGTCTTGCTTCTGCTTGAAAAAGTGGGAGGGAGGGCGGTGCATTAGCTAGCTGCATGGTGCTTGTGGGATTTTTGGCGGAATTCAGCAAAGTAATTTTAACTTTTTAATGCTATTATGGATTTCCGCAAAGTAACGCCTGATTCTATACAACGTCGTAAAAGTTGTTAACAACTTTCCTGCGTACTCATAAGCGTATAATCAATACTGAATAATATTAATATTACAGAGCGGCGGTAGCCTAGTGGGTAGAACAATGGACTCGGAAGCTAGAGACCTGGGTTCGATTCCTAGTGCGGGTATATACCGATGACTTTGTTTTCTAAGTTACGTACCAAGCTATAGTAGCAATACCACTCGCTAACTGTGAAGGGAAACATCGTGAGGAAACCTGAGCGTCTAAGGTTTTTCAACACATCAGAGCTTGAAATCTTCAATCTGCTGTGGGCACGCGTGGTAATTAATCCCTGAGTCTCTCTCTGAGAGAAGACCTGAGCCCTGAATAAAAAAAATATTTATAAAAGTATTTCAATAAGTACCCGGTACCGGCGTGCTTGCATGTCGTTGCATACACGCACGCCGGTTCCGGGTACTTTTTATCTTTACCTTTGCTAATACATCTGGTCGTTCATATAGTTCACAAAAAAACCTAAAAGATATTTATTTAAAAAACCTATTTAGAGGCTAAAAATTTCACCCATGCCCAGATATTTATTTGATCATCACCAAATGCGCACGGCATTTGATTTTGTTGCACCTTGGGAAACAATGGAGATGGACGCGGATTGGAATATCCTTTCTCCAATATTGTACACCTCGTCTTCTAAAATAAGCTAAAAAGAGGAGATCACAAAATGCAGTACTAAAACCCCCGTTTCCTCCTTTTCAGGCAAACTTCAGAGGCACCAATCACCCTGTCACAGCCGAGCCACCGCAGGACAGACACACAGACAATACATCACCCAATAACTCTCCACTCCGCGTCATCGGTAGCTGACTCCGGCGCCGATTTGGCAACTAAGCCAAAGACCAAGCTCATCTTACAGCTCTGACGAGGCGAAATGACCCGTAGTGCCTTCGGGTTACGAGTCAGGAGTCAGGGTAGTCGGGTATCGTGCCTGTCATAATTTATCCTCGGCTGGAGGAAGGCGTAAATCAGTTTGTTGGAGTACAGAGATGGTACTTAATGTGAACGGTGTGGTGAGTGTTACGCACACTAATAACCTAACGTGTGTATTAGAACCATTCAGGTTCTAATGTAATGTGTGATGAACATTTATTCAAGAAACATAAAACTACTTTTTATAAAAAGCGTAAAAGTTTATTTAGAACCGGTAATTCAGTTAATATTTGTCAACCTTGCTGAGGAACTCTTATATTTATTTTATACTAGTTGGCCCAGCAAACTTCGTATCGCCTAACACTCGATCCTTTATTTTTTTTTCTCTCCGTAAGAACTTTCCACGGACTTCAAGGAATATCCTAAAAAAAGAATTAGCGAAATTGGTTGAGCGATATCGCTAATTCTAAGCGCTTACCAACAGATTCAGCGATTCATTTTTATATTAAAGATTATGCTTGTAGTATCTTATTTCTTGCATGTAATATATACTAAATATTATGCTGATTTTCTTTTAAGAGCTGTCATTAGTCCATCTCCACTAATCCGGACTTGCCCCCCATGGTGGAGTATGACCAATACCTTCCTCAGGGAACGGACCCGTGCCCCTCGGTGGGGACATAATAGGCTTATGATTATGGTGATTAGTCCATCTGAACTTGTTTTGCTACATATACACATAAACTAAAAACGTAGTTTTACCATATTAATCAAAAATACAAATAAAAATCGATTAATCCAACGGTGAACACGAGATTTTTATATATTAGATTATAAAACCAGAGAGATCTAATTCAAAATCACTCCCGCTATCACCTGATATTATTAAGGTTGGTCTCTGATTTCCATATCTACCGACAAACATACGTGTGAGTGTGTCCCCAGCCAGACCACCCGTGCAGAAGCCTACTGTCCTTCTTACGGTCGGTTCGTAAATCACCGCTCGCGGCGCGCAGCGCCGCGTCATAAATCTGCTGGCATTATCCTAGCGACTGGCGAGATAATTCACCATTTCACGCGCCAAACCAAAGGTTAACTAGGCGGGTCCTAGCGCCGCCGCAATTTGTGTAATAGGGCCTAGTCGCGGCGACAAACGATGATGGTCCCTAGACCTTCGTTTCTTCCCGCGGGTGTCGTAAAAGGCGACTAAGGGACACAAACCGGGCGGTGGGCAGTAGCGCCCCCTGCAGTACAATTCCACCAAACTGCGATCCCCAACCCGCATGCCCAGCGTGGGGATTATGGGCATTACCTCCCCAATGATGGCACAACCTTGCGCTCATTAGGGGAGGGCTATGTCCAGCAGTGGACTAATAAAACCTGAAGAAGAGAAGAGAGCTTCGTTTGACGTGAAGACGAGGTGCTAACCAGCACTACCTATAATAGAATGAAAATCATAACTTGTTCCATAGCACGTTTTTTTCGTAAAGTGAACGTCATTAAGTAAGTTAAGTAAGTACCAACGGCGTCCTACAGGTATTGGCGGACAGGCCGGACTGTCCAATATGGAACCATTTGGATGGCTTGCATGTGAGGAAAATAGCATAACTTATTTTTATCACGTGCAAGCCGTCCAAAAGAGTTTACAAGAACGTAGAATTAGATATTTGATATATACCTATTAAGCCAACTAACATAGGTTTTACCTTTAGTTTTTAAGTTACTAACATCACTATGGATCACTGTTTTTCTTACTCCGAAATAAATGTCTATTATTATTATTAATCTTAACCACTGTGTTTATTTTTAGAACCTACAATCTATACTGTAGGAGAGTTACGCTAAAACGGTCCTTTTTGACAAAACTACTCTAAGACCTCGATTCACGTACCTAAGTTTTTGTCAGCAGATTCTAAATAAGATATTTATTAGGCTTTATGATATTTACTTTCCGTAGTAGCTCAATGGGTAGAACAATGGACTCGCAAGCGGGAAACCCAGGTTCGATCAAACTATTGCGACTACGAATTCGCAAATACACGCTAACCGTGAAACCGGAAACCCGCGAGTGGGTTTGCTCCGCACGTATTGACTAGTCTTTCCCGTGGGCTAGGCCGACTAAGCTGTCAGGATAGTATAAGTGCTGGTCAAGCCTACACCATCTAAAACCAAGTCCCAGGCACTGCAGCATCCCAGTGGTTCCTTCACCCATTTAGCATGAGTGAAGATGCCACTGGACGCTGTATAAATTATGTCATTACGTAGATGCAGAGGCCAATGGTTCACTCAAAACCACGTTATAAAAGAACATAATTATGATATTTTTCTTTTCATATGATTTTTATAATAAAATATGATTTTTTTTGCTTAAGTTAGCACCGCCTAGTGCCTTGAGAAACTATTACATCGCAGTTTTCGAGCGGTTAGGGTTAGGTCAAGATTTCTCACGGAACTTGTATGGATAAGCAAGCGAACCCTTGTATCAGGCGATGATTGAGCTAACGCATGGTTAATATTTACTTGCTAGAGGCTGAGTTGTGAGGTATATTGGTCTTAAATTATTGGTTACAGGTGAGAATTTAAACCATTGTAAAATGGAAATTTATGCTGCATTTAGAAAGCAGGCGCATGAAGAAACTTTCAAATAATCCTTAGAAATGCTGGAGTGAAGTTTATACAAATGTACGATGCCTTCCAGTGGAAATCGAACCCTCGACCTCAGGCGCCGTGACAGCCAGCTTGTCCAGTCGCTAAGCCCATAATCTCTCTCTGAGAGAAGGTATGTGCTTATGTTTATGTATGCACTTATGGCATATCGTCTGCTTCATCTTAAATTCCTTGTTTATGTATACACTGATGCCATATCATCTACCGCGACCTCTGGCTATCCGTGCCAGCGCTCTTTCCAACTGAGCTAATGGGCGACTCACCGGCATCAGTGAAATTTCGAACTTCTTTACAATATTCTCTGTATTACGTACTTTTATTGCAATTTGTTTAATACATTTTTTTTATTATCAGCTTTATTGTATCATATTTATTCATATCTAAGGTTATCAATGTCTAATAGGGTGTCGGCATAAGCAGCTTTCCTATCTTTATCGAAGTATTTTGCTCTACCTATTGCTTTAAAAACTGTGCTTACTAGAAACCTACTTGTTAAAGCAAAAACATGCAATTGAGGGTTCACCAAAGGATTGTCATTTTTCTAAACCACCTTACTCCATGGATATCTGCTTGATACAGAATTGAAAAATGCTGAAAGGCATATTTTTAACGATTACGTTAGAAAAGCATTCCCTACTATTGCATTCTAATCATATCATAAAGAAAAGCTCGAATAGTTCGATAGTAATTATGTGATCGATCGCAATACACCTAACATTTTTTTTTTCGTTCATTTTTGACCGCGGCGATCTTGATTTTGTTTTAAATAAACGTCAAATTTATGATGTTCAGTTTCTTCATCATCATCATCATTTCAGCCTATTGCAGTCCACTGCTGGACATAAGCTTCCCCCAGGGTGCGCCACAAGAGCCGATCTCCCGTCAGCTTCTTCCTGAGAGTAAGGCTGACACCTAAGGCTGACACCAACCTTCTGTTTACAACTGGAGTCCTGTGACCAGGATAAGCGGCGATATGCACTATCTGTAACGATGCTTACGTGTCGCGCGGAGATGCCGGCTCCATCGAACGTCGTTACCGACCCGATGGGAGATTGCCCTCGCAACTGCCGGTGGGAGGTCTCTGCATAATGTTCTCCCATTGGTATAACTTGTGATTTTGCGAGTATTCTCTTCCATATTGGATTGTTTTTCCGACATTGTAAGTATGTAGTAAAATAAAATAAAAAAATCAGCGTATATAGGTCAGACTGGGGACAAGCTTTCTTTCACGGAGAGAGTATGGGCTCGCCAAGCGTGCCTACTGCAGATTGGCAATTTCAAGAGCTAAGGTTTGTAAACAACTCAAACACTCAGTCAGGTTTCCTCACGATGTTTTCCTTATATAGTCAGCGAGAGGTATTGCTACTATAACAAATCACAAATGTAAGTAACTTAAAAAACTAAATCATTGGTACATGGCGGGATTTGAACTCACGACCTCTCCAGTGATAATCTGACGTTCTACCGCTCAGCTATCATGTATTACGTACATAGCTATCAGCTATGTACGTAATACAGAGAATAGTGTAAAGAGGTTCAAAATTTCATTGATGCCGGTAAGTCGCCCATTAGCTCAGTTGGAAGAGCGCTCACACGGATAGCCAGAGGTCGCGAGTTCGAATCCCGGCAAGGGTGGAATTTTTAGCCTCTAAACAAGTTTTTAAAATATAACATTGAGTCCAAGCCGTAACTAGTTTTATGAGACATAATATTATCCAATAATATTTTATAATCGGATTAGTATGAAGTTAAGGAATTACTTCCCATAATTAGCCTTAAATTTCATTGAAGGCATTATTTATTTTTGTCACACAAACTTGATATAAAAAGTAGACATAACCAAAGAGCAAGCATCCATTAAAGACTAAATGAGGTTTATAGGGATAGTAATTCATGGCATAGTTATTTTATGAGGTTATTTTAGTCTCCACCAATTCTTTCTGCCCCTTTGCGTGAGATTATGTATCTATGTATATTTATATATATCGTTCCGATGTTAAACCTAACTGTAAAGTAGGTAGTCGGGGCTGTAAGTAGTGCAATTTGCTTAAGTCAGATGTCGCTGCCTGTACGTAATACAGAGAATAGTGTAGAGGTTCGAAATTTCACTGATGCCGTGAGTCGCCCATTGGCTCAATTGGTAGAGCGCTGGCATGGATAGCTAGAGGTTGCGGGTTCGAATCGCGGCATGGGTGAAATATGTAGCCTCTAAATAGGTTTTTAAATTTGTTCCTTAGCACGGGTTAGTGCATTAAAAATAAAAATAGTGTAATCATGTGGGTACAGTGATATCGTTCCGATGTTAAACCTAACTGCAAAGTAGGTAGTCGGGGCTGTAAGTAATGCAATTTGCTTAAGTCAGATGTCGCTGCCTGTACGTAATACAGAGAATAGTGTAAAGAGGTTCGAAATTTCACTGATGCCGTGAGTCGCCCATTGGCTCAATTGGTAGAGCGCTGGCACGGATAGCCAGAGGTTGCGGGTTCGAATCCCGGCATGGGTGAAATTTTTAGCCTCTCAATAGGTTTTTAAATTTGTTCCTTAGCACGGGTTAGTGCATTTAAAATAAAAATAGTGTAACTATGTATATTTGTTTCCTATTTTCATCTGAGCATCTACGTAATGACAAAATATATAGAACGCCCAGTGGCACCTTCAATCACACTAGATGGAAGATGAGGCCACTCGGACGCTGCAGTGTCTAGGTCATTGTTTTCTAGATTGAGTAGGCTTGCTCAGCATTGATACCATCCTAACAGCTTAGTCGGCCTAGTCTGCAGGAGTCGTATTGTTTCTTAATTACTGTTATACACGACACAGCGTGGCGAGGCTCAACATTAAGTAAACAAACAATGTTCATATATTAATTTAACGAAACTTCAAGCAAGCAAAATGAATCAGTGGTTCACTCTTTGTCTGTGCTCGTCTTGATCGGTGGATCTGTGGTTGTCATTGTTTTTGGTGGGGACATTTTGTAGACGTTTGGGAAGGCAGTTTTTTTACGAGACAGTTGAAAAAGCTGAAGTCTCCGCGTTTTCTTTATGTGATTTTTATTGTTATGAAGGTACTTCACTAAAACGGATGACAACAACGGTGTGACTCTCGCCCATACCTTGCCCCTAGAAGTACCTATCCGTCAAGTAGGTATTTCTTAGATTTGATATGACTTGACAGTAATCATAGACTAAGGCCCACTTGAGTCACCCCGGGTTAGCTCATTTAAGTCGAGTTAAATGAGCTAACCCGGGCTGACATAAGTGGGCCTTAGAATATTTAGGAAACAATTACAGCATGCTATTTTCTTTAAAAGTTACCCTAAAACATACCTTGCATCAGTATCTCTCTTGCAAGGATATTAAACATTTCAGTAGCGACATAAGCTCAAAAGTAAGACCACTTATAAGAGGCATAGAACTATGTTTTAAATTTAACAAAAACGCAAGAAAGATAAATAATCAAGCATGGCTGGTGGCGGCAAAAAACTTTGCAAACTTGCACTATAAACGTAGAGCAATGCGACAAAAGGACAGTTAGCGAATAGATTTCCTGCTTTAATTTATATTCAGTTTCTAGTAAGCTCTCTGATAGTGCATAAATATACGTTCTAATTCGTTCGTTATTTCTCGTTTCTACGACACAGAGTGTGGGCCAGAAGCAATGTATGTGCTTGTATGTAAATGTTATTATATTCTTTTTATTGCACTAACCCGTGCTAAGGACATTTTTTAAAACCTATTTAGAGGTTAAAAATTCCACCCATGCCGATTCGAACCCGTGACCTCTGGCTATCCGTGCCAGCGCTCTTTCCAACTGAGCTAATGGGCGACTCACTGACATCAGTGAAATTTCGAACCTCTTTACAATATTATCTGTATTACGTACAGGCAGCGACATCTGGCTGAAGAAATTTGCATCACGCTGCAATGGGGCTGCAAGTGATGGTCGGCATGGGTGGAATTGTTAACCTCTTAATAGGTTTTTTTTGGGAATGTTATGTAATGTAAAGCACAGTGGCCTGATTATGCATCAGCATACTGCTGAGTCAGTTGCCATTTATAGCCTTTCGTTTTTCTTCTTTTTTTGTTTTTGTGAATATCATGTTAATTTTGTTTTATTGCTGTGGTGTATACACTGTTTCTATAATAAATGTTTTTCTCCTTCTTCTTCTTCAAATTCTATACTAATTCAGCAGTTAAATTGTAATCGTTTCGGATTTCGTGCATGTAATATAAGGGGCTGTTTTCAGAAAAGTGATTGTACATATCAATGCCAGGCACAAGCTCTCTTCCAAACAGAGAATAAGGGGTTTAATCACCACGCATGCATCTTCACATATGACTACTGACAACATCACAATACTTATGGACGCACATAACTGTATCCGACTCTATTTGTTATTGGCATGGTTGGATACGATAAGTTGGAAGTGAGACGAGATGTATCTCTTGCGGCATATGTATTTCGAGTGCTGCGAGGAATGGTCCACAACCCGGCCGTGTTGGAAGAAGTGCGGCTGAGAGTGCCGGACGAGTTCCGCGCGCGGCGGCGGCGGCCGGCGTTGTTGGCGGTGCCGCGCGCTCGGAGTCTCGGACCAATCTCTTGCAACAGGCGCCGCTCACGCGGGCGCTGCGAGATCTCAACCGGGTAGCCGATCAGGTGGATTTATTTACTTGTACGCTGAACGAGTTCACAAAAGCCGCTACTCAAATGTTAACTATGTAAAAAAAAACTTATTAATATTTATAATTAGGTAATAGTTTGTAATTGTGTGCTTCTATTTGTATTGTTATTGTTCTTTTATTATTCAGTATTGTTAATGTTTTGTTCATTGTTGTTATCTTAACTATTGAATTAGGGACTCCCTGTAATGATAGTTAAGTTTGTTGAAATAAAATAAAATAAAAAAAAAACTATTTCAAATTTAAGAAAAACTGTGTAAGAGGTTTCTTTCTACCAAATAAATTAAATTTCATTAGAATCGGTCAGGGTTTGGTAGGCAAGTATAACGCATATTAAGGCCAAAGTATGTAATTTGCTGTCTTCACATTTTGCTACTATTGATCAGTAACTCAATGGACTATGTACTTGTTAACTTCTAAGAACTCTCAAAGTAAATACATTCTTCTGTCGAGTTCAGTTTGTGCCATAAAGGCGTAAATTATGAGGCTCTCAGCGTAACATTGCAGCTCGGCATAATTCAAAAGTTCCAGCGTATTAAGCAACATTTATTCTGGCAGTGACTCGGCCATTACCAAGGAGTGGAAGCAGGCCAGGGAGTAGTGAAAAATAGGCCGCGAACGGCTTTATTGGTTCAGCCCACATGCACCAAGTCTGGTTTTAAATCTTGAGCCTGAATTAGGCTCCAGTCACGAATGGAAGATTATATTTATGAATCAAATGCTAAGAAGTCCTCGAAACCGGCCTGCGTGTATGCAGTGACTAATGTTGATGAAATGAGAGGTCAGGATCGTGCAAATAATGGTATACTTATATCTCTACCTACCCCTTTGTGACACAGGCGTTAGTTTATGAAATAAAAATAATTCTGTGGATCATCTTACCGTGGCAGGAGACAAAGTATGTAAGTAAATTAGTAGAGAAACTGTGAAAAGGCTAAGTAATTTATTTATTAGGTTTTTGTATCAATTATTTCTCCAATATGATCTAAACTTTGCAATTAACCTAGTTTTACTTGTGACGTTCAGCAAGTTACAGTTTCTGGAAAAAAATGTTTGATTTGATTTGCAATTCGGAATTAAGTCAATAATAGTAAGTAAGTAGATATAAATATGATCTAATTTTTGCAATTAACCTAGTTTTACTTGTGACGTTCAGTAAGTTACAGTTTCTGGAAAAAAATGTTTGATTTGATTTGCAATTCGGAATTAAGTCAATAATAGTAAGTAAGTAGATAAAAATAAAATAAAAAGTACGACTCATCTTTCATTCATCGCTGGCTAAGTACCACAATGTAGGTCTTTTTATTTTTACCAAATAATGCTTATAATAATAGATTTAACTACTAGAGCTGTGTGTACAACTCTGTCGGGTAAGAGAAAAAGCTTCTTGTTGTCTAAATCCAGAATGGCTTCAAACATCAAGATTTGTTTGGCCGTATACTAATGCGATTAATGTCTGTATTTTATTTACATCTAAGCGTCCAAACCTACGTCCAATTGGTATAAGTCTGACTGGTGATTTTATTTACTGCATGTATGAAATTTCTCGGCCACTATAAAAAAACCTAAATTTTTACACTTTTTTAAAAAACTAGATGCTGCCCGCGACTTCGTCTGCGCAGGATTAGTATTTCCAGTAGCTTCAGGAGCGTGACATACAAAATAACTAACGTTATGACATTAAAATTATCACATAACAAAGTTTTGGGTCGCATTCGAAAAAGATCACACAATATCTTTATAAATTTTAGTCTATGTGTTATTCTGCTGTATAAACTATATTATTGTATCAGTAGTTTTTACGTGAAAGAGAAACAAACATCCATACTTACATACTTTCGTGTTTATAATATTAGTAGATGATATTTCTAAAGTTCTGGCCAATAGGCAAAGGTTATCTATTAGTATCGTGGCAAATAGCCGTTCCTGGTCTCTGCCTACCTCTCTGGGATACAGGCGTGAGGTTATCTTATGTTCTGGCTAAGTCGAATGTACCAAACAATACTTATTTGTTATACAAGAGTGCAAAGTTGCTTTTTAACCGCGTGTTCAATTTTGATGAATTTTGAATCAAAATTGGGGTTAAATATTGGTTTGGTGCATGTGGCACCCACAGACAAGATTGTAGTCTAGACTTTTATTGTGTTTAAGTACCTTAGGCTCTGCGCCAGTGGGATATTCTATTTGCTAAACGTACATTATGGTGCGATTTAGTTGTTTTCTGAAACTTCCACGCTACGAAGTTCTATACTTCAAATATTATAACAAACATAGTTCCAGCAAAACTCGCGCCGAGTAATTTTGGCACAAACAATGAATTAATAATAACAGTAAAAAGTTAATAAATAAACTGCAAAGGTAACTGCCTTATTGGTCTACCGAGTCACAAGTTTGCCTATTAGAAAGAAGGTTGCGGGTTCGATACGCACTGGAAGTCGCAGTTATTGATTTGAGTAACTCAGTTTGACTGTAGGTATATTATCCTAGTATCTAACATACCTGGTATCCTGGTTTGAGACCCACATAAGAGATTGTGTTTTGTGGAAGTTACAATTTTTTATCAAAAATTACTACAAATTAAAGTAGGTTCGAATTATTTTCCTTTGATAATGGCGCGAGTTATTTATTATTATTTAACAAGGAAAGAGCTATTCAATAATTACTTTTTATTTTACAGCTCCTTCTATGCTTTAGTTCTTATTCTGAGCTGCTACCCCTTGCCCCTTGCACTCATGTTTCCACACAGAACAAATGTTTCCAGCAGGACGTTTCGTTTTACAAAGTCACATGTGTCACAGTTCTTTGTGATGGATACTTTTTGGCGCGACGCACGCGTTAATCTGTGGTGTTGATTGGCGACTGCGGTTTGTTTGTCGGTGCGATTAGAATTTAACGAAATTCTCCACAATCCTAATTTTACGGATATAATATGTTGTCAACTCGAAATCAATATTTTTTTATGTTTTGTTATTCATCAACGGTTTCGATCGAGTCTACCGTATCTCTTGACTAAATTATTAATATAGATATCAACCGAAATTTACTCTAGTGACTTAATAAATTTACTAGTATTATACGAGTGTGTGTGTTTGGTTTGTGAATAACGTGATGTATCTTTTGATTGTGTGAGTTAGAATCTGAATGTGCTCGGCTGTTGTTGGTTCCGATATAGGACTTTAGCTTGTGACGGTGCAAACCTCTTCACACCATTTTTATTTATTTTTCTATCTATCATTTTCAAATACTTAAATAATTTAAATATTTGAAAATGATAGACTTCAGAGTGCTTAGTGCGAGTTTGACAGATCCAATCGAATAAATTTACTACCGCGTTAATCGAGCATCGAGTAGTGATTATGAGTAAGTTAACCGTTCGAACTGGCAAAACGCTGTCACAGTACAACTCGCACTCGCGTTTATTAGTGTTTTGGCTGGTAAACGTGGTCACTTCTCAACGTAAACCATTACAACTCGCACTCAGCAATTTTAATTTCCATACTTGTCGCTAGGTGGCGCTTCCTCGATGCCATAGAATATGAGTTTACGTTAACGCGATCGAGTAGTTAAAAAACTCGCACTAAGCACTCAGGTGTGGTTTTATTTCTAGATTAGTAAAACATAAAACTGGATGAAAATGGATAAACGGAGAAGCAGGTAAAAAAGTCAGATCTGGTCAAAGGGTAAAGTAGTAAAGGATTTCCCTCATTTTTCATCACTACTACTTTACCCTTTGACCAGATCTGACTTTTTACCTGCTTCTCCGTTTATCTGTTATTATACAGTTTTCTGTTTTACTAATCGACAAATAAAACCACACCTGAAGTCGTTCCAGAGTTTCATTATTATTTATAAAGATATACAAACGTTCCAAGCTACTTTGTATCCTAATCTGTCGTGTATAAAGTCGCTAGTTGCTAAGCAGCTAGTTATTTCTACAGAACAAGATTATAACACTTTCCAACTTATGCCCCGCTGCGGGTTATAACCATTTTTCTGCCAACTACCTGTTATTAAGTTTAAGTCACGCTGCTACAATAATGATAGGAAGAAGTATAACAATTGTGACCAGCGTAGGGAACACATAATTATCCTGACTGGCTACACCCATACCATAATCATTATTTTCACTACCTTTACAACAATGCGTTTCCTTTCAAACTCCACTCTCTATAAAGTTATAATTTATGCTTTTGAGGCTCAGGGGGCCGGGCTCTGGCTGGCTATTGAATACCACACAGAAGGTCTCTCTAAAAGTTTGTAAATGAGTAAATGAATATATTTAACAATAACAACAAGTAAAGGGTAAAGAAACTTACAATGTACATATTCTTTTTAATGCACTAACCCGTGCTAAGGAAAATTTTAAAAACCTATTTAGAATGCAAATTACTTCAGCCAGATGTTGCTGCCTGTACGTAATACAGAGAGTATTGTAAAGAGGTTCGAAATTTCACTGATGCCAGTGAGTCGCCGTTCAGTTAGGAGAGCACTGGCACGGATAGCCAGACGTCGCGGGTTGAGTCCCGGCATCGGTGGAATTTTTAGCCACTAAATATGTTTTTAAAATGAACAGTCAATTAAAAACGTTGAATTAACGAGTAAACGGAAAGAAAGACCAAATCAAAGAAAACAATAGTCATAATGCCCATACTACTATAGTCACAAACAAGGAAAAGAAAAACAATTCACATACATAGAAGATAGGATAGGGCCAAGGCAGTAATGGGTATAGGTGTTACACAGATGTTACTCTTGAAATTTAGACTGGAATAGATTAAACATAAATACATGTTTATGGGGTAATGTATAGTACAATAGGATACCTGAACATATAATAAGCTTGCTAGAAACAAGGACCGAAAAAATGTGCAAAGAAAACTTTGTGACAAAAGTGCTACTTGAATTATTCTACGTATTATAATTTGAAAATTCTGTTAATTAAGGACCTGAAAAGACTAAATTAGAGTTTTAATAGCACATCGTGGCGCTCTTTAGGGGAGGGCTATGTCCAGCAGTGGACTAGTGTAGCCTGACGACGACGACGACGACGAAGAGTTTTAATGTCTTTTTCTCAAACTATTATCTTTATTTAGAAATTGAATTGACTGTTTTCATTTAAACTAACCTACTCCGAACTGTTAAAGAAATACAAATTTTGACACTTTGAAATCGTCAAATCGACTAATCGGATAAAGTGAACAGATATGTGATAGAAGGGCTAAACAAAAAATTGTTTGGTCTGGCCTGAACGTAGGATATCTTACTACAGTAAAACAAATCACTTAGAGAGCAGCCCGACTAAATCCAAAATAATTACCTATACTCGTACTTTGTTATGACTCCGTGTTGATCAGTAGTTAGCGTTTCATGAAAACCCAGATCTATTAGGCTACCCAATAAGTATTATTCTTAGCGTATCGATGGCAAACGATCGAAACATGGAGACATCTACCTACCAAAATTCGAATCCACCAGCCAATATTCCTCCGCTGTGTTGTATTAGTTTCTTAATTAATCAATATGTTATAGTTAGATCCACAGGTCCCGAATTTTCTCCTTCCTTGACTATCGTCATCCAGGCCTAGGATGACGATAGTCAATTACAATTACGTGACATGACTTTTTTTTCTATGACAAATGATAATATCTACTAAACATATCCACGATCTATGATATTAGTAAGACGGTGGGGCTTCTTAGCCTCGTTCACGGGGCTCGGGGGCGGAGCCTTGCCCCACGGGGCGCCGCTTAAGGCCCGGCCGAGCGCCGACGGTATCGCATGTCCTGTCTGAATTGTCTGATAGATACTTCCTGCACCACCTACATCGGGACGCAGCGCAGCCTTTGTCGTGACGTGCTATTTGTGTTCGGAAGAGTGTTTGGATGTAAATCAGAATGGATCGATGTGTAAAGAATTGTTCACTATAGAAAACTTTTTTTTGGAGTCCTAACAGAACTATTGACGATTAAGATTTGAGACCGGTGAACGTGCGACGTGAATGTTGACGAAGACGTTTTTAGTTTCGTTTCGTTTTGCAAGTGGCAAACTTTGGTATTTAACTTTACCTTTGGAACAGAGGCGTGAGTTTATACACCACGTAAGTTTGACAAGCAATAAAAAAACTTATAAACAATTATTTCTGTAATAAAGCTACGAACTTGATGATAGTCTTCAACTTCAAGTGCTGATAATGTCGATATCAACCTTTGTATGCCCCCACAGCTGGGTCACGGGTCTCTTCCTGCAGGAAGGTTAGGCCATCTATAACTACGGGCGCCAAGGCCGTATTAATTGAGGAATGTAAGACAGTGGCATCTTTACTGTCAGAAGTTATCAAGCCGGCCATAAGGCCTCTTATATGGCTTAATCACTGCCATTACATAACCGCTGGCACCAATAGCTTAACGTGCCTTGCAAAGCACGGAAGCGCTCGGAAAAATGCCACTAGCGGTACTCACCGGACGGTCATCCATCCTGCACTTGACCCCGCCTGTTGTTGCTTAACTCAAGTGATAGATTCCAATCACTTGGTTTGACTAGGCCACGATCGCCTCGTGTGTGTTATACTTTTTAATGCGCTTATATAACAACATAATTTTACTGTGAACGAAACGGGAGTGAAAACATATGAAATTCAATAATCGGTAAAAATCAAATTTTCAACAAAAATGTCACCCTTGTGCGAGTTCTAAACAGGTCCTTGACACCTAATAATCTCAATGAGTCTTCCCCTTAACCGCTCCGCTCCCCGCTCCGCTCGGTCGCTCCGCCCATCACTAATGAGGTACTCGACAGCTAACGAGGGGCGTTTCCGAAAGCCAGTTCATCATTTCATCCCGAACGGTCTCGAGTATTACGATATTCAAGAGCGAAGAGGTGTGAACATTGATTTATGTATAGGCAACGCCCAGGGAGGGAAAAACGTCATGAAACCTGGAATTAGAGTTTCCATTGACGATTTCCTATTTTGGATGCTAACTTCAGTGGAAGTCCAAATTAATTTCCAAAATCTAAAAATTCTTACCTAAATATATAATATAAAAATGAATCGCTGAATGTGGTGGTAAGCGCAAATCTCGAGAGCAGCTGAACCGATTTCGCAGATTTTTTTTTTAAATTTCCTTGAAGTACGAGGATGGTTCTTAAGGAGAGAAAAATTAAAGAATCGACTGTTAGGTGGTACGAAGGTCGCTGGGTCAGCTAGTTAGTAATAATCTACATAATCACCATATTATAATATTATATTTCCAAGTAGTTTTCATATAAGTACTCTCTAAGCGGTGCGGTGAAACTCAGTGGGTAGAACCATGGACTCGCAAGCGAGAGCCCCAGGTTCGATCTCCAGTGCGGGCATGTACCAATGACTATAGGTATAGGTGCTGGGCAAGCCTACACCATATATAAAAACCATGTCCCAGGCACTACAGCGTCGCAGTGGTCCCTTCACCCATCTAGTGTGAGTGAAGATGCCACTGGACGCTGTATAAATCATCTCACTAAGTAGATGAAAAGGCCAATGTTATATTACTCTCTAAAATGTCTTAGTTTTCACACAAGTAGTCTACAAATACCGTGTACACCTTCGTTTGGCATAATTGCTAGCTCTATGTCACATTTATTACGGGCTTTGTCATGTTTGCGTGCTTGCTGTTGGTTTAAGGGCATTTCACGAAATAAGTCCCTTGGATTTAGCAAATATAGTCTCTATTACATGGTGATAAGCATTTCTTGAAAGGAACTATAATGTGAAACGCACTCTACCTAATAAATAAAATAAAACTTTTTTTGAACTAAAACTTTCGTAAGCACAACACATTGTAGACTTTTAGTCCGGATCTACTTACGGGTGTTGTTATTAAGCTCTGCGAATCAGAACGAAACCTGGTCGGACTCTTTCGATATAACAACACCCGTAAGTAGATCCGGACTAAAAGTCTACAAGATAAAACTTGTTCAGTCTGTTGCTATGAATTCATTTCCTGTGATATAATTTGTCATCCAAACTGCACTCAAACGTCGTGTTGATGTGCCGATATAAGTCGCCGAGTCAAATTATGACGCATCGCCACATTCCAGGATCCGCTTTCGTGGTGATAATTTTTCAAAAGGTTTATTCTACATCCACGTGATATACAAGACCAGCTAAAAACGAGTAAGAAAATGGCAAAAACATTTTGTTCTTCCCTGTAATAGAGGTCGCAAACATAGTCCTTTGTCAACCAACGTAGAAAGCGCCAAGTGTTGGCAACTTTTGTAGTGAGGGTTTCAGAGACCAAATGGGTCTTTAATTTCACTATCACGTTCTATAGCCGAGACTTGGATGTCTAATGATGACCAGCTCAAGAACATCCACATCCAGACACCGTTGCGCCTAGAAATGCGGAATTAAAGTTGAAATGTACAGCTTCATTTAGGGTCGATGAGAATTCCTCTTCTTAACTGTTAATTAATTAACTGTTAATTATACTTTATTGCACACGAAACATTTAACAGGACATTACATAAGAAATAACATGTACAAAGGCGAGCTTATCTCTGAAAGAGATTTCTTCCAGCAAACCTTCTTCTTCCTCAAAATGAGGAATTGCCTCATATTTTTGAGGTTCTTCTTCCTTTTCCTCATATTTTAAGAGGAATTTAATAGGAAGGAGAGTTATAAGTTTTGTTGAAACAAAATGTGTGAGGGAGAGAGAGAAGTCTCCGGCATCCTCTTCCTCGTCCTCATACTATTGCTCTAAATTGATTTAAAAAAATCCTCTGCCTTATCCTCTTCCTCATAACAAGTTCCTTAACATCCCTAGTTTCATTATCACTTACTATACTAGGAATATTAAGAGATGCCCAAAGATATTTTTTTAGAAGGTTTTGTTCCATTCACTTAAATCACAATCCCAGCCCTCCTCTTTTGGAAGAAAAGTTCCTGCCTGTAACGTGTGTCGTAAACGTAGTCAACCAGAGTAGAAAGCAGTCTTTGTAGCGGATGCTTGCGCTTAGAAACCGAATAGATCCAAAGGCTCCCAACTTGACTGAATGAACCCATAAGTATAATAATAATGTTAATTAATTAAATTATCTTAAAATATGTTTTCCTTTCTTTTTGAATTAATATGTTAGCCTTTGGTTGCGAATAAGCAAATTAATTCCTCCCATGCAACTCTGTAAGTTTGGGAAGATCGTATTCTCCGTTCGCAACCAAGTTTTGGCTAAGCGAAAAGTTTTCTTGATGCGCAACTGGTTGCGAACAAGGAGTAAACATTCTTGTTTCACAGCCAGTTACGGAACGCAGTTGCGAAAACGACCAGAGGGGTCGTCTGAAGGCCTGCACTGTAACCAACTCTTGCAGCATGTATTTTACTTTCTGCTGCAGAGCCACACAGTGCCGCAAGCACTGTATAAGCGTTATTAGTAATGCTGGAACCTGTATAAATCATTTGCAGCAGTCCAGCGGATGCACAGCGCGGCTAGGTCGGCGCATCAATCCTGGGGCCGCGCGCTGCATGCAAATGGGACGTCAGGAGCAATTGTTTATCGTCGATATCGCCGGATCCGCCGGGACGCTTCCCCGCACTAAATCACGCGATACGTTTGTACAGACATGGATCTAATATTCGTACCTATATTAAATCCACATCTTTGGAACCGCCATTGCAGGTTATATGCTATACAGGGCGTTCCAAAATTATGGGCCATGAAGGGAAAGTACTTTAAATATCGTAGATAGGGTATATTGCTGAAAGAAGACTTTATGTTATTTTTAAAAGTTAGTAATTCTGCATTCAAAGATTTTCTAAAAAGTACTTGCCTTGTCTGGGAATCGAACCGACTTAAATTAAAAAAAAAAACCCCATTTTTATCATGCCAATCGAAATTATTCCCAAAAACGAATAACTCTTCTTAAGTAACATAGTATTTTAAAAGAAAGGAACATCGTGAAATTAATCATTTGAATCAAATTAAAAACATACATGAAACTGCCGAGTCAATTAAGTTGAAAATGAAAAATGAAAATCAACAGGCAGCGGATTCATTAAAAGATTGGCGATTTGCGTAAGACAAGAGGGATCATATTTTGAGCATTTAATCAATTAATTTACATAAAAAATACTATAATAATATTTAAGGTACTTTCCCTTCATGGCCTATAACTTTGGGACGCCCTGTATAACAGCCAATATAATCGTATAATATTGTATGTGCCAGTATGTAAATGTTATGTCATGTTAAATATTATGGTTTTAACGTATGATTACAATAATTTGAAACTTGGATTCAGAAGAAAATAATGGATTCAAACCGCATCTTAGTTGGTTCAAGTTCGAATCCCGCTTGAACTCTAAATTTCAATAACAAAATTACGGGTGACGGGTGTAAATAAATTCTGCCGCATGTAGGTACCTATTAGGAGAAAACCAAAACCTGGAAGTATCACCTACGAGTAAAACCGGGACTATATACGAGTATATTGTTATCTTTACATAGTAATATACGGTTGTAATCGCAATTTGATTTCCTATGTACACTTAATTTGTACCTTAATTCCGGACTATGTAAACTCGTTATTTTAGGTATAATGTAGGATCAGCAGTATAATTGTGCGGTGGTAGCTCAGTGGGTAGAACCGTGGACTAGCAAGCGAGAGCCCCAGGTTAGATCCCGAGTGTAGGCATGTACCAATGACTTTGTTTAATTTCAAAGTTAGGTACATTTGCGAATTTGTAGTCGCAATACCACACGCTAACGGTGAAGGAAAACATCGTGAGGAAACCCGCGGCTTTGTTGACTCCGCACGTATTGACTAGTCTTTCCTGTGGGCTAGGCCGACTAAGCTGTCAGGATGGTATAGGTGCTGGGCAAGCGTACACCATCCATAAAAAGATAAAAACAGCGTCGGAGTGGTCCTTTCACCCATCTAGTGTGAAAGTGAGGATACCACTGGACGCTGTATAAATCATCTCATTACGTAGATGCAAAAAGGTCAATCACGTAGGATCAGCACTGTGATTTTAGTTGACGAAGATATATGTATATATCTTCTATAAAATAAAAATATAAAGAAGATATAAGATATATGTATATACGAAGATATCTGGCACGGATAGCCAGAGGTTGCGGGTTCGAATCCCGGCATGGAAGAAATTTTTAGCCTCTAAATAGGTTTTTAAAGAAGATATATGTGGTCCAAGTATTTATTATACTAAATTGTACACAAAAAAATTTACGAAGCGTTACATAAGAATAACAAAGGCGACCTTATCTCGAAAATTCTCAGTTTTTGTAAGAATAGACCGTGGCTGGAAAAGAGGAGCCGAAGATGTGACCAGGCCCTAGAGTCTAATACAGTACTACACAGCATAAAAGTCCCTTCGGGAATCTAAGTTCACGCAGACTAGGAAGAGTTGTAACGAAACTACCCGAAGCTATAAGTACATTCAACGTGATCTTTAACCGATACGGTTAAGGTGCAGAATTGCTTGCCGCAGTAGCGCTACCTATTTCAATCACGCTAATATTGCCAAACTAATAGTGACCTGCATCGATGACGTTGAATCAACCAATAGCAACAAAGGCGCGCGGCCTGCCATAAAATGAAACTATCTGATTGGTCGATCAACTTGCCGCACATCCAAAATTTGGTCATCTGCGCAGGTACATCCGCGAGACTTATTTCTTGTGTAGCACTGTACTTAGATAGTTTGTCAATAAAATGATATAAGCACGGCAATGGTTGTCATCTGCCTCAATTTGGTAGTCTACAAAGCAATAGCAGTACAATATCATTCCAGAGTATAGTCCGTGCAAATTAAATAGGCATCTTCAGCGACGAACATCGAATCGCGCGAGGCGCCGAGTTAAGTGGCACAGATTATAACATTGCAACGTGATTGATTACCACTTACCCAGACTACGATAGAGTGAATGAAACGACCATTAGCGGACTAATATGACTCAATTGAACAACTATGCATTTTAGATATTCAGCCCCTACATGGAGCGACGACATTCGCAAAGTAGTGGGCAGTGACTGGAAGAGGAGAGCCAAAGATCGGGCTCTGTGGCGTGTCTTGGGAGAGGCAGTGGACTGACACCCGCTGACTATGATGAGTCTATGTAATTCGGCTCCGAGGGTATCTCCTCTTGGTATTAGGTGCGTGTCGTCAGCGGCGGTGTGTGTGAAATACGGCGGCGGCGGAACAATGTGCGCGATGTCTCGATATGAGGAAATATGCTAAATTCAATAACGCTCGCGCTCGCACGACCCGCGGCCCGCGCGCAGGGTTGCCGCTCTGCTCTCAGCATTAAAAAAATATTCTTAACTTTTAGACACCTACTCAAATCTTGAACCGCTCGTGTCTCGGCCTAGTCGAACCGAGTGATTGGAATCAATCACTTGAGTTAAGGAACATCAAGTCAGGTGCAGGATGGGTGACCGTCCCTTGACTAGAGCTAGTGGCATTTTTCCAAGCGCTTTCGTGTTTCGAAGAATAAGAAGAAGAATACATGTACAATCTACTCAACTTATCCATTTATAGGAATCACAACGAAACTGTAAGTTTTTGAACTAAAACTTTCGTAAGCACAACACATTGTAGACTTTTAGTCCGGATCTACTTACGGGTGTTGTTATATCGGAAGAGTCCGACCGGTTTCGCTCCGATTCGCAGAGCTTAATCATCGAGAGCAGAGACGGCTGTCATGTAAGCCACGTCAGAGGCCTTACGGGTGGCTTGATAACTTTTGACAGTAAGGCCCGCCACTGTCTTACAATCTTCCACCAACCCGGACTCGGCCCCCGTGGTGTCGTATGGTCTAAACTT
This sequence comes from Yponomeuta sedellus, assembly GCA_934045075.1. Lineage (NCBI taxonomy): Eukaryota > Metazoa > Arthropoda > Insecta > Lepidoptera > Yponomeutidae > Yponomeuta > Yponomeuta sedellus. Next base: position 741,914 of record OW203727.1, on the reverse strand, counting down.
CCTGCGATGCAGAAAGAGACCCGTGCCCCAGCTGTGGAGATTTGATCTGAATCGGAACGGGTTGAATCGACTCAAATCTCTCCAAAAGGCCACCCACTTTTCAACCGACCGTTCACGAACAGGCGTCACTTTTTCTATGGAACACAGTATTTCTTATTTCTAAGCAGGAAAACATGGAGAGGAAACCTCAGTGTCTGAGTCTTTCAAATAAGTACTTCAGCGCTTGGAATTGCCTATCTGCGGTGGGTTTGCGTGGTAATTAAGCCCATACTCTTTCTCTAAGAGATGGCGTTTATAGGCTACATAAAAAAATATATTTCTTAATGTCTGGCTATGCTCATACATAGTTATATATTAAACGGGTCTAATTGCGATTATTTATCAGCTCAAACATATTTACCTCGTCCCGACGTCTCGGCAGCGTTGCAGTTGCCGTGTGGAAAGACCGATGTGGCGAGTACAGTTCAAATTATTTCGGATTTCTGGGGTAGATTAATGGTTACTGACAGCCAAACTCCAATCCCCAGTGCTATGGCAACTCTCAAACTATCTTTACAATAATAGATGGAAACTACAAAATTATGCCTGTGAGTAGTGTTTATTTAGTATTTATTTTATTTATATAAATGTTGCAACTTAATAGTAAAATTAAACCAAAGCGTTACAATATTATCAGTATCTATCAAACATCTAGCACTCTTTTACATACCCTCACGACTCTTTCAGTCCCATTCAACAGACACATCACACTCTGGGGATAGAAGGTAATATATAACAGCTATTATCTTAAGACTACAGGGACGTTTAAACACTGTCAACAATTAAGTATCAAAAGATTCTGAAAAGTCCAAGTATAGAGTTTTTTATACTATTTTTATTTTTAATGCACTAACCCGTGCTAAGGACGGAATTTTTGGCCTCTAAATAGGTTTTTAAAATAGAGTTTTTTGTCCATTAAAACCAACTCCACACCTGTTAGTCAGAAGGGTAGGCAGAGACAGGGGCTGTCACTTGCCACGATCCTGACAGATCAGCTTCGCTTCACTAACGTTCATTAGTCGCCGCATGCACGCACGTACAATAATTTATTCTTCAAAATCATCTAGATTTTGTAATGGATAGCTAGTTTTACTAACAACGTTTCATCACATCCCACCACATGACATCACATCACACTAATAATACAAAGGCGAAAGTTTGTGAGTGTGTATGTTTGTTACTTCTTCACGTCTAAACGGCTGGACCGATTTTAATAAAATTTCGTATGAAGTTAGCTGACACCCTGGATTAACACATATGCTACGTTTTAGATTTTTTTTTATTATATTTTATTGCAAACTATACATTTAACAGGACATTACATAAGAAATAACATGTACAAAGGCGAGCTTATCACTGTAAGAGATTTCTTCCAGCAAACCTTAGAGAGTCGGAGAAGCAGTAAAAAGCGGGTCTATATACGTGTACAAAATATACTACATAAATATTGAATAACCTATACCTAACTATGAAAGAAAGAAATAAACTACGTAAACTAAAACGCACCTCTCACGCGGGCTTTGGCCACTTTAAACCGGGTCGCAGAGACTACAGATTTATTGTTCTGAGTGCTTACTGCGAGTTTTTCAACTACTCGATCGCGTTAACGTAAACTCATATTTCTATGGCATCGAGGAAGCGCCACCTAGTGATAAGTATGGAAATTAAAATTGCTGAGTGCGAGTTGTAATGGTTTACGTTGAGAAGTGAACACGTTTACCAGCCAAAACACGAATAAACGCGAGTGCGAGTTGTACTGTGACAGCGTTTTGCCAGTTCGAACGGTTACCTTACTCACACTCACTACTCAATGCTCGATAACGCGGTAGTAAAGTTATTCGATTGGATCTGTCAAACTCGCACTAAGCACTAGTGCTAATAATAATAAATAACAGATTCACCAAAGTCACTGTTTTTGTGTTGTGTTATAGCAATTAGTATTTAGTGTGTATATTCATATTAGTTAGATTAAGGTTTAAGTATCTGGTAATGTTGTATAATTGCTATTCAACAATTCTGTAACTTGTTAACGCAATAGGGATCCCCTGTCATGTTAACTTTAAGTTTTTTTGGCAAAGAAATAAAAAGAAATAAAAAACATTAATACATAAATATATAGCTCAATGTTATGTATGACAGAGAAAGATAATGCTCTTTCAACCGCTTCTTAAATGTACCAACATTGGGACTAGCGCATATCGTTTTACTGCGGGAAAATGTCTTATACACGTGGAAAAATCAAGAAACCGCGGGTAACACCGCGGGGCACAGCTAGTTTTGTATAAAATACTCTGATTCGATTTGATTCATTGCATCGACAGCCCTGGCTGCCCGGGCGCAGATGCTCGATAGGACAGGTCACGGCGGCGGTGATTTACCGTGCCACTGATAGCCCGCGCTGCCACCGGCCGCGGGTTCGACTCTCGCTACCACCGACCTTCGTGTCTATGCTGATGCTTTATTTATGAATAGCATTGCTTTAGTGCGGTACCACAGTTTCACGACCTAGGTACTAGATGCATGGAAAGCAGTTCGCACTACTTTCCATATTATATCGTTGTCTTGCACTTATGAGCCTGAGGATGTATCGTCTTAGAGGTGAAGCACAAGTATTGGTGTCGGTGGTGGTGTGTTTGTGTCTTGCTTCTGCTTAAAAAAGTGGGAGGAAGGGCGGTGCATTAACTAACCACATGGTGCTTGTGAGATTTTTGGCGGAATTTAGCAAAGTAATTTTAACTTTTTAATGCTAAGAAGCGCTCGTGGCCTAGGCGAACCGGGTGATTGGAATCAATCCCTTGGTTAAGCAACAACAGGTGCGGTCAGGTACGGGATGGGTGAGCGTCCCGTGACTGCAGCTAGTGGCATTTTTTCGCGCGCTTCCGTGCTTCGCAAGGCACGTTAAGCCGTTGGTGCCGGCTGTTATATAATGGCAGTCGTTAAGCCATGTCAGAGGCCTTATGGGTGGCTTGAGAACTTCTGACAGTCACTGCTGGGGCACGGGTCTCTTCCTGCATCGCAGGAAGGTTAGGCCATACTCCACCATGGGGGCCAAGTCCGGGTTGGTGGACGATTGTAAGACAGTGGCGGGCCGTACTGTCAGAAGTCATCAAGACGCCCATAAGGCCTCTGACATGGCTTAACGACTAGTATTACATGACAGCCGGCACCAAAGGCTTAACTTGCCTTGCGAAGCACGTAAATATAAATGGAAAAACGTTATGAATAGGTAAAAAAACCTTAAAAGAGAGGTTACGATGAAACGATTTACAATTGGAATTAAAATAAAAGCACCCTTCTCCCTTGTTTTCGCTTTTCTGAAGAGATCCTTTTACCACGCCTTGAAATAAAGTGACGCTCCAACGTTCCTCGGCTCGACATTGCGAAATTATTGTCAATGCAGCTATTGCAAAGTAATATAGAATTTATGTGCATCGAAATAAGGATAACGATTTGTCACACTGTAATTTTAAGGCCTATTATGATAAGAACCATTTTACTAATTATTTCTCGGAGTAGATCGTTATTCTCGAGTGGAATGGGCGGAGACGAGCGTAGCAGAGGGTACTTCACCTTTCGACATTTCCAGAACATTACAGGAGAAATTAAGCCCAGATAGGTGCCTAAATACAGTTTTTTTAGTCTGACAAAAGATTTAAATTGGTTAAATTTCTCAAAAGCGACGTTTATTGCACAGACATTTTTATTCACACTCAAAGGTGTTTGCTAAAAAAATGTATGTTGATTCATTTTTAAAATAATAACAACGCCTTTATTCACACAAAACGTGCACATATACAACATTGGAGAAGCCTCCTTTTATGTAAATATTTACCTGTAATACGAGGCTACCGCTCTTTTTACATTATAACCTTTTAAATGTGCTTAATAAATAACTATCTTACATAAGACAGATAGATCTAATATCGATAGTAATCTGCGCTTGCCGTCCTAATCGGCAAGCGCAGATTACGACGCAGATTAGGCGCAGAAAGGCCGATGGGGCCGAAAAGGTCCCAGTTCTGAGTTCTTTGAACAACAAACCCATTTATTATTCTTAAGCGACCTACGCTATCTGTGTGTCTTAGATATCTTAAGGCGTTTTGGAGTGCTAACTATCGCCACTAATAGAACAAAAACCGTAATATTCATTTCAAAAAGTATACATCATCTTAGTAGGTAGGTATCTGTGATACCGATTTTTAGAACCTACGACCTAGAACCTAGTTAGTAGGTACCCAAAAGCGCCTTAACCGTAATACATACATATATTTTGGAGCATAAGGCAATATAACCTAAGTTATGTGCGCGTAAATAATAATGTAACAAAATTGGCGCTACAGCGCCTGTCTTTAGATGTATAGCAAATTGTTGTGGTGTTTCAATTGTAAAACTAAACAATATTAGAAGCGCTCGTGGCCTAGCCGAACCGAGTGATTGGAATCTATCACTTGAGTTAAGCAAAAACAGGCGCGGTTAGGTGCAGGATGGGTGACCGTCCCGTGACTACCGCTAGTGGCATTTTTTCCCAGCGCTTCCGTGCTTCTTAAGGAACGCTAAGCCGTTGGTGCCGTCTGTCGTGTAATGGCAGTCGCTAAGCCATGTCAGAGGCCTTATGGGCGGCTTGAGGACTTCTGACAGTAAGGCACGCCACTGTCTTACAATCCTCAGCCAACCCGGACTTGACCCCGTGGTGGAGTATGGCCTAATCTTCCCGAGATGCAGGAAGAGACCCGTGCTCCAGCAGTGGGGACACACAAGGGTCGATATCGAAGCAAATGTTTGACAGCCGTGTCTCTGTTCTTGTACGTGCAAACGGTGCAAGTCTATAAGTGATTTCTGAATTTATGCTGAAAACAAGCTTATTAGGTACATACCTTTTCTGGAATAAAAAAAATATCCAGCAACGCCATCTAGTTGATCAATAATAAAACGCCCAATGTTGTCGGTACAACAGCACCGAGTCGCAAAAACTCAGGACATTAGTACCTATATCAGTGTTGTAAGTACAGCACTATTAACGCGAATGTGTGCGTGACTCCGAACGACTATACAAATACAACTGCGTGGTCACGTGGCCGGCACCACACGTTCATTGTGTGCGTGTCGCATCGTTTTTGAACGTTTGTTTTACCGGCACACACACTAATACGTGGTGTGCTTACCGAGTATCACAATTTTCTAGAATAACTGATATCGTAACATAAAGTTTCTGAATAGAGAATTTATTTTATATAGACGATATTTTCCCATACTTTGTCAATCTTTTTTAACTTCTTATTTTACGTATTTAGTCAATAATTCACATGTGCTACATTTATTTACAAAATATTTTTTTACAAAATTTCTCTTTATTTAGATTTAAATAACAATGTACTGTTTAAAGTCATAATAGGTCAGGTGTTTAAAGTAATAATAGTCCTATACGTTAAGTCAGTTTCTGAATTGATATTTTCACTGAGAGGTACTAACCTACTAATATCGTAAATATTAAGTGTCGGGTCGTAAAAATACTTTGTTTTATTTTTATTTTCTTTATATTTTGTTTTGGCATACCTCGTTCCTTGATATATGTTATTAATTAATCTAGATTGACGAGCAGTACCAAATATATCAATACCTATTAGGGTAGGTACTTAAATAAAACCTAAGCTTTAGACATCTAGAAGAATAAAAAAGTTTTACTGGCACGGTTAGCCAGAGGTCGCGGGTTCGAGTCCCGGAATAGGTGGAATTTTTAGCCTCTTAATAGGTTTTTAAAAAATCAAAGATACACCACCATCAATAGAAGCTTTTTTGTAAAGAAACCAGGAAAAAGCCTTCAAAAAAAATTATAGGCTCCTCAAGTTGATTTTTTTCGAGATAATTGAGATAGTCTAGTAGAAAGATGTTAATAAATTAATTTATTGAGTTTTTATCTCTACGGGGTCTTTAACATGGATTAGCTCGAATATCTTGCGTTTCAGGGTTTTATGTTATCTGTCACTATCCCGTTATTTTGTTACATTATCCCCTGATTTTTTACACGAAAAAACATACGTTTTAGGTGGGTACTCACCTACAGAAGTTTACATTAACACCTGCGCTTTTATTTATTTTTTGCGTAACCTGTAGCCATCATGCACTATTCACCTCATTGTGCATGTAATGTACAATATCCCAGGATATATTTGCACCTTAATGTTTTTATTACACTGGCCTACAAAAATAAGTACTACATATTAGAATTAACAAGCAAGAACACATTTAAAAACTATTTAGAGGCTGAAAATTTCACCCATGCCGGGATTCGAACCCGCAACCTCTGGCTATCCGTGCCAGCGCTCTACCAATTGAGCCAATGGGCGACTCACGTCATCAGTGAAATTTCGAACCTCTTTACACTATTCTCTGTATTACGTACAGGCAGCGACATCTGACTTAAGCAAATTGCATTACTTACAGCCCCGACTACCTACTTTGCAGTTAGGTTTAACATCGGAACGATATCACTGTACCCACATGATTAAACTATTTTAATTTTAATGCACTAACCCGTGCTAAGGAACAAATTTAAAAACCTATTTAGAGGCTGAAAATTTCACCCATGCCGGGATTCGAACCCGCAACTTCTGGCTATCCGTGCCAGCGCTCTACCAATTGAGCCAATGGGCGACTCACGTCATCAGTGAAATTTCGATATCGTTCCGATGTTAAACCTAACTGCAAAGTAGGTAGTCGGGGCTGTAAGTAATGCAATTTGCTTAAGTCAGATGTCGCTGCCTGTACGTAATACAGAGAATATTGTAGAGGTTCGAAATTTCACTGATGCCGTGAGTCGCCCATTGGCTCAATTGGTAGAGCGCTGGTACGGATAGCCAGAGGTTGCGGGATCGAATACCGGCATGGGTGAAATTTTTAGCCTCTAAATAGGTTTTAAATTTGTTCCTTAGCACGGGTTAGTGCATTAAAATAAAAATAGTTTAAGCAAGAACACTTTTATCACTTTCCGCCAGAAACGGCCGTTGTCAGCGGGAATCGATTTAAGTTGTAATCTTTTGATCGCAGGTTCTAGACTGTAATTTCTAAAAATAGTTGTCACAGTTGTTAAGATTTCTCATGTTCACTTTTAGATAAAAACGTATTATAAAAAGTGTGATACTCAGTTTTGTAGGCCAGTGTGTTTAAATTTCTAAAATAATCCGTCGGGCAACTTAAGAGGTCTTTCACAAGCGATAAATTTTGAAACAGTAGGTACCTACCATAATATGGTATCGTTACTAAACATCAGCGGACTTTGTGATATCTTAATGACATTATTTTGTTCGTCTATAATTAATGTCTATCGGTCGACCCTACGTTGACGTATTATATCTATGTAATTTCTCACTCTATCTATCTATATCAAACTCTCACACAAACACAAATAGTATGTACACAAATAGTATAACAAAATGCCGTAAATCGTCATTACTGTTTATTTAGGCCGTTTTTGTCTTAGCCCGATTCAACTTAAATACTGTTGTACACATACTAGTACCTGTTGTAAAATTAACCCTAAATAGGGTGAGTACATCTAAAACAGCGAAATTCTTGTTTTAGAAACCGGCGGTTACAGGAGCAAGAACAGCAAGCGGGTCGACGCACACTGGGATGGGGGAGTGAGCCGTGGTGACTAGCGACTCTAGCGAGTGAGCAAGACAGAAGAATTGTCTTTGTGTGAGTAAGCTCCAGGGCCGCACTTGGGGCGCTCACTTCGAGTAATAATAGTATATCGTAATGATTCGCGATACTCAAACGTAGTTATATATTAAACGGGCCTAATCGCGATTATTTATTAGGTAAAACGTAATTACCCTTCGTATTCCAGACGTTTCGGCAGCGTTGCAGTTTCCGCGGTCACGCAAGTAGACTGAAGTGGCGATCGACAGTGCTATCAAGGAATCGTTCGCGAAGCAATTTTATTAAAAAAACTGTACGTTAGAGAGGATGGTTTCAAGTTTTTAAGTACGTGGAATTACTTAATCAATTATCATCATCATTTACTTATCATTTTATATTACTTACCATTAACTTTCACACAACACTATTACTTAATCTGGTTCCAAACTAGGATACCTTGTACTATGGTAACCAAGCAAGGACGTGAAAAACATAAAAAATACATACAGACTGAGGCCACTTGTGCAAATGAAAGACGGCCCTTTGGGAATCGAACCCACGAACTCTGACCTGGACCCAAGCGCCTTAACGAACGGTAAATAAAACCGTTACCCTGACAAGCTAGGTTATCATTTACTACGGTAACCAAGCAAGGACGTGACAAACATGAAAATACACACAGACTGAGGCCATTTGTGCAAATTTAGGGCGGCTTCCAGTGGGAATCGAACCCACGACCTCTGTCTTGGTACCCAAGTGCCTTAACGAACGGCTTTATTTATAAAGACGCGATTCCTTAGAACAGTTATTTTTCTTTAGCACAGACTATTGAAACTGTGTAAATACACGTAATATTATTATACCTTCCTCTGAGAAGTGCTTCAGAGGAATTGTGTTTTTTATAAATTAATAAAACTATTAATACTGTTATTCAGATTGTTGTCACAGTGTTCCACCAAAAAAAATAATTAAATAAACAGGTTCGTTTTGTAATAAGACTTATAGGTGTTACAGAAACTTACGAATCATATTGTTTTAAATATTGCCCATCAGACAGCTACTAGAGGCAAAAAACAGTACACCTATTCATATAACGGCAATTATTTTTATCTAAAATGAAAATCTGTTTTTTTTAGAGAAATTAGTTTGCTTTAATAAATGCTAAAGCGAAAATCGGCCCAACCCGGTCAATGATCCAGAAAGAACGTCATGCACGGAATTTAATTAAAGCCCTCAGGAGTTGTCGCGTTTTAGTGATACTATTACTCGACACAAGAACTATTCAAACAAAAAAAAGTAAGACTCATACTCACTATGTCCCACCGGGGGGCACGGGTCTCTTCCCTGAGGAAGGTATAGGCCATACTCCACCACGGGGCCAAGTCCGGATTGGTGGAGGCTGGCAAGACTAGTGGCTGGTCTTACTGTCAGAAGTTTTCAAGCCGTCCTAAGGTCTCTGATTTGGCTCAAAGACTGCCATCTATCGACGGCAGCCGGCACCAACTGCCTAACGTGCGTTGCTAAGCACATAACTGCTCGGAAAATTGCCATTAGCGTTAGTCATAGACGGTCACCCATCGATGCACTGAACCCGCCCTGTGTTTGTTAACCTTCGTGATCGCTTAAGATTACTCACGTAGCCTTACTTACTACGAGCGATCCAAAGACTCTCTGGAAATGTAAACTAACATTGTTTTTTTTTACGAATACTGAGATGTTTTTTATTTGAACATAATATTAAACTTACTTTCATTTACTCGTGAAGCAAAGATTGAATTAGTCACGCACTATTCCCAAAAAAAAATCATAAACTAGGATTGTAACGCTTAATAAGTGCCCCATAATATTGCCTAGTCCGACCCCGTTTATTCTCAAAAGTAGCGTATGCACAACAAATGCTTTGTTCATGAAACATCAGGTTTTTTTCTATACGTTCCATTTTTATTATTGCAACTACAATTCTAGCTATAATTCAAACTATGACTTATAAATACAGACTCAACTATTCAGGATAGTAATTTGTAATTGGGTATAATAATAACATTAGGTATATTGCATCGAAAACTTTGTACTTAGTTAAACTTTGTACCCTATATTATGATTGTGTCTTCGTAACTATCGTAACTGGAAAACTGTGGCTTTTATATATTTAATGATATATAAAAGCAACAGTTTATTTAATTTTTTAGGTTTCTATGTATATTAATATTTAAATATATGTACTTTATATCTTACGAACTTATAAGTAATTAAGTATATTCTAGCCCACTTTGGCTATTTGGTATAAATATACCTACTTCGATTTAATTATTTATGCACCTGCACCTACCGACTATATTCTTCATGCAATCCACTCCATTCAAAGGTTGAAATGTAGTAGATCTTTGATAAATAATAGGAACTGGAACGACTTCACGTGTTGTTTTATTTGTAGATAGTTAGTATACTCGTATTAAAACAGAAAAACTGGATAAAAACAGATAAGCAGGTAAAATAGTCCGATCTGGTAGTAGTGATGAAAAATGAGGGAAATCGAAAAATGTGTGAAGTAATTTAAATATTTGAAAATGATAGATGGAAAAAGAAATAAAAACGGTGTAAAGAGGTTTGCACCGTTACAAGGTTATCTGGAAGAGATCGCACTTAGCGATAAGACCGCCAAATTGTATAACATTACTTAGATTTATGAAATCATGGTTGTATTCCTTTTTCTGGTTGTGTTTACAATGTTTTCGATGTTTTCTATCTATCTATCAATGCCAAGTGATGCTTAGTAACGTTTTAGCTAGAGGATCAAAGATTTAAAAATATGTTCTATTTAACATTATAATTTAATCTACTTTAACACTTACACAATTAACACAATTTTTTGTATCTATTTCGCATTCTACACTTTACCTCTCTCTATTTAAATTCTTTGTGTAAGCTTGTTTTAAGTAAAACGGCATCCACAATACAGGCTAAGCCTAGTGTGGGAGCCAACGACCTAACATAATATATTTGTAATTACTTTTCTATTAATAAATACTTTTTACTTTTTTACCTATCCCAATATAGGGTATGTAAAGTGGGTTTGCTTAAATGTTCAGTATGGTTGGCAAAAAAAGTCTGTGGAAATTTGTTTAAAAATATAATATCTGTCACAGAATCAACTATCCTTCGCATAAAAACTATTCGAAGACTTAATTTCAGTCTAAGTATGTGTATCATGTCTCTTTGTCCAACAAAAGGACACTTTCTTCCTGTATCAACACACCTATTTCCCATGACGGCCCAGGCAGTGATTCCACGTCATTAGATAAAATATCAGTGGTTGCCGGTGTCGCCTTATGACCCATCTGTGACGGCGGCCCGACTGGCTGCGACTGGCTTTGCTGACTGGTGACTGAGTCTTCAACCGTGTCATGCTTATTTAATCCTTGCAAGATCTGACGTGATATCATATCATCCAAATGCTCTTCCAGTACAGCTTCTTCTTCTAAAAAAGAATCTTCATACATTAAAGCTTGCGTCAGACCAGCTTCCCAATGCTCATTGGTGAATTCTTCTTCAACTTTAGAGGATATTATTAGCATATCACTCTGAGAAAATATCATTGTCAGTACTTTATCCAAAAGCATCGGCCATACAGCTTCTAACGGGTTCAAAAATTTGTCGTTCTTGGGCAAATGTATTATGGGCAATCCTAATTCGTATTCTAGATATTGTAATCGGTAATTCCTTATTATTTCATAAATCTCTGGTTTTAGAAGATTAGAGTCAACTGGATAGTCGTGTTTTGATAGCCATTCTAACATACGTTGCTTAGAATCGTAGAATCTTGGTGCATCTTGCGTTACCATGTTATGCATCTCTTGATCGAGAACAATAATAGAATTTGCAGGTACTTTTGACACCAGAAATTTAAACCATATTAGCAATAAAGATACCTGTGAATGCTTTTTAAGTGTTTTCTTTGATACTTTGGATATTCTGAGAGTAAGGGGTATAAAACCCTCAGTGTTAGCTGCATGAGTCAATATTATTTTGTTATGAGCATTGTATTTTGATAACATATAGACGTAAACAACATTTTTGCCATCAGTTTTAGCTTTTGTTATTGCTTTCAAATATTTAACTCGCTGTTGACGAGATTTCATTGTTTCAACGACGCATTTATTTTTATATATTGTAAAACCCATATGTTCCAAATTTTTTTTCAAACGTTCAGAGTCAATACGTGGAGTGATTTTTTCAGTGAGAAACTCTATTTCGGGTAAAGATTGATCCTCGATGTGTGTATTCATAATACTGTGACGTATGACCTGATATTGTAGATCTGTAATTTTTTCATGTGATTTAAGACATTGTTTTTCTTTTGAAGATTCTTTTTCTTTTCTTAATTTGAATTCAGAAGACAAAAATATACTATTGGTAACCCTAAAACCTTTAATAGTCTCTCGAAATGCCGCAGGTGGCTCGGAATTTTGTTCTTCTAAGAATTCGTAGAAACGATGAACAAGTTCGCAAGCTTGGCTATTCTTTTTTAGAGTGCAATGCATAATGTATTTCACCAGCTACACCACAATATTGGCGACGAGTAAGAAGTCGAAGCTGAGCCACTGACTGCAACGTGGAACACCGCGTGTTTCTGCTTCCCGTTACCTGTGTGATCGATTAAAATGTAATTAGTGGTATCATACAGCGTTATGTAAAATTAAAATAAATCGGCTCCATTTAGCAAACACTGGAACTGACTTTGACTGGGTATCAAGAAGTCTACGATTAGAAGCAGAGTTAGATTATTACATAAGAAATTAGCACCAAAAAGGTTATGTAGACGTTATTAATAATTCAAAATTAAAAGCACTGAAACATTCCTAGAATAAAAATGGTTGTAAAACATAAACTCTACAATACTGTTAATGGAAGAAACAGACTGGCTAACTATTTGCCTCCCACTCTACTACAGACATTGTATCAAAATGTAAAATAACAGTGAGCAGTGCGTATTCAATATTGCATGTGGTACGATACTTTGGTGCACGAGTACCACTTTTATTTCTCGGACACTAACAATCTACAGACATTTGTTAATAGCGGACAGGCGGTCAAAGTAAATACGAGAAATAACTAACAACTGTTAATAGTTCATTAACAGTTGTTAGAGTGCGAGAAAACGGGAGTAAAATTATTGAAACACTCTTCTCAAAAATGATAATTTATTAACAAAAAGATCAATTACAATGCATCGCTGTCTCTTACCCCTCATTAGAGTCATAATCAGTGAAATCACTTTCAGATAGCGGAAAACTCCTATTTGCACATTCACCTGACTCATTATGATCTATATCTTCGCTTAGAAGCATTTTCTCGTACAACAGTGTGTACTCGACTGAACTTGCCCACTCCTCTTTTGTGATGTTTGAGCAAATATGTTTGACCGCCTCACCGAACTGTGTCGGTCTTATTGTTTTTTTCTCTCGTCCATCATTTGAAAGGTCCCGTACTTTACTTCCTATATTTTCAAAAATAGTCTCCAAAGGATTTAAGCTTGGAGTAAAATTGGGTAACAATAAAACCGGTATCCCATATTGAAATTCAATGTATTTTTTCTTATATTTTTTTATCATTCCATAGATATTTAGTTTTGAAAGACCCTCATTGCAGTCAATGCCATTGTCTGTTAGCCATTTTATCATAAAGTTCTTTGTTTCCAACCAGTCAGGGGTAGCTATTGTCATCATTTCATATGATTTCTTATCTAAAACTAAAATGGAATTAAAAGAGAGGGACGGCAGTAATGTGCTAACAAGCCATTTGTGGTAGTTGTGACATATGTGGGTATACCAAAAGTTTTTTGACGATAGCCGGAGAATCAGTAGCGAATCGGTGAGCAGGCCGCCCCCGTCCGCGGCCTGCGCTACTGCCGTGCTGTGTCCAATTAAATCGTTCGTGTACACGTAAACGATGTTTTTACCTTCGGCTCGAAATCTTTGAAGATCTTTTATAAGACGGATCCTTTCCAAACGCACAGAAGGTCTTTCGATAAAGAAATGTTTGCATGTTTTATCGATATTCTTAAATCCGAGTTCGCGTATTAGTGATTCTAAGCACCACCCACTATATGCAGTCTGCAGTTCTTCGTTCAATTGATTTCTTATTTCTCTCATAGTAAATGGGTATTTACCATTCATATGTAGATCCAATAAAAAGTTTCTTAGTTTTTGCATGGCTAATTTACTAACGTTAAATCTTTCACTGGTCGTCTTTTTTGGCTTTCTTTTCACAAGTGTACAATCTTTTTTGTCCTTGTCGGGTTCATACAATTCCAAGCATTGAGTCAAAACATCGTGTACCGTTTGTCTTGGAAGGCCTAAGGCGCTAACCGTTAATTCGAAAGGCTCGTTTGGGTTTGAGCATTCTCGTTTCTTCATGTATTTATAAGTGCGCTCTATGACTACGCGAGCTTCTTTGTCGAGACAATTTACCGTGTTCAGGTCCTGAGAGACTGACATAGTGCGCGAATTAATACAATATTGTCTCACCGTGTTTGCTGACGGTACTGCGCGCAGCCGGTCGGTAAAGCAGGTAGAAGCGAGCCAGATAGATGCGACGGTCGGTGGGTGTGAGCGAGACGGGTGAACGATCTAGCGAGTAGCCTCTAACGTATATTACCGCTGAAGGTCGCGGGCGAACTGGCGCGCCAAGCGCGCGGGTGACGCGAGCGACTGACTTTCCCTTCCCCGCGCTCCCCGTGCCTTCCACGGTCTTTGAATGTAGTAGTGGATGGTAAGGTCGATGTGTGCGTTCGATATTTTAGCTTGCGTCGTTTATTGGAACGGTTTTGAGCCGTATCGACTACCTTCGCAGAGTTGAATCGCAAAAATTCGCCTACTGCGAGTATACATTGACAGACAGACCACTATCGATCGATCTTATTTTATAAAAACATGACTCCACAAAACACTCACAGTGACGTCTTCGGCTTTTCCGTGTAAAATCTCCACCACCACAGACTACTTTAGTAAGCGTTTGTGTGTTCGGTGAAATTGTGTTTTATACGATTCCATCTAACATACAAACAATAAAATAATCTTTTATTTTTAAGCAAGATAATTAAAATCACATCACACTTATCAGTATCACACTATCCCACTAATATTAAAAGGCGAAAGTTTGTGAGTGTGTATGTTTATTACTTCTTCACGTCTAAACGGCTGGAGCGATTTTAATAAAATTTAGATGACACCCTGGATTTACACCTAAGCTACGTTCTACTGCGGGATAATGTCTTATTCCCATGGGAAAATCGATAAACCGCAGGGCACAGCTAGATATCAATAAATCCGACTTGTAAGCGAGGCCTTACATAATTTTATTAATATGCGCTTCACGACCTAATTGGTACCCAAAATAATAATAATATATTGCCTTTGTTAGACCCTAGAGTGTAAAGTATTGCTGTCTACTGTAAATGAGACAGTAAAGTCGCCTTTTACGACTGTGATTGAAACACGGATGATTACTTACATCCGTGGCACGGATGGATTGAAAATACGTAATCTTCTCACTTAGTACTCTGTGGCATTAACCGAATTGTCATAAGAAACCAAGAATATAATAAAATTATTATTATAGGAAATGTTTGAACCACTTTCCAGTCCCGTTGTACCTTTAAATGTTCGTTGCAAAGTTACCTTTATTGTAAGGTCTTACAGCTGACTGTAAGACGGGAGTTTACACATCCAGTCCGGCGTCAGTTCAGTCCATGACCTTGATCAAGCTCGGATTGATGCCAGACTGATGAAGTATCAAAATATTCGAATATCCGTCAGCCTGCTCCATCAGTCCACTGAATAGACAATCAATCTGCCGTCAGTCTAACCAGACTGATGGAATTGACTGACGCCGGACTGAACGTGTAAACTCCGTCATAAACTGTATCAGTCAGGCGCGTCGTCGGAGAGTCCCTACATTACGCACTTAGCGTCAGTTTCTGAATTAAAAATTTCGCTGTCTCTTCGAATTTCTCAGCAAAGAGCATGACAGACCGTTACTTAAGTATTTCTATCTAACAACAATTGTATGTCTCTACTGCGGGTTGATGGACGATTGTAATGTAAGACAGTGGCGGGCCTTGCTGTCAGAATTTATCAAGCCGGAAGCGCTCGAAAAAAATGCCACTAGCGGTAGTCCCGGGACGGTCACCCACCCTACACGTGCATATGAGTTTTATATCTTTGTTATATGAGTTTTTTCTCAATCGCGTTGTTGTTATAGACTATGAATTAAGAGTGTCGCCAAGGCCTGTAAAGTCAACAACCTTTCCGACTTCGTTGCAAAGTCACCCGTAAGGTAACCACCTAGAGAGCACGCGCGCAAACATTGACGCGCTGTCGACAGTACAGCAGTTGCTGCCGCCATTCCTCTCCTTTACGAGCCGCCCCGCTATTTTTACTGCCGCGGGTCATCCCTTAAATTCTTTTTATTGCCGCCCCTGTAAATCATTGCGTAATGCTCCAGTGCATTATCCGTCGGGAAACTTCATTATGGCCGGTTTAATGGTTCGGAGGAGCGATAAAATCGCGCTGTCCGCCGCATGAGGGATGTTGCGGAAACCTCAATTAGTTTCCCGGCTAGAGGCTCGCGGATTGCTCTGCGGTCTTGGGCTGAATCACTGTGCGAGGTGGGTAGTGATTCAGTGTCAGATGCGGTGGAATTCTGGCGGTTAATGAGATGATTCATAGCGTGTCCAGTGGGGTTTCACTTACGTTAGATGGGTGAAGGGACCACCCGGACGCTGCAGTGCCTGGCACATTGTATTCAGATGGAGTAGACTTGCCCGCCATCTAAATCCATCCTGACAGCTTAGTCGGCCTAGACCATAGGAAAGACAAGCCCATACGAGCGAAGCCAACCAAGGGGCGGGTTTCCTCACAATGTTTACTTCAAACTTAGTGTGTGGTATTCCTGCTACAAATTTCGCGAAGCCTACTAATCCACGGGTGTCCTCACGATTTTCCTTCACCGTTAGCGTGTAGTATTGCTCCTATCAATTTTGAAGCCAACCATTCGTGGGTCTCCTCGCAATGTTTTCCTTCACCCTTAGCGTGTAGTATTGCTCCTATCAATTTTGAAGCTAACCATTCGCGGGTGTCCTCACGATATTTTCCTTTATAGTAAGAGTATGGTATTACAACAATTTTTGCGAAGCCAACCAAGATGCGGGTTTCCTCATGATGTTTTTCCTTCACGGTTAGCTTCTGGTATTGCACCAGCAAATTTGCAGATTACTAGCCACACAATATCGTGGCAGAGGCACTATCAAAAGAACAATTTGTTGCAATGTTGTTCTCTTGGAAGGGCACGGGGCACGGATTGTACTTTATGACCCCATAAAGCCGGAAACGGATGCACTGATATTTATTGCCACTCGGAAGCCGTGGAACAAACTGCGGGCGTCTTGATAGCCATCTTAGAGCCAAACTACTTGGAGCGCCTTCGCGCTGATAATAGCAAAAGCTTTTCTTTTAGACGCTACCCGGCGCTAACTACCTAGCGCCACCAATGAAAGAAATATGTATCTTCTTTTATTTATCAGTTTGTTTGTTTGTATGTTTGTTTGTTTGTTTGTTTGTTTGTTTGTTTGTTTGTTTGTTTGTTTGTTTGTTTGTTTGTTTGTATGTTTGTATGTTTGTATGTTTGTATGTTTGTATGTTTGTATGTTTGTTTGTATGTTTGTTTGTTTGTTTGTTTGTTTGTTTGTTTGTATGTTTGTTTGTTTGTTTGTTTGTTTGTTTGTTTGTTTGTTTGTTTGTTTGTTTGTTTGTATGTTTGTTTGTTTGTTTGTATGTTTGTTTGTTTGTTTGTTTGTTTGTTTGTTTGTTTGTTTGTTTGTTTGTTTGGTTGTTTGTTTGTTTATTTATTTGTTTGTTTGTTTGTTTGTTTGTTTGTTTGTTTGTTTGTTTATTTATTTCTGTTGGGAAGATTAACAGCCGCATAACAATTATACATCAAAATAATTTAATAACCGAAGGCCAATTATAAATCTACACTTTTAAAAAGAATAACAAAAAAAAACCAAAGATAAAGAAAGAAACATCAGCAATTTCGACAGACGTAGAAAACATGTATCCGCAAAATACGACATAATGACGTTATTACCAGGTGTATTCTTATTGTTTACAGTAATACTTATAAGATAAGATAAGAAGATAAGAATATTCTTTATTGTACACCAGAGCACATATTATAAAACATGTAAAGATACAAAGTACAATTAGCGGCCTTATTGCTTCTTCCAGACAACCTTACGACGGAAAGGTTACAGGTTATAACGCGTCTATGGGAAAAATGGGCATCATCGATCTTAATAAAGTAGCTCTTTTTAGAACCTACTGACTAAAGTCTCGGAGTGATGGTGAGTCGCCCATTAGCTCAGTTGGAAAGAGCGTTGGCACAGATAGCCAGAGGTCGCGGGTTCGAATTCCGGCATGCGTGAAATATTTAGCCTCTTAATTTAAAAAAAAAAATAATACCTAGAAGCGCTCGTGGCCTAGGCGAACCGAGTGATTAGAATCAATCACTTGGTTAAGCAACAACAGG
The DNA here is from genome assembly GCA_934045075.1 of Yponomeuta sedellus. Classification (NCBI taxonomy): domain Eukaryota; kingdom Metazoa; phylum Arthropoda; class Insecta; order Lepidoptera; family Yponomeutidae; genus Yponomeuta; species Yponomeuta sedellus. The sequence continues at coordinate 723,650 of OW203727.1, read as the reverse complement.
TGCGGTCAGGTACAGGATGGGTGAGCATCCCGTGACTGCCGCTAGTGGCATTTTTCCGAGGCTAAAAATTCCAATTCGAACCCGCGACCTCAGGCTATCTGTGCCAGCGCTCTTTTCAACTGAGCTAATAGGCAACTCACCGGCATCAGTGAAATTTCGAGCCTCTACAATATTCCCTGTATTACGGACAGATGTATTTAATAAACGAGTGCTCGCCGAGGCCGCTGCTGATAGAGTACTGGATGCATATTATACGAGGAAAATGCTAAATGTGGGGTTTGGCCCCTACAATAATATTAGTGTAATGTGATGTGGGCTGATGATGATGATGATGATGTGATGATTAAATATACGAAGGCTATATACCCTTGGGCCCTCTACGAATTCGGGGCTTCGTAACCAGTCACTATCGAAACATATTAGTCTGACGATAATGCTGACTTGACTGCATGACCGATGTAGGTACAGTTCTTCCCGTCGACGTACTTACCGTCAACAGCATGTCAACTTTTATTTACGAACAATTGTTGCAATCGACCATTGGTGTAATTACTATTACATATATACATAACCTCACGCCTGTATCCGAGAGGGGTAGGCAGAGACCAGAGACTGCCACTTGCCACGATCCTGACAGATCACCTTCGCTTCATCAACGTTCATAAGTCGTTGCATGCACGCACGCCGGTTCCGGGTACTTTTTATCTTTCCTTTTGCTAATACATCCCCTATTTGGTCGATGTAAGTCCGTCTGGGACGTCCCTTACCAGCCCTTCCCCTCACATTCGCAATATATAATACGAATATATAATTACTATTAGATATAATTGGCGTAGTTAGACCTGGAAAAAATAAATAAAATGGTTTTACATGTTAGGAGGCTTAACTATGCTAGCTTGTATTCTTTTTTTTAAAACTAGGTAATTAGCTCTAAAAAAATTACTGTGACGAAATTAATGATGAATTCATTACAAAGTGCAGTCGGCTGTTCAAAGGACGTCGTGGGTCCAACCCATTCAAACCCGTTGAGCTAGAAAATCGGAGCTCAGCCCAAATCCGACACCCCATCCCTGTGCCCCATCCCATCTGTTCAGACGCAACTGTTTCGAGCTTAACAATGGCCCTCACACTCCTCCAGGCCCTAGAGTCTAGGGCCTTATTAATAAAAACGAACTATAGTGTGCTCGTAGCGCACTTTAGCTAAAATCCTCTATTAGACATATAGTACGCTCTAACTTTTCCTTATTTATAAAAGTATAACAATCCTACTGTAACTAACGTGCTCTTTTACGACCTGTCAATTTGGCAACGTCGCGTTCTAAGATTCGTTCATTCTTTTGAGTCTGTGGAAGCGTCAAAACACGCAGATCTATGTACCTACCAAGAAAAAAAAGGTTGGTTTTCATCTTTTCGTTTGCGAGTTTCTAAAGAAGAGAATGACCTATGGAAAATCATGTCAATAACACAATTTCACGAAAAACCACTTCACTGGCAACCAAACCACTTCGAACAAACAACAATTTGACAAATGCATACTTTTGTAATCTGTGGTTTTGCAATCACAGATTAAAATATCACTTATTTTAATCTGTGATTGCAAAACCACAGTTTGTAAGTTTGTAGTAGAGTTAAAGTAGGGCCACATCAACTTTAAGTTATAGCATGTTTGTAGCACAGTTATAATGGGGATTTTGTTTTATTAATGACATTTTTGTTTAGACCTATTATAAGCTTCTCAAAAGGCCACTTCAACACTGACTTTTTATTAATTAGGCCCTAATACTTTTTGAATAGAACTGTTTTTTAATGTGTTTTTATGATTTTTTTTATGATTCTGTATCACTTCCTTTTCTTAGCTAAGTAGGTACATAGCAATCGATAATGGAATCTGATCACTTCAGCACGGGCTTACCTAGGTGAGGTGTCCAGGCACATACTGTACTCTAAAACATAAGATAGTTTGTGAAGAAATAAATAAATGAAAATAGAATGATATAAGCACGACAATGGTTATTATTTAAGCAATAGCAATAGTAGTACAATGTCATTCCAGGGGTATAACCCGCGAAAATTAAATAGGCCTCTCACGCGAAGAAGATCGAATCGCGCGGGGCGCCGAGTTAAGTAGCACGGGTTATACCATTGCCAAGCGATTGGTTACCAGACTACCGACAGTGTGAATGAAACGAACATGACCGGTCTAATATGACTCTACTGAACAACTATGCATTTTAGAGACTCACACCCCAGACCCCACGTCGTCAACTAATCATTACAGGGGAGTGGCCCCGTCATGGAGATTAAAAATATTAAAATATCTAATAATCTTGCGTGTGCACACCCCGGGGGCGGTTACCTCCCAGGGGGCACTGTGATGCAGAAGTACGCAAAAGTACCGGTAGATACCAAACGTACGAAAGTACCTAAAGGGTGGATATTCATTCCGCTGTTCGCGTCGCTGCAAACCGGTCGTGGTCGTGCCGTGCGCTCTCGTCACCGTACTACTGTACGCCGTTCTTATCTACACACGCACACTGCGCTGAGCTGTCGAACGCGTCATCAATCGCATAACAAAACAGAAGTCCCACGCGAGTGATCAACATGAACGTAACTTTTTGTGCTGGTGAACGTAGTGCAACGCCTGAGAACGTCAGTGGGTCATCGGATCGTCAGGCAAACGATCCTTCCTCTTTACACCATGCTACAGATGCTTCAGCCAACAACTCACTGGATCTGTTATCCCCTCCGAATTTCGTCACAACCAGAAATCGGCTTAACGATGAAGTCACAAATAAAAGTGAATTTAAACAGTTCGAGGAAAAGGTACTGATGATGTTAACTAGGCATGACGAAAAGATGGCAATCATGCTGAAGGAGTTTGGTGATTTGAAAGCGTCTGTCCAATTTATGAGTGATAACTACGAGGCTCTTCGTAAAGAAATATCATCTGTGCAGTCTAATGTTAAGACAATGGAGGCTAAGCTGCAGAAATATGAGCAAAATGATAAGTTAATCATGGAACTCCATGCCAAAATAGAGACTATGGAGCAGAGGGCTCGCCAATGCAACATTGAAATTGGCAATCTGCCGGAAAAACGTGGAGAGCAACTATCGGAAACTGTTCAGCACATTGGGGAAGTCATCAAGCACCCGATACCTGCGAGTACAATAGTATCAGTCCACCGTGTCCCACACGCCAATGCCAAGAGTGCGCATCCAAAGAACTTGATAGTGAAGTTTAACTCGCAGATTGCTCGCGATAACGTGCTCGCCGCTTACCGTCTGGCAAAAGGTGTTACTTCGGAGGAGCTTCACATTCCGGGTCAGAGTAGAAAGATCTACATGAACGAGCATCTGACGCTGCACAATAAAGAGATTTTTCGAGCGGCACGTCAAGCTGTGCGAGCTAACCAGTACAAATACATCTGGACAAAACACGGCACTGTTCTCGTGCGACAATCAGACACAACGCCTGCTTTCCCTGTTCGCTCGATTGATGACGTCTCCAAAATTAAAATCGTCGGTGCGGAGTAGGATGCTCACGAAGTTAATTCGCGCTTTCAAGAACAAGTTTGTGTCTATCATTGTCTTCGTAACTCTTAATCTGCTTGCGAAATCTTGCTTAGTGTATTCATACATATTGCTATGTGCTCTTATCAACTCAGTGCCACAAATAATTTTAAATAACTTGCTCAAACCGTGCATCTCATCATCCCATCTGTTGAACTTGGAGTGTGCCTTCTGTACTTTCAACCTCTCAGTGCATTTTTTCCAAAGCTATTTGAAGAGAATTAATAATGCTGCAACATCTTTTCTAAGAACCCACATTGCTCCCGATTACTTACTTCATGCTTATTGTGAATTCCGTCTTATTTCTTATAAAACCAATGCTGCAATAATGTTGAAGAGATACAATATAATATTCTACGCTCTTAATTCACATTCTACCCACAGTGACTTGTTTTGCTTGTCACTTTCTTATGACGAAATTAAACTTTCAACAAATTGTAATGGATAAAGAATTAACGTTTTATTATCAGAACTGCCGCGGCTTAAGAACAAAGCTTCATACACTGTACACAAATATTCTTTCTGAGTGTTACGATATTATTGTCCTCACAGAGACGTGGCTAATACCTTCCATAGGTGATAATGAATTCATAGATTCTCGCTATAATGTACATAGGTGTGATCGGGACCGGTTGGCTAGCGGCCGGTCGGACGGAGGCGGGGTCCTAGTCGCCGTGAGGCGCGGGGTAAATGTAGCCCGCTGCTGGCTGAGCCCTGCTCCCGTTCCGGCGGACTCGGCTGCCGGCACCGGCGAAGGCGACGCTTTCTCGCAATTGAAGATGCCACCTATCGTGGATTACGTTTTACTCAAGCTTTCTTCCTCTTCTAAAAATTCTAAAAGCCATATTATTGCAGCGATGTATGTTCCACCCGGACAATCTTTTCAAACGTATAATTTACTATTGAGCTCCATCGAAACTGAGGTGATGTCTGACGACATAGATCAATTTTACTTACTGGGCGATTTCAATGTACCTACACTAGACTGGACCAATAATGGATTTGTTTGCAGGCCGTTACTATTGGATAGTAGTAATTTGACCGATAAATATATATGCCAATTCTTGTATATAACTCAATCTAACCAATTTAATTATGTAAAGAATAATAACGATCGCATTCTTGACTACTTTATAACAAACAATAGTGAATGTGTGTGTGAGCCATCTCTGTATCCGCTTGTACCGCCTGACATACACCATCCCCCTGTACTTTTTAATGTTCGTTTCGAGACAAACTATGATCGTTTACCCCAGAAGTCCACTCCTAAATACAGATTTACTGAGGCTAAATATGAATTTATTAATAAGGACATTCGTAATATCGACTGGTTAGCACTACTCAGCGACCTTTCCGCTGAGTCAGCGTTAGATACATTCTATGAAAATATATATATTATTATAAAAAACCACGTACCATGTAGGCCACACACAAATTCGGACTTCCCAGTTTGGTTTACGCGCCCACTTATACATATTTTTAAAAACAAAAATAAATATTGGATTAAATGGAAAAAATACAAAAATATTAGTGATTATGAGTTGTTTACTATTTTTAGAGACAGGTTCAAGAGACTTAGTAAGGAATGTTTTACTCACTATATAAACTCAATAGAGGATGGATTAAAACAAGATGTAAAAATTTTTTGGTCTTATATACAAACTAAGAGGAGTAAAACCGGTGTTCCTCGTTCAGTAGTTTTCAAGGACAAAAAATCGTCGGAGCCCGAAGGAGTGTGTAATCTGTTCTCCGATTTTTTTAGCTCAGTCTATGAACCCTCCAATATTAATAGTTTTAACCCTGAGACAATACCTGCAGACTCCTCAATTGTTCATTTATCAGATGTCACACTCACACAGGATTCAGTCATAAAGGTCTTAAAGACCCTTGACATTGCGAAGGGTTCTGGCCCCGATGGTATACCTCCATTTTTCCTCAAACACACAGCAGACACAATTTATAGTCCTCTTTTTGTAATTTATAATAAGTGTTTATCAGAGGGAATCGTTCCAAGAGTTTGGAAGGCAGCAAATATCACCCCAGTGCATAAAAGTGGTAGTGTCAACAACGTTGAGCATTATCGACCAATTTCGCTCCTTTCAACTCTCTGTAAAGTATTTGAAAGATTGGTTCACAATGCCATTTACCCCAGCCTGCACACGATTATAATTCCAGAGCAACATGGCTTTGTCAAACAGAGATCCACCGTTACAAATTTAATGCTATTCACAAATTTCCTTTTTCAATCTATGGACAGGCGGATTCAAGTAGACTCAGTGTATACGGACTTTTGCAAAGCATTTGACAAGGTGGATCATTTGTTGCTTCTTCAAAAGATAGCCTTTAATGGAATTCGCGGAAATTTGCTGCGCTGGTTTCAGTCTTACGTAACTAATAGAACTCAAAAGGTCGTTATTAACGGATTTGCCTCCGCTTCTAGTTGTGTAACGTCAGGAGTTCCGCAAGGATCTATTCTTGGTCCGCTCCTTTTTATTCTGTTTTTAAATGACATTTCTATTTGTTTCAAACATAGCAAATTTCTCTTATATGCCGATGATCTCAAAGTTTATAAAACAATTACATCGGTTGACGACTGTAATGACTTGCAACAGGATCTTGACCGTTTTTCGTCATACTGCGTTTCTAATAAATTGAAGTTAAGCTTGACTAAATGCAAATCAATAACTTTCTCGAAAAAGACAAATCTTATTCATCACACATACACTCTCTTAGGCACACCTTTAGATTCAGTTGCTAAAATCAAAGATTTAGGCATTTTACTGGACTCTAAATTACACTTAGATACTCACATTAATAACATCACCAACAAAGCTTTTCAGATGTATGGTTTTATCATGCGCACATGTACTCACTTCAGACGGCCATCCACATTTATTCATCTCTATTGCTCACTAATTAGGTCACAGTTAGAATATGCTTCTATAATTTGGAACCCATATTACGATAAATATTCTGATCAAATTGAGTCTGTACAGCGCAAGTTTTTACGCTCCGTAAATTTTAAATGTTGCCGTTCCAAATGTTCTTATGTCAAATGCCTGTCAAAATTTTCTATGAACTCATTAAAAAACAGAAGAATTCTTCTTGATGAAATTTTTCTTTACAAGTTATGCCATAATGCTTTTGACTGCAGCAAGTTGGTTAATCAAATTTTCTTCAAAATACCCAGTAAATCAAAGAGAATACAAGAATCGTATCCCCACTACTTATTTATGACGGATCCTTGCAGAACGAACGCGGGTGAAAGGGCCCCCTTGAACAGAATAGTTAAGTCTTACAATACCTACTTAAATAATTTAGATATATTTTCTTTATCACTCCCCACATTCCGTGCTCTGGCCATGGAATGTTTTGAAATGGAACTGTAGTTTTTCGCAAATGTTCATCAGTATCTTTATGTTGTTATCCCCAAAAGTGATATTGTTTTTCTTTTCGTGTTTAGAATTCCGGCTATAACGCAAAGCATGCACGGTTTAAAGCAATGTTCAAAAGGCACAAGAATACAATATTAAATTCCCTGTTTTGTTTTTTCAAAATATTTAAACTGTGGTTAACGGTGCTGGTGGTACAATTATTTAATACCTTAAATAATTAAGCATTATGTTAAAGTGTTATTGTACTACTGTTTGTTTTCCTTAATAAATAAAAATAAAAAAAAAAAAAATAAAATATATTTGTCGTGTTACATGACCGGTGGTTTAACGTGAAACGTCTATAAATATTAAAAACCTATTTAGAGGTTAAAAATTCCACCCATGCTGGGATTCGAACCCGCGACCTCTGGCTAACCGTACCAGCGCTCTCCCAACTGAGGTAATGGGCAAGTGCCGGCATCAGCGAAATTTCGAACCTCTTAACAATATTCTCTGTATTATTTACAGGCAGCGACATCTGGCTGAAGTAAATTGCATCACTTGCAGCCCCGAGTACCTACTTGGCAGTTAGGTGTTAGATCGGAATGATATCGCTGTACCTACATTATTATATTCTTTTTCGAAAGTTCGCTTTTGGAGGAATTTAGCAAAGTAATTTTCTCTTAAAAAACCTATTTAGAGGCTAAAAATTTCACCCATACCGGGATTCGAACCAGCAACCTCTGACTATCCGTGCCAGCGCTCTTCCTATTGAGCCAATGGGCGACTCACCGGCATCAGTGAAATTTCGAACCTCCTTACACTATTCTCTGTATTACGTACAGGCAGCGACATCTGGCTTAAGCAAATTGCATCACTTACAGCCCCGACTACCTACTTTGCAGTTAGGTTTTACGTCGGAACGATATCACTGTACCCACATGATTGTACTATTTTTATTTTTAATGCACTAACCCGTGCTAAGGACAAATTTAAAAACCTATTTAGAGGCTAAAAATTTCGCCCATGCCGGGATTCGAACCCGCAACCTCTGGCTATCCGTGCCAGCGCTCTTCCAATTGAGCCAATGGGCGAATCACTTTTTTTTTTAATTTGTCCTTAGCACGGGTTAGTGCATTAAAAATAAAAATAGTATAATTTTCACTTTTTAATGCCATTATGGATTTCCGCAAAGTAACGCCTGATTTCCATTTCCTGCTGTGTGATGTCAGCTTAGAGAATAGCACCAACCCAATTCTTCCCGCGGGTGTCGTAAAAGGTGACTAAGGGACACAAACCGGAAGGTGGGCAGCAGCGCCCCCTGCAGTACAATTCCACCGAAATGCGATCCCCAACCCGCATGCCCAGCGTGGGGATTATTGGCATTACCCCCTATTATAGCACAACGTGGCGCTCCTTAGGGGAGGGCTATGTCCAGCAGTGGACTATTATAGCCTGACGACGAACGCCTGATTCAATACAATACCATAACGGTTTTGATTACATATTTATCGTGTAAAATCAGTGTGGTGTGGACTATAAATCTATAATCTAGGTATCTATAATCAGATCACATCAACCTACTGCTGGGCATAGGCCTCCTTTTTACTGCACCATTCCTCACAGTCCTGTGCTAATCTGATCCATAAATACCTTCTGCACTTTAATATTCTACTGAGTGAATCCGCTGTTACAAGTAAAATTAGATACCTTCTGCACTTTAATATTCTACTGAGTGAATCCGCTGTTTTTTTGTACTACGCAGGGGTCTCAGCTGGACCACTTATACCACGAGCACAGCAACAATGAGGTATATGCCCACAGCGGGGGCTCCAAGTAATCCCTAAGCTGAAATTGATACAGTTTATAGTGTAATACCAAGTAGGTATTGATTATTTTTTTACGATAAAGTGGAATTGCTTGTCACGTTCTCTTGATTTGTTCTCTTGAATCAAATTACAATTTCAAGCTAAAGCTCAAGCTTTATCTCATCACGCTCCAGAAATCTTGAAAGTTCTAATCGGTGTCATAATTAGTCATAATATAACTTTTCTTATTTACTTTAATTTATTCACTTGCATGGGATTATTTACTCTCTATTGTTATTATTTGTTGTATTGCTAATTTGATTAGGCATCTCTTTCCTGCATCTCATCAGACGAATTCACTGGACGACTTCTCGTGGTATGTAGGTTATGGCCTAACCACCTTGGCCTTTAGCCTTAGCCTTAAATGTGTATTAGCTAAAATTGGATTCTTTATATTATCTGTATTGAAATCGATGAATAGAGGGAATATTCATAATGTACACGGAACACTTATTCTACCCATTGGTAGCTCAGTGGGTAGAACCATGGACTGGTAAGCGAGAGCCCCAGATTCGATCTCGAGTGCGGGCATGTATACATGACTTTGTTTAATTTCAAAGTTACGTACATTTGCGAATTTGTAGACGCAATACCACACGCTAACTTTGAAGGAAAACATCGTGAGGAAACCCGCGGATTGGTTGGCTCCGCACGTATTGACTAGTCTTTCCTGTGGGCTAGGCCGACTAAGCTGTCATGATGGTATAGGTGCTGGGCAAGCCTACACCATCTATAAAACCATGTCCCAGGCACTACAAGCGTCGGAGCGGGCCCTTCACCCATCTAGTGTGAGTGAAGATGCCACTGGACGCTGTTTAAATCCTCTCATTAAGAGATGCAAAAAGGCCAATATATATATATATATATATACACACACACGGAACACTTACAATGTCCTTTTAAATGTACAACACATATAATTGGTATCTTGTTGTCTGCGTTTTTGTGCAAACATAGTTATACGTATTATATGAATGATAAATAAGGTTATATTATCGCATTAAGTGTTTTTCGTATCTGTCGTGATTTCTCGTGTCGTCACGCGCAGGCCCTGTCAGAAAACCAGTGGTCTCGGGTTCATAACCCGTGACAATATGCTGAGACAGCGGCCTTTTTATAACCATAACACACACTGGCATCAACCTATGTAATATTATAATAGTTATAAACTTTTTGTGTCTGCATGTTAGTCTAGTATATTATTTATTACAGTCTATGTTAGTTAAGTGTATTTAAATCTTCCGTTCTATGTTGCCATTCATTTTGTATGGTCTATTTGGTGTTATAGTTTATGAATAAACATTTCTTACTCTTAATTGCCACGCGTGCTCAACGCGGATTAGCAATTTCAGGGCTGAGATTGCAAGAGAAATATTTTTTTCCAAAACGTAGGTGCATAGCTATTGCTAATGTTTGCTGGTTTACCGGAAGAGAATGCTTCTTGCACGCCCTAGTTGGTACACTCACTTTGTAATAAGTGCAATAAAAAGTCGTAATTAGTAAATAATAATAATACTAAAAATGTCAAATAAAAGTGGTTGAATATGTATTTAAAATTATTACACAACTCTCTCCGACCAAGTGGGATGACAATCTGCGAATAACTGCAGGCAGATGCAGACAGGGCGCTATGGCGCTCATTAGGGGACGGCTATGTCCAGCATTGGCCTAATATTATAGCCTGATGATAATGTTAATGATGATACAATTTATCCAAACAATCAATAAATAAAAAAGAAGGCTTCGGCCATTAAGCGGAAAAGGTATGTACGAACCTATGGTATCAAAGATGGCGGCGTATGACTGCAGACGGCGGCGGCGCGGCCGTACAAGTTATTTCAAAACAACTATCACCGAAAAAGAGCAGAATTATATTGAATTGACTTGCATCATCCCATCGTGCGTGCTCCAACCCACGTCCAACCCCTTCTGTCAATCAGAGTGACATTGATGTTGTTTTTGTCACTCTGAAAGATGCCGTATCGAGTTTATGAATAATAATAATATTAAAATATAAACATTCTCACATTCTTTCAAGGCTTCCCGCCTTTTTGCTACCCAACCGACGCGTCGGTTACATCGTCGCGACGATCAGAACTAATTCGTGGTTTTTCTACTTTTAAAAAGTCTCAAAAAGGGTGGTCTCGGTAATTTGTAGGCTTAGGATTGGCCATTGCTGTACACCTGTTTTTCTGAACAAGATTAGAGTGCGTGATAGTGCAATTTGTGATTGTGGCCTTGAGGAGGGTGACCTGGACCACATTTTTTTCAACTGCTCTCTAAATGATCGATCTTTAGAATTAAACACGTTTCTTCTGAAAATCGATATCCCACTCCCTATTAATTTCGATTCTCTGCTTACAATATGTCATCTGATTTAGCTATAAATTATTAATTAAATTTATTGGGGAAAATTAAATTAAATTATAATTTGTCTATGTATACTCTATAAATATTTTATTATTTGTCGTTATATATTTAACTTCATCCTACCTTGTGTTTGTACTATAAATATTTTTCATATTACCGATTTTGTAACGTACCTATATTCCGCCGACACAAATTAAAAGCCTCCACAGAGAAATCCCTATTTAAGTTTCTGTATACCTAATCTATCATCCTCAATTTTGGTAATATGGCAACTATCCTCCCTATTACCTATGTGTCAATGTCAAGACGGGCAGAAATAGTCGACATCGGCTAGTTGCCATGTTACCAAAATTGAATTGAACTCTCACATTCTAAACCTGTTTCCTGGCCTGGTTTCTGAACTACTGAAACTGAAATGAGAATTTTACTAAGTAGGTAACGTTCTGTCACGCTCTTTGCTGAGAAAATCTCAATTCAGAAACTGCCCCGTTGGCATAAAAAATGTAATATACGTAATTTAAAGCTCGGTAAATACATTCAAATAGGTACTTGTAGCTGGGCGAGAAAAAAAGACGCGCGAAATACTTTTCGTACAAAATGTGTTGAAGTTAGTAGTTAGCTAGGTGATATTTCTAAGAGTCCACTGCTGCTGGGTAAGATGTTTGAAATTTATTTTAATTGAAGAACAAAATAAATGGCGGGCAGTTTCTTTCTCTTCGGATGAGCGAAATGAAATTAACTCGTAGTGCCATCTAGTGGCTTCTCGTAAAACGAAAACGTAAGAGTATGTACCAGTAATAAAAGTTACGCAGGAGGGGCAGCGTCTGGCGCGCTATCATAATTGGTACTAGTTTCGTAAAGTGGCCACAGATGGCGCTGGTTAATATTTATGTGTTTTATGAAAATTGTTTCTGTGCGGAAAGTCTGAGAGACTCAATTTAGACTTCGTACGTTACGGTTATGCCGGCGCCAGACCGAAGGTAAGTGGCACGGACATTTGTTACTATTGTCACTTAAAATGTCCGTGCCACACATGTGATCATTTGAACTTCTTCTGGCGCCGGCATTATAAGAAAGCTTTTAGAAAAAATTGGCTTTTTGGCTCCAGCTAAGACCTTATCACTTAAGCTCTGAAAGTTGGTAGGTAGCTAGGTGATATGGTGATATTTGTAGAGAGTCCACTGCTGGGTAAGCTGTTTGAAATTTATTTTCAATGTAGAACAAAATAAATAGCGGGCAGTTTCTGTGTCTTAGGACATAGACAAAGAAGGTATTTGTCTATGCTTCGGATGACCGAAAAGAAATTACTAGTAGTGCCATCCCGTGGCTTCCCGTAAAACGAAAACGTAAAAGTATGTACCAGTAATAAAAGTTACACAAGAGGTGCAGCGTCTAGCGCGCTATCATAATTGGTACTAGTTTCGTGAAGTGGCCATAGATGGCGCTGGTTAATATTTACGTGTTTTATGAAAATTGTTTCTGTGCGGAAAGTCTCATTTTAGACTTTCGTACGTTACTGTTATATGTAGAAAGCTTTTTGAAAAATTTGGCAAAAAAAATTGTCATAATTAAAGCATTAAAGCACCTTTGTGCAACCTTTCATGTTATCGCGGAGGAAAATAACCCTCTATATTTAATGCTGAGTTAGCTGTTCTATAAAGCAACTGATATTATTATGTACTTATGCTATTGCAGTACCTAAATACAAAATTTTACACTTCAGGCGGTTTGGGGTGCTAACTGGAATAAAAAAACTACTTTTCACTACTTTAAAATCAGCTTAGAACGTACCTAGTATCAATATCCTAGAACTTTAATCGTTATTAGCCATTACCATTATAGGTAGGTACACTGTAGGCTTTAAAATATAGTTGTCATAGTAGTTTAGATTTATTCAAAAAAACTTATTATACAACTCCCCTAGTGGCGTTAGTTAGCGCCCCAAAGCACCTTAAATATATGATTGACTCAGAATAGGAGCACAAGGAAACTTAATTCTAGAGAACTTTCTTCCAGCCAGCCTTGATATTCAGAGAGCGAGAAAAGGGCAAGTTTAGTGTTTTATTATTATTTTATTATTTTTTATTTAATTTTTTTTTTTTTTCCTAAACATGGAACATTAATAGGTACATAAAACATAAACCAGTGTTTTACATTAACTAAATAGAGGGAAACATGTTTCTAATTTTTTTTTTGCTCATCAAAACTATCGTTTTTTTTTAACTAAACATTTGTTATTGGTTAAGTCGACTTATCCCCGCTAAGGGCTAATAGTAGACATCATTTCTGACGGATTTTACTATGGGACCCCCTATCCTAAACCTGACCCTTTTCTGGCTATTCGACTTTTAAACTTTTTACTAAAAAATCCCAATTTTTTACTTTTAAACAAGAGAATATTTAAAAACCTATTTAGAAGCTAAACATTTCACCCATGCCGGGATTCGAACCCGCAACCTCTGGCTATCCGTGCCAGAGGTTAGGTTGCGGGTTCGAATCCCGGCATGGGTGAAATTTTTAGCCTCTAAATAGGTTTTTAACCTTGTCCTTAGCACGGCTTAGTGTATTAAAAATAAAAATAGTGTAAGAGAATTTTTTTTTTATTGTGAAACTGTAATTTTTTTTCGGGTTTTAGATTAACGACAGGGTTTTACATTTTTTTTTAAGTTTATTTAGGAAACCAACAGCTTCAATAAAAATGAGATCTTAAAGTAGTGCAGTAACAGTTTTTTAAAGCCAATAATAGGCTTCCACATATTTACAAAGTAGGTTAAACTATTACAAAATTCAAACTCATTTAACAACGTACGTAACAGAGCGTTATTCGGTTTGTAAATACATTATATTTAAGGTGTGCAACAGTTTTGTTTATCTTTTTCATATTTAGTCTTTTTTCTTTCTTCACATCAATATCATAGTTAAAAAAGTTTAGATATTTTTTATGTAGTCTATAAACGTGTGGAACGTTGGCCTTCTCTCAGAGAGAGTGCATGGGCTTAATTACCGCGTGTGCCCACCGCGGACTGACAATTTCAACCGCTTAGTCTGGCCATTGCATGTAGCAAGCGTTGAGGTATGATAACTCTTAAGACACTAGGGTTTCCTCACGATAATAATTTTTAAGGCTAACACGAGCACTACACAGAATAAAAACTGTTTTACACGGATTTTACTCGTTTATTTTACATTTTTTATATAAAATAAACGGTTTGCCTATTTTGGAACGTAACTTCATAATTCACTTTTGTCATTTTTGCCGAGGGTAGTAAACTAACAGTTGATGCTTTCAAAAAGACGCCTGTCACCTCAGTTTTCCGAGACCACGGCACTTGAAAAAGTGCCGAAACGTCGGAAAATTGTAACAATGCAAAATTAAGAAGTAAACATACATACATACATTCATACATACATACATACATACATACATACATACATACATACATACATACATACATACATACATACATACATACATACATACATACATACATACATACATACATACATACATACATACATACATACATACATACATACATACATACATACATACATACATACATACATACATACATACATACATACATACATACATACATACATACATACATACATACATACATACATACATACATACATACATACATACATACATACATACATCCATAACCTCACGCCTGTATCCCAGAGGGGTAGGCAGAGACCAGGGACTGCCACTTGCCACGATCCACGACTAAGAAGTAAAATCCGTGTAAAATAGTTTTGATTTCCTCACGATGTTTTCCTTCACGGCTAGCGAGTGGTATTGCTACTATAATTCCAAAAATGTACATAACTTAGAAAACAAAGTCGGGTAACTCGTCGTGTTCGAACTCACGACCTCCCGATTGAGAAGCTGGCGTTTTACCGCTTCTCTACTACCCCTTCTTCTTCAGGCTATATTAGTCCACTGCTGGACATAGCCCTCCCCTAATGAGCGCCATAGCGCAAGGTTATGCCATCATTGGAAGGTAATGCCCATAATCCCCACGCTGGGCATGCGGGTTGGGGATCGCAGTTTGGTGGAATTGTACAGCAGGGGGCGCTGCTGCCCACCCCCAGGTTTGTGTCCCTTAGTCGCTTTTTACGACACCCGCGGGAAGAATTTGGGTTGTTGCTATTCTCTCCAACGAGCTATTACTCATCGCCACCGCCTGAGACCTATTATCGATATAGGATGAGAACCATCGCAAGAGATCGCCATGAATCCCGACATTTTTTAACTCTAACAGTAATATGCGGTGGTCAACTCTATCGAAGGCTTTACTGTAATCTGTGTATACTACGTCAGTCTGATAAACCTGTTCCATACTATATGTAAGAAATTCATTCAACAGCACTAAATTTGATACCGTTGAACGACTTTTAAGAAATCCATGCTGAGTTGAGCTGAGAGAGCGATGAAGACATGCATAAACTTGGTCATAGACAATTT
Organism: Yponomeuta sedellus; assembly: GCA_934045075.1. NCBI lineage: Eukaryota > Metazoa > Arthropoda > Insecta > Lepidoptera > Yponomeutidae > Yponomeuta > Yponomeuta sedellus. Next base: position 707,994 of record OW203727.1, on the reverse strand, counting down.
TTTCGAACACTTAAGCAATGATACAGAGTTTGGAAATTGGTCTATAGTGGTCATTTTTAGGGTTCCGTACCTCAAAAGGAAAAAACGGAACCCTTATAGGATCACTTTGTTGTCCGTCTGTCCGTCCGTCCGTCTGTCAAGACCCTTTTTCTCAGGAACGCGTGGAGGTATGAAGCTGAAATTTATATCAATTACTCAGGTCTACTGTCCCTTGAAGCTGTGAAAAAATCAAACTTCTAAGCCAACGCAATCAAAAGATACAGCCGTTTATGCCGCAAATTTTCGACACTTGCAAGGGAATCAAAACCTACAGGGTGCTTCCCGTGAACTCAGAATCTTGAAATTTGGTACGAAGCAACGTCTTATAGCATAGATAAAGGAAAAATTACGAAAACCATAAATTTTTAGTTACATCACATAATATTTTTTTTTTTAATAATTTTAAACTTACTACCCATTTCCTCATAAACGCGTAGAGGTATTAAATTGAAATTCATACCGAATACTCAGGTCTATAATACAGGTTTGTACGGAACCCTCGGTGCGCGAGTCTGACTCGCACTTGGCCGGTTTTTTTTAAACAGAGAAGTTAGAGACCAAAAAAAGGATATCTTATCCTAGAGACTTTTAGTGAGAGAAAGAGAGCGAGGAAAATGAAGAACAGTGAAAAATTTACAATAAAAAAAAATAAATGCAATTTATATGTCTTCCTAAATTCGTCCCAGTTGTACCTAAACGAGAATACGAACATTGAACAAGAAAGTTTTGTACAGTGTGGCCTTTAATCTTACAGGGGCGTATTCGTAAAAATACAATTTGTAATTTATTGTGACAATCGAGGCACATAGGGTAGCAACGTCTACTTATCAACCGGTGGGTTATAAACTTTGCGATTTACTTCGAATTGTCATAATAAACTACAAATTGTAGTTTCACAAAACTCAGGCGGGCTTGCCAGTAGCACAGTAGTGCGACTAAATTCGTCGCACTACTGTGCGACGAATTTAGTCGCACGCGTTAAATGTGAAAAGCCGCGACGCCCAAGTACACTCCAGGTGATTGGGTAGTACGATGGCTTCAGTCACGCGTTTTGTAGCGGTAAAATGTTATACTCATTTTCTCATAAACGCCTAGAGGTATTAAGTTGAAATTCATACCAAATACTCAGGTCTATAATACAGGTTTGTACGGAACCCTCGGTGCGCGAGTCTGACTCGCACTTGGCCGGTTTTTTTTATTTTTAGCACCTTTCTTGTGAATGGGAGAGATAAAAGCGGATTTCCAAATACTAGGGACCGTTCCCTCTCGGATAGATTTAAGAAATAGTACATGGAGTGCCTTTGATATTTCATCCGCGCTGTTGATTAAAAACACTGCAGGAATTAAATCAGGTCCGGGTGACTTGGATATATCCAATGTTTTAAGTTTGGTTCTAATTGAATCACGAGTAATATAAATTGTAGAAATATCAAAAGGGCTTGATTCCTCAGTCAAACCTAGAGTGATGGCAACTGGTGTCTGATGCAGAAATGTGGAGTGAAAATACTCGCTAAACACCACACCACCACCACCATTGGTTTTTGTTGTTGTTGTCTAGACACCATTCGTTGAACGACATCGTCCGGAGGGCTCTGGTTTCTGCCAACGTCCATTGTGTGCTAGAGCCTCCGGGCTTGTGTCGCACAGATGGGAAGCGCCCGGACGGTCTTACTCTTGTGCCCTGGGAGAAAGGGCGTTGTTTACTGTGAGACGCAACTTGCGTCTGTACATTTGCTCCCTCGAACTGGCCGCTACTTCTCTCAGACCCGGTGCCGCGGCCGAATCGGCAGCTACGCTCAAGTGCCAAAAGTATGGTGCCCTTATGGACAATTATATTTTTGTTCCACTTGCGGTAGAGACAATGGGAGTTTAGGGGTCTCAGACCAAGATCTTTGTTAGGGAGCTGGGTCGCCGCTTGAGGGACCGTGGGTTTGACTGCCGCTCCGCTGCGTATCTGGGACAGAGGGTCTCTTTGGCGGTATCGGCACCTGAATCGACTGACTTGTCATTCAGATACCATTTGGAAGGAATGGAATTAGTGTTACGTTTGTTTTTCAGAAATGCCCAGAAAGCTTTTGGGTTTTTATGAATAGAATCTTCAATTAACTCAACATACTTTTTGTAGCATTCTGATTCAACTTTTTTAATTCTTTTATCAAGTATACTAATCGATAGTTGGTCAGAACGTATATTATATTTTTTAAATTTTAATAAGTATTTTTGTTTTTCTTCAATAATCTTCTTAAGCGCTGGTGAGTACCAGGGGGGGATAAGAGTTGGATGTTATTACGCGAGAGGGGATAAATTTTTCTCTAAGTAAATATACTTAAATGTTTGTAGAATAGGTCTACCGCCGCATCGAGATTTATGTACAAGAATTCGCTAGACCAGTCTATCTTTGACAAATACCTGTTTATAGAAACAAAGTCAGCTTTAGTGTAACAATATTTTATACGAGGTGGGGGCAAAAGAAATTCAAATTGGGCAAAGTTTAAAAGGCACTAAAGGTGCTGTACATTTAAATACATCCACAAACTAGTTACAAAATACAAGATCTAGGATTCTACCCTGTTGATTAGCAACCCAGTTATACTGACGTAGATCACAAGCGGCTGTTTCGTCGATAAGTAGACTTTCGTTGAACGAGTTTGCATTAGTTGGTGACAGATGCTGACCTACACCCGTTGAATTCCAGGTAATGTCTCTAAGATTGAAATCTCCAAGCAATAAAAATTTATCCATAGAATTGGCATGAACCAAATTGCTTAATTTAGCCAAGAAGTTTGATAGCTGCTCTGAGAAAGAGTTTCCGCGGCCCTGTTCACGTAAGTATGAAACGCAAACGTGTAAATAAGTATTTACCCGCGAGTTCGGACTCTTTAGTTCAATGGAGACCCAAGTATCCTCAGCGGAGGAGTTCCACTCCGGTCGGGGCGATACGCTAAGTTCCTTGTGGGTAGCTAAAAGGACACCACCTCCGCGCGATTGACTCGTTAATTCATAATCTCTGTCCCTCCGCCAAACCATGCAGCGTGAATCGAAGAGTTCTGAGTCGTGAATACTATCTAAAAGCCATGTTTCTGTTAGCGCGATAACGTAAAAAGAGTTGACACTAGTATTACCAAAGAGTACATTATATAGCTAGTATTACGTAGAAAATCACTTGATTTGGTAGTAAAGTATTAGGCTGTCTTTTGCAACAATCTCTTTTACTGTAAAAAGTAGGCAATATAATAAGATATAAGATAGAGCGATGGTAGCGGAGCGGTGTAGAACGCCGACTTCTCAATCGGGAGGTCGTGGGTTCGAACCCCGGCATGTACCAATAACTTTGTTTTCTAAGTTATGTACATTTGTGAAATTATAGTAGCAATACTACTCGCTGACGGTGAAGGAAAACATCGTAAGGAAACCCTAGTGTCTGAGGTGTTAGCGTACCTCAACGCTTGCTACGTACAATGGCCCAACTATGAGGCTAAGTGCGGAAATCTCAGGTCTAACTAACTATAATAAGATATAGATTAATAAACAAACTTAAAGAATAGCGTTCGATAAACACCCCGGGCAAAGCATTTAACATGATTATAATATTCCAACAAAGGTACGAGTATAATAGAATGGGTGAAAAAACTGTAGGCAAGTCATTAGATACACATTTTGTAAGCTAATTGGGCTCGTATGACTGATGGCGTTCGGGCGATATTGCAATTTTTGACCGGAGTCGGACCGGTAGCGGTGGAAGCGATAAGAGTCTTTTGTATTAAACAAAGGAGCTGCGGTGAGCGGCCTCAGACTAGTGGTTCTCATACTTGAAGGCATATGATAAATTAAAAAGAAAGTAAAATTAATAAGGCACCAAATTAAGTCATCTTGTTTAAGTCCTTGTAGCCGTGAATCACGAAGGCGTGGGAGGTGTCATTTTTCCGCACATGAATTTTCGAGTATTTGACCCAGACATATTGATAAGCTTTTTTCTTAGCAATGGCTTTTGTCGTAGTCAACAGCTTTTTAGCTTCCGGTGAGAGGTGGTCGTTGATATAGACGCGATTGGAGGCATCACCAAAGCCCAGGTCAGCTGCTGTAGTGGTGTTCTTCGCTCTAGCGCTCGCTACAAATTCTTCCTTCACGTATCTATTGATGAAGCTAACCAGTATTACACCATTTTTATTTTTAATGCACTAACCCGTGCTAAGGAACAAATTTAAAAACCTATTTAGAGGCTAAAAATTTCACCCATGCCGGGATTCGAACCCGCAACCTCTGGCTATCCGTACCAGCGCTCTACCAATTGAGCCAATGGGCGACTCACAACATCAGTGAAATTTCGAACCTCTTTACAATATTCTCTGTATTACGTACAGGCAGCGACATCTGACTTAAGCAAATTGCATTACTTACAGCCCCGACTACCTACTTTGCAGTTAGGTTTAACATCGGAACGATATCACTGTACCCACATGATTACACCATTTTTATTTTTAATGCACTAACCCGTGCTAAGGAACAAATTTAAAAACCTATTTAGAGGCTAAAAATTTCACCCATGCCGGGATTCGAACCCGCAACCTCTGGCTATCCGTACCAGCGCTCTACCAATTGAGCCAATGGGCGACTCACAACATCAGTGAAATTTCGAACCTCTTTACAATATTCTCTGTATTACGTACAGGCAGCGACATCTGACTTAAGCAAATTGCATTACTTACAGCCCCGACTACCTACTTTGCAGTTAGGTTTAACATCGGAACGATATCACTGTACCCACATGATTACACCATTTTTATTTTTAATGCACTAACCCGTGCTAAGGAACAAATTTAAAAACCTATTTAGAGGCTAAAAATTTCACCCATGCCGGGCTCAATTGGTAGAGCGCTGGTACGGATAGCCAGAGGTTGCGGGTTCGAATCCCGGCATGGGTGAAATTTTTAGCCTCTAAATAGGTTTTTAAATTTGTTCCTTAGCACGGGTTAGTGCATTAAAAATAAAAATGGTGTAATCATGTGGGTACAGTGATATCGTTCCGATGTTAAACCTAACTGCAAAGTAGGTAGTCGGGGCTGTAAGTAATGCAATTTGCTTAAGTCAGATGTCGCTGCCTGTACGTAATACAGAGAATATTGTAAAGAGGTTCGAAATTTCACTGATGTTGTGAGTCGCCCATTGGCTCAATTGGTAGAGCGCTGGTACGGATAGCCAGAGGTTGCGGGTTCGAATCCCGGCATGGGTGAAATTTTTAGCCTCTAAATAGGTTTTTAAATTTGTTCCTTAGCACGGGTTAGTGCATTAAAAATAAAAATGGTGTAATCATGTGGGTACAGTGATATCGTTCCGATGTTAAACCTAACTGCAAAGTAGGTAGTCGGGGCTGTAAGTAATGCAATTTGCTTAAGTCAGATGTCGCTGCCTGTACGTAATACAGAGAATATTGTAAAGAGGTTCGAAATTTCACTGATGTTGTGAGTCGCCCATTGGCTCAATTGGTAGAGCGCTGGTACGGATAGCCAGAGGTTGCGGGTTCGAATCCCGGCATGGGTGAAATTTTTAGCCTCTAAATAGGTTTCTAACCAGTATTGTTTTTTCCTTAGATCCATGCATCGGAATTCGAGAAATGTAATTGATTTGCTCCCTAGGGAATTGGTAGTTTAGCTGTTGCTGAAGAGATTCAAGAATCGTGAATAGATTCTCAGACTTCTTTACTGGCACGCCTTTTATCTCCACGTTGTTAAGCCGGGACCACTTATCCCAATTAGGAGTTTCTCTTTGCAGTTCAACTATAGTCAAGTCCATTTTAGAAATCCGCGCCTTGAGAGAATCAACGTTCTTGCAAGACTTCTCGGCCTTGACGAGTCGGTCTTCCAGCTTTTCGATAACCTGAGTATTAAACTCAGCTAAATGCTTCAGATCAGCTACCTCGCTCTTTAATAGTCGAATATCTTCAACTAGACTAAGCAGAGGAGTCAGCTTCAGGTTAAGCTTGTTAAATTCTTCCATAACATTAGCCAACGTCAGCAGCGGAGCTGTACCAGGAGAGCCGACTGCTGCAGATGGCGACGCACTGCCCTTGCTGCTCCCGGCGCCTGTTGCCTGGGGAGTCTTGCAGCTAACACATCTCCACATGGACTTTCGATCACCAAGCTTATTTATAGCCTTTTTCGGTTATCCCGGAGCACTTAAAGTGAAAATGCAGCTTGCATAAGGTACACTGAAGTGCATCACTAGCTTTATCATTGCATCTTCCACAAATAACCATGTTGCCAGAGGCGAAAACTTGAGATCCTATGATTTTCACTGTTTATCGGTTGAGTACCGTGCAGAAGCAACTGAACCGAATAACGGTTCGATGGGGACTGACCACTTGTCATCTAAATAATCCTTTATGTTATAGTAGCCCTTTTGGTACAAAGTGTGCTTAACATATTTTTTGAACCGCGATTCAGGCAAGCTAAATATATCGAAGCGCCCTGGTCTGTCCATCGAGCTATCTCCGCCCGCCGTCGTCGTCGCTCCATGATAACGGAATGAAGTGATTAAATTTCCCGCGGATAACCTTCTGTTGTATTCAAATAGCATGTTCATTGCGAATTATTCACGTATAATATTAGCTATCCATTGTAGATATCGGCTGCTTACAGATTTCACCGGGTAGCTCAACCACTCGGCAATAAAATGTTGTGACATCAAGACGTCCGGCGGTGTACAGTTACATAATTAGCTAGTGTTACCAAAGACAAGAAAAAATAAGTAAGTATTATCATATTCAATGTATTCATTCAGAGCAAAGACAAAGTCATTATAAAATTAAAACATTCACAGAAAGCTTCGTCATAAAAAGTGGCACATTAAACAATATAAAACTAAGATTCTAAGTTAATAACAAATATCGCCCCAGGACACACCCGACTCAAAGGTTCCCACGACGCTAGCAGCGTTACCCCACTTCTGGGGCACGGGTCTCTTCCTGCATCGCAGGAAGGTTAGGCCATACACCACCACGGGGGCCAAGTCCGGGTTTGTGGAGGATTGTAAGACAGTGGCGGGCCTTACTGTCAGAAGTCATCAAGCCGCCCATAAGGCCTCTGACATGGCTTAACGACTGCCATTACATGACAGCCGGCACCAACCGCTTAACGTGCCTTGCGAAGCACGGAAGCGCTCGGAAAAATTACACTAGCGGTAGTCACGGGACGCTCACACATCCTGAAATGAAATGAAATGAAATGAAAAGGTTTTATTCAAAGTAGCGCAGATACTGCGGCTTAATGAACGTTACAAGTCAAACTAGGTGTCCATTTCAAAATCTGGATCATTTGGAGAAAAAATGGACAAAAAAACTCCAAACTTAGTCTTTTCAAATTCCTTAATTAACAGAATTAACACAGATTCTACAAAACTCGTGAATTTTACATGCTTGAATTCCAGACATCATTGTCATCTAAATAATCCTTAATATTATAGTAGCTCTTTAGGCACAAAGTGTACTTTACACATTTTTTGAACCTGACCTGTACCTGACCGCGCCTGTTGTTGCTTAACAAAGTGACTGATTCCAATCACTCGGTTCGCCTAGCCCACGAGCGCATCCCCCGCTGCACTGCCAGGGAAATCCTTGGCATCAGGTATGCACCGGAATGAAGACCATATCCACGACTCCGCTGCTTCCACTTAACACCACTTAGTCAACTCCATCAGTGGTGTCCCTCAGTCGCCTTAGCGCTTGAATTTGGCAATCCGTGGTGGGCACTTGTGGTAACAGAAGGCCTGTGCCCTGTAGTGAGACGTTTATAGGTTATATTCTTTTTAATGCACTAACTCGTGCTAAGGATAATTCTTAAAAACCTATTTTTTTATTAGCCATGACTGTGTCCCATTGCTGGGCAAAGGCACCTATTTAGAGGCTAAAAATTCCACCCATGCCGGGATCCGAACCCGCGACCTCTGGCTATCCGTGCCAGCGCTCTTTGCAACTGAGCTAATGGGCGACTCACCGGCATCAGTGAAATGTCGAACCTCTTTACAATATCTTCTGTATTACGAACAGGCAGCGACCTACTTCGCAGTTAGTTAGGAAAGAGCGCTGGCACCGATAGCCAGAGGTCGCGGGTTTGAATCCCGGCATTGGTGGAATTTGTAGCCTCAAAATAGGTTTTTAAAAACTTTTATAGGCTATACTATTTTAATTTTTAATGCACTAATCCGTGCTATGGAATACAGATAATAGTGTAAAGAGGTTCGAAATTTCACTGATGCCATGAGTCGCCCATTGGCTCAATTGGTAGAACGTTGGCACGGATAGCCAGAGGTTGCGGGTTCGAATCCCGGCATGGGTGAAATTTTTTGCCTCTAAATAGGTTTTTAAATTTTGCTATTTAAAAGATCTAGTTATTTTCTTGTAATTTTATAATCGTACATGTATATATTACTAAGCCATTCCCATAGTTCTGTTAAGTCAATAGCTGTGCGTATTAAACGTAAAGTATTGTTTGCTTAGGATAGAACGCAGGTTTCAGGGCAAGCGTTTAACGAAACTAAAGCCATGTTTTGCTTTCCATTCGGGAGAGCTTAAAACTAACTTTGAGATGAAAGCGGTTTAGTTAAATACGCAATGTCTATTGTTATCTGCCAGGTGTTCCGGAATACCTATTCCGCAGCCGCACACAATCTACCTTGATTGTGTACGTATTAACGATACGTTGATATCAATTACGGTTATCGGACAATGGCAACAAGGAGAGCCAGAGGGCATAAAGTCTAGAGCACGTCGCCTTTTATTGATGCAGTCTTCGATAACAACTCTTGTATGTCTTCACTGCTGGGGCACGGGTCTCTTTCTGCATCGCAGAAGGTTACGCCATACTTCACCACGGAGGCCACGTCCGGATTGGTGGAGGATTGTAAGACAGTGGCGAGCCTTACTGTCAGAACTCATCAAGCCGCCCATAAGGCTTCTGACATGGCATTACTTGACAGCCGGAAGAAACGGCTGCAAGTGCCTTGCGAAGCACGGAAGCGCTTGGAAAATCTGCCACTAGCAGCAGTCACGGGACGGTCTGTCTGCGCCTTTTGGTACTTAACTCAAGTGATTAATTCCAATCACTCATCGTCAATATGTGGAATAAAAAACCCAACTGGTCTTAGTAGTTTTGGCTCGATGGAATCTAAGTACCTACTTAGGCAAAACGTGTAAAATGTATACAATCTCTCAATAGTATATTTCATTACAAGTGCGGAAAGGCTGTCATTGCAAAGAGTTCCGACAAATGTCTACCCGAGCCGAGGCGCAGCCGAAGGCGAGGGTTGACAGTCGGAACAAGTTGCAATGACGGTTCCGCACGTGTACTGAACGACTATTTTTAATACAGTTGTGAAAAAATAAGCAATTTAATAAAGAAAAATTATTTGGAAAATGGCGCCAACCGTAAAAAATATAAGCAGAGATTTTTTTTCTTCACCCATTTTGGTAGGCAAAGGGAACTATGCCCATACAGCCAAGTCTTAAGTAGATTTTTTTATTGAAATGAAATGAAAATGAAATTTAATAAGATGAAATGAAATGAATCCTAACTTAACTCATTCAAAAACCTATTAAGAGGCTAAAAATTCCACCCATGCCGGGATTCGAACCCGCGATCTCTGGCTATCCGTGCCAGAGGTCGCGGGTTCGAGTCCCGGCATGGGTGGAATTTTTAGCCTCTAAATAGGTTTTTAAAATTGTCCTTAGCACGGGTTAAAAATAGAAATAGTATTAACTCATTAAATCTGATATTGAAATCTGATAAGTAAATCATTAAATCTGATATTGAACCAAATTAGTAAGTAGCTATTAAAACTTCTATTATTTTTTTTAGTGAAAATTTCATGGTTGTTTTTTCTTTTTAATAGACATTATTTTGACAGTTGGGAAAGAAAACGCACTAGTGCGGGAAACGTAAAAAAAAAGCACGAGTGTGTAATAGCCCACATCCCCCACGCTATACGTCCCTGTAAGTCGCCACTTTTTGAGCAACTGTATTAAAAATCACTCTTTATAAGCTAGAGATAGACACAAAGAGATCTGTAATGTTATAGGGTGTAATCTTACTATGGTCCCAAATTCAATGGTCTCATATACGACCTTGTTTATTACAGGAATAATCATTAATCAAGTTTCATGATCAAGTTTCCTAAAAATTAAAATTTTTACTAGCCCCTCAATCCCCTTCCTTTCAGGATGACAGTAGAAGTGAGGCAGCGACCGGTCAACCCTGCGCCAGCTGAGGACACCACCAGCAATGCAGACAGTGCAAAGAGAACCCTGTATAAGGACCCCCTGGCCGAGGGGGTCAAGTGGGTCGAGGGCTACGCCGAGTCCCTGGAGAAGTTCTTTCAAAGGCTCCCGGAGTTCATCAGCACTTTCATTGCTACGCTGGCGGTCTTCACGCTTGGGGCTACGCTTAGAGGTGAGGATCTGTGTATTCTGAATTTGTTTGTCTCGCTGTTTTAAATAAAATAATTCTGTTTTTGTCATACTATGAAAAAGGTAGCAGATTGTTAACCGAGGGTCGAAAGAATCAACCCTCGAGGTATTTAGGCTATAGTCCGAGTAGGAATTGATTCTTTTACCCGTGTTAAACACTACTTTTCATTTCGAATTTAAGGAAATTAAAAACTCATTTTTAATATTCAAATCTTATACAGATACATTCAAGTATAACAGATTAATATCCCGCCCATTTATGTCGACTTTTTAAATTTTGAAAATGGAAGTCACCGCGTAATTGTTTATTATTCTTATTCTGCTCAAAGAAATTTGCGCTAAGATCACACTGGCTGTTTAGAAACTCACATGACCGCAGCATTTTTTTAAATTAGTTTTTTCTTACATAGTAATCTTCACAGCTGACAGTAGTTCTATTTTTAAAGTTCATTCCGGCCCTTACGTGGCAAGTAATTTGAATGATTTTTTCCCACTCTATGGAGGGAAGCAGCATTTTCCACCCAAGAATCAGATCAAAATTACACTACTTTCCAGGTATAAGAAATGAAAAAGGAATTTGTCTCATTTAGTTGTGGAAAATCAACTTACAACCATCTAAATAACCTTATTATTAGTTCGTCCCACTGTGAAATATCCCCATATTTCCATGGGGAGATTGGGGTGGCGTTTTCGTTAGAGAAATTAGTCAGCGGCTGAGGAGTCGTGGGTATGGCCATCGTTCTGGACATTACAATTTCCCTAGCCGTGATCTGTCTAACTTTAGTGGGCGTTTTAACTTTGCGGGACTTACAAAAAATTCTAGCTTATGTATTCACAGATTTATTCATTTTCTGTGGATATATCAAATTTAAGAAAAAAATATTTTGTTGTGGCAACTACGATTCGTTGAAATTTCGAACGATTCCTCAAAATGCGAATTTATTCGCTTATCTGCTAATTATGAAGGAAAACAATTGTGAGGATACCTAAGTGACTGAGGGGTTAAGAAAAAAACCTCAACCCTTGAAATTACGAATCTGCGGTGGGCGCGCGTGGTAAGTAATCCCCTCTCTCTTTCTGAGAGAAAGCCTGTGCCCTGTATTGGGACATACATAGGCTGCAAAAAAGCGCATTTATCCATCCGCGTGGAAAAGATTCAAGGAACAAAATTTTGCAACCCCGTTCACTCCCTTAAGAGTTAAATTTAGAAAGTCGGCGAAACACGTGTTCAATCAATTGTGTTGAAGTGTATTTGTTTTAGTTTTCAAGAAAATTAGACAACATTCTATAAACCTCCCATACAAATTTTCGCTTTTCGCCCCCTTGAGGTTGAATTAAAAAAATTGGGTCTTATTTCTTCCCTACATTATAGGTATATAAACTCTCTGTGTAAAATTTAAGCTTCCTAGGTTCAACGGCTTGGGCTGGGCGTTGGTGAGTGAGTCAGACAGTCAGGACTTTAAATTTTATTTATATAGATGGATAGAAGATTGAAAGTGATAACATTCGGAAAGTAAACGACCACCACGGTTTTATTTTTCCAGCTAAATAACAGTAACAGAATTTTTGTTTGACAGAGTAATTTGCATTGTAACTTGACCGTACCGATCGTAACCTTGACAGCTAAAAGCTACTTTGAGTTGTGGAGGGCAGATGGCGGAACTATAATAAAGATTTTACTTTATAATCTATCTATAGGTATATATATCAATTTAAAATGTTATAACTGATACGCCATGTCAAAAGCGTTATCAAATTTTCTTTCCTTTAGTCCCTATACACGTTTTACGCCTAGTGTGGAGACCAATGCAATGCTTGTATGTGTTTTTCTGTTCTGAATAAACAATTTCAATTTCTATATCGACATAAGTGTACTTCCCATGTCCCCTGCCAATCATGATTTGATAAATCACGACTGCTTTAAGACTGCTTCCTCGTGAAATCTATTTGGGGACTGTTTAAGTGAAATCGTTTTTAGGATTCCTTAGTATTTAAGAAACCCTTATAGTTTCGCCGTGGCTGTCCTTCTGTCTGTCTGTCCTTTCAGAAACAATAAGATAAGATAAAAAAATCTTTATTGTACACCAGAGCAGAGGAAGCGCTCGTGGCCTAGGCGAACCGAGTGATTGGAATCAATCACTTGGTTAAGGAACAACAGGGGCGGTCAGGTACAGGATGGGTGAGCATCCCGTGACTACCGCTAGTGCCATTTTTCCGAGCGCTTCCGTGCTTCGCAAGGCAGCCGTTGGTGCCGGCTGTCATATAAAGGCAGTCGTTAAGCCATGTCAGAGGCCTTATGGGCGGCTTGATAACTTCTGACAGTAAGGACCGCCACTGTCTTACAATCCTCCACCAACCCGGACTTGGCCCCCGTGGTGGAGTATGGCCTAACGTTCCTGCGATGCAGGAAGATACGCGTGCCCCAGCAGTGGGGACATACAAGGATGGATAACGTACACCAGAGCACATATTATAAAACATGTAAAGATACAAAGTACAATAAGTACTATGGAGCCGAAATTTAGCTAACGGCAGAAGAAAGTCTTAAGAGAAAAAATGTTTTTAGAATACTTTCCCTAATCCAAATTAGGGATGCAACTTTATATTGAAAAAGCAACAGTTCTTTTAATAGATTGAACTTATAACATTTATTTATGTTGTATAGAATCAGGCGTTACTTTGCGGAAATCTATAAAAGCATTAAAAAGTTCAAATTACTTTGCTGAATTCCGCCAAAAATCCCACAAGCACCATTTATTAGCACAAAACAATAATAGCCCATAGGCGGTTGAAACGGTTTAACGGTCACCAGTTTAATTATTACTGCTATTATTTTATTTTCTGGTCGTGCCATAAAGTGTTCTCAATCTATCCATGCAACGTATGATCTGTTAGCATACTTTTTAACGTCTGACGGTGAATAGCGCGCTAAAATACGGACGGGAAGTGAATCACAAAAAGCCATATATATTTCAATGTATAATAAGTTGATTAGCTGACAAAAATATTGAACAGCCATAAGGTCAAGTCAATAAATAAATAATTATTAAAAAACCCTTTAAGCCATTTGAACTGAAAACTTATGAATCCCGTTCGGACCGGGACAATTGAAGCAGTGGCATCCTTGGTAACAATTGAAGCCGTGGTTGAAAGGCTTGTAAGAGACACATTTCCCGTCAAATAATTGTTAAGAGACAATAACGAAGAACGCTACAAAAGATCCTTTTTTGCCAATTTCAAGGTACCGCAGGTAAATAAATCTAATATTAAAATCTCTTGTCAGTCATTGTAATCGAACTGCTCCGAAACGCCTTCACAGATTTTTATTAATTTGTTTACTATAAATTACACATATTTAGCAGGTCCGAAAGTAGGTAGTAGGCTAAAAACCTCACGCCTGTATCCCAAAGGGGTAGGCAGAGACCAAGATCTGTCACTTGCCATGATCCTGACAGACCTTCGCTTCATCAAGTTCATTAGTCGTTGCATGCATGCACGCCGGTTCCCGCTACATTTTATCTTCCCCTTTGCTAATACATCCCCTACTTGGTCGATGTATGTGCGCCTGGGACGTCCCTTACCAGCCTTTCCACTCACATTCTTAATATATATTTGTTTCGTCAATCTTTCTTCATCCTCTCCACATGTCCAAACCAACGCAACATTCTATTCTCAATTCTAGTCACTACATCCTGTTTCAGTCCACAACGTTCTCTAATCAGACTATTGCGTTTCCTGTCGTTCAAAGTCCCACATAGTATTTAGTTGTAATGAAATCCAAATGATGAGTGTTAATCCCTTATTGATATGAATACCTTAGCGCTTGCAATTGCTAATCCGTGATGGGCACACATGGTAATCAAGCCCAGGCCTTAAGATGCCAGGGTCCTACGGCTCCACAACTAGAGATCTCGTATTTTATGTAGCCTATAAACGTCCCACCGCAGGGCACTGGCCTTCTCTCAGAGAGACAGTATGGGGTTAATTACGCATGCCCACCGCGGATTGGTAATTTCAAGCGCTAATGTGTTTGAACACCTCAGGCACTCCGGTTTCCTCACGATATTTTACTTCTGAAATGAATTAAAAAGTTATATTCAAAGTAGCGCAGAAACTGCGGCTTAAGAATGTTACAATTCAAACTAGGTGTCCATTTCAAAATCTACATAATTTTGGAGAAAAAATGGACAAAAAAACTTCAAAGTTAGTCTTTTCAAAGTCTTTAACTAACCGATTAGCTAGTTCACCGTCACCGTTAGCTGGTGGCATTGCTACTGTACTTAGGTCAATTTCTGAATTCAGAATTTTGCTAAGTAAACAGTTAACTATTTCGCTGTCTCTTCGAATTTCTCAGAAAAGAGTGTCACAAAACGTATTGTCTTAGTGAATTTCTAATCATAAAAATAAATTGCATAAATGAAATACATTTATGAACGTTGGTGAAGCGAAGGTGATCTGTCAGGATCGTGGCAAGTGACAGTCCCTGGTCGCTGCCCACCCCTCTGGGATACAGGCGTGCAGGATACATTGCTTTGTCAATCTCATAAACATAACATAACCTTATGTTATGTTTATGAGATTGACAAAGCAATCCCTCCACTCAGCAAGAAGCTCCCAATCTCACGGAGCTAGACGCGATGAGTGATGATGTCGCAATCGGCGTGTATCGCGCAAATCTACCGCTAACACCTGATGATTGATGAGCCCTTATCAACTCCGTGTTATAAGCAATGTTTTATCTGATAATACGCTGAAATTAACGTCTCCACTCAAGGAAATCTTTTGGCCAGGTGTGATTGTTTTTACTGTATAAGTACGCGGCAAACATCGCGAGGAAACCTGAGTGTTTGAGGTGTTTTTTGCCAATCTGCGTTGGGCACGCGTGGTAATTAACACCATACTGTCTCTTTGAGAGAAGGCCTGTGCCCTGCAGTGGGACGTTTATAGGCCTTATAAAAAGCGAGAGCGGTGGTAGTGGAGCCGCAGAACCCTGGCATCTCAAGGCCTGGGCTTGATTACCACGTGTGCCCTTTGAGGATTAGCAATGCGCTACTTGACTCCTATCAAATTTGCCTTAGCGCTTGAAATTGTCAATCCGTGGTCTCTGTGAGAGAAGGCCTATGCTGTGCAATGGAATGTATATGATATCAACCCTTTGTATGTGCCCACTGCTGGGGCTCTTCCTGCATCGTAGACACGCTAGGCCGTACTCAACCACGGGGGCCAGGTTCGGGTTGGTGGAGGATTGTAAGATTGGCGGGCCTTACTGTCAGAAGTTATCAAGCCGTCCACAAGGCCTCTGACATGGTTTAACGACTGCCATTGCATAACAGCCAGTGGGGTGCTTATAGGCTGCCTACGAGTATGTGTGTTTATAAAGTCTGCGGCTGTTACAATTAAATAGCAACCTTATGAGAAAAGATGGTCAGAGTGGAGTTTTTTCCCCCGCTGCCTTTTTCTCCACTACACTACGGCCCGAAGGCAGCGGCTTTCACTTTCATGTTGCATTGTACTTTGACATTCAGCAAACAGAATGTAGATTCTTTACGTTGAAATAAATTGAATTGTATTGAATATGATAGCAAAACTGGTTTATCTTAGTCTTGCTATGCTTGCATTTACAAGCTTGAAATAAAGTACGGGATACACAATTTTACACTGTAAAATTGCTTAAAAATTGTGTATAAGTAAATTAATTGTCAATTTACTTATTATACTATTTTTATTTTAATGCACTAACCCGTGCTAAGGACCAATTTAAAAACCTATTTAGAGGCTAAAAATGTCACCCATGCCGGAATTTTAAACCGCAACCTCTGGCTATCCGTGCCAGCTTTATCTATTGAGCGCTCAATTGGTAGAGCGCTGGCACGGATAGCCAGAGGTTGCGGGTTCGAATCCCGGCATGGGTGACATTTTTAGCCTCTAAATAGGTTTTTAAATTTTGGCGTATATGCCGTGTTCCTAAACAGTAAAAAAATCGGCTAAGTGGGAATCGGACTCACGCACTAAGGGTTTCGTACAATGTATCATTCAAATATCTCTAAGGAATATAAAGTTGTATACAAACTTTAATTTTCTTCCCTATTTCATCCCTATGGGGGATGAATTTTTAAAAACCTTTCTTTAGTAGGTTCCATGTCATAAAGCGAATCGTTATCAACCCTTGTATGTCCCCACTGCTGGGGCACGGGTCTCTTCCTGCATCGCAGGAAGGTTAGGCCATAATCCACCACGGGGGCCAAGTCCGGGTTGGTGGAGGATTGTAAGACAGTGGCGGGCCTTACTGTCAGAAGTTATCAAGCCGCCCATAAGGCCTCTGACATGGCTTAACAACTGCCATTATGTGACAGCCTGCACCAACGGCTTAACGTGCCTTGCGAAGCACGGAAGCGCTCGGAAAAATGCCACTAGCGGTAGTCACGGGACGCTCACCCATCCTGTACCTGACCGCGCCTGTTGTTGCTTAACCAAAAGCGAATACGTGTGCGAAATTTCAAATAGATAGCCTGGATTTGGCCTTTGCATTTATTACAACTTTCATCCCATATTATACGCCTCAGGAGTTGAATTTTTAAAAACGCTGGAATACGTAAGTCACTATTTTTGCTTTTGGAAGTTACACGAAGTTTTATGCAAATATTTTTAAGGAATAAAAAGTTTTATGCAAACTATAATTCCCTATCCCTCTTGGGGGTTGAATTTTGAAAAATTCTTTCTCAGTTTCTCCCGGATGCCTACGTCTTATGAGAAATATGTTTGCCTTATTTCAATTTTGTATCCTTAAGGGCTTGGCCTGTGCGTTGATACATCAATCAATCAGGTTTGCCTTTTTTATATAAAAATAGATAGTTTAGAAATGGAATAGTTTTTGCAGTACAATACGATATTACTTGCCAAATTTCATTGTTTTAAGGCAACGGGAAGTACCCTATAAATTACGATTACCTAGAGTGTCGAAATATACGTTTTTTTTGCGGCAGAAACGACCGTGCTTACGTACCAACTTATTACACTGATTTTTGCACTTTAAGAAGCCTGAGTATGTGGTTTAAATTTCTACACGTTACCTCTACGCATTCCCAAGATAAAGGATAGTGACAAAAGGATGGATAGATAACATAGTGATCCCATGAGGGTTCCGTTTTTCCTTTATAGGTACCTACGGAACCCTAAAAAGTTTATGAATGAGAATGAGAAATAGCGCAGAAGCTGCGCCTTAATGAACATTACAGAAGGGTACAAGGGAAGAACATGCTATGTCCGACCGACATTGAACTGAGATAATGTAAGACTTCAAACCTCTATAAAATATACATTTCTTATGTGATTTATTACACAAATGTCTTGTTTTTTAATAAATAGTATTAGTGTTCAGTGACAATGGTAAAAATTAACCATGGACAAAACATTTTTTTTCCGTGTACGACTAGGACCTTGCATGTTTTTGCATTGTAGTAGTATTTTTATAAGGCGATCACTCAGAGACTCTGCATGTTTTTCTCAAGAGCGTTTTTGCGTTTCGTTCTACCACTTTTACACTACAAAATGGCATTATTAGTTTAAAAAAAGTAAAAATGCGTCATTGTATGTTCTTCCCCTGTGCCCTTCTATTCAAACTAGGTTATTTAAATCATCCCGACTGTTTATGCGTGAAAGTCGTACATAGTCGCATACAACAAACCCATAAACATATGGATACATATATGGAAACATATGGAAACATATGGATACTGTCCGTCCTACAAGTGGTTGTTTGGCCACTTTATTGAGCCTTTAAATTTTGTTGTTTTTAAGTTAAATTTTGTTGGTATTTTCTGTTGATTTGCATTTTGTTCGGTTAAGCTTAGGTCCAATGATTGAGTCAAATTAAATAAACCTATCACGACAGTTTAGTCGCAAACCAAAACTGATAAGTGAAACAGTTATCATAACATTACATAACATAACATTTATATACAGGCACATACATTGCTTTTGGCCCCATACTAGGTTACCCTGTGTCGTGGGAATTAGAAACAACGACATCACAAACATGTAAATATCTAAGGCCTGGGGTTTTTTTTTTGCGTCCCCAGCCGGGGTTCGAACCCGGGACCTCTCGCACAGTAGGCAGATGCGCTACCGCTCCGCGTAAAGGTTTCTATGAGAAAAAAAATTGAGTTGTATAGCTCTTAATATCTATATACCTACCTATAACATTACTTACATTTAATAACTCATGGTTGTATACTTTTTTCTGGTTGCGCAATAAAGTATTCTGTGTATGTCCCCACTACTGGGGCACGGGTCTCTTTCTGCATTGCAGGAAGGTTAGGCCATACTCCACCACGGGGATCAAGTCCGGGTTGGTAGAGGTTTGTAAGACAGTGGCGGGCCTTACTGTCAGAACTCATCAAGCCGCCCATAAGGCCTCTGACATGGTTTAACGACTGCCATTACATGATAGCCGGAACCCACGGATTAACATGCCTTGCGAAGCACGGAAGCGCTCGAAAAAACGCCATTTGCGGTAGTAACGGCACGGTCAGCCATCCAGCACCTGAGACGCGCCTGTTGTTGCTTAACTCGAGTGATTGATTACAATCACTCGGTTGGACTAGGTCACGAGCGCTTCTCTACCTATAGCGTGGCGGAATTGACAAACATGTCAAGGGGAAACCAGACATCGAACGGTTTCCCAAAGCGTATCCACCGCTCTTAACATCGTTATGGCTAATAGGACCATTTCGCTGATACCGGCCTGTCCGACGGAGAATGGACGGGCCAATGTTTCACAATCCACGCCAGAACTAAGCCCAAGCTGTCAGTTACATTATTAACGGGGATAGAATAACTAAAGATAGAATAACTAGATACATATTATGCGCTGAAGGAAACGAATTGCTGAAGCATGCATGCAAAGATGGACCTTAGATGTTTCATATTTGATACACATAAATATTTTGTATCGTGACGTTTACTGAGGCCAAACAATACTAAAACTTCTAAATAATACAATAATTTGTTCTGGTCCCAAACTAGGATACCCTGTACTATGGTCACCAGGCAAGGACATCACAAACATGGAAATACTCCCAGACTGAGGCTATATGTGTACATATGTACAGCGGTTTTCAGTAGGCATCGAACCCACGACCTCTAATATGATAATCAGTCGTGATACCGCTAGGCCAACACTCCAGCCAAAATGTACAAACCTAGAACAAAGGCTTGTGCCCATTCTCAATTTTGTAAGCGCCAGAAAACATGTGCATGTGTGGTACAATCTTTATTATTTTATTATTATTCGAGATAATAGGGGTTAATGTGTTTGGCTCGTATGTATGGAACGTAAGTATGCCCGATCCTACATTCACTCGTTACTCCTTATCCAATAGTCAGATTTCGACAAAACAATAATTGATATGGTATTTCCTTCTGAATTATGTAATTTCAAAAATCTCTTGCATTGATAACTTTGCTTAGACAATCAGCGCGGTCGTCGCGTTTGTAGGTTTTTATTTGAACATTTGTTGAGCGACACCAATTTTATGCGATAGTCTTAGTATAAAATAAACTTTCAGTTGTGTCCCTGAAGGGTAGGCAGAGACCAGGGTTCCCCATTTATCAATATCCTGGCAAAGTTTGTTGCTAAATTAACATTTATTAGTCGCTGCATGCGTGCTCGCACGGGCAACGGTATCGGGTTGCTACTTTGCCCGAGAGAGCCCAAGTAAGCATCTCACTTGTAATATTGTCGTAAATAGGCATGACGAAATATTTTTAAATTCTCTTCCATAATATGGGGACACATTTATTATTAAAAAAAAACCTATATTTCAATATTAAACTAAATTTTAACGAAGGTTTGAAATGGTTTTAAATCTGTGGGAAAACAGCTCGCAGTGTCAAGACATCAACTCTGACATCACGTCCAGGTAAAGAAACATCAAAGTTTACTATTGTTACTTAAAAAAGCGTGACGTCACGCGGTGTGATGGGTCTTTCAGTCAAATGGCTGAAAGTAGTATTATAATTTTTTATTTTATTGATAATATTGGAAAACTAATTTTTTTATAAAATTCCCTATACTTTAAATCCTATAAATATCATGTTTCCCATAATATCGTTAAATCTTTGATTATTTGTCGTCGCGCCTATTCATAAATATGTAACGGCGTAAACCTCTTTGCATCATTTGAGATATTTAATTAATTTTATCTTCAAATCAAATGCAATGTTTTTTTATTGCAACGTAAAGAATTTACTAATGAGTCTGTCTACTACTAATAAGTCAATGTAAACATTGTTAAATCAAAATTTTAAATTGAGTCGTCATTCTAAATTTCATTTAGATTTTCACTTATTACTTCACCTTTTGATGTAACACTGTCAACTATTACCTACTAGCTAAATATCACTTTATCCTGTTTATTTTGATCATCTGTTTTCTATCTACAGATTAAAACTCAACACGATGTTTTCGAAGTCATAAATATTTTATTATTTATCACAAGAACACCATGCAATGTATAATATGAGTATAATATAACGCATTGTCATCTTATAATACATTTTCAAAAAACATTTTAGATGCGCCTGAGTCAAAACTGTCGGTTTCTGGTTATCACGTACCAGAAACCGACAGCTTTGATTGGAAACCATACTAATAAAATTTACTTTTTTTAAATATCCACTCGGTTTTATTTTATCTCATTAAGTGATCAAATAACAACAATCACTCCATCCTTAGGTCTTAATTTGAGATGCTTCTGTGCCTCTCTTTTGCGAAGTGTTTTGCTTATAGCACTTGGCTGCAGACACTTGCAAATACTTCAACCTGACAGCAAAACAAACTTCGGAGTGAAGTTGGTTGATAAATTTATTTGACGCGTCGGATGATTGTGTCAACAAGCCCTTGGGACAAAATATAATTAGAAAACTAAGCTGATGGAATATTTATTAGGTTTATGGTAATATACTAATATCGGGTCATCTATTTCCTTCCAAAATGGCTGAAACAGACGATGGTTTACCCTTGTGTTATGCTCGTGAACGAGTGCTTTTCGTGTGTCCGGCCGCAGCAATAATGTTTTCCCTACTTTTGTAACAAGATTAAGTTGTTTTTGGCACTTAAAGCTATTGACTGAAATCGATAAACGTTTTTATATTGGTAGCAAAGGTAATTTGATAGCTGATTACACTACTGATGCAACTGATTTATTGGGTTTAAGGTGATTTGTTAATATTTAACAGCAAAAACTAAAGTGTTTGAGCCAAATTGTAGCCATGACCCCGGTATAGCAATCAGACATAATCCCTCTAGACCAAGGAGGCAGTCTTTGAAAAACGATGGCAGACAGTATTTTCCCACAAATCAAAAAATAACAATAAAGGACTGGTCCGATACACTTTTCAGGTGAGTGGGTGATAATCCTGGTCACGGCGCTGAAGCAGATCTCGGGACACACGCATTCGGACCGCAATGTGACGTCAGCAGAAATACTTGGCCTCTTCACCGAGAGCAATCTGCGCCTCGAGCACTTCAGTTTCTTCTTCATCGCAGCACACATCGTCTCCTACAGCATCTACTTCCTGATTGGAGGTTTCTTACATGTGAGTTTTTGATTTTTTATAGGATATTCTTTCGGTGACCCGCTCCCAGAAAAAATCGTCGCTCAAAAATCATGCAGCGTGGATCAACACGAGAAACGTAGAACTCTTTCGAACCGCAACATCACTGGACAAAACTAGCTGCAATGACCGGTAATACGGTCATTTCTTAAGCTGTGCATGTAAAATTAAAAAGTAAGAACGACCGCCGCTAACAGATAAACCGAACAGGTTTCCGGAAGCGGCTACATTATAAGAAACACTTGTTATTTTACATAAATCACAAATAAAAAAAAAAAACATAAGAAAAAGAGATATGTTGTTAGATAGGTTATTCATTCATCTTGAGTATTTCAGAAAATAATAATGGTCGTGTCTTTGGACAATTTGATGACACCTTAATTAGAGGACTGACGATGAAAGTGAAGTCACTGATTCATCTGTCAGTCATCATTTTTTATTAGACCTCCTTTAACTCTTGTATACCATTCGCATGCAATTAATATAGCTTTGGCCTTTGCATCTACATAATGAGATAATTTATACAGCGTCCAGTGACACCTTCACTTACACGAGATGGGTGAACCACTCGGATGCTGCAGTGCCTGCTACATTGTTTTTTAGAATTGAGTAGGCTTGCCCGGAACCTATATCATCCTGACAGCTTAGTCCGCCAAGCCGAGAGGAAAGACAAGTCAATACCTGCGGAACCAATCAAGCCACGGTATTTTCACCGTTAGCGTATGGTATTGCTACTAAAAAGTCGCAGATGTTCGTAACCTTGAAAATAAACAAAGTCACAGGTTGATGCCTGCACTGGGAATCGACACTGTGTTTTTGACTTCAGAGTCCATTGTTCTACCTACTGGGTACCACAGCTTAATGACAATAATTATGTTATTGTTTTCCAGTGGTACTTCTACATGAACCGGCGTCACCAGGCAGCCGAGTGGAAGATCCAGCCGGAAAAGTGGCTCTCTCCTGAGTTGGAGCGGCATGAGATCATGGTGGGCGTGCTTTCGCTCTTCGTCACTGGTTCCTTCTCCGCATTCCTCGCCTGTTACATCTACAACGGCAACCCCTCTACGGTCTACTACCAGTTTGCTGAGTACGGCTGGCTCTGGTTCTTCCTTCAGTTCCCCTGTATCTTCCTCTACATTGTAAGTATGGTTTGGCAGGCTTGTTACATAGCCTACTAAAACATATAAAGTTAACAAGACCGATAAATAACTGATATAATACTAATTTAAACATACATTACGTTTGATGACATTCAATTGTGTATTTCGTATAAACATAACTAACATACATTTTTGACGAAATCGGTTGAGTTGAGGATAGCCTGAGAAATATGCGCTGAGAAAAAAAAACTTCGTAGTAGGCTCATTTAGAACACACTGCGTTCGCGGTGTGTTCTAAATGATGTGTATCTTACGTGTTCTTGCTTAAAAAACACTTAAGTGCTGAAAGGCAGTGGACTAATATAGCTTGAAGAAGAAGAAGAAATGCTGAAAATTGGTTGGAGATATATAAATAGCCTTTTGCGGGTTTAAAGTTTTGTTAGTCCTTGTTATTTCTTACTGTTACTTTTACTTTCGCTAAATTAAATAAATAACAATCTTTTGTGTTTATATATTTGTGTTTCAACTTAAACAAGCTGTATCATTACAACTGCTTAATTTTAGAAAGAACGTGCGTCTAATCAGTTAGTCGGTTGATCATGATATTTTCAATGGCTTTGTTCACAACCAACCAGATAATAATTTGATACAGATAACACACACATTTTTTAAAAGATTAAATTATTAACACGGATGGATGTTTTATCAACTAATCGTATTTAATTAGCATTTCGTGACTTTATTAATTTATTAGTAGTAATAACATTGCAAACGATAAGAGCGATTTCGTTGGTGAGATTACACAAGGTCGGTCAATGATTCATTGCAAAGGTCACTAAGCTGCCGTGATGATTGTAATCAAAGCCAATCACGCTGTGTAAACAAAACAGAATGCTTAATAAAACAATAATCATAATATGAGTAGAACACAATGTCTTGTTCTAGTGCTAGAATATGTCATACTTTATAAACGTACGCCTCTATCTAGAGCATAGCAAACAAATTTAACAAAACGTGCATAGACATTGAGTGAAAAGAAAAAAACACGTCATCACCCAAACAAATACATTTAATGACAGAAACCCAGACTCCATCTACCGTCAAACATGTGACATAATAAAAGTATTGAATATTATTAATTCTCTCAATTGTATCCTACGGAGTCTGTGGCAGACACCGTAGGACACGATGGAGTTGTTACAAAAAAATTTAAAGCACGTGTTAAAGAATTAAGTCACGTTAAGTGAACAAATGTGAGAAATACGGGATAAGATGTATTGCTATGGAATGGCTCAGTAGTTATTTAATAAATTGTCAACAAAAAGTAGAAAAAAGAACGCTGTCAAATAACGAAGTAGAAGTATATCAGTCTACCTCAAAGAAAAACTCTTATGGAGTACCTCAGAGCAGTATATTAGCCCCAATGATCTTTCTCATATACGCAAATGACCTTATTAAAAATTAACGTGTTCTCTTTACTGACAATATTTTGATGAATTAAAGTTTTGAAAATGACGTAAATTATACTCTTACAAAGGTGTGAATAATCAAATAATATCCGTGTTAACACGAATAAAACAAAATCTATGAAATTCAGGAACACAAGAATGGCGTTACAAGAAGTAAAGGTTGTATGCAATAAAACGAATATAGAGCAATCATCGTCAACCTCATTCCTAAAGATAGTTTTGGGTGAACACTGCACATGGTTACTACACGTAGACAAAGTATGCACTAATTGAAACACAGCAAATCGAATCTGGTTCTACAACAAGATTCGAATTGCTGTGTTATACCTCATACAAAACACATAAAGGATGTTTTAACTTTTGATAGTCTAAATCGTGGAAATTACTATTAACATTAATTTCTAGTGTTATAAGTTAATGGCTATAGGTTAAGATCAAAATGGCTATCAATATTTTCGAAGCGTTTAATATTTTCCTAACGTACATAATATTTCCATTAATGTATTGACATGCAACTGTTAAAATATTAGTTTCCTTAAAGAAATCTCTTAGCGAATCGCTACTATCTAGCTTGTTGAAACGGATCGAGGTAAGCATCATGTTCTCCTTTTCACAGGACTACACGACGTACATAATGCACCGGCTGTACCACACTCCGTGGTTGTACAAACACTTCCACAAGCTCCACCACAAGTACAAGCAGCCGACCGCCTTCTCCGTGACCGCCATCCATCCCGTAGAGATCATGCACATCCAGCTGACGGCCTGTCTGCCGCTGTTCACTGTCCCAGTACACTGGTGTAAGTGTGGACCTAGATCTAAAAATTATACTCCATGTCACAGGCCTTGTCTCAGAAAGAGACAGCAGGTATGGGCTTAATTACCAAGCGCGCCCCTCGCAAATTGCTAATTTCAAGCGGTGAGGTAGTTGAACACCTCAAAACCTCAGGTTTCTTCAGATTTCCGCACTAAGCCTCTAAGTTCTATCATTGTTAGCACGCGCTTAAATATGTTAATATTCCACAAATTAGTGAAGTTATACCCGAAGTAGCAATACCACTTGCTGATCGTGAGGGAAAACATCGTTGCTTGAAAAACTTGCGCCTCATCGAACATCCTCGATACTCTGCAGTAGGACATGCGGAGCGCCCTAAATACGCGATCATCCATCAGCGCCTAATGGTTATGCAATATTAAGTAGTAGACCAGTGTAACAGGCGCGGGAAAACCGCCAACCTTAAATGATGTGGTTAGTTTTTCCACGTCACGCATTTACCGCGCTTTTAGCTGTGTAATATGCTTCCCCTACTGAATTTACGTTATACTGTTGTCGATGTTGAAATACAACGATTTAAAATTATCACATACCTCCCGGAAGAGTACTGTTTTATACTAGACATATTGGTCTTCTCAATAATCCTTGTCTTTATTCTAGAATTAAAGTAAACTTTTCTGCTCAGAGTTTGGTTAATACAGTTTTTAAGCCGCGTCGCAGGGAGGTAACTCTAATATCTTGAGAAATTTTGTTGTATACAGTGCTTTATAAAGGATTTATTAACATTTGCAAGTCTAAATCGTGTAAATTGGATTTTATGTATATTTATAGTGTTATGATGGCTATTATTGGATTTATTAATTTCCTGCCAGATGGCCGGTCTGACTGTTGTTAGTCGGACGTTATATTTATGGTATGTCATTGAAACACTTTGATTCCGCTACGCAGGAATGTTGGAGTTAGTAGTGCGTGCGCAGAGTTGACATGTGCTCGTCACATGTTAATAGGTGGTTTCCTTCTTTCACCTTTACCTCATGATTTGCATTTTCATTGCTGTTCTACGTGATAATAATATAACACTACTACCACGAAATCATCGACCATTCGGGAACCAGTTAGAGATGTACATCATGATTTGCACGTTAGCTTTGTTTATTTATAACCCATGTTATTGACTGTTGCTAAGTTTCCTATGTTCTATTTTCAGTGCCTTTCTACGCGATAATAATTTACAACTACTACCACGGCATCATCGACCATTCGGGCATCAACTTCAAGTCCCAATGGTGGCAGCCGTGGCAGCCCGACGCCGACTTCCATGACAAGCACCACGAGTTCTTCCACTGCAACTTCGGCTTCAACATGGACCTCTGGGATAAGGTGATCATTCTCATCTTTCACAGCGATATATTATGAGTATGTTTATAAAATTCATTAAAGGCTGCTGTTGCGTAGCGTGTCTCGCTAACATTTGTAGTGATTGTGAGTATAAGTACTTTAGATAAATATGTTCTGAGGGTTCGACCACAGAGTAGCGGCTGAGAATAGGAAGACGATCAGTGGGCAGACCAGCAGCCCGGTCTGCCCACTGATCGTCTTCCCATTCTATGTCGTAGAGTCGGCAGAGGGTCCGTCGATATGGGCATGTGGACTAGGCCTCTCAGCCCAAAATATTCCATATTATTATGTTTCGGAAATTAGGTATGTGTGTATGCCTGTTTGTATGAGTGTTCTGTGTCTTGCTCCTTTTTATTCGATTTCATTAAAATGAGGAGGTTCTCAATTTAATTAAGGTGGTTCCATATAAATGTGGCTAAGATCTGTTGCCCAACGATAAATGAAAAACTCTTCAATTTGTAAAGGTGTTCTGACGGCCTTATGGGTTTATGGACAATGCGATTAAGAATAGTGTCAGCGCTACCTGGTGCTAAAAGTTGCAATCTTTACTTTACGCTTAGTGTGTGTTTTGAATACGGGTTTTTAACTTATTGACTTATTATATTTTAGAAAGAATGCATAACTAGCGACATTATCATACTTTGTGCATTTTTTTAATTAAATTGATCGATAGCCCATATGGGTTAACAGTCAGCATGTTAAAACACCTGTCCTTAGCAGTACTTTAATTTAATTTATTTTAGAAGCCTGTTAAACGCCCTCCATACGTTTCCGTGTTTCAAATTGTATTGGAAGTGAAATCATAATAATTATTCCTTGCAAATTACAACGTCGCTCACTCAGAGGCTGTTACAGACGTAATTAAGCTTTCAAGACTCGTCTTCTCATTATGATATTGACTGACTGCCAAATGAAGGCTTTTGATGTTTGATTAATGTTGCTCGGTTAAGAGAAAGGTAGGTAGCGGTAATTCGAAGGTCTGTTTGCCAATTTTCTAAGCCGAGGGAAATCGTAAAACCATTCTACAGGTGACATCGAATTTGTTTATCGATTTTTGAGAGGGCACTTTATTTAATTATTAGGCACACAAAACAGATGTTAACCAGTACAATATTTTCTAAGGTTAACACGAGCAGTAGACATAATTAAAACTGTTTTTATACGGATTTTTGCTCGTTTATTACATTTTTACAATTTTCCAACGTTTCGGCACTTTTTCAGGTGCCGTGGTCCCGGATGACATCTGGTAATAAAATGTAATAAACGAGCATAAATCCGTATAAAAACAGTTTTAATAACCAGTACAAATCATCAAGATAAAATTAATAAACATGTAAGGTACTTAAACTAACATAACAATGCATTTTATGTATTCTTTTACATTCAATGAACGTTTGATCAAGCTGAGAACAAAGAAAAATAGTTACAAAGAAATTATAAGAAAAAGAAGAAGGAGGCGACTATTTTCTCGATTATTCTATATCGAGAAACAAATGTTGTTAGTTTTAAAAAATGGAACGTTACAATATAACTTTTTATTGATGATATATGCAACATCAGATGGTACTAAAACTTAAAAAAATTGACTATTGTTTTGATACTCGGTAAATACTCTATTGGTTCTGTGGATTCTGAATGGATTTTAGTCCATGAACTATGGTTCGACTTAACTTTGCTTTCAATTGTGTATGGGAATCGCCCTTCATTAACCATTTTTCTTATTTCAACGTAAATATTTTACAGTCTGTTTGATGAATGCCAATATATAATGTTAAATATAAACCGCTGTCTGCTGGCAATACTGTAGTGGAGAAAAAGACAGCAGGAAAAAACTCCACTCTGACCAAATTATTTTCTCAAACATTTTCTTAAATCATATTTATACGAAGAGTCATTATTATTTAGTGACATAGACATAAGCATCGTAACGAATAAAAAAAATGTTGCAGAGTTAGGTCTTAAAATATCATCATCATTTACATAAATCAATCATTAATCATCAGCCTGTACTGGTCTACTGCAGGAGAGGCCTTCCCCACTTCTCTCTGTCTTCGGTTCTCTTCATCCAGACATGCTTACATCTATAGCAATTAATGATTTATTCAGCGTTTACATTCAACGAGCATATACTTATGAAACTAAGAAACTACCAGTACTAGACGCAAACTTTTTGTACCATTATACAAAATGGATTCAAATCACAATTAGCTTGTACTGATTGGGTTTTTCCTTGTTTTAGCTGCATGGAACTGACAGAAAGCAGAACCGCTTCTACACGGAGAAGACGTTCCACGGAGAAGCTCCACTCCTGGACACGGAGACAGCAAAGAAAATGGCGGAAGACGAGGCTAAGGGAGAAAATGACAATTCGTAAAACATAATATTGTAATAACGTATTAGATAAAGTATTAAGCACAAAACAAACTTTTGTTATTTAACATATTTTAAACTTTCGCGACTTGTACACATAGTTAGAATATTTTCGGGGCTTAATCGCGTAGTAATTTATTGCTATTTTACCTCGACATTTCGACGACATTACAGCCATCGTGGTCACGAGAAGACTGATGGCTGGCATCCGTTCGCATCTTCGGCTGATGAGGTTTCAGACTACCCTCAATCAGCTATCACAAAGCACTATTAGGGTTGCGACACACTACACTGACAATGTCGGACGGTAAGCCATGTGACTTTTGAATTTTTTTTATTTAGCTTTATAACGTCCCAACTGCAGCGTGCAGGCGTTCTCTCAAAGAGTTAATGAGCGCATTGGCAATTTCAAGCGCTGAGGTATTTAAGCACTTAAGACATTCAGGTTTCCTGATGTTGCTTCATTCATGTTAGCGCGTGGTTTCGCTTCTGCTTCTTCTTCTTCAGGCTATATTAGTCCACTGCTGGGCATAGCCCTCTCCTAATGAGGGCAAGGCTGTGCCATCATTGGGGGTAATGCCCATAATCCCCACGCTGGGCATGCGGGTTGCGCAGTTTGGTGGAATCGTACGGCAGAGGCGCTGCTGTCCACCCCCCGGTTTGTATCCCTTAGTCGCCTTTTACGACACCCGCGGGAAGGATTTGTGTTGGTTCAATTCTCTAGGCTGACACCACACAGGCACTTTAAGTTCACAAACGTACATAACTTACAAAACGAGGTAATTTGGTTCATAGCCTGATGGCATGACTTAATTTTTATGTTTTTTTCATTAGGTGCAATATGTTGGCCCGCAGATTTGCTCGCTGTACGAGGGAGGTAAAAGTAACCTTACTTAAGGCCTTTCCTTTCCTTGCCAATCCTTTTACACATGCAGTCTGTGGACCAACTATACGCAGAAGGCCTACAGCGCCCTACGGGTCCAATACAACAACGCCTTCAGGTTGCTGCTAGGGCTGCCCCGATGCTGTAGCGCATCGGGGATGTTTGCCGACGCGCGAACGAATGATTTCCACGCATTAATCCGCAAACGCATAGCATCCCTGATGTGCAGGGTAAGGGTCAGTACCAGCAGTCTCCTAAAGGTATTGGCTGATCGGATGACAGCCCCATACAGCGCCACTGGGTGTCAATGCAGCTTATGCCGACAAGCAGGGGGGCTGGCTGGGACTAGGCATGCCCGGCGTGGGGTTTATGGGCATTACCCCCCATGATAGCACAACGTTGCGCTCTTTAGGGGAGGGCTATGTCCAGCAGTGGACTAGTATAGCCTGACGACGACGACCTAACAATAGGATAGGAAATGGTAAGTGATGCACTCCTGGAGCTCTCGTGGCCTAGTAGAACCAAGTGATTGGAATGAATCACTTGATTTAATTTTAACTTCAATTACTAATAATCAATATTGTCGGCTTGATAACTTCTGACAGTAAGGCCCGCCACTGTCTTACATTCCTCCACCTACCCGGACTTGGCCCTCGTGGTGGAGTACGGCCTAATCTTCCTGTGATGCAGGAAGAGACCCGTGCCTCTGCATTGGGGACATACAAAGGTTTGATATCGAATACGCATAAACATTATAAAGCAAAACAATGTTTTAAAATTGTGTTTTAATTTGGTATGAGTTCGCTTGTTCGCCAGCTTGACCACACTCAATATAATCAGGATGTTTATGGAGAATTAACATTTCCGCTAAAAGCAGCGCACTTATTGCCTCGATGAAATTAATTATATTAATTATGAGTGAACCGGGTTAATCGTAAAAAGGACTTTAAGCCACGACCAGTGTCACGGAACGAAATTATTTGTTTAATAAATCTATTTGTCTTTGATCCAAATAATAATTATGTTTGTTGCATTTAGTATTTGCAATGTATATATGTAAAAGTATGCCCTAATACTTCCCCAGTTTTGTTGCATGGGCGTCTATGTAAGGTCAGTGGTTAATCACCAAACGTTAAATGAAAATATAAGTGGTTAGATGCACTATTATCAGATTAGAAGTCTACCAGACTAATAAAGGTATTCTAATAAGCAGAATAAAAAAGGTACATGAACATTCTTAAGTAGCTAAGTCAGTGGGTAGAGTTCCGTAAGTACAAAATACGTTACGCGGCAGCCTCTATTCCAGACGTCAACATGTTCATAAGTTCATAACTCATCGATATTGCTGAATTGCTTCGATCAAGATGAACATTCTCAAGTGATGGAATACGAATTCTTTTTCTTCTTACGAATTACGATAATAATAAAATCAACTCTTACATGATTGTAGAACTCGGTTATGGTGCAGGTTACTTTGAACTGTAAGGATTAACCTGCTGAATAACTGCTGAAAGACTGTTAACTCAATTTAATATGTATTTCCCAAGTTATAAAATTTGTACCTCGTATTTGGATACTGGTAACGCCATCTATGATCAGTTGGAGTAAGTTAGCTCCGGTGTTACCACTTATCAATATACTACTCGTTTGGTGTGAAAACACAGTGATTCCAATAAATATTTGTCATTAGTTTTTACTTAGATATGGTCACACGGTGGATCTCACTTTACTTTTTGCTTCTTCGTCTGTGAGTCAAGACGACAGCCATGTTATTTTCATAGGTTATATTTTGTTGGCTGATATAATTTATTGCAAGTCACATTAAAGCTTTCACGGAAGTTCTTGGAGTATTCATCAAAAGGGGGAACCTGGGGAGGGAATCACCCTGTTATCTCATACAATCGCACGGAGTGTGTATCTGCGACCTCCGAGGAGCGGAGGTGTAGACTTCCTGAGGTTACCGGCGAGGAAGCTGGACCTTGGGTCCGGTGGCAAGTGCAGCGGTGCGGTTGCTGTCGGTGGTGGCCCAAACGGAGCCTTCGACTGGATGTCGAAGGAGGCGGAAAGGTGACGTGGTGGTGAGTCTCGTCAGGACGACGAGGCGGTCGTTCGTTCGTTCGTCACTGATCGGCATCTGTTTGGTGCCCAGGAGGGGAACCATGACAAGATCGAACAAAGACTCTATGGGGAATGATTCAAGATAACGTTGCGTTATCTGAGTATATAGTGAATAGTGAACGTTTCACTAATAAGCTTTATCGCATTGAAATTATATTTTCGTTACAATATCAAACCTTTGTAAGTCCCCACTGCTGGGGCACGGGTCTCTTCCGCATTGCAGGAAGGTTAGGCATACAAGACCGGGTTGGTGGAGAATTGTAATACAGTGGCGGGTCTTACCGTCAGAAGTTATCATGCCGCCATAAGGCTTCTGACATGGCCTAGTATTATGTTATCTGTGGACATGGCTTAACGACTGCCATTACAAGACAGCCGGCACAAACGGCTTAGCGTGCCTTGCAAAGCATGGAAGCGTTCGGTGATAATGCCTCTAGCGGCATAGGCGTGGTTATGTCACCCATCCAGTAGGTACATAACCACGCCTATGCTGCTTTAGCCCAAATGATTGATTCCAATCACTCGGTTGCACTAGGCCGCGCTTCGCACGCGAGCTTAGTTTGCTTTGAAACAACGGACTTAATAATAATACTACCAAAATAAAACATACATGAAGTATATTATGTACACAATAGACTAATGCTACGAAAAAAAAGAAAGTGCAAAACGGTGCCACAAACAAAACCAACACTGTAATCCTGTAGTTAAGACCTAGTTAAGTAAACGTGTAAGGTACCACACCATCGGCACCAACTTGTATAAGTGAAAAACTGTAGATGGAGTACAAGTAGAAGAGGGAACAAAGGGCAAGCAAATATTGTAACATGTAAACAAAAGGCACGGACGCCGAGTATGTGGGAAGCCGAAGTAACTGTAAAAAATAATAATAATAATTGTATATGTTGTATAGAATCAGGCGTTACTTTGCGGAAATCCATAATAGCATTAAAAAGTTAAAATTACTTCGCTAAATTCCGCCAAAAATCCCACAAGCACCATGCGGTTAGTTAATGCACCGCCCTCCCTCCCATGTTTTCAAGCAGAAGCAAGACACGAACACACCACCACCAACACCAATACTTGTGTGAGAAAACACGCGACGCGTGTCGCCTCTAACACGAGGCATCCTCAGGCTCCCAAATACGATTGCATTTGGAATCCTGAGGATGCCTCCCACTTTTTCAAGCTGAAGCAAGACACGAACACACCACCACCAACACCAATACTTGTGTGAGAAAACACGCGACACGTGTCGCCTCTAACACGAGGCATCCTCAGGCTCCCAAATACGATTGCATTTGGAATCCTGAGGATGACTCCTCAGGATTCCCTCCTCCTCCAACACGCGTCGCGTGTTTTCTCACACAAGTATTGGTGTTGATGGTGGTGTGTTCGTGTCTTGCTTCAGCTTGAAAAAGTGGGAGGGTGGGCGGTGCATTAACTAACCGCATGGTGCTTGTGGGATTTTAATGCTTTTTAATGCAATAATAATAATACTACCTACAGACATTTTGAGTAGAAGCTGTGAGGTGACACAACGTCACGCTATTTCTACAGCGCTGCATCGCCTAAAGCAGTCACTTTCCACGTAATTAATTTGCGAACACTGAGAAACGTGTTCTGTGTAGGTGTAGGGCTCTATAACGTGCCCACCTTCGCTTAACTCTACAGAGAATTTGATATGCTTGACACACTAAACTATATACAATGCACACAACTTACAATGAGATGGAACACTATAGAGTTAAATCAAGTCAAATGCGGGTCGGGCCACGCCAGTGTAGTGTTTCATCTAAAGAGGAGGTTTCAGAATACTTAACAGAGCTAATTTTAGTAGTTTTCTCGTACAAGTTGTCTTTGAGCCCGGCCATGAACAGACGGACGGACGGTTTCTTGTCTGCTACGGAACCCTAAGCCTCAGAGTCCTGGCGTAATTTTGGCCATAAGCAAATATAAAAAATACAATTGTTTATTGAACGTAGATACAATAAGCACTGTTAACTGCTTTAGGCAAGGTTAGCAGCTGACCAACCTTTCGATATCAACCATTGTACGTCCCCACCGCTGGGGCACGGGTCTCTTCCTGCATCGCAGGAAGGTTAGGCCATACTCCACCATGGGGCCCAAGTCCGGGGTTTGCCTTGCGAAGCACAGAAACGCTCGGTAAAAATGCCACTAGCGGTAGTCACGGGACGGTCAGCCATCCTGCACCTGACCCCGCCAATTGTTGCTTAACTCAAGTGATTGATTCCAAGCGGCTAGGCCACGACCGCTTCACGTATACAATAAGCACTGTTAACTGTTTTAGGCAATGTTAGCAGCTGACCAACCTATTGGAGTTTTAACTATATTTCAATAAAACTGCGTAAGATTTCTGATGAAAAACACGATACTTTTATTTAGCAAAAAAAGAACACTTTCAGGAACACAGTCTTTTTACCCAAAAAAAAAAAAGAACAATAGCGCCACCTCACGGCGAAAGATGAAAACATAATTATGTTTACGGAGACACCTATAGTTCCTATGTTAGGTGCATTTACGGAGACATCTTTAAATTTAAATATTCAACACTCCCACTTAAATTTATAAGGTGTCGCTTCTCATCAATTTAACCATTTTAACAACAGAATTTAATCACACACTAAATCACATTCTATTGTGTTTCAAAAACTTATTCTACTACGTGTTTTTCTTTTCAGTCTTATTTCTATTCGAGTTAAATCTTTTGAGCTGGCGTTATGAGTAGCTCCGTGGCAGAGTATGACCTGAGATCTGAACGCTCACGTAGCTGCTTGAGGATCACGCAAGCAAAACCTTGAGGTGATCCTCAAGCTGCAGGTCATGTAAAGGGCTTCGGTGCGACCAACCCCCTGTTGTTACCAGAAGCCAGTTATTGTTCTATGCACTTTGATCAACTGACAGAAAATGTGGTTGCTCTGAATAAGTGAATATGGGCGGGCCACGACAGAGACTTCAGCAGTTGGGGAAAATATGTGATAGAATTAAGACTCCAAACTGGCTGCAGAAATGCCGATAGGTAAACGATGAGGTAGGTTGACTGGACTGAGATGACCGACTGGTGATAAGATCGAAAGTGCTGGATGCAAAGAGTGCTGAATCAGGGAGGTTGGTTTGCAATACCTTTACACAGCATTGGGTGGCTGTGAGCTGAAGAAAAAGAAGATCGACCTACTATAAAATAATCAAGCTAGGTATTACATATATTTTCAATGATATAACACGATACTCCTTGACACTCATAATCAGCCCACCAGTGCTGGGTGTAACCTTTCTCGTAGTCCGTCTCCCCCCATCTCTCACGGAGCCTTGTTATTCGCTTTCACGGACTTTTTTTTTTACAAACCCCACAGCACTACTTAATTCACTGCTACAAATATGATTTATCTTTGGCCAATTACGGGCTTATTTTATATTGATATTACTTGGAGACAGGCATTATTATTAATTACAAACTTTAGAGTCTATAGAGACCGCAAAAGGTAACAATATAAGAAAAAAAGACTTAACATCATCGTCCGACATTCGGGCCGTTAGTCTGTCTACCGGCCGTTGTCCTCGGCCGCCATTCTGTGATTGCCTTGGGCCATTCCTTCAATCAGTTTAGCACGTTTATCAAACAATAACAGACAAAAAAATGTGAGAGGTGATTATGCCTATCTCTCTCTCTCTCTATTTGAGAGAAAGCCTGTGATCTACAGAAAGAAGCGTATGGGATGTGTTATCTATGTAATCAAATCACAACTGACTTCTAGGAAGAAGCGTGAATTTAAACCTAAAGTAGACTTACCGAGCCTCCGCATAAAAAGACCGTGCTGTGCCAACAGTCATAAAATG
This sequence comes from Yponomeuta sedellus, assembly GCA_934045075.1. NCBI lineage: Eukaryota > Metazoa > Arthropoda > Insecta > Lepidoptera > Yponomeutidae > Yponomeuta > Yponomeuta sedellus. Next base: position 671,915 of record OW203727.1, on the reverse strand, counting down.
AAGATTTATGTTGTAAAATCTCAAAGCGCGGCTGTTGGAAGCAAAGATAAAGATAAGTCCACGAACTACAAAAGAAGGCTCTTTACATCACGCAGAAGAAACATGAAGCATCGTTTGTTAGTGCCAGTTAGTGTTACACAGACAGAATAGAGTTTACAATTCGCACTTTAAAATTTGCATTACTGGATAGGTATGTGAAGAAGAAGAAGAAGAAGAAGAAATACATTTATTTATCGCCACACAGACATATACAAATCGTAGAATAGAACAAAATATTAAAAAAAGTAATAAAAACAAACAAATACGACAAAACACAGCTAGCGGATACCGGTCATGTCCATGCGGCGGTAAAACGGCCTCAGGCTCAGTACTTGCTGCAGGTTTTTTGCCCACAGCACTGATTTTCAGCAAGGGCCTGGTGACAGTGACTCACGGAAAGTCGCATCGAGACCCACGACGTACGATACAATACAATACGATACGATAGATACGATACGATACGATACGATACGATACGAACGATACGATACGATACTATACGATACGATACGATACAATACAATATAATACTACACAGCACAGCACAATACGGCATAGTAATATTATACAACACAATATAATGAAGCGATCTCGAGTTATATAATGGAAGGATAGACATAGAAGGAGTAGCATCTTATGCTGGAAAAGAAAGAAAGGTTTAGGTTTCGTGGATACATAACAAATAGCCTTTAAGTTTTACCTTAAAGGCATATTTGCTTGTAAGGTCTCTAAGAGGAGGAGGAATGTCGTTCCAGCATTTAGACGCCGCGAATCTGAAGCTTCCTCGGAAGGCTGCAGTTCGATGCGCCGGTATTATTGTTCTCGACTTGCAACGGTACTTGTTACGAGACCACTCAATCTTGTTGTATGTGGTAGGATAACGGGGATCTCCTGAAAGCCTTTTTTATTTACGGTTCACAAAACTGAATGTTACACGTTAAACTTACAAAAGAGTTCAAATTATAGGAAAGTTACAGTGACGTAAATTTTACTAGATGTGAACTCAATATGCTATTGGAGCGCAGAAGTACTAGTTTAATTGAATATACTAATAATACTAATTTTAATGGGCTAAGTCCGCCTCCCACCCCATGTTGTGATGCAAACGTAGTCTACAACATAGAAACTTCAAACAAGATGCAACGATAAATTGCCACTTAAGTGTCCCCATAGAAGTGGGTGAGCGTCAGCAAATATAATGGTATTAAAGTAAACTAACCTAAGATACATTTATAAGATTTGTTTTGGCCTAGGGTCTAAAAAATATTGTGGCAAGAGAACATTTTACAGAGTATACATTTTAAAAATATCAAATTAAGGTTGTTAAAAATATCAAACTTTATATTCAGATTGTCAGATAAACGTAAGGCGGCGAGTCTTGAGGCGAGCCCGTCTTAAAGTTGCTCTTTTATTATTTTAAAAACCTATTTAGAGGCTAAAAATTTGTTCCTTAGCACGGGTTAGCATTAAAAATAAAAATAGTGTAATCTTTTATTCTTATCCACGTTGTGTTCAAACCTCAGCGATTGAAATTGCCAATCCCCGATGGGCACGCTTGGTAATTAAGCCCTTTCTCTTCCTGAGAGATGTCTGTCTCATGCTGCAGTGGGCTACATAAAAAAAGTTGTGTCCACGTTACATACCCACAAAAGAAAAAATGAATAATGTTGCGTGTCATTTTTGTGAAACCGCCCGCCTGTGGTCCGCTGAGAGACTTAACGCTAAAGCCCAAGATTTGTCCGCGAAAAACTTTGAAAAGATCTCGAGAATACTCCCCGCGTTTTGTTTTATTTACTTCTCCCGTGAAGCTGACTAAGAGATAACCTACAACAAGATGACACAAGGAAGTTGTAGGCGGAAATATAATGAATGGTATAGTACAGAAGAATCTGTCGACAAGAGTGATGTTTTTTTTTGGAATTTTTGATCTCTATTTAGAGGCTAAAAATTCCAAAAAAAAAATATTTAAAAATAACATATTTAGGTTTTTAAAAAAGAGTGATGTTTTACTTAGAACCGAACATAAAAAAGGAGGGAGACAATCAGTATATTTTTTATATATGTTCGTCATCATCGTCATCGTCAGGCTATACTAGTCCACTGCTGGACATAGCCCTCCCCTAAAGAGCGCCAAGTTGTGCTATCATAGGGGGTAATGCCCATAATATATGTTCAGTAATTCTTAATTCTTTGTCACTTAGTATGCAATGTTGGGTATATGTATGCGTCTTAAGAAAAAATAGTTATTTATAAGAAGATAAGATAGGAATATTCTTATAACATATTTTAAAGACATATTATTTAACATATGTCTTATAATATCTTTTAGGAATATTCTTTATTGTACCATGAGTGCTTAGTGCGAGTTTTTTAACTACTCGATCGCGTTAACGTAAACTCATATTTCTATGGCATCGAGGAAGCGCCACCTAGCGAGAAGTATGGAAATTAAAATTGCTGAGTGCGAGTTGTAATGGTTTACGTTGAGAAGTGAACACGTTTACCTACCAAACACGAATAAACGCGAGTGCGAGTTGTACTGTGACAGCGTTTTGCCAGTTCGAACGGTTAACTTACTCATACTCACTACTCAATGCTCGATTAACGCGGTAGTAAAGTTATTCGATTGGATCTGTCAAACTCGCACTAAGCACTCATCAGAGCATGTGATGCAAAACATGTAAAAAATCTATATATCGTAATAATTATTTATCGTTGTGAACGTTGTTTGATCACTTTTTTAATTTTTTATTAGGAAGGTGGTATTATATATTATATAATCAAGATTGGTTGATGAGATCTATCAGAAACTTAATCATCAACCCCACCGAGGGACATGAGTCTCTTCCCTGAGGAAGGTATAAGCAATACTCCACCACGGAGACCAAGTGCGGATTGGTTTAAGAAACGTATCGACCTCTTTTTTTATCAGTGTTTTACTTGGAGTCGCTTATTTTTTCTTAAAAAAGCACGCTGTGAAAAATCTATAATATAAAAGTGAATCGCTGAATGTGTTGGTAAACGCAAATCTCGAGAGCAGCTGAACCGATTTCGCTAACTCCTTGTTTAGAATATTCCTTGAAGTACGTGGATGGTTCTTGCAGAGGGAAAAATAAAAAGAAATAAAGGATCGACTGTTAGGCGGTACGAAGTTCGCTGGGTCAGCTAGTTCAATATATAAATTATGTATTAAACGTGACTGTGTTAGTATGAAAATACCAAGTATCAAACAATTTTTTACAAGATTTACAAGTTTTTAATCTAGATTACATACCTAATTAACAAAATAATATTTAAAAACCTATTTAGAGGCTAAAAATTTCACCCATGCCGGGATTCGAACCCGCAACCTCTGGCTATCCGTACCAGCGCTCTACCAATTGAGCGCTGGTACGGATAGCCAGAGGTTGCGGGTTCGAATCCCGGCATGGGTGAAATTTTTAGCCTCTAAATAGGTTTTTAAATTTGTTCCTTAGCACGGGTTAGTGCATTAAAAATAAAAATAGTGTAACAAAATAATAAAAAAATATATGATTAATTAAAGATTAAAAATAAAGAGAAGAAAAGAAGCAGGATCCTTAGAAGGTGTTCTTCTGTGTCGTCCTTTCCATTACCTACTCTACGGAGCAATAACGCTTAGTGAGGCAGAACAGTTTATTTCATTAGTGCGTGGGCTCATCTCTCATCGGTCGATAGCGGCGGACTGCCGATATGGTACTTCCGGACTCACAACTTATAAAATAGACTGTTCACATACACTGTAAAAACAAACGAGAGTTATAACAGGTTTTTTCTACGTATAAAGCTATGGATGTTTCGAGTTTGGGACCAGGGGGGCGAGTCTCTAAAGTACATAGTAGTTCAATAGAGTCATATTAGTCCGGTAATGGTTGTTTCATTCACACTATCGGTTGTGTCGTAACCAATCGCGTTGTAAAGGTATAACCCGTGTAATGTAGAAATAAATGATTTCCACACAACACAATCAATGGGGGTATGACGTTCGTTCCGGGGCATACCCGATGCAAAGGATCTCCCTGGCGGTGCAACGGGGTAATGCTGCTAGCGTCATGGGAACTTTTGTGTCGGGTGTGTCCCGGGGCGATATTTTTGATTAATTTAGTTATGTTTAATACTGTTCATTGTGCCACTTTTTATGACGAAGCTTTCTGCCAAATTTTGTGAATGTGTGAGGTCTTTTTCTAAACAGTTAAATAAAATAAATAAAGTTCTTTAGTGTCCACACAATCGATTGTCCTGGCCCCAAATTCTAATACTCGCATAGTTTTTCAATGGTTTTGCAAAAAATAAGCACGAGAATGGTTTATATTTGCCTCAATGTGGTAGTCCACAAAGCAATAGCAGTGCAATGCCATTCCAGGGGTAATAACCCGCGAAAATGAAATATGCGTCTCTCGCGAAGAAGACCAAATCCCGCGAGGCGCCGAGTTAAGTTGCATGGGTTATACCATTGCAACGCGATTGGTTACCAGACTACCAATAGTGTGAATGAAACGAGCATTACCGGACTAATATGACTCTATTGATCAACTATGTATTTTAGAGACTCGCCCCCCTGGTCTCTGTCTACCCCTCCAGGAGACAGGCGTGAGTCTACGTTACATTACGTTTGCATCAACCATAGCGTACTCTTAACTTTATTTCGTGCACCGGCGGTTTCCAATTATGTTGTGTACATTACATAATGAAATTAAAAAGGAATAAAGAGGCAAGAGCGCCGCCAACGCCACCAGGATCGTACCGTGAGATAACTTCATAAGTACAGAAGGTTGTTGTGCATTTGTTTTAGGTAAGTAGGTCATTTTGATTGATGATTGCCTTCAGAAGGTGATTGAGGGCCAGGGTTGAATTTGGACACCAAGATTTATATTGAGCAAAAATAAGAATTATTATATTTATGTATTACTTTACTTTGTCTACACTTTAGGTACCTGTTTGACACGTACCTAAAGTGTAGCATAACAGACCACTTACACAAAAATACAAATGAACTTGGAAATTGCTATGCCTTAAGTGGGTGTATCAAGTATGAGATCAACCCTAAATGTAACATCGAAACATGGTCGCAAAAGAGTTATAAATTATGTTTATATTTCAGTTCACAAAGTAAGTAGATAGCAAAGGTAGATGCGCTCGTAGCCTAGTCGAACCGAGTGATTGGAATCAATCACTTGAGTCAAGCAACAACAGGCGCGATCAGGTGCAGGATAGGTGACCGTCCCGTGACTACCGCTAGTGGCATTTTTTCCGAGCGCTTCCCTGCTCCGCAAGGCACATTAAGCTGTTGGTGCCGGCTGTCATGTAATGGCAGTCGTTAAGCCATGTCAGAGGCTTTATGGGCGGCTTGATAACTTCTGACAGTAAGGCCCGCCACTGTCCTACAATTCTCCACCAACCAGGACTTCGCCCCCGTGGTGGAGTATGGCCTAACCTTCCTGCGAAAAGAGACCCGTGCCCCAGCAGTGGGGATATACAAGGGTTGGTACCGTATCGTTGTCGGTAGATGCGATAGATAAACTAGATTAGTGCTCTGTATATTAGGTTTCCAGGCCTCTCGTATAATTATAATTACCTTATAAGCTTAGAGGATTTCGTTATTTTTGTGGGCACTAAGCTTCTCGATAGCGGTGGTAGCGGAGCTGTAAATCGCCTGCCTCACATTCGGGAGGTCATGCGTTCGAATCCCAGTATTTAATAACTCTGTTTCCCAAGTAACGTACTTTGAAGTTGTATTAGCAATCCACACGCTAACTATTATAATGTAACTTACCAGTGACTTCAGAAATGAACCGTCTAAGATACCATGCTTCTTGTGTAGCTGCCGTTAAAGCCATATATTCAGCTTCAGCCGACGATAAAGCCACAGTACGCTGCTTTTTGCTCTCCCACGATACCAGCCCATTGGACAGCTTCATAAAAAAGCCAGTATATGAGCGACGAGTAAGGGTGCAGTTCGCCCAATCTGCATCTGCATACCCGTGCAGCCCAGTACTATTCTTACTGTAAGTAATTGAATAGTGCATTGTACCTTTCAAGTACTGGAGAACTCTTTTGGCTGCCAACCAGTGACTCTTATTGAAATTTGAGCAAAACTGCCCTAAATAGCTCGTGGCAAACGCAATATCTGGACGCGTATTCACTGCCAGAAATATTAAAGAGCCAATGAGTTCTCGATAGGGATATGAACACACTTCTCCCTCTTTGTTTACATTGTGTTCAAGCTTTGTGTTTTGCAATGGTGTACTCACGTGTTTACAGTTTTCCATTCCAAACTTTACAAGCAGCTTTTCAATGTAACTCCTTTGATTAAGTACGAGTATATAATTTTCATGGGAGATATTCATTACCAAATATTAACTCAATTTTCCTAAATCTTTCAAGCTAAACGATTTTTCTAAGTTCATTTTGACTTTGTCAAATGTCACGTCATTTTCATACAACAAAATTATGTCATCGACAAATACGGCCAAAATCACCAACTCGTCTCCAAACTTTTTAGTATAAACACATGGCTCAGAATTTATAGTTATAATAATAGAAGGAAAAACATGTGTATAATACGGTGTTTATTTTGGAAGTAGTTTTTGAATAACAAGTGTCATATAGACATAGAACAATAAAAATTAAATATACGTGCCAGTTTACCAGACACTCTAACACTAACTGTGAAGGAAAACACCGTGAGGAATCATACTTTCTCTCTGAGAGAGGGCCTATATAACAAAATAGGGTATATAACAAAAAAGTTCTCGGCGGGTTATACAATTTATATACATACATACATACATACATACATACATACATACATACATACATACATACATACATACATACATACATACATACATACATACATACATACATACATACATACATACATACATACATACATACATACATACATACATACACACATACATACATACATACATACATACATACATACATACATACATACATACATACATACATACATACATACATACATACATACATACATTACCTAATCCCAGATGGGTAGGCTGCCACTTGCCACGATCCTGACAGATCACCTTCGCTTCATCAACGTTCATAAGTCGTTGCATGCACGCACGCCGGTTTCGGGTACTTTTCATCTTTCCTTTTGCTAATACATCTCCTATTTGATCGATTTATGTCCGCCTGGGACGTCCCTCGCCAGCCCTTCCACTCACATTCGCAATATATATTTGAAAATATTACCTTCTGCCTTTTAATATCTTGCGATAACGGCCACTTCATAATTTCTTTTTTGCTGTTTTTTCCGAGCAAAATGGACATCAATGAATTTGCGAGACAGGGGAGCGACTTTCCAATTACTAAAAAGGCTTAACCTTACCGTTTTAATGGTGAAATGAAAATTGATGCTTCCCCCGAATAGACTGGTTTATTTAGACAATCTTTAAGTAAAAACAAAACATTGCTGGAATAATTTCCTTACCTTATTCTTAGGTTTAAACAATGGAGTATTGGTTTTTTGAAAGTATCATCTTAATTACTATTTCACCGTTATAATAAGCAATACACAACCATTTTAAAACTAAAAATAATATCCCAATCATTTGAATTTTAATGGTGGTTTCATATATACAAATAATTTTCACTGATAATAAAATTCGGTAGTCCTTACATACAATTTATGTTAAAAATTTACCAACTAGCCACTTATATATATTTTAATATGTAGCCTATAAACCTCCTACTGCAGGGCACAGGATTTTCTCCGTGGTAAAGTGTAGGGTTAATTACCACGCTTGCCCATCTTGTATTGGCAATTTCAAGCGCTGAGGCTATTTTATATATAGGATACGAAGAAGGATTGACCATATTTATGATAAAACTAGATTAGAATGTAAAAAAATTATTACAAGTTGGCTTCAAAAACTTAATTATGAAGAAACGGAAAATATATTTTTGATATCAAAGTAGATTAAAAGATTATAAAATAATCGTTTAATCTGTCTTTCTTTTCTACTAGGGATTAACTTCATCTACATCCAAAACACACACCCTCTCTTATTCATCTTAAAACACACACACACACTCACACACACACACTCACCATACACTTACACACACACTGAATTAAAGAGGATCCTATTTTAACATTAGGTTCTTATACTTTATTATTAAGTTATAATTGTTTTGTACAGTGCGATGATCCATTTCTACAACTAGCACCTGATTCACTATATTGATTCATTATATTCACTGCAGTGTACAGCCTAGTCCCAGCCAGCCCCCCTGCTTGTCGGCATAAGCTGCATTGACACCCAGTGGCGCTTTATGGGGCTGTCCATCGGATCAGCCAACACCTTCAGAGACTGCTGTTACTGACCTTTACCCTGCACATCAGGGATGCTATGCGTTTGCGGATTAATGCGTGGAAATCATTCGTTCGCGCGTCGGCAAACATCCCCGATGCGCTACAGCATCGGGGCAGCCCTAGCAGCAACCTGAAGGCGTTGGTATATTGGACCCGTAGGGCGCTGTAGGCCTTCTGCGTATAGTTGGTCCACAGACTGCAAGTGTAAAAGCGTTGGCAAAAGGCCTTAAATAAGGTTACTTTTACCTCCCCCGTACAGCGAGCAAATCTGCGGGCCAACATATTGCACCTAATGAAAAAAACATACAAATTAAGTCATGCCATCAGGCTATGTACCAAATGACCAAGTATGAGATCAACCCTAAATGTAACATCGAAACATGGTCGCAAAAGAGTTATAAATTATGTTTATATTTCAGTTCACAAAGTAAGTAGATAGCAAAGGTAGATGCGCTCGTAGCCTAGTCGAACCGAGTGACTGGAATCAATCACTTGCGTTAAGCAACTACAGGCATGTTCAGGTGTGGGATGGGTGACCGTCCCGTGACTACCGCTAGTGGCATTTTTTCTGAGCGCTTCCGTGCTTCGCAAGGCACGCTAGGCCGTTGGTGCCGGCTGTCATGTAATGGCAGTCGTTAAGCCATGTCAGAGGCTTTATGGGCGGCTTGATAACTTCTGACAGTAAGGCCCGCCACTGTCCTACAATTCTCCACCAACCAGGACTTGGCCCCCGTGGTGGAGTATGGCCTAACCTTCCTGCGAAAAGAGACCCGTGCCCCAGCAGTGGGGATATACAAGGGTTGGTACCGTATCGTTGTCGGTAGATGCGATAGATAAACTAGATTAGTGCTCTGTATATTAGGTTTCCAGGCCTCTCGTATAATTATAATTACCTTATAAGCTTAGAGGATTTCGTTATTTTTGTGGGCACTAAGCTTCTCGATAGCGGTGGTAGCGGAGCTGTAAATCGCCTGCCTCACATTCGGGAGGTCATGCGTTCGAATCCCAGTATTTAATAACTCTGTTTCCCAAGTAACGTACTTTGAAGTTGTATTAGCAATCCACACGCTAACTATTATAATGTAACTTACCAGTGACTTCAGAAATGAACCGTCTAAGATACCATGCTTCTTGTGTAGCTGCCGTTAAAGCCATATATTCAGCTTCAGCCGACGATAAAGCCACAGTACGCTGCTTTTTGCTCTCCCACGATACCAGCCCATTGGACAGCTTCATAAAAAAGCCAGTATATGAGCGACGAGTAAGGGTGCAGTTCGCCCAATCTGCATCTGCATACCCGCGCAGCCCAGTACTATTCTTACTGTAAGTAATTGAAGAGTGCATTGTACCTTTCAAGTACTGGAGAACTCTTTTGGCTGCCAACCAGTGACTTTTATTGAAATTTGAGCAAAACTGCCCTAAATAGCTCGTGGCAAACGCAATATCTGGACGCGTATTCACTGCCAGAAATATTAAAGAGCCAATGAGTTCTCGATAGGGATATGAACACACTTCTCCCTCTTTGTTTACATTGTGTTCAAGCTTTGTGTTTTGCAATGGTGTACTCACGTGTTTACAGTTTTCCATTCCAAACTTTACAAGCAGCTTTTCAATGTAACTCCTTTGATTAAGTACGAGTCTATCATTTTCATGGGAGATATTCATTACCAAATAATAACTCAATTTTCCTAAATATTTCAAGCTAAACGATTTTTCTAAGTTCATTTTGACTTTGTCAAATGTCACGTCATTTTCATACAACAAAATTATGTCATCGACAAATACGGCCAAAATCACCAACTCGTCTCCAAACTTTTTAGTATAAACACATGGCTCAGAATTTATAGTTATAATAATAGAAGGAAAAACATGTGTATAATACGGTGTTTATTTTGGAAGTAGTTTTTGAATAACAAGTGTCATATAGACATAGAACAATAAAAATTAAATATACGTGCCAGTTTACCAGAAACTCTAACACTAACTGTGAAGGAAAACACCGTGAGGAATCATACTTTCTCTCTGAGAGAGGGCCTATATAACAAAATAGGGTATATAACAAAAAAGTTCTCGGCGGGTTATACAATTTATATACATACATACATACATACATACATACATACATACATACATACATACATACATACATACATACATACATACATACATACATACATACATACATACATACATACATACATACATACATACATACATACATACATACATACATACATACATACATACATACATACATACATACATACATACACACATACATACATACATACATACATACATACATACATACATACATACATACATACATACATACATACATACATACATACATTACCTAATCCCAGATGGGTAGGCTGCCACTTGCCACGATCCTGACAGATCACCTTCGCTTCATCAACGTTCATAAGTCGTTGCATGCACGCACGCCGGTTTCGGGTACTTTTCATCTTTCCTTTTGCTAATACATCTCCTATTTGATCGATTTATGTCCGCCTGGGACGTCCCTCGCCAGCCCTTCCACTCACATTCGCAATATATATTTGAAAATATTACCTTCTGCCTTTTAATATCTTGCGATAACGGCCACTTCATAATTTCTTTTTTGCTGTTTTTTCCGAGCAAAATGGACATCAATTAATTTGCGAGACAGGGGAGCGACTTTCCAATTACTAAAAAGGCTTAACCTTACCGTTTTAATGGTGAAATGAAAATTGATGCTTCCCCCGAATAGACTGGTTTATTTAGACAATCTTTAAGTAAAAACAAAACATTGCTGGAATAATTTCGTTACCTTATTCTTAGGTGTAAGCAATGGAGTATTGCAGATGTCGCTGCCTGTACGTAATACAGAGAATATTGTAAAGAGGTTCGAAATTTCACTGATGCCGTGAGTCGCCCATTGGCTCAATTGGTAGAGCGCTGGTACGGATAGCCAGAGGTTGCGGGTTCGAATCCCGGCATGGGTGAAATTTTTAGCCTCTAAATAGGTTTTTAAATTTGTTCCTTAGCACGGGTTAGTGCATTAAAAATAAAAATAGTGTAATCAAATGGAGTATTGGTTTTTTTAAAGTATCATCTTAATTACTATTTCATCGTTATAATAAGCAATACACAACCATTTTACAACTAAAATATAGTCCCAATCATTTGAATGATAATGGCGGTTTCCTATAATACAAATTTTCACTGATAATAAAAATTCGGTAGTCCTTCCATACAATTTATGTTAAAAATTTACTAACTAGCCACTTAAATATATTTTTATATGTAGCCTATAAACTTCCTACTGCAGGGCACAGGATTTTCTCCGAGGTAAAGTGTAGGGTTAATTACCACGCTTGCCCATCTTGTATTGGCAATTTCAAGCGCTGAGGCAATTTTATTTATAGGACACGAATTTCAGAGGACAATTCACCTATCTAGTGACAGCCTCCTAAGCCCTTGAGATAACAGTTACTTCAAGCTTTCTAAAAATACGTAGATTTTGAAGAACTTTTTCTTCTTGTTGTCCAAAAAATGATGATAAAAATATTGGACCTGGAACAGTAAGTTTTCCGGACTTCCTACTAAATCATTGGGTGTGAATTAAGAAAGTTATTCGTGATGTCCTATTTTTAGTACGCCAGGGCTTAGGAGGTTAAATAGATTTTCGTTTGTTTAGGTTGTTTCCGTTACTAAAGATCGATGCTGAAATTCAGTGCTAAGAGCAAAAACCACAGCTTATACTTAGCTCGAATTTCATCACTGCATGGATATACACTTACATTTGTTTTTTTGTCGAGTTAGCACCTATAACACAAGTCATTCAGTTGTACTTAGTATAGGGCTAACGAGATCTGTGTAATATGTCCATGAATATTTAACATAACATCTTTACACTATTCTCTGTATTACGTACAGGCAGCGACATCTGGCTTAAGCAAATTGCACCACTTACAGCCCCAATTCAATTGGTAGAGCGCTGGCACGGATAGCCAGAGGTTGCGGGTTCGAATCCCGGCATGGGTGGAATTTTTAGCCTCTAAATAGGTTTTTAAACACATTTAGGTACTTATCATCACTACGTTTAAACAGCGTGTAGTGAAAATTAGGAAAATTATAAAATAGGAAGAATAACAAATAAATTAATAAATACATGCAAGAGGTCCCGGGTTCGAATCCCGGCTGGAAACAAAAAAAAAAAAGTCCAGGTCTTGGATGTTTACTTGTTTGTGATGTCGTTGTTTCTGGTTCCCACGACACAGGGTATCCTAGTGTGGGGCCAGAAGCAATGTATGTGCCTGTATGTAAATATTATGTAAATGTTAATCAACCCATTAACTGAGCCCACTGTTGGGCAAAGGCTTCTTTTCTTTCACACCAACCCATCCGGTCCTTTGCTAATCTCGCCCAGTGTGTACCAGCTACTATCACAACGTCGTCGGCCCACCGGGCTGATAGTCAGCGCTGCCCACCATTCGTCGTCTTCCCACGGTTGACTTTCTAAAGACTAAAATGCAAAATGTGATATGCTGTCGACTGTAGGTACTTTACGAGTATGTAGATATAGTCGCTCGCAAAGGCCACGTTGCAGCTCAACCTTTAGAAGCTCACAAAACGGCTTTCTTTCACGATAACAATGTGTTGGCCGTCGTGAGGTAAAGCATACGCGAGCGGCAATCAATTTTTAACATTCTCCAGCGTATTTCTGCAGCGGCAAAGCGGAACCATTTCCACGAGCGTGGCGCATAGAGTCGCCGGAGTCATTACATAGTGACACTCAGAAAGTCGACGACACAGTGTATGCCGGATAAAATTCATTTCAAATGTGGCCACATTTGAAATGCTGAATTTTATCCGGCGTCGTTTAAAATATACTGGTACATTTGTTTTTTCCTCGTATCTCTGAGCTGGTATGAGTATCTTAATCTCTTAAAATATCCAGCTACCTGTTTTTATAATATCATTCAACAACTTTCTATCGTAAGGTCGTCTAGAAGAAATAAAGAAAGAAGAAAACAGAATCAATATGGCCGCCAATTGTCCTATGTACCTTTGTATTTTTATTTTGTATTTGTAATTTTTTCCAGTGTACAATAAAAAATATGCTTATTTTATCTTATCTAAGAATTGAAGAACGAACCAGGTAGTAAATAAACAAGCCAATAGATGAATAATTATTTCCATATTTTTAACCTCATCTACTCAGAAAAAATATAACAATCTGCTCCATCTACGAAAAATAAACGAAAATGTAAATGGAATAAAGAAAGAAAAGGAGCAATTGAACAGTTTAATAATCTACCAAACGTTAACAATTTTTTTTGAATTCAGCAGAAAACTGGCCACGCAGTCACACCGATGTTAGTTGTAAAAGTTATTTCAATAGCTAGTTCTTGAAGCAGAATTTTTTTAGTTTCTTTGTATAGCGACCCATTCCAAAAACAACAACGGATGGTTCATAAATAAATCAATCAAATCAATCACAATAACGCCAAATATTGGACGAGCTATTTCTAAAATTACTTAGCTTTTTCGAACAATAGGTAGAACTTTTTGACAGCTAGAGTTTTCGTAAATTTAATTGAGCAATCAGAAATATTAGACGAGCGTCTCTTATTGTTATATTCTCTTGTATATTTGTTCGGATATAAGGATTATTTAGGTGACAATAATGTCTGGAATTAAACCCAGTACAATGCATTAGTTTTATAATAATTATGTAAACTCTGTTAGAGACTTCATTGAAAAGATAGATTGTAGTTTTTTTGTCCAATTTTTGTCTAAAATGATCTAGATTTTCAAATGGTTTGACTTTTAACTTTCTTTAAGCCGCAATTTCTAAGGTACTTTGAACAAAACCTTTTCAATTTCGATACTTAATAGATCTTGAAAACAATATATATAAATAAAATTCAAAGTTCTGACTGACTGACTCACTCATCAACGCTCAGCGCAAGCCGTTGGACCTTGGAAGCTGAAATAATGCACAGAGGATTTATATATAATATAAGCAACGAATAAGACCGGACTTTTTGAAAGTCAACCCCTAAAGGGGCGAAAAGGGTTGCCAAAATTTGTGAGGGAGGTATAAAGAATGTTTTCTTGAAACTTAAAACACAATTGATTGAACACATGTTTCACCGTTTTTTTTTTGAACCCTTAAGGGAGTGAACGGGGTTGCAAAGAAGTCCACGCGTACGGAGTCGCGGGAAAAAGCTAGTATTTCAATAAAGCAATCCATGTGACTTCTGTGTGTAACTATTTAGTTTGAAAGCGGTGAAAAGCTTGCTGCATAATGCATTGTGCACCCCGCTGGTGAACCTTTGGACCGGATTATACGAGAGGTTTATTTCGGAAAATTTTCCGCCATTTTAAGATTTCCAAGTGGCCTTTGCCCGCTGTAACGGGCCTGGAGTGGCTAGATGGGAACGCTTTGAGATGTTGATGTTTTTGGGGCGGTGGTATTTGCTACGTTGGTCCCTGAAAGCTCTCGTTGCCTAGTAAAACCGAGTGATTGAAATCAATCACTCAGTAATTTTGTTACATGTTGCTTACAGTGAATAAATAAATATATAAATAATAATAACTCGAGTTAAGCAACAACAGGTGTGGTCAGGTGCAGGATGCCTGACCGTCCTGTGACAACAGATAGTGGCACTTTTCTGAGAGTTTCAGAGCTTCGCAAGACACGTTAAGCCGTTAAGATTTCTCATGGTCACTTTTACATTGAAACGTATTATAAAACTCGTTATGATTTTTTTTCCATTAGTGGCGCTACTTAGCAACCCGAAGCGCCTTAATACCCTAGTAGGCTCGTGCAACAAATTTCAGTATTTTTTATTGCAATTAATAAAACTAGAATTAAAAAATGCTAAATATTATCGACAAAAGCCATAATCGTAACCGTTCATGCCTTCCGTGTCCCAGGTTATTAAATATACAACACTCAATTCTAAGAATTACTGAAGTGAAACAAAGGAGAATATATTTCTATTTATATTGTTACAATGGGAAAGGTACTAATTTCCTACCTTTTCTGTGAGGGTTTCGGGTAATTTCACAGCAGGGGATTATTCTCAATAAATAGCAGTTTACAAAACCAGTAAAACACCAAATTCTTCGTCTGATCGAAGTATTTGCGTTTTTCTACTGTTGTAAGAATATACCAATGTTTATTACGAGTATTCCATGTCGTTGATTGCACTCATGAGATCTTGTTGGGTGGACCAGGTAGTTCAATTCAATTTATTTCAACTTAAAGAATTCACATTCTGTTTGCTGAATGTCAAAGTACAATGTAACATGAAAGTGAAAGCCGTTTCATTCGGGCCGTAGTGTAGTGGAGAAAACGGTAGCGAGAAAAAAAAACAACTACCTACTATACTTAGTATAAGATTTAAGAAAGATAGTGTGGACTTTCTTTCCCTGTTTTTTTATTTACTTCTTCTGGACTCAGATGACATTGTACGGTTACGTGCACTTACATGTATGCACTTCAGTACCTTGTCAAAGACAAAATGGTCAATTTCTCATACAACAGGCTCCAAGAGGTTAACGTGACAAGGTTCTAAAGTGTTTACATGTTAGTGCACGCGATTGTACAGTGCCATGCAACAATCAGAATGTTAATTGTTTACGTTGATTTTTTTTTAAATTTATGGTATAATTTTTTTCTTAACTTCCAGTTCTAATTAGTATTATGAAACACACGTTAAGTTATGATTCACAAAAACGATCAACGAGGTCTCAAAACAACCATTTATCTATACCGGTTAAATCTCCACCGCAGATTATTTTAATTGGCATTTTCCAGTGTTTAAGGGAATCTCGGAAAAATACACTAACTGATGATGCGCTTGTGGCCTAGTCGAACCGAGTGATTGGAATCAATCACTTTAGTTAAGCAACAACAGGCGTGGTTGTTGATGCAGGATGGGTGACCATGGGGTGACCATACCGTGACTACCGTTCATGGGATATATTCCTAGCGGTTCCGTGCTTCACAAGGCACTAAACAAGGCCGTTGGTGCCGGCAGTCACGTAATGGTAGTCGTTAAGCAATGTCAAAAGCCTTATGGGAGGGTTGACAGTAACGCCCGCAACTGTCATACAATCCTCCACCAACCGGACTTGGCCCCCGTGGTGGAGTATGGAATAACCTTCCTGCTATGCAGTAGAGACCTGTGCTCCAGCTGCGGAGACACAAGGAAGGATATCGAAATTAACTGACAGTGGATTGTGAGTCAGCCTCTTAACAGAGTCCAGGGCCAGTTGTACAAAAATAAAAGGTAAACTAGAACAATAGCCTCCACAACTAAATTGTCGCGCGAACTTTTTTCATGTTTGAAAACTTTTAAATAAGATCGGTAAACGGTAGGAAAGCGTCGTAAAAGACTTCTCTGAAACAGTAAGTGCTGCCTGCTTGATTCATGCGCTTCCGGTTGCTCTTGTACAATCAGTTGCTCATTCTTTGAATTGTAATATTAACATAATTGGAAATGGGGTAGGAAGAATGTTCTCGTATGACGAAATCATCTTAATAAAGAAATTATGTCTTCGTTCAATTAATTGAACGAAGACATAATTTCAAAACCACCAGATGTTCACTTGTTTTCATGTTGTTCATATTATAAAAAAAATGACTTCAACCGAACTACTGAAACTAAAAAATGTCAGTAGTTCGGTCAACAGGACTAACAACCGAACTACTGACACTAGAGGGACTATTGGCGTTTTTGTCGAATGCACGCTTTTTTCGTCGAATTCTTTTATATTCAGAACGGCAAATTTGTGGAACACGCTGCCATCGTTCGTCTTTCCGGAGACATATAACCTGGGTGTCTTTAAAAGTAGAGTTAACCGGCATTTAACAGGTAAGCACGTAACGTCGTAGGCCCCATCTTCGTTTACCACCAGGCGTGACTGGGGTCAAGTGTAACCTATCCTACTTATAAAAAGAATTGATCAATCAAAAGTCTGAACAAGTCGCATCATGTGTTTGTTAACAATAAGTTCCCAATGAAGAACCGATGGCTGACAAGGAGTACTAAGTACAACAGTTAATTTTTTTTTGTTATACAAAACTAAATGTAAATAAACCTATTTAGGGGCTAATAATTCCGCCCATGCCGTGTTCGGACCCGCGATTTCTGGCTAACCGTACCTGCGCTCTCCCAATTGAGCTAATAGGCTAAATTTCTAACCTCTACAATATTCTCTGTATTATTTTAGCCTCTAAATAGGTTTTTAAAATTGTCCTCAGCACGGGTTAGTGCACCAAAAAGAATATACCCGAAAAAAAAGACATTACTGAGTTTTTTTCAGTAATGTCTTAAAATTTTGAGATTTAATACACAAAATTAAACATCTTGTGCTGTTATGCACAAGATGTTTAATTTTGTGTATTAAATTTCAATAACTTTTTATTGAAATTTTAAAAGTGTGATACTAAGCAAAACTTAGTATCACACTTATAAAATTTCAATAAAAAGTTATTGAAATTTTAAAAGTGTGATACTAAGTTTTGCTGGCCAGTTTATCTATTAATTTTCGAAAAAGTTGCTCGGCAACTCTACCGGGCAGTAATGAATCGGAGACTAGAGTTGGAAACTTGTCCGGGTCCAAAACGGCAAACGAAGTTAAATAAAAACTGTATACTAACTCTGCAGTGCCGACGCTTCATACACATTGTAACACATGGGCAGAACAATGGACTCTAAATGATGACGTTATATCCTTTGAGTATACAAAAAAATGGAGAATGTACTAGCCAGGTTTCGGGTTCGAGTCCCGATTCGTTCGAGCCTGGGTGGAAATTTTAGCCACTAAATAGATTTTTAAAAATTATCCAAGGAACAGGTTAGTGCATAAAAAGAATATAATAATATATGCAATCAACTCTTTTTTTCCAGAATATTTTGCTCCAGAAAAATTAATACATTCTTTGTCGAGAAAGTGATATTACAATTACTTGTATATCACTACCGATTGACTGTTACTAAAAGTTACTACCCTCGAGTACGAGTACCCTCGAGTATATATATATATATATATATATATATATATATATATATATATATATATATATATATATATATATATATAAAGAAAATATTTTCGTTATCACTCAAAAAAATACCCAAAAGTATTATAGTATTTTTCTTTTCGTGTTTGGAATTCCGGTTATAACGCGAAGCATGCATGGTTTAAAGCAATGTCCAAAAAGCCCAAGAATACAATATTAAGTTCCCTGTTTTCTTTTCCCAATTTATGTTATCTGTGGTTAACAGTGCTGGTGGTACAGTGATATTATACTTTAAATAATTAAGTATTCATGTTAAATTATTATTTTATTACTGTTTGTTTTCCTCAATAAATAAAAATAATAAATGTGAATTAGAAAAAACAAAAATTTTAATCAGGAATGTGGTTGCAAACGGTCGCAAACGTGGGATCCGGTCATCAAGAAGTGTTCGAGTCGAAAAAAGTCGCATGCCTTATCGTCCGACATTGTCAGTGTAGTGTGTCGCAACCCTAATAGTGCTTTGTGATGGCTGATTGAGGGTAGTCTATCTGGGTAGGGTACCTTATCAGAAGAAGACGCGAACGGGTACCAGCCATCAGTCTTCTCGTGACCACGATGACTGTAACGTCGTCGAAACGTCGACGTATAATAGCAATAAATTGCTACGCGATTAAGCCCCGAAAATAGTCAAATGTACACCGTTAAGCGCCTGTAAGTGTAGCCATTTGCCGCGCGCCGCCCTGCTAGGGCGGCGCGCGGCAAATGGAAATGTATTTGTCGAGAACTCTCTGTGCGCGCGCTGCTCTGTGGAGATCCTCGGGATCGCAATCGCAATATTCCATTGGAGCGCACAGTTCGATCACATTCAGAAAGAATATCTAGCACTTTTTGTAAATAAACTATACTTCTTCTTCTTCAGGCTATATTATGTAGTCCACTGCTGGACTACATAATACAAGTGAACTATACAGTTTATGAAATGTAATTTGAGCCGCTGAATATAAATCTACAGAAAACATAAAGAGATATGCAATAAAGAGTTCGAATCCCCTTAAAAGTGTTATTGAGCTCACACAGGCTATGTATTCGTGAGCACAATAATATACCCTAAAGAGAGCGAAAGAGAGGAAAAATAGCAACATTATGTCAATCACCTATGTTCTTTGGCAAATAGTATTTTTCCCATCAATTAATTCTTAGAAATAGTACATTACTGCAGAGGCCGAGAAGTAAGGGATTGCTGGACGAGTTTGGGATAAACTGCCGAGTCGTAGACGAGGCCGTCTAGAACTAGTCCGAGTTTTTTAATCTTGCAAGTATGCTTACAGAACTGAGTAGGTGGTTGGCTGTATGTAATTTTTTCTTGGTCAGTTTAATTTTAGTAAGTAAATTTAAAAAGTTAGAGCAGCGGACGGTAATGGATTTTCATACTTACTTTACTGGTTTAGGCCACTAAAGTGAGGCGGGAGCCATAAAAGAGAAACTTTGTGGCTTTATTTCATGGTAATAACACAAACATATTAAACAACATCTGCTTTCAAGCGAGACGGTAATGCTACGGTAGGCTAGAAATATCGACAAGATTATAACCGTTGATAAAAGTCGAGTCATCTTAGCCACTCGTTTCAGTCAAGGGTGTCCCATTTACTGACGACCATAATTGACACACTTTTTACACAAGATTGTAATATGTAATAAAATTAATTCCTTAGCGCAAAAGCCGAATGGGACAGACTTGTAAAGACGAATTCCAAACCTGGCGATGCTGCCGCGAGTAACCTGATTGCAGCAATGGGGTTAGTGTATATTTAATTAATATTTTATTTACTTTTACACGATTTACATTTCCATAATAGAGTTTATTCTAATCAAAATTCGATCAATAAATAAAACAAATAACTTGTATTTATAATTTTATAGTTTGGATGAAATTTAGTGTCTTTTTTTCCTAAAAAAATGTGTTTTCCTTTATATCGATGGACACCACTGAGTCGGGCTTTACTTTACTTAACCATAGTTTACTTATGCGGGAGATCAGGATCAAACTGTGAGACCTGCACGTACATATCCATTGTCCGCTTGGAACAAAGTTACCTGAGTCGTAAGAATATGAAATATTACTGCGAAAAACTTGTTTCGACTTCACGGTGCTTTTGGGGAGCCTTAGAGCTACTGTTTATTGTTGTTAGTCTCCCGGTGCGGTTTAAAACCTTCACTTTATTCGGAGACACAAAGCGACTAGCCTTAATTTTGTGTCCCTCTGGTAGGCGAATGCCTCCCTTTCTGCTATCCCTCCTCACCAGTAGCGGGTGTCTAAGGAAGAGAGACGGGTGTCACTTACTTACCTGTACTGCGTCAATGACAAAATATAATGAGATGAGGTAAGAGGGAAGAGGATGATTAAGTACAAGTATGTACATTGCTGTGTGGTGTCGGCCTAGAGAATAGCACCAACCCAATTCTTCCCGCCGGTGTCGTACAAGGCGACTAAGGTATACAAACCGGGGGGTGGGTAGCAGCGCCCCCTGCAGTACAATTCCACCGAACTTCGATCCCCAACCAACAGCGTGGGGATTATGGGCATTACCCCCTATGATAGCACAACGTGGCGCTCTTTAGGGTAGGGCTATGTCCAGCAGTGGACTAGTATAGCCTGACGACGACGATGTACATTGCGCTCGTGGCCTAGCCGAACTGAGTGATTAGAATCACTTGAGTTAAGCAACAACAGGCGCGATCAGGTGCAGGATGGCTGAACGTTCCGTGACTGCCGCTAGTGGCATTTTTTCGCGCGCTTCCGTGCTTTGCAAGGCACGTTCAGTCGTTGGTGCCGAATGTCGTGTAAAGACAGTCGTTAAGCCATGTCAGAGGGCTCATGGGCGGCTGTCAGGCCGCTCATAAGTGTCTGAGGTGTTAATATACTCTGGGGCATGAAATTGCCAATCTGCGGTGGGTACGCGTGGTGATTAAGCCTATACTTTCTCTCTCTCTGGGAGATGGCCTGTGTCATACAGTGGGACGTTCATAGGCTGCATTATTAAATGTTAGAAGATGCGAGAAAGAAAAATGCAGTCGTCATAAAGGAGCTTGATTCAGTATTCTTCTTCTTCAGGCTTTAATATGTAGTCCACTGCTGGACATAGCCCTCTCCTAATGAGCGCCATAGCGCCCTGTCTTCAGCTTGCCGCATCCAGCATCTACTGGCAGTTTTTCGCAGATCGTCATCCCACCTGGTCGGAGGACTCAAGAACACGTTTACTCCAACGGTTGTCGGTTCTTCGCGAGATATGGCCAGCCCACTGCCACTTCAGCTCGCTTATTCTCTGAGCTATGTCGATAACTTTGGTTCTCTGTCGGATGCATTCGTAGCGAATCCTATCCTTCAGAGAAACTCCGAGCATAGCTCTCTCTATAGCTCGCTGAGCGACTTTGAACTTCAGAAGCTTCTGAGATTTTTGGCGGAATTGAGCAAAGTAATTTTTACATTTAAAAACCTATTTAGAGGCTAAAAATTTCACCCATGCCGGGATTCGAACCCGCAACCTCTGGCTATCCGTACCAGCGCTCTACCAATTGAGCTCAATTGGTAGAGCGCTGGTACGGATAGCCAGAGGTTGCGGGTTCGAATCCCGGCATGGGTGAAATTTTTAGCCTCTAAATAGGTTTTTAAATTTGTTCCTTAGCACGGGTTAGTGCATTAAAAATAAAAATAGTGTAATTTTCACATTTTAATGCAATTATGGATTTCCGCAAAGTAACAACTGATTCCATATACAATAGGTTAATTCAATTCTTAGTCTATATTACTTATAACCACAACCCTATTGAGATGTTGTTGCGATACACGTCAGTGACAACCTATCAAACGTTTGAAGTCCTCACAATAAAACACAGTTTACGGCTCCCATCATACCGCTTCCAACTGGAAAAGTACTCATCACGCCATAAGGCTTTTACGGGCAATTTGTAGACGGAATAAAACGCCGAACTAAGTCCATGCCCCGCGGGCGTCAAGCGATTGACCCGAAAAACAAAAGACGTCATGGTGGATCTTAAGCTGATCTTAAGAAACCAGAAGACCAGTTTGAACCATATGCTTATGTAGAAGTGTACTTTTATGATCAGAAACACTTTTCGGTAGGATACTCTTAAAATGTGGTGTGGATATAAGATAAGATAAGAATATTCTTTATTGTACATTGGAAAAATAACAAATACAAAACAATTGCAAATATACATAGTACAATTGGCGGCCTTATTGCTAAAAGCAATTTCTTCCAGACAACCTTACGATGAAAAGTTGCTGAAGGAAATTAGAAACAAATTACAAATTTGAATATTGATACGTACTTAAACTTAACAATAATACACTTACATACGGTTACTTATATAAATTTATAATTTATTATAAACATACATGTTATATCTTATAATAAAGTTCTACACAAGACAAGGAAAGTAATAAAACCTATACACAAGAGGACAAAAATTTTATTACTATACTGATAAATAAAGATCACGAACTCTGCTTTTAAAGACAGCTGGGGAAGGACATGTGGATTTACCACATTTCTAGAGTTCTTTAACTCCACTTTCATTTGCAATCCGCCTTTTAAAGACATTGAGGAATTCGTGTATATATTGTAGGGTTAGTAACCTAACTGCTTCATCAAATGCAACTCTTCGTCGTTATCAACCCTTGTATGTCCCCACTGCTGGGGCACGGGTCTCTTCCTGCATCGCAGGAAGGTTAGGCCATACTCCACCATGGGGGCCAAGTCCGGGTTGGTGGAGGATTATAAGACAGTGGCAGGCCTTACTGTCAGAAGTTATCAAGCCGCCCATAAGGCCTCTGACATGACTTAACGACTGTCATTATACGACAGCCGGCACCAACGGCTTAACGTGCCTTGCGAAGCACGGAAGCGCTCGGAAAAATGCCACTAGCGGTAGTCACGGGATGCTCACACATCCTGTACCTGACCGCGCCTGTTGTTGCTTAACCGAGTGATTGATTCCAATCACTCGGTTCGCCTAGGCCACGAGCGCTTCAACCACGCCACGAAATCAATTTTCTTTCAACGTAAAGAATTGCCATTCTGTTTGCTGAATGTCAATGTACAATGTAAAATGTAAGCCGCCGCCTTCGGGCCGTATTGTAGTGGAGAAAAAGACAGCGGGAAAAAAAAACTCCACCCTGATCACCATTTCTCAAGTCAACTTATACCTAATACATCAGTTGCTACCTAGAAGCTACCTTGCTACCGAGAAATTGCTTTTAGCAATAAGGCCGCCAATTGTACTATGTATATTTGCAATTCTTTTGTATTTGTTGTTTTTTCCAGTGTACAATAAAGAATATTCTTATCTTATCTTACCTATACGTGGCTTGTCATCAATGACTTTATATTTCTGCCAATAGGGAAAACATGAGTGCTGCGGCCAGACACTGAACAGCATTCGTGACACCGGCAGACCATAAAATTTGTATTCATTTATTTCATTTTTCATTTCAATTAATATAACTTAACATTTACATACAGGCACTTACTTTCCTTCTGGCCCCATACTGTGTCATGGGAACCAGAAAAAACGCCATCACAGACATGTAGACATCCAATAACTGGCGGGTTTTTTTGTCCCCAGCCGGGGTTCAAACCCGGAACCTCTTGCACGGTAGGCAGACGCGCTACCGCTGCGCCACAGAGGTCGTCGATTAGCAACTAACTCTACTATATGTACCTACAACTCATAGGCTATCGAGTTCAAGCGATTTATTATTTCGATTCCAGTAAAAATAAATAAATAAAAATATGTTTATTTATAAAATTGATTACATTAATTATGATCTATTGCGACTCCCACACTAGGCGCAGCCTGTGTCGTGGGTGACGGGTAGATTGCGCTCTTTATACTTAGCATCGGTTTACAGAGTGCTTAGTGCGAGTTTGACAGATCCAATCGAATAACTTTACTACCGCGTTAATCGAGCATTGAGTAGTGAGTATGAGTAAGTTAACCGTTCGAACTGGCAAAACGCTGTCACAGTACAACTCGCACTCGCGTTTATTCGTGTTTTGGCTGGTAAACGTGTTCACTTCTCAACGTAAACCATTACAACTCGCACTCAGCAATTTTAATTTCCATACTTGTCGCTAGGTGGCGCTTCCTCGATGCCATAGAAATCTGAGTTTACGTTAACGCGATCGAGTAGTTAAAAAACTCGCACTAAGCACTCAGATCGAGGCAAGTGAGTCACAAGCGTGATCATAACAGTGCTACGAGTGCAGTGAAACATTGGAAAATTGTAAAAAATGTAATAAACGAGCATTAATACGTATAAAAACAGTTTAAATTATGTCTACTGCTTGTGTTAACCTTAGAAAATACTATAACAGTGCTACTATGGACTCTCGGGCTTCCACACTAGGCGCAGCCTGTGTCGTGGGTGACGGGTAGATTGCGCTCTTTATAGTTAGCACTGCTTTACAGATCGAGGCAAGTGAGTCACAAGCGTGAGCAAAACAGTGCTACTATGGACTCTCGGGCTTCCACACTAGGCCGAGCCTGTGTCGTGGACAGCCATTGATTGTATTTACAGCGTATCTTTGCAACTGCTTTTGCAGTATGCCACATTTATTTGATATCAATAGGCCACGAACTCTACCTACTGTACGCAACCTACCACTATATAGGCTACCGAGTTCAAGCGATCCTTGTCAAGGCATCGGGTCTCAAAGAAGTCGTATCCAGGTATTAGACATGACACAGCTAGACCATCGCGGCAGTCACGTAATACCTTGAGGCAGTTCAGAGTATCGTCTTTACGCACAGCCAACTACGTATTGATCATAAATTATTCAGAAAGGAAATGATTGAGTGTCTGCCGCGGATGGTTTTAATATCAAAAATACGTGTAATGCCATTCATAATCATTAGCATTGTGAAACGATTCGTCAACGTTTCCAACGTTTCGGTTTATAATGAAAATCAATCATTGCCTGACGTACGGATTTATTAGGTTAATCACTACTTTATCACTTATTTTATCTGTGAAAATGACTGTCAGCTTTTAATCTAGCATTGTGAAAATCGAAATGTTAATACTAACAAAATGAGTATAAATGTAAACGTTTTTTTCATTGTTTAGATAAAAAAAATTAACTGTTTATTTCATAGTAACATTTTTACTAAGTACTTTCTAAGGTTAACACGAGCAGTAGACATAATAAAAAGTGTTTTTACCTGAAAAAGTGCCGAAACGTTGGAAAATTGTAAAAATGTAATAAACGAGCGTAAATCCGTGTAAAAACAGTTTTAATTATTTTTACTAAGTTGAAGAAGTTGTCAAGCCCCCATAAGGCCTCGACTGCCATTACATAACAGCCGGCACCAACGGCTCAACGTGCCTTGCGAAGCACGGGAGAGCTCGGAAAAAATGCCACTAGCGGTAGTCACGGGACGGTCACCCATCTTGCACCTGACCGCGCCTGTTGTTGCTTAACTCAAGTGATTGGTGCCAACCACTCACTTCGGCTAGGCCACGAGCGCTTCTGATTAGTTCTACCAAATTAAATGGCTCTACAATAAACCAGGCGTTATAAACTTTTTATCTATATAAATAAAATTCAAAGTCCTGACTGACTGACTCACTCATCAACGCCCAGCCCAAGCCGTTGGACCTAGGAAGATGAAATTTTGCACAGAGGGTCTATATATAATGTAGGCAAGGAATAAGGCTGGATTTTTTTAAATTGAACATCTAAGGGGGCGAAAAGGGTTGACAAAATTTGTATGGGTATAAAGAATGTTGTCTAATTTTCTTGAAGCTTAAAATAAATACTCTTCAACGCAATTAATTGAACACGTGATTTACCGTTTTTCTAAATTTAACCCTTAAGGGAGTGAACAAGGTTGCGAAAAAAGTCCACGCGGACGGAGTCGTGGGCCGAAGCTAGTAGGCTTATAAGGCCCGGTTAAGATAAATTCTAGCTCCACGCTCCCAGCATTTAGCGAAGGAAAACACATTGAGAAAGACAGACGTACGATGCTTCCTCTCGCCGTTAGCGAAAACATTTTGTAAAAGCTTTTGTGTCGAACGAGACTGAAATGAGATGCTTGATATGGCTCCCACACCGCCGGCTAAAGGGAGTATTTCATTATACGAGTTCTAGTATGCAACTTACTTAGTTCAGGATGAATAGTTTCGTAAACAGTATGCATTTAATTTTACCCGTCAGCTTGCGAATAGGCTATCGGACAGATTTCTGAAAACCAACTCAGATTTTCCACAGGTTTTTATTTTACAGGTATTTAGTTAGTGTAGTGTATTATTTCCGCGTAGGAAGTTTATTTTGTACCCGTTTTTTACTGCTGCGCCGACTCTCCAAGGTTTGCTGGAAGAAATCTCTTACAGAGATAAGCTCGCCGTTGTACATCTTATTTCTTATGTAATGTCCTATTTAATGTTTCGTCTACAATAAAGTATTATACTAATATTTTCCATTGGTGTTTAATAAGTGCACGGAAAGTGATAATAAAAAAAAATTGTGTATTGTATCTAAAAAAAGCTAATATAAGTTCATTTTTTAATAAGCTGCCAAAAACGCTCTTGAGCAACATGGCGTCGCACATGATTTAGTGACGTCAGAGATCAGTTCACAAACAAGTGTCAAGTCAGTTCTGGGGTTCTCGGACCCTATAATATTTACTTAGCTGAGACGTCATCCTCAATTCGACCAATCCTGGCTATTTTCGATAAAATTGCTACAGATACAAAATTATCAAGTTTATCCTTTTTTTTTTTTTGCAGAAATCATCCATTTTTGGAATTAAAATACCCCAACTCTGTTTTAAATTTCATAATTAATATGTATGTAATATGTTTTTATCACGGTTATGTTCTTCCCGCTAGGTATATAAGTATTTGTACAAAAATGGGCGGACGGACGCAAGCTATCATATTGTGGGTTTACCCTGTTGAGTGATGACCTTGAACTGTAACAAAAGGTTCTTTTGTCCGATCTTCACCGTAAAAAAATCAGATTTTTCAAACATAAATTCATTAGGCAAAAAATCGAGAGCTAAAAAGTGGTAGGTAAGCGAATTCTGTTGGCTCCGGAATTTTGTTCTCAAATACTTTTGTTTAGTTTATTGCCGTGAACGCTTGAAAGCCTTTATTTATTTTTACTGATTGAGAAATCCGGTAAACAATGGCTTTAATATAACAACAAGGGCCACGAGATTATTATCACGATTTCACAAACAAAATAGAGCTAAGTCAATAACAAATTTACTGACGGAATATCTACTCGGGTAGGTATTCGATAAACGGTGGTAGCGTAGCGGTAGAACACCGTCCTCTCATTCTGGAGGTCGTGGGTTCGAAACGTACATATATATATAGGCTACATAAGAAATATATTTATATCTGCGCTGGAGTGTATTATACTACTCCCCAGCAAATGCGAGTTAGAGCTCTTTTGCACTGGTTGGTCGTGTATGTGGCATAAAGTAGAAATGACCTGAATGCCGTTTCTTTGGTATCGATAGTTCAACCATTTACAAAAACCAAAATAATAAAAGATAAAAGGAACAATGTCACTAATCGATGCACATTACGTAGCTGACTCTAAGTCTAGTCGGTCTGTGCATTAGTCAACTTTGCAATGTACATTCAATTGTAGTGGTAAACCTTGAAATGTAGTTATTTGAAACTTCAAATATCTCACTATTCTATTACTAAAAATAAAAATATTCTATAAACATATCCTCTTACACACACTCATTCATAACACTACTTACACACTCACTAACATACACCACACAAAAAGAGGAATACACTCACCAACTACACTACACGTATCTACCTAGTTCTATACAACTATACTAATTTAAAGTAATTGAATCCTAGGAAATAATTATATATGGTCCTGGTTTATATATTGCATCGTATATAAAAGATTCTTTACATCAGTAAAATTATGAAAATTGGTATATTAAATGAAACTAATTGTCTGTACAATCCGAGTTCAACTCAAACTAACATTGTCACTTCGGTGGGGAATTGGCACTGATTGCTGTAACACAGGTTTTTAACCTAGCACAGCGTCAGAAGCTAATCGTTAATTTTGAAAATAGTATTAAGTAAAACCATTTTGTAAAAGCTGTGTACTAATGTTTTTGCCCAATAAATATTCTATTCTATTAACAACCCGAAACTGCAACGACTAATGGACGTTGATGTAGCGAAGGTGATCTGTCAGGATCGTGGCAAGTGGCAGTCCTGGTCTCTGTCTACCTCTCGGAGACTCAGGCGTGAGGATAATGTGTTATTTTTAAAATAACTGTAACAAAACTAAAAATAATAATAATAGCTTCCTCACAGCACAACTTCGTCTCCTGGTCCCAAAATAGGTTACCCAAAAAACATGAAAATACACCCAGACAGAAGCTATTTTACAAATATTCTCGTACGGTAACCGCAGTAGCAATCGAACCTGCAACCTCCGGCGTGGTACTATTCGATATCAACCCTTGAATGTCCCCACTGCTGGGGCACGGGTCTCTTTCGGCATCGCAGGAAGGTTAGCCCACTACGGGGTCAAGTCCGGGTTGGTGTAGGATTGTAATACAGAAGCGGGCCTTATTGTCAGTAGTTATAAGGCCGCCAATCAGGCCTCTGACATGGCTTAACGATTGTCATTACATGACAGCCGGCACCAACGGCTTAACGTGCCTTGCGTGGCATGAAAGCGCTTATCTCAAGTGATTGATTCCAATCACTCAGTTCGACTAGGCCACGAGCGCTTCTTCGTGGTACTATTAGGGTCCCAGAAGTTGTATTAAGAGATAGACTTCGAAGAGACAAGAGGGATATGATTTGCGGATCCTAGTTATTGTAATGCTCGCAGTTAGTGGCACTTAATTGGTCGTTTCCCAGCCGCAATGGCCGTCTGGACTTCATTGTTGTACTTGTGTTTTGCCTAATAGCCGGGTTCAGCTGCTTTTTGTGAGATATGGCGGAGACGGCGCGTGTTTCTGAACGCTGTGTGAATGTTGATAAGCAGACGATAGTACAGTCGGTAGCATATCGAGATTTACAGACTTGTCCTCTGCTCTGATAGGTCTGTAGACTATACCTACATCTTGACAACAAGACAATTAAATTAGATTAGATTAGAACTCTTTATTTTACACACCAGAAAACAAAATACATAAAAAGGCTTACATATCTAAATAATGCAATATACAATCCGCTATTTGACTCTCTTTTCAAGTAAGTCTTAAACGGTAAATAACTTTTCCATTAGACCAAAAAATATTTTAGTATATTTTTTCAGGACCTAAAAGCAACATAAATATATATTTCAAAACTTTTTTTTCCTAAACGGCCAAAAACGCGGTCAGCCATTTTTGTCTATGGTTTGAAGTCCAAACAATTGTAAACAAAGTTTGACATTCAATTTTCTGTAAGTGATCTCTGAGCATACTGAAATAACAACAACGCAACCTTGATTTCATCGAATTTACATCCAAAATATACCAATTATGATTATTGCATTGTTCGAGAATAAAAAAACACGTAATATAGACCCCCGGGAAGTTGTGGATTCGTGTACCGAGTGAAATTAACATTCGAAAAACTTGGCTTAAACTTGCCAAAAGAGACCCCGACTCTTTATCAATTGAAACTCGGGTGTATTTATGTGAAGATCACTTTGATGTAAGTACTATAATAATCAATGTCCACTGGCTCTGGCTGAAAGATGTTTGTTTACATACTTTAGATGGTTTCAAGATGGCGGATAGCGTTTTCGCCGCTACGAATTAAACGAGGAATTTTTTTTTTTAGTTTTGCAAATCTTGCAGCTAATCTGCATACTTACTTAGCAAACTCAATATATTTCGGTTACTTACGTTAAATACTATAGGAAATATTCATTTATCGCATCAAATTTGATACGTGTCAAATAGCGGATTGGCGGTATTACAGCTAAATAAATTTTAATATTTTCCCACAAAGTAGCTAGTAATGTAGTTACATTACTAGCTACTTTGTGGGAAAATTGACAACCTTATCTCAGTTGAGATAAGGTTGACTTGGTGTTAAAGGTACACGGCAGAAAATAAGTAGAGATTTCTCGGCACAAAGTCGTAAGTGAAAATTGTTATTTTAACAAAAGTTTGGTAAAATAATACAAAACGCGCGTATTTTCAGAACTCTTCAATACAACATACCATTTACATACAGGCACATACATTGCTTCTGGACCCACACTAAGATACCCTGTGGCGTGGGAACCAGAAACAGCGATCACAAACTTGTAAACGGAAAAATACACTAGTGGTAGTCACGGGATGGTCACCCATCGTGCACCTAACCGCGCCTGTTGTTGCTTAACTCAAGTGATTACAATCACTTAGTTCGGCTAGGCCACGAACGCTGACAACTGAACACCGGAAACAAAACAAGGAATGGAAAGTTTTAATCAATTAAAGCAATTGTTAATGGAAGAAATTGCTTTTAGAAATAAGGTCGCCAATTGTACTTTGTATCTTTACATGTTTTATAATATGTGCTCTGGTGTACAATAAAGAATATTCTTATCTTATCTGTTATCCCATTTACAAGCAAAGAGGGTTAAGTTTCTATTTAAGTTCGAAACGGAATGTAACTGTTTTTTCTTTGCATGCTTAATTTATAATTTAACTGACTTCAAAAAAGGTAGAGGTTATCAATTCGACGCGTATTTTACTTTTTTTTTAATTATGTTTTCGCATAACTTCGTTGACGAAGTTTAGATAATCTTAACCGATTTTGATATTTTTAACAATAAATATATTCCAAATCCTGCGGTTTTTGTTCCACTTTCTAGTAGAAAATTCTTAAGACGTTAAGTCCGCCGTCTTCTGCATTTGTTTAAGTGCAATAAAAGTATTAATAATAACTATAGCTAAAGATATTAACCGTTCGTACCATAATAACATTTACATACAGACACATACATTGCTTCAGGCCCCACACTAGGATACCTTGTGTCGTGGGAACCAGAAACAGCGACTCCATAAACAATGTAAAGATCGACGACCTGGGTTGTTTTTGTCCCTAGCCGAGGTGTGAACCCGGGACCTCTCGCATGGTAAGCAGATGCACTACCGCTGCGCAGAGGTCGTCCAATTCAACTCAAAAATTAGTACAACCTGGCACTATATCTGCTTAAATTTTCTCTGAACTTTAATTTACACACAAAACACGATTAGGCTCTGTGTACACTGCTTCGGGAAATCGGGGAAAATTCTCTACGCCGCGTGAATTTCGGTGAATTAACAAACCGTGCCAGGGAGAAGAAGAACGTCCAACTTATTTTGTACGTGACTTATATGCGCCCAACTGCAGCGCATAGGTTCTCTGTTTGAGAGAGTATGGTCTCAATTACCACGCGTTTCTACTACAGATTGGCAATTTCAAGCGCTGAGATATGTGCCAGTAATTTCTCACCTCTGACTGTGACACAGCCATTGGTACATCCCTGCACTGGAAATCGAACCTGGGTATTTGTTCGGAATACTTTAGTTTAGTTTTTGGCTAATAGATGGCGTTATTTGTTTCTTACATCACAGTATGGTTTTATCCAAGTCAAACCTTTTAAGCAGAACATTTTGGCCTCGAGGGGGTGAATTTTAAAAAGCCTACCTTTGATAAACCAAACAGGTCCCTCAAAATTTTACCACAGCTAGTCACCTCCTTTAAATAAACAAGACCACTCCCCTCTACTACAGTCTCACAAACACTGGGCCTTTCACTTCCGAGTCAGTTATTCTACGCACTGGGTAATCGCCGCTTTTAAAATGAAAAAAAATGGAGTAAAACAAAAAAGTATAGGGATATTAGTCACTCAGATCAAACATATTATAGAGACACAGGTTTTCACCAAGAGTTCCTTCACTGAGACGAAAGCTTGCCGAGCCTACTGCCCTTTCAATTCTATGTTTCTGTGCTGTTCAAACAGATGATTCACTCCAAATTAGAGCTTGTTTACAAGGCTCTGTTTCATCGTAACTGCCGTTTACATTACAGGGCCCACCTCCAATTCTCTGCCCGTGTTACTTACGTAGTCGCCAATTTTCTAGCGAAGTAAAAATGGAGCGCCATATTTCATTTCTCAGGGTACACTGTCAGAACTTAAATTGCGTCTTAAGGCTCGTATTCACTGAAAACGAGCGGCGTTGCCTTTGATCGTAATTGCGTCCGTGGCATATCTCTCTTGTGATTATAATTGACTATTTTAACTGACTTTGTAATTGAAGCGAAATAGTTACTAATGATTCTAGTAATTATGATTTTATCTCACCTTTTTAAACGGATGGTTTATTACTTTCATCGTCGTCGTCTTCAGGCTATACTAGTCTACTACTAGACACAGCCCTCCCCTAATGAGTACCATAGCGCGCTGTCTTCAACTTGCCGCATCCAACATCTGCCTGCAGTATATTACTGTATTGAATAGCTTTTACTCCTGAGAATGACTCAACGAAAAAAAATTCTGCACACCCTAATGAAAACAAACTTGAGATGTCAAAACATAACAAATTTTGTTAACAATATAGCAGCTTTTGTTGGAAAATTTTAGCACGAAACATGGTGCTAGATTTGAATTTATTTATATTTATATGTAGATATTTATTCACTAAAAACAATGCGAAATTACAACAACTATAGTTTGCCAAACTGCTAATGCAGTTTATCGGCAAGCTGTTGGTAACAGTTCTTGGTAACTTACTCAACTAACATTACTTTCTACACAACTAACATTATCGATAATATTTTATGTCTACAAACTACTTAACACTAAGCGCTAAAGCATAAAATTACGCATCAAAAACAAAACTCTTTTTGTTACCCAAGTTTACTTCTCTTAAGCAATACTTCGAATGACTGTTTATAAAAATCGAAACAAACTGTGGTTCGAGTGTCCTGTAGACAGCGCCGGCCAACTGTTTTTTTTTTATTCTTAACGTATTTCGGACGACAGCCTCTTATGTAAGTAACATAATATAATATAAACATATTGTTACCTACTTTTCCTATCATTTCGAATTTGGATTTACACATTAGTCAAAAATCACAAATATTCACTGGTAATGTGTTAACCGTTACTAATAAATCATAACAATACTGTTTTCCACTATGCAAAGAACGTTCCTTCGAAATATCTCTAACAATTTCAAAATCACCCAGTACTAAAGGGACTAAGAAAATAATCTACTCTCGTCATCATCATCATCAGGCATTTGACGCCCACAGTAACTGCGGGACATAGTCCTCCCTCATGGTTTTCCAAGGTTTCCGGTCTTGTGCCGTCCGCATACAGTGACTCCCCGCCACCATAACCAGGTCGTCAGACCATCTAGTGGAGAGCCTGCCCACGCTGCGTCGATCAGTCCGTGGTCGCCAGGTCAGAACTTTTTCGCCACAACGGCCATCATTCTCCAAGCCGAGCTCAAGCCAGAGATATTCTCATAGTATTTTCTCAATCTGAAAGTTTACCATTGAAAATGCACCCTAAAAGTGCGTACGAAGCCAGAACGTTTGTAGGTAAGTATTTGCGCATGAAATTAAAATAACAAACAGCACACAAAAAGGCGGTACAAAGAGCCCAGTGCTGCGCGCGTCGGACGTTCATTATGCCGCGGCGGTCGTTAAAAAACCATAAATAAAATGTAAATCGCTACATCGCGTTAAGATATGACATAATGAGAGCGCCGGCGCCGGCTGCGCGGGATGGGATGCTTCACGGCGCGAGGCAGAGGATTGGGTGGAGGCGGGAGCTGTTCAATTGATCAAACACTGCCTCAACTGAAATTGACGCCTACCAACTCGCTGGAATGGATGAGGGTGGCCGAGGACAAAGGGAAGTGGGATAGGATGCTTCACAGCCCGAGGCGTAAGATAGTTTGTACTGTTGTTTCCGCATTTAGCCTCATAGTTGGGCCATTGTACATAGCAATGGCATTGTACATAGCAGGGCTGTGAAGTCACTCCAGTCAGCCAATCTCTTTCCAGAAAGCCAGAAGTGCACCCAGGTTACTGCTGCATTCTAAAGGCATCCCAGTTTTCCTATTGACGATGACCATTGCAATTCCACGCTCTCAGTGAATGGTCACGTGGGTGGGTGTTTCCATCAGGTGCGTCCTCGGCATAATGGACTGCCATAGTGTAGAGGAGTTAATTCAGTGGACGGTTGCCCGTCATAAGTGTGAGACAGCTCTGCGCAGATCAATCTCCTCAGGCGAAACAGGCTACGCGTTTCGACATTGTTAGTAGGGCCTCTCTGGCTTGTCTGCATTGAGGCAGAGGATACGTGGTAAAGACGGAAGCTTGGTTCAATTGATCAACTGACGCTCAACGACTGTTTCAATAGAAATTGACGCCCACCAGCTCGTTGGATCGACGATTCGAGGCAGATTGCTGGCAGTGGCTAAATGTGGATGGACGAGGACAGAGGGAAGTGGGATGGGATGCTTCATGGCGCGAGGTAGAGAATCGGGTGAAGGTGGAAGCTGGGTTAAATTGATCAACTGACGCTCAACGCCTGACTCAACAAAAATTTACGCCTACCGGCTCACTGGACCCACGACCTGAGGCAAATTGCTAGTGGCAGTGGCTAGACGTAGATGGCAAACGACACATGAGTGGGATGGGATGCTTCACGGTGCGAGGCAGAGAATCGGGTGAGGGTGAAAGCTGGCCTAAATTGATCAACTGACGATTTGAGGCAGATTGATGGCAGTGGCTGGATGAGGGTGGCCGAGGACAGAGGGATGTGGCAAGCCTTAGAAGAGGCCCACGTAACTGTAGTTTTGCTGACAACTTCTTCTTCTACAGGCTATATTATGTAGTCTTCTGCTGGACATAGCCCTCCCCTAATGAGCGTCATAGCGCCCTGTCTTCAGCTTGCCGCATCTAGCATCTGCCGGCAGTTTTTCGCAGATCGTCATCCCACCTGGTCGGACTGCAACTCAGCTTCATTCAATCTATAGATTACCAATCACAATAGGTAATCCTACCAAGCTTCGCGCTCGCTTCGCTTGTCGCTCTCCCCACACAAGAGCCTGAGCCGGGACGCGATACAGAGATGTCTTTTTTTTCCTGTACATTTTCCTGTAGTGCCGGCAGTACACTCTGCTTTTTACTCGCACAATGGTACTTGCCGTGTGAAACGTACCTCAACCGCGTGCTGCGCGTCCTGTGTCGAGGAAATTTGCGACCTACATACTGAAAATGAAGTCACCGAGGTTTTGCTTACATTGGTTTCATTTACTACTTGCACTCTACATTTCTCTACATAATTATACTAAAACTACGTAGGCTGTCAAAAATGTATGAAAATTCACATGAAACAAAAAAATTGCAATGAATTAGCTATGTCGGTGAAATGTGCGTTGTTCTTTATTACCACATTTCTTGGAGATTCTCGTGAAGCCGGTGAGTCGCCCATTGGCTTAATTGGTAGAGCGCTGGCACGGATAGCCAGAGGTTGCGGGTTCGAATCCCGGCATGGGTGAAATTTTTAGCCTCTAAATAGGTTTTTAAATATGTCAGTATTAAGCAGTAAATAGTACCTGACAGTGCATAATTTAAAAAGGAAATGCACAAAGTCACATACTGCAAAAAAAGTGTTTTTGTCGTTCGCATGAATAATTCCGTCATGTCGCAATTTATTTGCGTCGCAGTAATTACTGCTGTAATGGGGTTCATCCGTCAGTGAGCCCGCGGCATTAAGAAAAGCAAATGTTATAGGTGTCCTGCCTCGAGGTTAGCTTTGCAACCGTGTATTTCCGGTTTCGATGACAGATTTCATATTAAGTCGTCACCTCCGTCAGGAGTAAAGTGGGCCAATAGCGCGCGTGCGGAAACTAGTGATATTGATGAAGCGAAAGAGGTTAATTAGAATGATTTGGTCTCTGCCTGCTTTTCCGGATATATGATTAAATGATTATGTAATGGTGAAAAAAAATGTATTTGTAACTGTTTTAATAGTTAACATAATATAAAATAACCTCACGCCCGTATTCCAGAAGGCTAGGCAGAGACCAGAGGATGCTACTTGCCACGATCCTGGCAGATCACCTTTGCTTCATCAACGTTCATTAGTTATTGCATGCACGCAGACGGTTACGGGGACTGCCCTTTACTGAATTAACTCTGCCCTTGAGTTAACGTTAAATAAATAAATTTGCTTGGAAGAGGGCGACCATACGATAAAACTTCACGCTATTTTGTTCTTACTTGCTACTTAAAGTAAGATGGCGCTATACCATCGCTGGTTAATTCAGTTTGGCACGACTGTCATGCAGCAATGACCGAGCTGACTTCGTAACAAAACGTCTATACAGCCTCTAACCAGGTGCCAGCTGGCACTCATAACTTACGTATTTCTGGTGTAAACAAGGAAATAGGAGCAAAAGGGAGGGACATTCAGTCTTCAATTCTGTTCAGTTTGTACATTTACATGTTTTGCGAGAATTGTAGTTCTTCTCAGCACAACGTAGAGCAGAAATTATCTAATAAACTCAATTAAAGCCGTTTACTTCAAGTTCAATCTGAGTGACTCATTTGTAATTACCATGCTTTAGCAAACATATATCCTTCGTTATCAACCCTTGTATGTCCCCACTGCTAGGGCACGGGTCTCTTCCTGCATCGCAGGAAGGTTAGGCCATACACCACCACGGGGGCCAAGTCCGGGTTGGTGGAGGATTGTAAGACAGTGGCGGGCGTTACTGTCAGAAGTTATCAAGCCGCCCATAAGGCCTCTGACATGGCTTAACGACTGTCATTATATGACAGCCGGCACTAACGGCTTAACTTGCCTTGCGAAGCACGAAAGCGCTCGGAAACACTGCCACTAGCGGTAGTCACGGGACGGTCACCCATCTCGTACCTGACCGCGCCTGTTGTTGCTTAACCAAGTGATTGATTCCAATCACTCAGTTCGCCTAGGCCACGAGCGCTTCATATATCCTTATTCTAGGTAAAATAAGTGGAGACTTATATTTGGACTTCTGTATATTTAATATTTTCGTTATGTGCTATTAGCCTTCTCAATAATAAATATATAAAGAAAAAAATAAAGTTACTGTACTGTAGGTGATGTAGCTGCTATGAAATAAAAAATAATCTACTTCTTCTACCACTATAATATGTAAACACTATCAAGCATTATGAAAATGTAGGTTTTGGTTCTTAACGCATTTACGTTTTAATTCGTTTTAAGTTAATTATTTTATGATAATAAGAATATAAAGTCCAAAATACAAAGATTATAAGGATTTTGCTTGAATCCAAAATAAATAAGACTAAAGCAATACACACATGTTTTAACTGTTTAAATTTCAGTGCCCCAAGAAATATAGGACTCGCTTAAAATAATTCTCCATCCGCAGCTAATTAAGGTTTTGTTTTCAATTTAATCTAATACGATAGGGCAAGTAAAAATTTTTAAATAAAAATAAACACCGACACCGAACAAAAAAATGTATCGAAGTCTTTGTTAAGATTTGACGAAGATATGCAAAAACATAGTAAAAAAATTAATATACGCGTATATCATTCCGATGTAAAAACCTAACTGCAAAGTAGGTAGTCGGGGCTGTAAGTGATGCAATCTACTTCAGCCAGATGTCGCTGCCTGTACGTAATACAGAGAATAGTGTAAAGAGGTTCGAAATTTCACTGATGCCGGTGAGTCGCCCATTAGCTCAGTTGGATAGAGCGCTGGCACAGATAGCCAGAGGTCGCGGGTTCGAATCCCGGCATGGGTGGAATTTTGTGGAAGTTAGTGCATTAAAAATAAAAATAGTATAATATACGCGTAGATTTGATAACCTCCTCCTTTTTTGGAGTCTTTTATAAATAGCAGGTAGGGTCGTGTTTACCTTATATGAAAATGGCCGCACCTTGCTTTTTCTCTTTAAACGTCTCTCAAAAAGCGAGTACGGGTTTAACCGACGGGTTGATGACCCCTGTAGCGCAGCGGTAGCGCATCTGCCTACCATGTGGAAGGTCTCGGGTTCGAACCCAGGCTGGGGACAAAAACCAGGTTTTGGATGTTTACATGTTTGTGATGACGCTGTTTCTGGTTCCCACGACACAGGGTATCCTAGTATGAGGCCAGAAGTAATGTATGTGCCTGTTGGTAAATGTTACGTTATGCTATGCTTTGC
Source organism: Yponomeuta sedellus (assembly GCA_934045075.1). NCBI lineage: Eukaryota > Metazoa > Arthropoda > Insecta > Lepidoptera > Yponomeutidae > Yponomeuta > Yponomeuta sedellus. The sequence continues at coordinate 633,255 of OW203727.1, read as the reverse complement.
TGTTCTTTGCTGCTGTGCTGCGCTGCGCTGCGCTGCGCTTCGCTGCGTGCGTTGCGTTGCGTTGCATTGCGTTTGCATTGTTTGCGTTGCGTTGCGTTGTGTTATTTTACGTTACCACACGTGCCCACCGCGGATTGGCCATTTCAAGCGCTGTGGTGTTTGAACACATCAGACGCCTTGCCTTAACAAAATAATTTAAACGTAAAGTTTAGATTACACAGAGCTCTAACAATGCATTGCGAATGCGCGGTGTGTACGTTAAGTGCGGTCTGTGCAAAGTTTTGATTTATCTTTCGAATGAACGCGTTCACGCCAGACAAGCGAATGCCTGCCTTATTAAATATCTGAAAACGAATTAAAATACCCTTATATTATTATTAGCGGCGCAGCGCGGTGTTACCCGCGGTCTAGAGTGTTAGCTAACTCCGTATCAAATTTTTTTATAATCGCTCTAGCCGTTTAGACATGAAAAATTAAATCGCCTTTATAATATTAGTGTGAAGTGTGATGTGACGTGAGACATATGTATACTTAACCAGATGAAGACAATTAAACTACTTGGTAATATATTATCAAGAAACACAACTACCTACTAAAAGTCATGAAAAGTATTATTCATAGGAAAAAACATTTTGTGTCCAAGAAATACCAAAAAAAATCATCTGATACAAAATCACAAATTAATTGGAGTTTTCGCTACAAAACAAGTCCTTTCATCCCTTTCTGCAGCAATGCCAGTTTAATTATCAGCTACAGAGGAAATAAAATGAATCCAAGCTAACTACATTCAGTCCAACCGTCCACTGGTTTTTCATAGAGAGACCGGTAATTAAAGACCGCACTTTGATTTACAGCGGACGTCTGCTAATGTTGCGCGTGCCATTTATTCGTCACGAACATTAACGACATTAACGGCACGGGTGGAATTTTTAGCCTCTAAATAGGTTTTTAAAATTAACGACATAGCTCAGAGAATTAGCGAGCTGAAGTGGCAGTGGGCTGGCCATTTCTCGCGAAGAACCGACAACCGTTGCAGTAAGCGTGTTCTTGAGTGGAGACCGCGACGCGGCAAACGTAGTGTAGGATGCCCTCCGACCAGGTGGGATGACGATCTGCGAAAAACTGCAGGCAGATGCTGGATGCGGCAAGCTGAAGACAGGTCGCTATGGCGCTCATTAGGGGAGGGCTATGTCCAGCAGTGGACTACATAATATAGCCTGAAGAAGAAGAAGAGCATTAACAATAGATCTACAGATAATAAATAAGATGACGTAATTTTAGTGCTCACAAACCATGAAATATTACTTGTCAGTTAAGCCACAATATCCACGAAAGTTTTTAGTACTATACTTATATTTCCCGATATGTGAGTGCAATAGGTGTGGTGTCGGTGCAATTCTTCCCGCGGGTGTCGTAAAAGGCGACTAAGGGACACAAACCGGGGGTGGACAGCAGCGCCCCCTGCAGTACAATTCCACCGAACTGCGATCCCCAACCCGCATGCCCAGCGTGGTGATTATGGGTATTATATGTGTAAGAATGTTAGTTCTCGATTATGTGGTCTACAATCTACAATCATACTCAGACAGGATCAGTAAAACAGCAATTATTATAACATTACATTGCTTCTGGACCCACACTAGGATACCCTGTGTCGTGGGAACCAGAAACAACGACCTCACAAAAATGTAAACATCCAAGAACTGTGTTTTTTTGTCCCCAGCCAGGTTCGAACCCGGGACCTCCGTGACCACAGAGGTCGTAAAAGGGCTAATTATGCTAAGCCTCTGTTATTTTCATCGTGCATATATGCAAGGTTTACTTATGTACGGATTTATACAGAAACTTTGAGCTTCGGTGATGAAGAAAGGCCGATTTTAATCTCTAAGAGAAATTTGTCCCTTCTGCGTTCAAAAATCGTATCTGAAATCCAAATAGAAAATACTCTTGAGATTTGAATACCTAGTGAATACGGTATTTTAGGCCGGCCCGGTGTTTACTCTATACTACAATTATATAATCAAGGGCGTCAAAAGGACCCGGCAGCAGTGTAATTACAGCGAGTGGGAATCCCCGCGGTGCGGGCTACCAGATAGCCCGGCTTCGGCACAGCAAACCACAGATGGTCCTCCTATACAGATTAGTTAGGGAATCTAGAACTCTTGGAGAGTTGGGCTCTTTGATCGATATCAACCCTTGTATGTCCCCACTGCTGGGGCTAGGGTCTCTTCCCGCATCTCAGGAGGGTTAGGCCATACTCCACCATGGGGCCAAGTCCTGGTTGACGCATTATTATTATTAAACTTGACTCGTGCCCCACTGCTGGGGCACGGGTCTCTTCCTGGGAGATGCCAAGCCTTCTGTCTGTTTTTATCCAGAGGAAGAGTCTAGCTGATAGCCCGTGGCGGCTCGAATTGGATTAACAGACAGACACTGTTTAATAGGCGGAGGTAAAATTTGATCAAGCGCGCCGAGCTAAGTTTGGCGTCGCAAATGACTGGCTAATGTTAATGGCTGGACGTTAACTAACTGACTTTTGGAGTTTGAATTGCATCGTGTCAGGCACATTTCGATTTAACAGCTCGGAAAGGTGGGAAGACTCAATGTTTGGGTATTTTTTTATGTAGCCTATAAAGGTCCCACGGCAGGGCTCAAGCCTTCTCTCAAAGAGAGAGTATAGGCTTAATTGCCACGCGTGTCCATCGCGGATTGGTCATTTCAAGCGCTGAGGTATTTAAACACTTCAGAGTCTCCGGTTTCCTCACGATGTTTTCCTTCGCCGTTAAGTGGTACCTAATGCTACTGTTACTGTTGTTTGGGTATTTAGCACACCAAAATGAATAAAAGTACCGGCTAGCGTGCATGCAACGACTTATGAATATTGATGATGCGAAAGAGATGTGTCAGTATCGTGGCAATTAGCAGACCTTGGTCTATGCCTAAGACCCTTTGGTTTACAGGCGTGAGTTTGTGCGTGTAATGTATGTAAAAATAAATAAAGAAAATTGTACAATAAGTGCACATATAGACCATGACCATGTTCACGTTACACGTAGTGTAACATTTAAAAAAAAGAAGTGATTTTTTTCCACCATAAAGAAGATTGAAGACAGTCAAGATTCAGACAAGCTATCACAATCACCCAGGGATAACTCTGTTTCCACGTATTTACGTGTTTTGTGGCACCAGAAAGACCAGAGTCATGACTAGAAAGTCGTGACTTCTGTTTCACATTAAGACGCGCGACTCGCGTCTTTGTACAACCTATGCTGGTCTTTAAAGGCCACCTCTGTCGCCACAATAATGCATCAACGACCTCTGATTTCACGACATCGGTGCGTGATAAATGATAATGCATGAATGAGCTGTAGAACCTGCACAAAAATAATATCTATAGTTGCTGTGAAAACGTAACTATTAAATTCTGCTACTATCGTAAACCATTGCATTCGTCGCTACGGGCTACATAACTACAACGTTCCCAGTAACATACTTAGCAGTTGTAAATATTATCGGTAGTATAGTAACCAATGGTGTAACTAATGACTAACTTATGTTTGCTTTGCATGTATACATATTACTTTTGATGTACTTTTTATCGTCTTACGTGAATGTATAATTGATATCAACCCTCGTATGTCCTGAAGCGCTCGTGACCTAGTCGAACCGAGTGATTGGAATCAATCACTTGAGTTAAGCAACAACCGGCGCGGTCAGGTGCTGGATGGGACCGTCCCGTGGCTACCGCTAGTGGCATTTTTCCGAGCTTCGTAAGGCACGTTAAGCTGGCTGTCATGTAATGGCAGTCGTTAAGTCATGTTAGAGGCCTCATGGGCGACTTGATAACTTCTGACAGTAAGACCCACCACTGTCTGACAATTCTCCACCAATCCGGACTGGGCCCCCGTGCGTGGTGAAGTATGGCCTAACCTGCGATTTCCTGCGTTGTAGGAAAATATGACTAAAATATGCCCCAAAATGACTAATCAAAATATTGTAAATTATTGACTCATTGAAATGTTGTTGCTTTCAAATCAAATTAAAGTATTTTTTTAAATAACATAAAAGCTGTGACTTAACGAACGTTAAACGTTGAGATAGTTGCCCACTTCAATAGATAGGTTTGGAGAAAAATAGACAAAGAAACTCCGAACCTAGTCTATATATCATTTTTACTGTTGCATTATTTCTTTTGGCACAAAGTGTGCTTAGAAACGTGTAAACTCTGTTCATTATTAGAATCAAAACACTATCAAAAGACTAAGTTAGGCGGTTTCGTCCATTTTTTTCTCCAAAATCATCTAGATTTTGAAATGACGACCTAGTTTTACTTGTAACGTTCAATAAATTCTACGAGTCACAGTTTCTACGAGTATGTAATTTTGAGTAAAAACTTTAATGTTTTTTGATTTGTAGTGCAGTGTAAGTGATTACTGTGCTTTACTATCTATCTATAATCAGCCCACATCAACCCACTGCTGGGCATAGGCCTCCTTTTTATTGCGCCATTCCTCACGGTCCTGTGCTAACCTGATCCATCTCTGGCCCGCAACCCTCACGATATCGTCCGACCATCGTGTCGGTGGTCTGCCTACCAACCTCCTTCCCTCCCTTGGCCACCACTCCGATACTGCCCTGGTCCACCGGCCGTCTTCCCTTCTAGCCAAGTGTCCCGCCTATCTCCACTTTAAGTCTGTGATCCGCTCACCAACGTCTTCGACCTTAGTTCTTCGACGAATTTCTACGTTGGGTACGCGGTCCACAAGCGATATGCCTAGCATGGCACGCTCGATTGCTCTTTGTGCAACTTTTATTTTGTGCATATTTTGCTTGGTGAGCGTCCATGTTTCCTATACTATATTTGAAGACAAATATTAGCGAGCTGAAGTGGCAGTGGGCTGCCCATATCATGAGAAGAACCGACAACCGGTGGAGTAAACGTGTTCTTGAGACGAGACCGCGACTCGGCAAACGTAGTGTAGGACGCCAAGACGATCTGCGAAAAACTGCCGGCAGATGCTGGATGCGGCAAGCTGAAGACAGGGCGCTATGGCGCTTATTAGGGGAGGGCTATGTCCAGCAGTGGACTACATAATATAGCCTGAAGAAGAAGAAGAAGAAGAAGAAGACAAGTAAACAATTTCAACTTCAATATCATTACAATTTATCATTGCCATGCACAGTCGTTTGTAACGTAACTGAGTAATACACAGGTAGAGGCATGTGCATATATGTGCTGCTTTTTTTGTATCGAATGAAGGTAGCGGTGTCATAAGCGTTGTCTCTTCTGCGGGTGGCTTTATTCCGTTTACTTTTATGACGTTTCTCTCATTTCTCGAGCCTTCTCGATTGCCAATACGTCCACGATCGGTGGGTAAGTGCAACAATATCAGCCCTCGACTTACGGTATTGCTACACTCCACAAAACACAGTTACAGAAGGACCTACAGGCTGTTCGGTGTCCTCACATGAAATACCCAAACAATAATTATAGTTAGATAGATAAATAGATAGAGAACACTTTATTGCACAACCAGAGCAAATAATACACCCATGATCTCTTAAACCTAAGTAATGTTATAGAATTGGCGGTCTTATGGCTTAGAGCTCCTCAAGACAACCTTTGGATAGAGTAGTTATAGCAGCAAAACCAAGGCCTGGGGAAGAAATACGCGCTACTATGAGAGACTTTTACTTTGAGACGCCTTTTAATCTTGCAATAAAATGTTCCTTATATTTTATGGTAATTTTAGTATAAACTTACTTAACAGCTAATATTTTTCTGCGATATTGAACGTTTTCGGGTTAGTGCATTAAAAAGAATATAATCATGTGGGTACAGCGGTATCATTCCGATGTAAAACCTAACTGCACAGTAGGTACCTACTCGAGGCTGCAAGTGATGCAAATTACTTCAGCCAGATGTCGCTGCCTGTACGTAATACAGCGAATATTGTAAGGAGATTCGAAATTTCACTGATGCCGATGAGTCGCCCATTAGCTCAGTTGGAAAGAGCGGTGGCACGGATAGCCAGAGGTCGCGGGTCCGAATCCCGGCATGGGTGGAATTTTAGCCTCTAAATAGGTTGATACCTTCTGTCAGTAAGACCCGCCACTGTCTTACAACCCTCCACAAACCCGGACTTGGCCCCCGTGGTGGAGTATGGCCTAATCTTCCTGCGATGCAGGAAGAGACCCGTTCCCCAACAGTGGGGACATCCAAGGGTTGATATCGACGTTATAAAGCACATCAACCTTTACACACTCGCTCTTTATTTGTACCATTCATTCGCTTCCGTTACGGCTAACTTTACAATGATACACAAGTTGTTATGCTGTCGACTTCACTAGCGAAATTGATACAGTAAAACTTCTGTCTGTCTATTTCTCATCACTCATCTCACACACCGGGAGGCGGGAGACGTATCGGCGCTGTGTATTCATAAACCGCGGCGTCGTAAAGGGCTGGTGTTCGAGGGAAATATGAAACTGTCGCCGCAAGTGGGGGCTAAGCCACTCGGAGCGTGAAACGGGGAAATAATCATCGAACCGCACTCGGAGGCGATATTAAAAGCTTTCCTTTCATGAAGTGAGTAAGCGGGAATTCGCTGAGCATTAAGAGATTTAAAGAATGCTGCGCGGCGGCAGGCAGTGGGAAATAAAACACCAAACGCCGATGTATGAACTAAGGATTTTAGTAAATGAAAATCTCTAAACAGAAATCTGCAAATAGTTTTGTATACGCTGCACAAAAATAGGGCTATTTTTGAGCTAATTTTAAAAAGGTGATAAGAAAGTTTAGGAAGTTACATTTTATTAAGGGGCTTGTGTTATGTTGACTCCTTTTTTTGCATAGCAAATTAATGTCACTGCTAGGAACTCTAGATGTTAATATATTTTTTAACTAAAACTTTCCTAAGTAAAGCACATTCTTCCTGCGATGCGGGAAGAGACCCGTGCCGCTGCAATGAGTACATACACAGGTTTGATATCAACACATTATTGTATTGTTATCGGTTTTTTTGTCTTCTTGTAGGGTTTTTAGTTTTATACTCCTTCTACTTCTTCGGACCTTTAACTGCTAGGGGAGCCCTATGGCTCTATGGCCACAACCACAGATTTCTACCTCTGACAGTGGTTCGTAGGAGCTTCCGACCCGGGTCAGGAGAGTGGGTCATTTAGCGTGCGGCGGACCGTGTTATGCTCGGAGTCTCTTTGTTGATAGAGCAAATCAAAAATGAGGCACAACTAAGTAGGTACAAGTAAATGATTTGTGTTATAGGTGTTAACTCGACGATAGATTTAATACAATAAATACATAGATAACATCCAAGACCCGAGACAAACTAGAAAAGTTTGTTTCCTAGTTTGACCCGGCCGGGGATCGAACCCGAGACTTATATATATATAGTCGGAATAGAGTTTTTTTCGCGGTGAAAGCAGTGGCTAACATAGTAAATGACTATGCAGTAAACCGAATATTAATTCTTTATATTGAAGTAAATTATTGATTTCTGATTTTCGAACTGCTATTTGTGATTATTTTGAAAACAGAACGATATTGCAATCGATGAATCTCTTTAACGCCTGGCTTCGAGCCCCTCCGTGTGATAAACTTAATGACAAACTGGAGATACGGTTCTACCCTCAGCCAAAAAAGAAACTACCTTTATGTCATTGTGGGCCTTATACATAAGGAAACAAGAAATGAGTTATTTTAGAGCCGCGGTGGAAAATCCTTGATACCAAACTGTGAATGGCAGAAGTTTTGTTCACGGCGTCTTTTGTGAAATGTATAATATTACACTAAATTCAATCTTTTTCCATACATACATATACAACTGTCGAGATATACTTACGCCTGTTACCTGCGGGGTAGGTAGAAGCTAGGTTCTGCCACCTGTCACGATCCTGAAAATCTCTTTCCTCGTTATTCTTCTTCGGTCTTTTAAGATTAAATAAAAATATTTTGTTAAAGTATACCTATAAAAAATCTTCCTTCCTTCCTTTCCATCCAGTGTCCACATTATCCTGGGTTAGCTGGAAGAAAATACTATCTAGTATTAAGCTCGCCTTTGTATAAATTGGTTTTAGTGCAATAAAGAATATTGATTCATTAAAAAACAAACATAAAATATATCACAAATGGTGGTTTTATTCTTAGAGCAATTTCTTCCAAACAATAGACGATGGGGAGTTGCTGAAGAAAAAGTGACACAACTGTTATTTTTTGTTTGAGTTATCTTGTATTTTAAACGGACTTCCAAAAGGAGGTGGTTCTAAATTAAGCTCGTGCTTTTTTCCCTCACCGGATGGACAAGTATTTTATGGTCCGAATAAGTATATTTTCTGACTAACCCCTTTTCAATACAATTTTCTTAGTAAATAAAATCCGATAATTATGAAAATAAATCATTAATGAAAATTATTATCATGATGACTTTCTGCGAACGAAACTTTTCACTGCTCCGCCGCCTTTGGCTTAATTAATTGATGAATATTTCATAAAATATGTGGACCCAGGATAACAGAGTGATGATACGAGTATGATGAGATGGAAACGTTTAAACCTATTACAGGAATTGCACGCGTAATAGATTAGTTAGTAAACATAACCATAAAGTTTGTTTGTAAAAATTGATTCGCTTATAAAGTATGGCCTATACCTTCCTCAAGGAAGAGACCCGTGCCCCTGGGTGGGGACATAATGGGTTGACGAAAAAAAAAAAAAAATTGTGAAAAGAGAAGTCTTCACTTAACCGCCACATTAAATTTAGCTTTGCTTAGAATATAACAGCACACGCCGAATAAAACTTGTTATAGTCTTGATTAAATCATTTTTAATGCACTAACCCGTGCTAAGGACAAATTTAAAAACCAATTTAGAGGCTAAAAATTCTGAAAAATGGGCGCCCATTAGCTCAGTTGGAAAGAGCGCTGGCACGGATAGCCAGAGGTCGCAGGTTCGAATCCCGGCATGGGTGGAATTTTCAGCCTCTAAATAGGTTGTTATGATCTTAACAAAACATGGTAATATATAACATTGATTTTTTGATTCGATATCGATCGATATCAACCCTTTGTATGGCCCTAATGCTGGGACACGGGTCTCTTCGAGCATTGCAGGAAGGATAGGCCATACTCCATCACGGGAGCCAAGTTCGGGTTGATGGAGGATTGTAAGACGTCAGAAGTTATCCATCCCCATAAAGCCTCTGATTGTTAGATCACAAAAGGTAAATAATAGCAGGAACTATAATTATAGGGAATAGTATATGTTCGGGGCTTAATCGCGTAGTAATTTATTGCTATTTTACCTTGACGTTTCAACGACGTTACAGTCTTCGTGAAAAATCATCGTGGAGGGAATAGTATGTTTAGCAGTGGAAGTTCTGTCTCCTTTCACGTCACATCCTTACCCCGGTGCCATTTTATGGATAACACGTATAAATAATAATGCCGCCTGAAAAAACGAGCCCTCCCCAGGATTGGATGAGCTCGCTTATCAGCTTCCTCGATACATCTTGCTAACGTATGCCTGCGCGAGTTTCCAGCCGAATATTATTTGGGATTCCCAAACGCCGAACCTTGACTTTAGGGCCAATTTTCGGGGGGCAATCTCTTGATATAATGATGAAAGATTCACGTGAAAATTCTGATTAAGAAAGGATAAGATGATCTTAAACGTAAAATGTCTACATGAAGGAAGAAAGATTGACGAAACAAATATATATTGCGAATGTGAGTGGAAGGGCTGGTAAGGGACGTCCCAAACGGACTCACATCGACCAAATAGGGGATATATTAGCAAAGGGAAAGATAAAAAGTACCCGGCACCGGCGTGCGTGCATGCAACGACTTATGAACGTTGATGAAGCGAAGGTGATCTGTCAGGATCGTGGCAAGTGGCAGTCCCTGGTCTCTGTCTACCCCTCTGGGATACAGGCGTGAGGTTATGTATGTATGTATGTATGTATGTATGTATGTATGTATGTATGTATGTATGTATGTATGTATGTATGTATGTATGTATGTATGTATGTATGTATGTATCTATGTATGTATGTATGTATGTATGTATGTATGTATGTATGTATGTATGTATGTATGTATGTATGTATGTATGTATGAATGGCGCCTCCGCTGACTGCGACAAAATGGGAAACAGCTGTAAGCCAGATGTTTTAGGACTGTTTGGGAGATTATTTTGTCAAACGGTATTAATATATTAATAGTTGAAGAATTCAACGGGATTAATCACGATTATTTATTGTGTAAAACGTAATTACCTTAACGTGTCTACGTGGGAATTTAAGGTAATTACGTTTTACCTAATATATAATCATAATCAGATCCGTTTTGTGTATAACCATGAAGAATACAACTTAAAACAATATATAAGATAATACATAATAAAACATAAATATTTTGCAAGTAATTCTAAGTAAAATTTACATGTGTTTATTCTTTTTAATGCACTAACCCGTGCTTAGGACAATTTTAAAAAACTATTTAGAGTTTAAAAATTCCACCCGTGCCGGGATTCGAACCCGCGACGTCTGGCATGGATAGCCAGAGGTCGCGGGTTCGAATCCCGGCATGGGTAGAATTTTTAGCCTCTAAATAGGTTTTTAAAATTTACATGATTTTATTCTTTTTAATGCACTTACCCGTGCTAAGGACAAAATATGCACTAACAGTGGCACTGTTAGCCAGGGTTCTAGTCCCGGCATGGCTGGAATTTTTAGCCTCTAAATAGGTTATACTATTTTTATTTTTAATGCACTAACCCGTGTTAAGGACAAATTTAAAAACCTATTTAGAGGCTAAAAATTTCACCCATGCCAGGATTCGAACCCGCAACCTCTGGCTATCCGTGCCAGCGCTCTACCAATTGAACCAATGGGCGACTCACCGGTATCAGTGAAATTTCGAACCTCTTTACACTATTCTCTGTATTACGTACAGGCAGCGACATCTGGCTTAAGCAAATTGCATCACTTACAGCCCCGAATACCTACTTTGCAGTTAGGTTTAACATCGGAACGATATCACTGTACCCACATGATTATACTATTTTAATTTTTAATGCATTAACCCGTTTTAAGGACAAATATAAAAACCTATTAAAAATTAAAATAGTATAATCATGTGGGTACAGTGATATCGTTCCGATGTAAAACCTAACTGCAAAGTAGGTAGTCGGGGCTGTAAGTGATGCAATTTGCTTAAGCCAGATGTCTGTACGTCTTGCGGGTTCGAATCCCGGCATGGGTGAAATTTTTAGCCTCTAAATAGGTCTCTAAATAGGTTTTTAAAATTTATATGGTTTCAGATTTTTTTCAGAACTAACTATAATCCTAAAAAAATGTGTTAAATTCTAGCATTAAAATTATGTTGGCTACCATATTTTGCGAAGTAACCGATATTATCCTTGAGATAAATACAGTTCTCACAAAAACGAGAGATATAGTGACTGTCAGCGTAAATATTTATTGTGACGTCCTTGTCTGGTAACAATATTACAGGATGATCTAGTTTGGTTACAGGATAAGTGAATACGTGTAGTGGATATACAGTCTATTTATTCTTACTTGTCCAATTTAGTCAACAAGATTCTAACCTTAAAATTGAGATTAGATGCCTAAACTAGACATTTTCTCGCAAATTCATGAACCATTATGAACTATGTTTATAAAATTGGCAGCGTGTTATCTAAAACAGTGTTCCAGGTTACTTCATTAATGGAAATATGGTAGTTTTGGACTAAAAAGTCACAGTTTAAGGGTAGAATCTTGTTCACTAAATTGGACAAGTAAGAATAAAAAAACTGTAAAACTAAACACATTCATTCTATTATCTTATCTTAAAAGACCTAGATTATATAGGTACGAGACACAAACAGTTTTTTCTATTCCTCCCTATCGATTTAGCTCAAGGCCTATTGCCGACAGTTCCGGTAAGTATCAATAATTTCGTTCCGGCGGCAGTAATCGAACCTATATCCTTTTACTGGCGAAGTTGCGCTGTAAACCTGGATACGGGGGCTGTTTGACGACTCCTGCAGGCTATGAAAAAGGTCCGTTCAGGCCTAACAGTGAGTTGGTAGCTTAGAGTTAATTTTATTTTGTTTGATGAAACTAGTCATACATGTAATGATGAAGCACTAACGGTACCAAAGAAAAAATCTTAATCTAAAAACCTGAGGAACAATACCTATGTTTAGATAGCGGTTTTTGCTTTTAGCAATAAGGCCGTGAATTGCCCGGAGACCCTGAAGCCAAGTATACCCTCTGGCTTATATTTCTCATACATACCTCTTTATTGGGTTTGTGTAGTTGCCATGGCGAGGGCCAATTGGACTGATGTTGGAAACTATTTCGTTATGTACCTAATATCTCATTTATATAAGAACAATGCTTGCTCTACGCGGGGACAACTTACGGCGATGATTTACAGGGGTTATTTATAAAACGCCATTCCTTGACTCATACATATTAAACGCGACTTCTTCTTCAGGCTATATAAGTCCACTGCTGGACATAGCCCTCCCCTAATGAGCGCCATAGCGCAAGGTTGTGCCATCATTGGGGGGTAATGCCCATAATCCCCACGCTGGGCATGCTGGTTGGGGATCGCAGTTAAGCGAAAATGTACTGCTAAACGGGACTAATCGTGAATATTTGTCAGGTAAAACTTGCCGTGATCGTGGGAAACCCCGTGGTCACAACGACTGCAACATTGCGGAACGTTGCATGTACCGTGGTCACGAGTGGACTAAAGTAGCGAATGACGTTGCCGAATCTTTGGGAATCAAAGTACGTTTTAAGTTTTGCCTAATTAATAATAACTATGGCAGTTAAAATAGCCTGAGATAGAGGGAAAAACGTAACCACAAATTAAACGAACTGCCTCTCCGTAGTATTTTACAGAAATTGCGCTTCTATACTCTTCATTCCATTAGTATCTTAGTTTTGTCAACTCCCAATTTTAAAAACCTATTTAGAGGCTTAAAATTTCACCCATGCCGGGATTCGAACCCGCAACCTCTGGCTTACCGTGCCAGCGCTCTACCAATTGAGCCAATGGGCGACTCACGGCATCAGTGAAATTTCGAACCTCTTTACACTATTCTCTGTATTACGTACAGGCAGCGACATCTGACTTAAGCAAATTGCAAAGTAGGTAGTCGGGGCTGTAAGTAATACAATTTGCAAAAAAAATTTAGCCTCTAAATAGGTTTTTAAATTCTCAATTCACGAACACTGACTAAGTTGGCTCAAGTCCGCATGAAATGAGAATGTTTTTTTACTATAGATGTGTTGATATTTTAATGTATAAACGATAGAACAGATCACGATGTATACATAAACCGAAAATGGTCTAGCTTAAGATGAAAAAAAAAATCATATTTCAAAATCCTATAGAAGCAAAATCGTAGTTTCTACTACATACGAGTATAGAATTCTGATTCTGCATGAATGATTTATAAGGTATTCGGCTCCTTTGCTCCTTGTGGGAACAGTCTCGGTTTAGGTAATTGATTCATGGTCATAAAGTAAACACTCTGAAGAGACGATAGTCGGCAGTGGCCTGTATTTAGTGCTAATGAAACCGCCTTAGGTTTAAATAGAGGGCTTTGTCGTTTATTGTTCTACGTGAACACAATTAATATTACACCTCTGCAGTAAATTAGCACTGTCAAGGACGGCGAGGAAAAAGTTTCCAGGAATGCTTTGCTTCAAAAACACTTTAAAAATAACTATGTTAATTAACTTACTAAAAAATAACATTTAAATACAGTCTGTTAGCTTTTAGCTACTATCGGATATATCCGTCGGGAAATAGGGTTATTACGTTTTACCTAATAAACGATCGCGATTAGACCCATTTTATATACAGGGTGTCTCATTCAAATCGGTCAGTATGTGAAAGTCTGAATCTATAAGACATACGAAGATCTGTTCTGAGGAACCATGTCATCGATTTTAATAACAAGAAAAACTGCATTCATACATTTAAAAAAACATCTGTACTCCGTTCGGGAATCGAACCCGGTTGTTATGTGATATATAACTATGTATGAGTATCGCGGAGCATTAACAAATACTATTTCTCGTAACTGAAATAGATATCGTGTGATTATTTCTGATTTATTGATTTATTTATGCAATAAATGATAAATTATCAGTGGCGCCATTTTAAACAACATACAGTAGCGCGAGTAGACAGGCTGTGTTCAATAATTCAATAATTAGATTAGAACTCTTTATTGTACACACCAGAAAACAAAATACATAAAAAGGCTTACGCATCTAAGCTATTGCCGTATACAATTGGCGGTCTTATCGCTAAAAGCGATCTTCCAGACAACCTTGGGATGGATAGAACTGAAAGATGAAGAGAGTAGGTAGGTAGGTGTACATGAAGTATTATTATATAATTATAGAGAAAACATAGATTTACGCTGCAGAGATTTTGTATGCGGGTATGTTCGCAGCTCCTGAGCAAGATGTTTTATGACAATTGACCATAGACAATAAGAAAATATGTAATGATGACAAAAAAACTTCTAGTGTTGAGCATGTGCTGTAGATATCAAGAATTTGCAAAAGTTAAATATTTTTTTTAATTTTTACAAATTGTAGGAATTAAACTGAGAAATCATTCCGCCGGAGGACTAGATTTGGTAAATATATTATTTGTATATTTTTAGTTACTTGATCCCGAGACACTTGTCCTGCGTACACTCGTAATGCACTAACACAATCGCCTCTAAAGACTGGGCCAAGTGAGCGCGGGCAAAAACTGCCGGCCATTTGTGCCGCCCGCCGCCCTGCCCGTGGCAGCCGAGTGGGACACTTTTTGCCGCCGCAGCCGTCTCGCCTCTCACTTAATAACAAGGACCTAGAAGGACAACGAAGAACCTTCTTATTCTGTAAGGCACCGGTTTTCAGTCGTACATAGTCGTCGTCGTCAGGCTATACTAGTCCACTGCTGGACATAGCCCTCCCCTAAAGAGCGCCACGTTGTGCTATCATAGGGGGTAATCCTCATAATCCCCACGCTAAGCATCCGGGTTGGGGATCGCAGTTCGGTGAAATTGTACTGCAGGGGGCGCTGCTGCCCGCTTGTGTCCCTTAGTCGCCTTTTACGACACCCGCGGGAAGAATTGGGTTGGTGCTATTCTCTAGGCCGACACCACACAGCATCGTACATAGTGCTGTATTATTATTTAAAAAAAATATTGCACCAAGTAAATATTGTACAACTGGCTGTGCCCCGCGATTACCCGTTGTTTATCGATTTTTCCATGGGAATAAGATATTCTCTCGAAGTAGAACGTAGCCTTTGTCTTATTCCAGGGTGTCAGCTAACTTCATATACAATTTTATTAAAGTCACTCCAGCTGTCTAGACGTGAAGAAGTTACAAACATAAACACTCACAAACTTTCGCCTTTATAATATTAGGGTGATGTGATGTTACGTGATAGGCTTAACACTAATCCGCTACTTGACTCGTATCAAATTTGACGCGATAAATGAATATTTCCTGTAGTATTTAACTTAAGAAACTGAAATATATTGACTTTGCTAAGCAAGTATGTAGGATGGCTGCAAAATTCGCAAATAAAAAAAATATGTTGAACATTAATTCGCTTTCTGCCATGTTGAAAGCATCTTTCGGTTGTAAACAAACATCTGTCAGCCAGAACCAGTGGACATTGATTCTTAAAGGACTTACATCAAAGTGATCTTCACGTAAATACACCCGAGTTTCAGTCGACAAAGTATCGGGGTCTCTTTTGGCAAGTTTGAGCCAATTTTTTCATGTGTTTATTTCACTGGGTACACGAATCCACAACTTCCCGGGGTTCTTTATTGACATGTTTTTGCATTTTCGAACAATGCAATAATGATAATTGCATGTAAACTCGATGAAATCGTGATTTCGTTGTTATTTTCACTATGGTCACAAATCACTCCCAGTTGTTGAATGTCAAACTTTGTTAACAAGACTTCAGGTCTTCAAACCATAGACAAAAATGGCTGACCGCGTTTTTGGCTGTTTAGCAAAGCAAAGTTTTAAAATATATTTTTTGGTTCCTTTTAGGTCCTCAAAAAATATACTAAAATATTTTTTGGTGTAATGGAGGAGATATTTACCATTTAAGACTTACTTGCAAAGAGAGTCAAATAGCGGATTAGTATTATGGATGACGGGAAAAGGTGTATTCCTGATTAAGACTGCCCAACTCCAGACCCGCGGCTTACGCGGTTCGGTGAAATTGTACTGCAGGGGGCGCTGCTGCCCGCTTGTGTCCCTTAGTCGCCTTTTACGACACCCGCGGGAAGAATTGGGTTGGTGCTATTCTCTAGGCCGACACCACACAGCATCGTACATAGTGCTGTATTATTATTTAAAAAAAATATTGCACCAAGTAAATATTGTACAACTGGCTGTGCCCCGCGATTACCCGTTGTTTATCGATTTTTCCATGGGAATAAGATATTCTCTCGAAGTAGAACGTAGCCTTTGTCTTATTCCAGGGTGTCAGCTAACTTCATATACAATTTTATTAAAGTCACTCCAGCTGTCTAGACGTGAAGAAGTTACAAACATAAACACTCACAAACTTTCGCCTTTATAATATTAGGGTGATGTGATGTTACGTGATAGGCTTAACACTAATCCGCTACTTGACTCGTATCAAATTTGACGCGATAAATGAATATTTCCTGTAGTATTTAACTTAAGAAACTGAAATATATTGACTTTGCTAAGCAAGTATGTAGGATGGCTGCAAAATTCGCAAATAAAAAAAATATGTTGAACATTAATTCGCTTTCTGCCATGTTGAAAGCATCTTTCGGTTGTAAACAAACATCTGTCAGCCAGAACCAGTGGACATTGATTCTTAAAGGACTTACATCAAAGTGATCTTCACGTAAATACACCCGAGTTTCAGTCGACAAAGTATCGGGGTCTCTTTTGGCAAGTTTGAGCCAATTTTTTCATGTGTTTATTTCACTGGGTACACGAATCCACAACTTCCCGGGGTTCTTTATTGACATGTTTTTGCATTTTCGAACAATGCAATAATGATAATTGCATGTAAACTCGATGAAATCGTGATTTCGTTGTTATTTTCACTATGGTCACAAATCACTCCCAGTTGTTGAATGTCAAACTTTGTTAACAAGACTTCAGGTCTTCAAACCATAGACAAAAATGGCTGACCGCGTTTTTGGCTGTTTAGCAAAGCAAAGTTTTAAAATATATTTTTTGGTTCCTTTTAGGTCCTCAAAAAATATACTAAAATATTTTTTGGTGTAATGGAGGAGATATTTACCATTTAAGACTTACTTGCAAAGAGAGTCAAATAGCGGATTAGTATTATGGATGACGGGAAAAGGTGTATTCCTGATTAAGACTGCCCAACTCCAGACCCGCGGCTTACAAGGTTGCCTTAATACATTTGAATTTGTCCGCCAAAAGTGTACAGCTGGTTTGCCATGATGGCAAAAAAGATTTACCTACAGTCTTTTCTTATAATTTTAATGTCTAAATTATTTTATGTTCACTAACATAGTTTAAGCTTATACTAATAACCAGTGGTCGGAGTAGGTATATTGATTTTAGATACTTGCGTCATGATATCATAACATGGACATGCATTTCTTCCGGAATGTACCGGAGTTTCCAAAAATTTAGTAGACCGGACTCTCATGCGCTGTGATGATTGCTATAAAGTGATTTTTTTAACTGTTTCCAAGTTCTAAAACCTTCTTAAATAGTGAAAATAATTAAAACTTACCCGTACAAAAACAACTTCAAATGGGCCCAATCCAAGAGTAATAAATCGATGTCCGTAGTTATAAGCCAAATTCGTCGTTTTAAGTAGATTTCAGAAGACAGTTAACAAGCCAGGGTCAAGTCAAGATATTCACAACACATAAAATAAGCGCACTCCACGAACCGAAATAAGTGAGTGAGCCACTTGGTCTGGATGTCGGTGCGAGCGCATTGTTTTCGAACAAACAGTCAATGAGTCATCCTGGATACTTGATTCTAATTGGTCAGATGCGTTGAGCATAGAGATAAGAGGACAAAAGGCCCTGTTTGCCGGATGTCGTGTGTTGAAATGAATATTATTATTATATCATTTTATACATGCTTAGGCTTTTACTCCAACACTTTTACTACAAGGTTTTTACACACCAGTCATTTTTTACTATTAAATTCTGGTCATCTACGCCACTAGCAGCATAGCGTTGTGAGTATTGATACATTTTTAACTAGTTTCATGTAATAATTTCGATGTTTCGGTATTTTTATCATAATAATCCGGAAACTCGGAGGCGTATCCATATTAACATATACGTTTGATGTCAGTGACCTTAATTCAATATACCTACTCCGACCACTGCTAATAACCTATGGATCATTGGTCTGAAATAAACGTATATCATTATTATTGCGGTGGTAGAGAAGAGGTAGAACGCCTGCCTCTTAATCGGAAGGTCGTGGAGTTGAATCTCGGCATGTACCAATGATTTTGTTTTCTAAGTTATATAGTAGTATATATAGTAGCAAAGCTACTCGCTAACTTTGAAGGAACACACCGCTTAAAACGGAGGTCATTTATGGTAACTAAGCCCATATTCTCTCTCTAAGAGAAGGCCTGTGCCCTGCAGCGGGACGTTTATAGAGTACATAAAAAACTTATTGACTGGCAATGCCCTTACAAAGTTATTATATTAGACGTGTCTAATCGCGATTATTTATTAGTTGAAACGTAATGAATTGCCTTAATTCACGATGTTTTGGCAGCGTTACAGTTGCCGTGGTCACGGATAGTTATAGAACGGGTGCTCGCGCTCTTCCACTATAAAGAGAAATTTCCCACCAGGCAGACCGTATGCCTAGAGACGGCCGGTCGGTCAGACTGTTGTTAGTCGGACGTTATATTTATAGTATGTCATGTGAAACACTTTGATTGCGCGATGTAGGGATGTTGGAGTGCGCGCGCGGAGTTGACATGTACTCGCCACAGATATAACGGGAATATAATATGACTGGATATTTTGTGATTGTTTCGTTATCAACCCTTGTATGTCCCCACTGCTGGGGCACGAGTCTCTTCCTGCATCGCAGGAAGGCTAGGCCATACTCCACCACGGGGGCCAAGTCCGGGTTGGTGGAGGATTGTATCAAGCCGCCCATAAGGCCTCTGACATGGCTTAACGACTGCCATTATATGACAGCCGGTACCAACGGCTTAACGTGCCTTGCGAAGCACGGAAGCGCTCGGAAAAATGCCACTAGCGGTAGTCACGGGACGCTCACCCATCCTGCACCTGACCGCGCCTGTTGTTGCTTAATCAAGTGATTGATTCCAATCACTCGGTTCGCCTAGGCCACGAGCGCTTCTGGTAGAACTTGTATGGGAGCGGATCTTCCGAACCTCCTTATTGGGTGTCTAAGCAGTGGAACTTCATTAAACTTGGCTCGTTAATTGTAAACTTGGCCGCGCGGAACAATACTAATCGAATTTAAGACTTGGCCGAGTTCTTTGCGGCCGAGGACTTCCCCTCTACTAACAGCTTTCTACGGGGTGTGACAAACTCCAATGGCAGTAGGCAACAATAATAATTTAATTAAACTCTGTTAATAGAAGCACTCGTGACCTATTGGGACCGAGTGATTGGAATCAATCACTAAGGTTTAGCAACAACAGGCGCGGTCAGGTGCTAGATGGCTGACATCCCGTGACTACCGCTAGTGGCACTTTTTCCGAGCGCTTCCGTGCTTCGCAAGGTATGTTAAGCCGTTGATTGATTTATCCACTTTTACTACAGAAAAACTTTGAAATCGCAAACAATTGTCGAATTTGTCGATCACACATCTTTAGTATGAAACAGGTTATCTTTTTAGGGTTTAGTACTTTAAAAGGAAAAACAAATACCTCATAGGACTACTTTGTTGTCCGGTCATCCGTTCGTCTATTTGTCTGTCAAGACCGTTATCTCAAAAACGCTCAGAGTTATCAAGTGAAATTAGAATCGTATACCAGTCTATAGTCTCTTGAAGCTGTGAAAAAATCGAACTTCTACGTTAACGCAAAAAAGTTACTAACGTTTAAACAACATTAAAGTTAATTTCGATGCTGAAGGGAATCAAAATCCTGTTATCCTAGAGCTATAGAGCTCCTAGAGCTAGAGTGCTGTTCGTGTGTCTGGCCGCAGCACTTGTCATGTTTTCACGGCCTGTGTAAAAAAAATAAATTAAGTATGCCTTATCATTTAAAGTTATTAATGGCAATCATGGAATCTTATGCGTATAGGTGGTATCTAATGTATTAGATCTAAGAGGACTTGAGAAAAGATGGTCAGAGTGGAGTTGTTTTCCCGCTGCCTTTTTCTCCACTACATTACGGCCCGAAGGCGGCGGCTTTCACTTTCATGTTACATTGAACTTTGACAATCAGCAAACAGAATGTAAATTCTTTACGTTGAAATAAATTGAATTGAATTGAATATGAAGTTTGGCTAGTAATATATGAGATTTTGTATTGAAACTTGGTTACACCATGTATATTCCCTTACAATTTTAGCGGAGTTAAACTTCCCTGTTTTGTTATTGTAATTTAGTGAAATGGTGTTATGCTTTCTCTCGCGCATGATTCCTATTACAATATTTTCTGTAGTGATGACGAACGGTATGTGTATAATCGACAGCTGACTACGTTTAAGATGTAGTTGTTAAATGGCCCATAATATGCATTACAGTGGACTCAAGTACAAGTGTGACATAAACAATGGTTCCATTGAAAATCGTATAAATAAGATTCCACTACTTCTAATAAGCAAAAGTAAATATGGCATGATATGGCTTTTAAATTTAGTAGTACCGATACGAATTTTCAAAACAGTATGAAACTGAAAAAAAAAACACTTTTCTAACTTTTAACGATTTTTCATCGTTCATACCAAGATAAAAAGTAATACGTTTATTTCGTGTAGTAAATAAATAAATACTTATGGACATATTACACAGATCTCGTTAGCCCTATACTAAGTACAACTAAATGACTTGTATTATAGGTGCCAACTCGACGATAGATTTAATACAATAAATACATAGATAAAATCCAAGACCCGAGACAAACTAGAAAAGTTCGTTTCCTAGTTTGACCCGGCCGGGGATCGAACCTGAGACCTTCGGTTTTACAGTCAGCGTGCCAAACCACTACGCTACTGAGGCCGTCATAGATCCGAACAGTCGGGATAAGCTAGCGATGGAGGTGCTCATGGCGTCTGTAAAACGTACTTAAAAAATGTCGAATAAAAATACAAAAAAGGCTACTAAACAGGTTGTAAATAAGGCTGACCTGGCATCTAATTCTGTGCATCAATTATTGTTCTACTTGAAAGAAGGACGAATTGGAAGTAACATATTAGATAACATTAAATAACTTAAATTCTTGGTTTATTGTCGACTAGCTGGTGCCCGCGACTTCGTCTGCGCAGGATCAGTATTTTGAGTAGCTTATATAAGCGTGGTACGCCACGCTTATATAAGGAGAAAAGGTTTTGGCAGCGCACGTGAGAATAGCTCGCAAATGGTAGATGTTTTCCTACTTACTTGACACTTATCGGCATATTTTGGACAATTCATACAATATACTCGTAAATTGTCAGAGGCCTTATAACTTCTGACAGCCTTATAACTTATAACGGCTTGATAACTTCTGACAGTAAGGCCCGCCATTGTCTTGCAATCCTCCACCAACCCGGACTTGGCCCCCATGGTGGAGTATGGCCTAACCTTCCTGCGATGCAGGAAAAGACCCGTGCCCCAGCAGTGGGGACATACAATAGTTGATAACGAACGAACGAAGTTGTCTGAGTGCTTAGTGCGAGTTTTTTAACTACTCGATCGCGTTAACGTAAACTCATATTTCTATGGCATCGAGGGAGCGCCACCTAGCGACAAGTATGGCAATTAAAATTGCTGAGTGCGAGTTGTAATGGTTTACGTTGAGAAGTCAAGACGTTTACCAGCCAACACACGATTAAACGCGATTGCGAGTTGTACTGTGACAGCGTTTTGCCAGTTTGAACGGTTAACTTACTCATACTCACTACTCAATGCTCGATTAACGCGGTAGTAAAGTTATTCGATTGGATCTGTCAAACTCGCACTAAGCACTCTGATGTATAAGTTATATTATTGCAAAGTTTAATTTAAAATCCATTCAGCGGTTTTTACGCGAAAGAGTAACAAACATCCATCCATACTTACAAGCTTTCGCGTTTATTATATTAGTAGGATTGTTAGGGTCGGTGGCCTAAACACATAAATTCAGAACAAATTGTTGCGGCCGTACCTATTGGTTTTTCTGCTCGCTGACTGCGGTCGCACCGCTCAGGCTGCTCTGTGAATATGTTTTTTTTTTCTCTCGCTTGTCGCCGGGCTCTACGGTTTGACCAGCTTTTTTTTCAAATTTGAGTTTGCTACATTTTCATTCGAATTTATAAAAAAAGTTAACTCAGAACAGGTCTTTCAATACATCCACACTCCACAAGAACATTCAGGCCTAATCACAGCCATTTTTGAGGTTGGGATTTTTTTTTTATAAAAGTACGTTATAGCATTTTTATGTATATTACATTAACGGAAAGTTGTCAAGAACGACGAATTACAAATGTGTTATTCTACAAAAATTAACCAAACTGCTATTTTAACTAATTATATTGTATTGAAAAACCTATTTAGAGGCTAAAAATTTCACCCATGCCGGGATTCGAACCCGCAACCTCTGGCTATCCGTGCCAGCGCTCTACCAATTAAGCCAATGGGCGACCCACCGGCATCAGTGAAATTTCGAACCTCTTTACACTATTCTCTGTATTACGTACAGGCAGCGACATCTGGCTTAAGCAAATTGCATCACTTACAGCCCCGACTACCTACTTTGCAGTGAGGTTTTTTACATCGGAATGATATCACTGTACCCACATGATTTTACTATTTTTATTTTTAATGCACTAACCCGTGCTAAGGACAAATTAAAAAACCTATTTAGAGGCTAAAAATATTGTATTGTATATATTGTATTGAACAATATTTTTATGACAGTTTGATTGGTTCCTTTTTTACTTTCATACAGGGTGAAATGAATTCATATATAACAGAGCTGATTGATGTGGTGCACATTAATAAATATTAAGATATTTCTGCGATATTTTGTTAAGATAAGATTAAAAACCTATTTAGAGGTTAAAATTCCGCCCATGCCGGGACTCGAACCCGCAACCTCTGGCTAACCGTACCAGCGCTCTCCCAAGTGAGCGGGTTCGAGTCCCGGCATGGGCGGAACTTTTAGTTTCCAAATAGATATTTAAAATTGTCCTCAGCACGGGTTAGTGCAACAAAAAGAATATAAGATAAGATTAGCCTAAAAATATGTAGGTAACATTGTACATAAGTTTAAATATTTTCTTGAAGAAAAAAGACCATTATAATGTAATCTATTCACGGTAGTTCTCGACGTATCTGTTAGGGTGGCCCTTAGAAAAGGGAAGTCATTTTACTCTTTTTTCATTCATTTTATGTCAAAGTATCTACCACTACCAAGCATAAAGCTACCAATTCAAGGTGGTTCGCCCTGGCTGTCTCCTGCTAAAAGCGTTGGTCCAATCCCTGCGGGCTGCTCACCCTAGTGCGCACTCAATAATCTGAATAAATAAAATATATTTTTTTTTTTATTTTTTGTTGTATAGAATCAGGCGTTACTTTGCAGAAATCCATAATAGCATTAAAAAGTTAAAATTACTTTACTAAATTCCGCCAAAAATCCCACAAGCACCATGCGGTTAGTTAATGCACCGCCCCCCCTCCCATGTTTTCAAGCAGAAGCAAGACACGAACACACCACCAACAAGACCAATACTTGTGTGAGAAAACACGCGACGCGTTTCGCCTCTAACATGAGGTATTCTCAGGCTCCCAAATGCAAGTGAGCGTCTCCGCAATAAATTTTTGGCGAAATTGAGGAAAGTAATTTTAACTTTTTAATGTTTTTTATTTTTATTTATTGAAAGAAAACAAACAATTGTACAATATAGTTTCAGCTCAGAAAATTCTTACGTACTTATTCTACAACCAGTAGTATGACAATAACATGAAAAATAAGGACTAAGATAGTTAGATTCTGCTAACACCAATCAAGGATGAGATTAGTGGAGTACATCCAACAGCACATCAACCCCCACACATGTGCAGCCTGTTTTGTTACGTTACCGGTCAGTTTGCAGCAAAAATGTAAAGGTCGATGAACTGTCCATGCACTCTTCCAATAGTTACCAACTGTACACTCTGTTAGCTTTTAGAATATACCTCGGGCTCTAGAGTAGGCTTCGGTTTTCGCCGAAAGCTTATGAGTGTAATACTACTTCCTACTCTGAATAAGTGTCAAATTGGTTCCGATTTCGAAATTAAGTGTCATATTAGTTCCGATATTTCTATTACACGAATATGTCCGATTCTATCTGATAGTAGCCAAGGTATATTCTAAAAGCTAACAGAGTGTACAGTAGTATATTTCATTACAAGTGCGGAAAGGCTGTCATTGCAAAGAGTACGCAGCCGAAGGCGAGGGTTGACAGTCAGAACAAGTTGCAATGACGGTTCCGCACGTGTACTGAACGACTATTTTTAATACAGTTGCGAAAAAATAAGCAATTTAATAAAGAAAAATTATAAGGAAAATGGCGCCAACCGTAAAAGAATATAAGCAGAGATTTTTTTTCTTCATCCATTCTGGAACAAAGGGAACTATGCCCATACAGCCAGTCTTCAGTAGGATTTTTTATTGACATGAAATGAAAATGAAATTTCATGAGATGAAATGAAATGAAACCTAACCTAACTCATTCAATCAAATCATTAAATCTGATATTGAAAAAAAATAGTAGCTTCTTTATAAAAATATACGTATTTGCATGAACCATAAAAACTTCTATGAATTTTTTTAGTAAAAACTTTATGGTTGGTTTTTCTTTTTAATAGACATTATTGTGACAGTTGGGAAAGAAAACGCACGAGGGCGGGAAAGGTAAAAAAAGGACGAGTGTGTAATAGCCCACATTCCGCACGCTATGCGTCCCTACAATACGCCACTTTTTGAGCAACTGTATTGAAAAGTAACTTTTTCTTTATAATCTATTATGTTTGTTTACATTAAATATAGTTAAATCTAATTAAATGAAAAGTTTTTATTGAAAGTAGCGCAGAAACTGTGGTTTAATGAACGTTACAATTTTTAACTAGGTGTCCATTTCAAATAACATACGCATTGTCGTTATTTCAATGAACATAAGAGATGAATCATGTCTCTGCTAACCATTCTGGGATATATGCGCGAGTTGTAATGTAATGTGTAATGTGAAGAAAAAAATCAGCAAATTATACAAGTAGGTACCACACACACAGGCTTTCTCTTAAAAAGAAATGATATCTGGAATTAAAGCCATTGTTTTGTAGCCATTGTTGCAATTGTTTTGTATTTGTTGTTTTTCCAGTGTACCTGTGTCCTCCTCATCGAGTCCGATGACGGCGACCTCAAGGATTGGTAGGACTTCTGCGGCGGTGTGCTCGGATGCGACTCGCGAAGCCCAGCTTGTTTTTAAAAGTCCGGTTACATTGGCCGCAGTGAAGCTCACCACGGTCATTGTACGTGTAAGAGTATGTGGGCTTTGGACGGGTTTTTTGCTGCTGTCTGTTGGAGTCGAGAGTCTCGAGCCGAGTATCCTCAAAAACTCCCACCCTGTTGAGAATCTTGTCTTAAAGCCAGTACGATGCATGAGTTCTATGTTTTTTAATAATTATGTCTTCTTCTCTTTCTTCAGGCTATATGTTAGTTCACTGCTAGACATAGCCCTCTCCTAATGATCTCAGATCGTCATCCCACTTGGTCGGAGGGCGTCCTACACTACGTTTGCCGAGTCGCGGTCTCCACTCAAGAACACGTTTACTCAAAGTTGTCGGTTCTTTGTGAGATATGGCCAGCCGTATTATGTAATATTTATGTTAGAGCTACAGATTAATGATTTGCAACTGGATTCTTTCATGATTTAACCATGATTAAGCTCTATGAATCAGAGCGAAACCAGGCCTTAGAGTCTAACACACTTACATAGTTTCTCGATAATCACGACAATGGCTGTTAACCGAACAAAATTGAACATTGGACCTATATACCTATGAATACACCTTAACTGTATCAAATTGATTATATTCTTTTTAATGCTCTAACCCGTGCCAAAGGCAATTTTTGAAAACCTATGTAGAGGCTAAAAATTCCAGCCATGCCGAGATTCGAACCCGCGACCTTTGGCTAACCGTACCAGCGCTTTCCCAACTGAGCTAATGAGCAAGTGCTGGCAGCAGCGAAATTTTGAACCTCGTATAATATTCTCTGTATTATTTGCAGGCAGCGACATCTGGCTGAAGTAATTTGCATCACTTGCAACCCCGAGTACCTACATTGCATTCAGGTTTTACATCGGAATGATATCGCTGGAGCCATATGATTATATTCTTTTTGTTGCACTAACCCATGCTGAGGACAATTTTAAAAATTTGGTTGTTTTTTGCTTCAATTTGGTAGTCTGAAAAGCAATAGAAATACAATGTCATTTAAAAGGTATAACCCGCGTAAATCCAATAGGCATCTCTCCCGAAGAAGATTGAAATACGCGAGGCGCCGAGTTAAGTAGCATGGGTTATACCGTTGCAATACATTGGTTATTAGACTACCAATAGTGTAAATGAAACAATCAATCATAATCGTACCAATATGACTGTATTAAACAACTACGCATTTTAGAGACTCGAACCCGGTGTTACTCTTCCGACAAAAAATCAAGAATGCTTGCGTCTTTTCAATTATTGAAATCAATAGTTTCAAATTTCGGATTCACTCATGACAGGTCCTGTCATGTAACACCTGTAAGCCGCTGAGTATTAACTGCATGCTAGGCCTACTCCCGATCTGAAAACGCTCCATTATGCTAATTGCCATCAAGGGCAGCCCGACGTAACACAATTAATTTAGCGAGGACCTCGCCGGGGACCCCTTTACTCCTTACTGTGTCGGAGGTACAGTCCACACGCTTTTAGATCCTTATTATTATCACATCAGACTTCACACTATATTAATATTATAAAGGCAAAAGTTTGTGAGAGTGTATAATTGTTACTTCTTCACGTCTAAACGGCTGGAGCTATTTTAATAAAATTGAGTTTGGAGTTAGATGAAACCCTGTATTAACACGTAGGCTACGTTTTACTGCGGGAAAATATTTAATTCCCATGGGGAAATCGATAAACTGCAGGTAACACCCCGGGGCATAGCTAGTAATATTATTAATGACAAAGTTTGTGAAAATGTTCGAATTTTGGGTAATAAATGAGCTACTCGTGCAATTACGGTTGAACGGAGTTACATGAAACTTTGTATATAAATAAACAAACATTTTAATTCAGACATATTTCTATTATCTTAACGTCCATACAAGCCCTAAGATATTTATTGCCTAGGTAACAAGAATCGTATAGACGGATTCGGTGGCGGTACGAAGTTTGCCAGGACAAGAAGTTTTATAACAAATAAAATACGTCCTAACACAACTGCATTGTTAGTTGAGACCGCTAAGGATGGCGTGATAGTTAAAAAGCCTATACCCAGTAGCAGGAAGGATGACGATTATTGTATTTGGTCTAGAAGTTGACAGGTTTAAATAGCAAAAAAAAAATAGGTCTCGAGTTAGATTCATAACGTGTTGGATTACATATCAAAAAACCAATGACTAAGCCTCCTCAGCACTGAAAATAACAGCTGTTTTATACAAAAACATATTTCGGCACATTTTTCCTTTTTTCTTTTGTCCTTTCACCCTTCTACTATGCGTGAAGGTGACACTGGACGCTATATAAATCGTATTCGTTATCGTTCGTTATCAACCCTTGTGTGTCCCCACTGCTGGAGCACGGGTCTCTTCCTACATCGCAGAAAGGTTAGGCCATACTCCACCACGGGGGCCAAGTCGGGGTTGGTGGAGGATTGTAAGACAGTGGCGGGCCTTACTTTCAGAAGTTATCAAGCCGCCCATAAGGCCTCTGACATGGTTTAACGACTGCCATTATATGACAGCCAGCACCAACGGCTTAACGTGCCTTGCGAGGCCCGGGAGCGCTCGGAAAAATGCTACTAGCGGTAGTCACGGGACGCTCACCCATCCTGTACCTGACCGCGCCTATAAATCGTATCTTTACGTGGATTCAAAGGCTATTTTTTTATTTCATGCTACAGTTGTCGGTCAACATGCCACTGGAACTTCTCTACTTAGATTGTGACGTAGATTACAGATACGCGTGACAGGTTTCGTTTTCATTTTCAGTGCCGTCCACCCAATTAGACTCTAACTCTTACAAATATTAAAAACAAAAAGGCCTCGTTTCCCAGAAAACTTTTTACTTGTAGAAATGTAGATTAACTTGTTTACCAAAATCGCCAGGTACTTTTAGCTAATGCAAGGAAAATTTCTTTCAAAAAGACGCGTCCTAATTGTCTAATGGATTCATAACTTTTGGTAATTATGTTTCAGCGTAAAACGTACTGCGGAGACAGAAAAGGGAACCAATTATTTTAGTTAGCTACATCAAAAATGTATTTATTTGCTTTACTTAAAAAAATGTAGTGTTACTTTGAATGACAGGATGCGCATTAGTCTGATTTGAGAACGATGTGGACTGCAAGAGGATGTAGTGACTAGAACTGAGACCGGAATGTTGCGTTGGTTTGGACACCTGGAGAGCATGAAGAAAGAAATATTGATGGTACAAATATACATTGCGAAAGTGAGTGGAAGGGCCGGTAAGGGACGTCCCAGGCGGACATACTTCGACCAAATAGGGGATGTATCAGCAAAAGGGAATATGAAAAGTACCCGGACCCGTGCTTGCAACGACTTATGAACGTTGATGAAGCAAAGGTGATCTGTCAGGTCCCTAGAATCTGCCTACCCCTCTGGGTAGACGTGAGGTTAAGTTATGCTTAAAAACATTGCACTAGAATCTGTCTGAATCTATCCACACTGCAGTATATTGCGGATTAATAAAGAGAGCTCCGTTAGCAAAAACTAGTACCTAGATATTTCCGAATTTTGTGCTAATGGTTTCTGAGGCAACCTTAATGGAAGGAACTTTTAAGCTTACTTCATAGGAGTATTTCCGTTCGTAAGCTCAAGGCTCGGGATTCACGTACTCCGATGCGAAGCACGTACCCCTTGCTCTTATGAAATGTACCAGTGAATATTGGCAAAGCTGAGTGATTTTACCGCATAGTTTTTAACAAACTTTAAGAATGGGTAGGTTCACAATCAATTAATCATTTTTGTTTACTTAATTCAATTTATTTTTTCAGACAATTATTAGTCCATATTTACATTTACATTATATTATTTGTGTTGTAAAAATCTTATAACTATAGGATTTTCTAAGGTTAACACGAAAATTAGACGTAATTAAAACTGTTTTAATACGGATTTCATACGTTTATTATATTTTTACAATTTTCCGACGCTTCGGCACTTTTACAGGTGCCGTGGTCTCGGATGATATCCGTATTAAAACAGTTTTAATCTTATAACTATGTTAATATAATACAATACAATTTATCGAAGATTATTTTTGAATCAATAACACTGCCCGCTGGGCGACTTTACTGTCAGGAAAATAGTGCGCTGCCACCCAGTGCCTTAAAAATGGTTTGTCCACCTTGGCTGCAATAACCTTCAGGAAACTATTGCTACTGCCGCGGATCCTATACAGCAAGAACGCTATCCTTTAGCGGATAGTGGCGTAGAAGCCATCAACACGCGCCTCCGCAAACATCCCTGATGCACTTTGTGCCAAAACGGCTACTATAGCATAAATAATTATTTAGATGACAATCATGTCTGGAATTAAAGCCAGTAATATGCATGAGTTCTATGTTTAAAAATAATTATGTAAACTTTGTTAATTAAGAACTTTGAAAAGACTACGTTTGGAGTTTTTTTATCCATTTTTTCTCCAAATGATCTAGATTTTAAAATGGACATCTAGTTTGAATTGTAACGTTCATTAAGCCTTAGCTTCTGCGCTACTTTGAATAAAACCTTTTCATTTCATTTCACTACAGAAACGCGGCAGCCTCAACAGCACCCTGAATTCGTTGTTGTACTAAATGCGCAGGGCGCTGTAAGTTCTCTGCATATATCTAAGCTTGAGCATAGTTTACATAGATTTTACATAGAATTATAATTCTATGTAAAAATTATAGATCAACTATAACTCTATGTAAAATCTTCCTTGCTTCGCAAGGCACGTTAAGCCGTTGGTGCCGGCTGTCATGTATTGGCAGTAATTAAGCCATGTCAGAGGTCTTATAGGCGGCTTGATAACTTCTGACAGTAAGGCCAGCCACTGTCTTACAATCCTCCAACAACCCGGACTTGGCCCCCGTGGTGGAGCATGGCCTAACCTTCCTGCGATGCAGGAAGAGACGTTCCCCAGCAGTGGAGACATACAAGGGTTGATAACGATAACGATAATTTGTTTTTCTATGTGCATTCTCTTTGCGTGCTTTCTTGCAGTATATTTTTGATTTGTGTCACTTGTGCTTTTTTTAAATATGTTATATACCTCTGTATGTGTGCGTAGATGCAACTAAATGTTTTTATGCCACACCTGGCAATAAAGTGTCTTTTTCCGCACGCTGCGCGTACGGAAGCCGCTTTCTGGCCAAGTGTAGACACAAAAATATGTACACAACACGGGAGGTAATAAAGAAAGCTCTCTATCGCATATTTACGTCCCTCGCTTGCAGCTCGGGCCGCAAACTTCTGCGATCTCGGCCTTTCTTTGTATTACCACCCTAGTTGTGTAATGTACTATTATAATATATTTGCTCGTAAAGTGGTTGTAATTACACCAATTTCAATATCGTAATGTATCTCATTACGTACTTGTGCGATAATGTAATGTAAATGGCACGTGTTTTTTTTAATAAACTTTTAAGATACTCCGTCTAAAAATGATCGATACTTTTAAAAATCTTAGCAAAGAGGTTTTATGTCAAGAAAGTGGTAAATATTTTATGAAAAAAATTAACTTTGGGAAATAAAATATAACAAATAGACATTTAATTCTTTAATTTAATTAATTTTGACTATAAATTACAACCATTTATCTGTAACAAAAACACAAAAATATTAATTTACTTCATTAGTAACACTGGCTGTTTTTGTACCATTGCCTAAAAAAAAAAAGTTGATGCGCGCGCATCGCTTATTTGTGGACAAGTAAAAATAAATCCGCACGCTTTTTCTTTTTGATGTATTGTTTTTATTTGAAAATGTCGTCAAGTAGTGATGATAACAAAGTCAGAGTTTTATTAATTTCCTAGTAAATATGTTATAAAACGTCGTATGACATACGTGCGCTTTGAAAATTACAGCCTCTGCTTCCTTATAGCCCTCGCCGATGGCTCGGGCTAGTAATATCGCCTCGGCTGTAATTTTCAATTTACCTCACTTATATCATAATGTACTATTATCTATCGATTAAATAAACTCTTCTTGTAAAGTTCAGACCATGCCATGCATTGTTTTCCTACTATATAATTACAGGTAATGTTTTTAATATTGTTCGCAATGTACGAATTTAATTTTTTACGCCTTTTTATACTCAAGGAAGTTTAAGAACCTTTATTGCCAGGCCTTATCAGGCCAAACATAAATTCTCAAAGGAATGAAAACCATTTTTTCAAAAAAAAAAAGATGTTGTGCCTAAGAGAGTTCTTTAAGGTTTGCTTGCGAATTTCCAATTTTGAAAGATCTTAGTTAATTCTGATTTTATTACATAAAAATGGTACACCTTTAAGTCTCATAGAATAGAATCAAATTCGATATCAACCCTTGTATGTCTGCACTGTTAGGGCACGGGTCTCTAAATGCATTGCAAGAAAGTTAGAGCATACTCCACCACGAGGGCCAAGTCCGGGTTGGTGGAGGATTGTAAGGCAGTGGCGGGCCTTACATAAAGCCTCCGACATGGCTTAACGACTGTCATTACATGACAGCCGGCACCAACAGCACCAAGCAGTTTTTTACTGCTGCTCCGACTCTCCAAGGGTTGCTGGAAGAAATCTCTTACAGAGATAAGCTCGCCTTTGTACATGTCATTTCTTACGTAATGTCCTTTTTAATGTTTCGTGTGCAATAACGGATAATAATAATATAAGCACGGAAGCGCTCGGAAAAATGATTAGTGGTAATCACGGGACGGTCACCCATCCTGCACCTGACCGCGCCTGTTGTTGCTTAACTCAAGTGATTGATTCCAATTGGTTCGAATAGGCCACGAGCGCTTCAACAGATTCACATTACTTCTGATGAATATATTCGCTACCCAACAAAGTCTTCCCAAGAAAGGCGGAGATTTAAACCCGCCACTTCTTCCGATCTTGACCCACATCGATATGGCGCTGCAACCCTCATGTTTCAGCTAAATGGAATAACAATTGGCATCGGCGCGGCCGCTGGCAAAACAACTGCCGAGAGACACTTTGGCCGGCTGCCCAACGACACGATAACATGGCCTGGACCCGCGGCCACATCCACACTGATACAGAAGTTTAAGCCAAGTTTTCACGACCCTGCAGATGGGAAGTGACACCTAATTATATCATATTTTAAACTTTCGCGACTTTTTCGAACACAGTGTTAGAATATTTTCGGGGCTTAATCGTGTAGCAATTTATTGTTATTTTACTCCGACATTTCGACGACGTTACAGTCATCGTGGTCACGAGAAGACTGAAGGCTGGTACCCGTTCGCATCTTCGGCTGATAAGGTTACCCTCAATCAGCCATCACAAAGCACTATTAGGGTTGCGACACACTACACCTGCCTTACTACCTTATATATCTACTCAATACTACTAAACCGTTCAGGTCCAAAATGAGCCTTTCCCAAAATGTCCCCTGGGTCAAGAATGTCCCTTTCCTGAAATTTTCCTTTTCTAAAATGTCCTTTGTAATTAGGAGACCAGATTTAAATTTCGAAGGGATTATAAACTGCATTCACAGGTTTTAGAAAAAACAATTACTTAGGACTGCCTCGTTGGTCTAGCCTTTAAGGCATCAAGACAGATGTAGTGGGTTCGATTCCTACTGAAGGCCGCCGTACATTTATACCAGTGGCCCCAATCTGGGTGTGTAGTACAGGGTATCCAAGTTTTGGACCAGGTCAAGTGATTATGTTGTGTGGAAGTTATTATTATTATTAGGCCTTTCAAATGTTTACATGCTCTTCAAACTACCTACGTAGATATTTGAAGTGACTTTTTACATATTTTAGTGACTGGATCGCATTTTAAATGGTGCGTGTTGACTTCAGAGTGGAATTAATGAAATATATAATTATAATAATATATAATTACAGTATATAAATAGAAATTGCTTTTAGTAATAAGACCGCCATTTGTACTGTATTTTTTATATAATTTCTGTTACTGTAATTTCTGTGTACAATAAAGAATATTCTATCTATCTATATGCCCTGTAATACTCCAGCTAAAGACAGGGCACTGTGGCGCTCACTAGCGGGGTGGTATGTCCAGCAGTGGACTAATATAGCCTGATGGCGATCATGATGCATTCCAGGAACAGTTACAAGCCCGCGTTCACATCTCTATAATATAAAAATGGATCGCTGAATGTGTTGGTAAGCGCAAATCTCGAGAGCAGCTGAACCTATTTTGCTAATTCTTTTTTTAGAATATTCCTTGAAGTACGAGGATGGTTCTTACGGAGAGAAAAAAAAATAAAATTAAAGAATCGACTGTTAGGCGGTACGAGGTTCGCTAGGTCAGCTAGTAATGAAATAAAACAGAACACAGACAAGCCTCTACATACTGACATCATGCATGCGACGACTTATGAACGTTGATGAAGCGAAGGTGATCTGTCAGGATCGTGGCAAGGGGCAGTCCCTGGTCTCTGCCTACCCCTCTGGGATACAGGCGTGAGGTTATGTATGTATGTACTGACATCAAAATGCAAACCATGTACACATAAACTAAAATATTAGTTTCCAAAATGAAGTAAAATAAAATTCTTACTTAGCAAGAGTGGAAGGGCAGGTTTTGTTCAGTTGAGCTTCTACTTCTCTCTGATTTGCATTACGGAAACAACATAAATTCGAGAAGTAGTGAACCTTTGCTTGCAAACTACTCTCTTCGTGAATAGCTCACCACAAATCTCAGCCTTCGACAACACTAGCTCACTAATAGGATTTGGAGGCCACAGCGTCTCAAGCAAAACATCTGCCAAAATACGGGTTACGCTTTGTTATTTTGCTGGTTAGAGAATTAACGCGGTGTTTTCTTAGCCCTAATCAGTTTGAGACTAAAACATTGAACATGAACCCGCGACCTCTGGCTATCCGTGCCAGCGCTCTTTCCAACTGAGCTAATGGGCGACTCACCGGCATCAGTGAAATTTCGAACCTCTTTACACTATTCTCTGTATTACGTACAGGCAGCGACATCTGGCTGAAGTAAATTGCATCACTTACAGCCTCGAGTACCTTCTTTGCAGTTAGGGCAGTATATTGTTTTACGTGTTTTTTTTTAAATAATTGTTTCATCACCGGAAACCTGAGTATCTGAGGTGTTCAACTACCTCAGCGCTTGAAATTGCCAATCCGCGGTGGCCACGTGTGGTAATTAAGTCCATACTCTCTTTCTTTCTCTCCTCTCTCTCTCTGAGAGAAGGTCAGTGCCCTGCTGTGGGATACGTCTCATCATAAACCAAAATCATAGGCTGCATCAAAAATGAAAATCTTTTATAACCTGAATATTCCAGACCCTTTCCAGACCCCACTTGTGGATGCGGAGAGGTGCAGACTATGTGCCACATTACTCACCATTGACCGCTATGGTCCATAAGAGGAGGCATTCGGAAGATTCACGAAGCCGACAAGAATATGACCGACTGGATTGATAGCACCCCTTTCGTATTTTAACACGCTGTATACGCAAAAAAACCTTGAATATGAAAAACTTCTGACATATCGACAAACACACATACAACACTATGTGTGCTTCACTATAATATAATTATATTTATTGCAAACCTATTTAGAGGCTAAAAATTCCACCCATGCCGGGACTTGGACCCGCGACCTCGGGCTAACCGTGTTAGCGATCTCCCAACTGAGCCAATGGGCAAGTACCGGCATCAGCGAAATTTGAACCTCTTTAGAATATTCTCTGTATTATTTACAGGCAGCGACATCTGGATGAAGTTATTTGCATCACTTGTAGCCCCGGGTACCTACTTTGCAGTTAGGTTTTACATCGGAATGATATCGCTGTACCCACATGATTATATTCTTTTACTCTAAATAGGTCTTTAAAATTGTCCTTAGCACAGGTTAGTGTAAGAAAAAGAATATAATATATTTATTGAATTCATCACAAGCTAAAATGATTTCGCAGTTGACAAGATATCATAAGAAAATGGTTTATTGTACATTACAAAACAATCTAAGAAAATAAAAGACGACACTGACAGTGAGAAAGCAGCGCAATTGGCAGCCTGCAAAAGTCCCCTGAAAACTCATCAATCCCCAGTGAAATCGAAAAACTTTATTGTAACAAGCCGATGGAAAGCGCCATAAATATCCCGAAAGGACAACCAATAATAATAAAGCGTAGTATTTTTTTAAGCAAGCACCGGGCAAGTTTTATTGAATCAATCCGGCGGCCATATTTCATACTCGGCATTCAAATCTCGCCTCGCGGTTATGAACCCGAGTCACGTTTCGGCCTGATGAAGGGAAGCGATCCCTTGTTACCGATGAATCGGGGATACGGGAGTCTACGTACGTTACCAAAAGAAATATGAAAGACATTTTGCTTGCAATGTCACTGTCGTTGATTTACTAAACCTTAAACCTTAGCTTTTGACGTATAACGCTTATGGATTGCCTGTAGGCGCTAGTAAAAAGGGGTTTAAAAGAAGGGAATTTTGGACTAAGAAAGTTGCAGGTTGTAAACTTTAAAAGAAAGTTGTAATCTTTAAGGACTAAAATACTTACATTTTTGTTGTAAGTAAACTCATACGAAGGTATTTAAATTTTAAATTCCTTTAAATTATGTGACCCATGCACCAGTAGTGGGCACATGCAAGGGTTGATATCTATCGATGTAACTCTACGCCAAGTATTTAGTTTAAAAATAGTAAAGTAGATGTCCAACATCACCAAGATATTTTATCTAATATTATTATGTTAGCCTCTAAATATGTTTTTAAAATTATAGGGCTATAATTTCTTTCTGATAAATTTATTTCCAGTGTAGGTAATTAACCCGGCAAACGTGGTTTTGCTATTTATACCCCCCGCCTATTCTGACACGTACCAAACATACAAAAGCCGTTTTTGAGGAGTCCGATAACAAATACTGATTTTTTATACAGGTACTAGCGGACGTTATCCTGCATGCAGCGCCATCTCCCGAACTGATATGTGAATCTGAACCGTACAGGGCGCCACCTAAACATAAACAAAAAAATCATTCAAATCTGTCCAGCCGTATAGGAGGAAATCAGTGGCATACATAAGTACAGTAGAGTTTTAGAAAAAATTGATATGGACACATACCTATTTTATTATATAGATTTATATGGGCGCCAACGCACAAAAATCACCTCAAATGTATGCTAAATTTTCTGTTTAATGCCTTTCTCCAAATAGATACTGTTCAAGTATTAAACTCAACTTGAACTGCTTTGTAATTTATGCACGTGATCTTATACGATTAGTCTCTTGATCAGTAATCCTTCTAAATGTTGTTTCGGAACTCTAAGCAAGACCGAAGTTTCGTAATATTAGTTTAAGCTGTGATTATTAAGGTAAAGCAAACGAGTAAAACAGTGTGTCTAGTTGAGTGGAAGAGGGCGAAGCACTACCCATGTTATCGTTCGTTATCAACCCTTGTATGTCCCCACTGCTGGGGCACGGGTCTCTTCAAGGTTAGGCCATACTCCACCACGAGGGCCAAGTCCGGGTTGGTGGAGGATTGTAAGACAGTGGCGGGCCGTACTGTCAGAAGTTATCAAGCCGCCCAAAAGGCCTCTGACATGGCTTAACGACTGCCATTACATGACAGCCGGCACCAACGGTTTAACGTGCCTTGCGAAGCATGGAAGCGCTCGGAAAAATGCAACTAGCGGCAGTCACGGGACGCTCACTCATCCTGTACCTGACCGCGCCTGTTGTTGCTTAACCAAGTGATTGATCCAATCACTCGGTTCGCCTAGGCCACGAGGCCACTAGCCATGTACTATACTATATTTTAAAACATATCATAAACTCACGCCTCTATCCCAGAGGGGTAGGCAGTGATCATAGGGACTGCCCCTGAAGCAGCTGCAATTGATGAAGCGAAAGTGATTTGTCACGATTCACACCACGTACGTTAAAATCTCGGCCTTAATTAACAGATAAGAGAGAGACTACAATTTTTAATTGCAAAAACAAAAAAACATTGCAACAAGATGTGTTATGAACGTGTACAATACAAATTTAAGAATTATGGCGTATGTATGCTAGAAATTGTACTAGGAGTTACCCGCAATTTTGAAATTTCATGGATAATATTTTTTTGTTGCTTAGTCAAAATCATCGATATCCACCCTTGTACGTCTCCACTACTGGGGCACGGGTCTCTGTTAGGTATACGTGAAAAAATGCTGTGAAAGCCAAATTGCGCAGTCAGTAGTCATGATCTCAAGAAGCTAGGTTTTAAAACTAAAATATAATACATTTCTCAAGGTATCATTTCATGCAGCTCTCGAATTTAGATCGCGTTGTTCCCGCGCAGTCGATATAGGCAGGTACTAGGAGGACAGTCAATATACTATTGGACTTGGTCTCTGTTTTCTAAATTCATGCCTTAATTACATTATTCATTATTTATTCTTGATATTGGGTCAGATCTGTACGAAACGCCGGCACAGACTGTCACACACTTAACGCAACATTTCAACAAATATCATAACTCAATTTCCATTTCAATAGGCCCACTAAGCCGGTGACCAAGGAATCATACCCCCGACCAATTTACCCTTCACCAATCACGAACACTACCTACATCGGTATACGGGCTAGTTTTCTTCGATCAGGCGATAGATAGAAAGTTTGACTCGGAAACAGGACAAATCCAGTGTGACATAGGTTCTAGTTTTGACAGCGGCGGGTATTAGGACGCGATAACTGACCCTGATAAATAACTCGGCCAAATTGGGAGCGGCCGATATTGGCCCGCCGCCCGGCGTTTGACCACCCCTGAGCCCCAGATTAAATACTTTAACTACCTTTGTGTAGGCAAAGTTTGGCTATTAAACCGCAGTTTGTGTTAAGATGAACAAGAAATAGAACGGTGTCTAGACACGGGTCTTACATTGAATACAATAGATTTATTTACAAGCCGTCACAGCGACGGGCTGTTTCTGCAGTCTCTAACTTGGATATCAAACCCTTTGTATGCCCCTACTGCTGGGGCACGGGTCTTTTCCTGCATCGCAGGAAGGTTAGGCTATACTTCACCACGAGGGACAAGTCCGGGTTGGTGGAGGATTGTAAAACCATGGCGGGCCTTACCGTCAGAAGTTATCAAGCCTATAGGGCCTCTGACGTGGCTTAACAACCGCAAATACATGTCGGCCACAGCACAACGGCTTAAGGTGCCTTGCGAAGCACGGAAGCGCTCGGAAAGTGCCATTAGCGGTAGTCACAGGATGGTCACTGATCAAGTATCTGACCCCGCTTGTTGTTATTATTATTATTATTAAATTCTTTATTGTACCTGTAAAGATTGTACAATTGGCGGGCTTAATACTAAATAGTATTTTATTCTAGCCAACCAACAGGTGACGTTGTTGTCAAGTGATTGATCGAATCACTGGGTTTCACTACGCCACGAGCGCTGCACTAGGCCACGAGTGCATTGTCGTGGCCCTGTATTCTTCGTTTTCGTCGTCGAGTCTCTAACTTTGTATTTAAGGATTATTTTAGATGGAAATCTTTGTAACTTGGATTATGACCTTTATTTGTAACCTATGCGATTTATACCTTTTTTCAGGAGATCCTCCATATATTTTTTGTTTACCCTATATACGTCTCACTGCATGGCACAGGCTTTCTCTCAGAAAGAGAGTGTATGGACTTATTTACCACCCGTCACCACCGACGAGTAGCAGTAAAATAAAAAGAATTGCTATTTAATACGAAGCCGCTTACTTCTTGCCTATTCTTTAATCCACTATGGGAAATAACTGAGGTAAAATGAATTGACATTTATTTAATTGCCACACATACTCGTACATTTTACAGTTAAAGTTTATCTTCTGCCTCGCAAACTGTGAAGAGAATCTTCTAAATTTTTTTGTCGAGTAGATATAGTAGGGTTACACGCGAAGTTTGAATACCACTGATTAATGTACTTGAAGCGAAGAGACTGAAACACGTTCCAGCATCGTAAAATAAGCTTGATAGTTTGAAAACTTCAGCATTTTTAAGGGTTGCTGAATCATTGTTTGCGGCTCTCGTTAAAGTGTTATGTAAATCGTATATCGAGCCAAAAAGGGCGAATATGTTTTTGTGATATGAATCAAGGTCAAAATAAAGATTTATTCGGTGGGCATCAGCTGATTAAGGAAGGCCATGTACCAGGATGGAAGAGGATGAAGCAAGATAGGCACAACTGGTAAATCACTAGGCGATTGCCCAGCCGTCAGATACAAACACGGTTAGCAAAAAAAAAGAACTTTTGTGTCAGAACGAGACGATATTTACTATATTTTTTCCAAACGTATGTAGCACTCTGAGCAATTCCGATTTGTTGAAAGCGTTGAGGTTCCAACATAGTTCTTTGTTTAGATTGTTTGGTATACATGCGAGGCACTAAATCACTTCAAACTTTGTAAATGATTTGTGTAAATATCAAATTTCAACAATAGTGTTAACAATGCTATGACAGCTCTTATGCAATAATCCATCATTTATTTTATCTTTATTTTAGAAACAAACAGTCATTTAATTATAAATCATATCTTATGTTAAATACATAGATTAATACATAGTTTAATGTTTCTCATAATTTTAAATGCAAACATTTTTAAAAATAATAAAAAGAAACAAGACTATGACAGCTATTACGGACTGCTTGCTGCTGCTGTAATTAATAGGTGACCTAAATAGTAAAAATACTACATTAAAACAGTAAAAATACTACATTAAAACAGCATAAAATACTACATCAAAACAGCATAAAATAGTAAAAATACTACATTAAAACAGCATAAAATACTACATCAAAACAGCATAAAATAGTAAAAATACTACATTAAAACAGCATAAAATACTACATCAAAACAGCATAAAGTAGTAAAAATACTACATTAAAACAACATAAAATACTACATCAAAAAAGCATAACAAAGTAAAAATACTACATTAAAACAGCATAAATTACTACATCAAAACAGCATAAAAAAGTAAAAATACTACATTAAAACAGCATAAAATACTACATCAAAACAGCATAAAATAGTAAAAATACTACATTAAAACAGCATAAAATACTACATCAAAACAGCATAAAAAAGTATAAATACTACATTAAAACAGCATAAAATACTACATCAAAACAGCATAAAATAGTAAAAATACTACATTAAAACAGCATAAAATACTACATCAAAACAGCATAAAATAGTAAAAATACTACATTAAAACAGCATAAAATAGTAAAAATACTACATTAAAACAGCATAAAATACTACATCAAAACAGCATAAAAAAGTATAAATACTACATTAAAACAGCATAAAATACTACATCAAAACAGCATAAAATAGTAAAAATACTACATTAAAACAGCATAAAATAGTAAAAATACTACATTAAAACAGCATAAAATAGTAAAAATACTACATTAAAACAGCATAAAATAGTAAAAATACTACATTAAAACAGCATAAAATACTACATCAAAACAGCATAAAAAAGTATAAATACTACATTAAAACAGCATAAAATACTACATCAAAACAGAATAAAATAGTAAAAATACTACATTAAAACAGCATAAAATACTACATCAAAACAGCATAAAAAAGTATAAATAATACATTAAAACAGCATAAAATACTACATCAAAACAGCATAAAATAGTAAAAATACTACATTAAAACAGCATAAAATAGTAAAAATACTACATTAAAACAGCATAAAATACTACATCAAAACAGCATAAAAAAGTATAAATACTACATTAAAACAGCATAAAATACTACATCAAAACAGCATAAAATAGTAAAAATACTACATTAAAACAGCATAAAATAGTAAAAATACTACATTAAAACAGCACTCTACATTTAACTAAGTAGGTACGTATTTACGTTTTCTTCTTCTTCTTAGTAAAGCTACTAAGTACGCGAGGGAAAAAATTGACACATTTATTTAAAAACCTATTTAGAGGCTAAAAATTTCACCCATGCCGGGATTCGAACCCGCAACCTCTGGCTATCCGTACCAGTACGTAATACAGAGAATATTGTAAAGAGGTTCAAAATTTCACTGATGCCGTGAGTCGCCCATTGGCTCAATTGGTAGAGCGCTGGCACGGATAGCCAGAGGTTGCGGGTTCGAATCCCGGCATGGGTGAAATTTTTAGCCTCTAAATAGGTTTTTAAATTTGTTCCTTAGCACGGGTTAGTGCATTAAAAATAAAAATAGTGTAATGACACATTTATTTTCGGCTAGCTAAGCTTTATTTTACCCATACATATACAGCCTATAAAGAAGGGCCTCGGAACCCGAAACTACCCGCGCAAAGCAGTACCGACATTAGCATATTACGGGTATTATCCTCGGTGAATTAGCTCCGGGAAGTTGCCTGAGTTGATCAAATAGAAATTAGGGCGCGGGGTAGCAAACATACTGACATAGAAACACTACTGCAGCCTCAGCATGATTTATTAAGTTTTATATCTCACGGTAATGGATGAGGCTTTTAAAAGGAAAGGTATGAACATGAATGTGAGTAAGACGAAAGTACTGGTCTTTGAAAAAGATGATGAAACGAATGAGTGCAAGATAACGATTAGAGGCGAAGAGTAGAACAAGTAAAAGAATTTGTCTATTTGGGGAGCCTGTTTACGAGGGATGGAAAGTGTGAAGGTGATATAGAAAGAAGAGTAAAGGCGGGAAATTGTGTAAACGGTCCTTGCACTGCATTGTGTGCAGCCGAAACATCTCCAAAAGAGCTAGATTGGCTATTCATAGTGGCGTGCTGGTCCCAACACTTATGTATGGTAGCGAGACTTAGGTGTGGCAAAAGAAGCAAGAAAGTAGAGTTAATGCAGTTGAAATGAGGTCCTTGAGAAGTATGTGTAGTGTTACTTTGAATGACAGGATACGCAATAGTCTGATTAAAGAACGTTGTGGACTGAAAGAGGATGTACCTAGTGACTAGAATTGAGAAAGGAATGTTGCGTTGGTTTGGACATGTGGAGAGGATGAAGGAAGAAAGATTGACGAAACAAATGTATATTGCGAATGTGAGGGGAAGGGCTGGTAAGGGACGTCCCAGACGGACTTATATCGACCAAATAGGGGATGTATTAGCAAAGGGAAAGAT
The DNA here is from genome assembly GCA_934045075.1 of Yponomeuta sedellus. Classification (NCBI taxonomy): domain Eukaryota; kingdom Metazoa; phylum Arthropoda; class Insecta; order Lepidoptera; family Yponomeutidae; genus Yponomeuta; species Yponomeuta sedellus. The sequence continues at coordinate 590,424 of OW203727.1, read as the reverse complement.
AAAAAGTACCCGGAACTGGCGTGCGAGCATGCAACGACTTATGAACGTTGATGAAGCGAAGGTGATCTGTCAGGATGGTGGCAAGTGGCAGTCCCTGGTCTCTGCCTACCCCTCTGGGATACAGGCGTGAGGTTATGTATGTATGTATGTATGTATGTATGTATGTGTGTGTGTGTGTGTGTGTGTGTATGTATGTATGTATGTATGTATGTATGTATGTATGTATGTATGTATGTATGTATGTATGTATGTATGTATGTATGTCTGTATGTATGTATGTATGTATGTATGTATGTATGTATGTATGTATGTATGTATGTATGTATGTATGTATGTATGTATGTATGTATGTATGTATGCATGTATGTATGTATGTATATATATCTCATACTGAGGCTGCATACTATTAAGTTCACTATATAGGAACCGGCTTGCGTGTATGCAACGACTAATGAACGTTGTGGAACCGAAGGTGATCTTATTCTTTTTTTAATGCACTAACCAGTGCTAAGGACCGTTTCAAAAACCTATTTATAGGCTAAAAATACGCTATTCCACCCATGCCGGGACTCAAACCCGCACCTCTGGATAACCGTACCAGCGCTCTCCCAACAAAGCCAATGGGTGACTACCGGCATCAGTGAAATTTCGAACCTATTTACAATACTCTTTGTATTACGTACAGGCAGCGACATCTGGCTGAAGTAATTAACATCACTTGCAGCTCCGAGTACCTACTTTGCAGTTAGGTTTTACATCGGTTTTACATTTAATAATCATGTGGGTAGAACATCGTTTTACCCACATGATTATATTCTTTTTTTAATGCACTAACCAGTGATAAGGACAATTTAAAAACCTATTTAGAGGCTAAAAGGTGATCGAAGGTGATCTGTCAGGATCACGGCAAGTGACAGTCGCTGATCTCTGCCTACCCCTCTGGGACAGTTATGTTATATTTTTTTAATATAATTATCATATATTTAGTTTAATACATTATATTCCACTAAACTTGCGCTTTCTATATTTAAATCCTATTTATGTCATGGAATCAATAGGTAGGTATCAGAGCAAGATTTGCAAAAAAAATATGATTTTTCTTAAACGACCCTAAGCAGGTGGAATCTTTTCAGGAAATACAGCCGGCATCAGCTTAGATAAATACAACCGGGATCAGCCTAGGTAAATACAGCCAGATTGAGCCTAGATAAATACTACCGGGATCAGCCTAGGTAAATACAGCCAGGTCGAGCCTAGATAAATACAACCGGGATTAGTCTAGGTAAATACAGCCAGGTTGAGCCTAGGTAAAGACAACCGGGATCAGCCTAGGTAAATACAGCCAGGTCGAGCCTAGATAAATACAACCGGGATCAGCCTAGGTAAATACAGCCAGGTTGAGCCTAGATAAATACAACCGGGATCAGCCTAGGTAAATACAGCCAGGTTGAGCCTAGATAAATACTACCGGGATCAGCCTAGGTAAATACAGCCAGGTTGAGCCTAGATAAGTACAACCGGGATCAGCCTAGGTAAATACAGCCAGGTTGAGCCTAGATAAATACAACCGGGATTAGCCTAGGTAAATACAGCCAGGTTGAGCCTAGGTAAATACAACCGGGATCAGAACTCCTCCGTAACGGCTTCACCGATTTTGATGATAAATTTTGTGCGTGCAATTTTTTTGGTCTGAGAAAAGTTCGTAGACTAATTAATATAGCAAAATCACTTCTGCGGGGTCAGCCAGTATTTTCCTTAAAATACAATCATTATTCTTGAAAAGAAATCCCCATACTGAATGTAGTTTAAACTCGATACATAGACTCGATACAAAAGTACGGAGGATACCAGCGGCAGGGCATAGACCTTGTTGATTAGGGTTCAATTGAATTTAATTACCTATACTTGGCTACGCTCACCGACAGACAGAACGATACAGCACAATATAGCAACCAGAAGTACCACTCTAGTGTATACTATGGTTACCTTAATTTAAGTACTAGAGGGCTCATTATCATCATCGTCATTTATTAGTTCAAATCAGCTCATAAATGTTTTATTTTCTTAAAATGTTACTTGATGATTTATTAACATAATTGAATGTTATAGTATTTTTATTTTTAATGCACTAACCCGTGCTAAGGACAAATTTAAAAACCTATTTAGAGGCTAAAAATTTCACCCATGCCGGGATTCGAACCCGCAACCTCTGGCTATCCGTGCCAGCGCTCTACCAATTGAGCCAATGGGCGACTCACGGCATCAGTTAAATTTCGAACCTCTTTACACTATTCTCTGTATTACGTACAGGCAGCGACATCTGACTTAAGCAAATTACATTACTTACAGCCCTGACTACCTACTTTCACTTCTTCGAGGTTCGAAATTTCACTGATGCCGGTGAGTCGCCCATTAGCTCAGTTGGAAAGAGCGCTGGCTTGGATAGCCAGAGGTCGCGGGTTCGAATCCCGGCATGGGTGGAATTTTTAGCCTCTAAATAGATTTTTGAATAAAGAATATACTTATTTTATTTAAAGAGTACCGCTTTCATTCATTGGCAACCCATTATGTCCCCACCGAGGGACACGGGTCTGTTCTCTATAGGCCATACTCCACCACGAAGGCCAATTCTGGTTTGGCGGTGGCTTGCAAAACCAGTGGCAGGTCTTACTGTCAGAAGTTTTCAAGCCGCCCTAAGGCCTCTGACTTGGCTTAACGACTGCCATCTATCGACGGCAGCCGGCACCTGCTTCAACTGCTTAACGTGCCTTGCGAAGCACGGAACCATTCGGAAAAATGCCACTAACGTTAGTCATAGATGGCCATCCATCCATGCACTGAATGCGCCCTATGTTGCTTAACCTTCTTGATCGTTTCTGATCACTCAGGCAGCCGGGGCTACAAACGATTCTTAAGCGATTCTAAAGAGAACCTCATCGAAATAAAATAAATCAATTGTAGATCAACCCTATTACGGCATAAACAGCTGATAAACCTTTACATTTTTCTTACAAAGTTATCCGAAAGGTAGTGTAAAACTTCAGTGCTATGCAAAACTCGACTTTGCTCAATCCCAAATGATTTAAACGTTTTGAGAAACCAGTATCTGAGAACTTTTGTAGGTATTTTGCACTTTGTGTCACTTTGTAACAACACGTAACGTTTTAACGCTTCACTGTAAAAGTTTCTTCGTATTTGGTAACGATTTTGTGCACTTTTTAGGGAAGTAATTAGTTAGTTTTATTTGTGATTTCACATGTTTTAATTTAGTATAAAATTTATATTTGAATAAGCACTTAAGTCTTATTGCACGTTTAATGAATTGAATTACTTAATACAAAATTAAATTAATTAAATTAAATTAATTAATACAAAACGACAACGCGCCTTTGTTCAACTGACGCTCGAACGTCACTGTAACAAAAATCCTTTGGCCTGCGCACTGCGTCGTCCTTCCGCGTCCACCGTTTGTGGTTGCTATTTCCACTCTCGGGTCCTGAATCGTAAAATTCGCTTGATAAATCCAGAAAGGGTACAATCCAATGGGGCATTAATGGAGGACGGCGGAGGCACCTGCTACCGGACATTAGCGCTAATTGCATGATCGGGAATCGAACAAGTGGATTCGACTAAAGAGCTTACCGATAAATAGCTTTGACTGTGGTTTCACCTACAATTTATACTCTCACATAGTTTTAAACAGTGAAAGCGGTGCAACAGAATGCCGGCTTCTCGATCGGGAGGTCGTACGTGCGAATCTCAGCATTTACCGATGACTTTGTTTTGTAAGTTACGTGCCTTTGTTAAGTAATACCTAGTAGCAATGCTACTCGCTATTCGTGAAAAAAGAATAGAAAGAAATACATTTATTATTATATTCATTTTGATGCACTAACCCGTGCTAAGGACTGTTTTAAAAAACCTATTTAGAGGCTAAAAATTCCACCCATGCCGGGACTCAAATCCGCGACCTCTGGCTAACCGTGCCAGCGCTTTCCCAACTGAGCTAATGGGCGACTAACCGGCATTAGTGAAATTTCGAACCTCTTTACAATTATCTCTGAATTACGTACAGGCAGACATTATACCAACAAGACACATTGCAGAAACTAAATAACCAGATAAATTGACATAATATAAGCACAACAGAAAAATAGTATTTGGAGGAGACCTTATGTCTGAAATGCAAAGATTCCTCAGCGCCAGCTATGTATGATGGCCCAACTGTGAGGCTAAGTGTGGCAGGTGTAACTATAACAATACACAGTTTGTCATCGATGTATTATCAGCTTTGCCATGTTTCTGCAACAAATTTGGAGTTTCCATTGTAACATTCTGTTATGTTACTAACGACCTACGCTGCGTTTGCCAGTTCAATATCTAAATACACACACACATACACACGCAAATACGCATGCACGCACATAAATCTCATGCCAGTATCATGGAGGTTCAGACATACATTAAGGTCGGCCTCTTAGTACTGGTATGTATTGGGAAAGGGGGTACTTCAATAAGCGGCTACCGCCGGCACTAATAAAAGTCAGTCTCGTATTTCGTCGTTTCATTGTTGGACAGCCCCACGTAAAATATTCGATATTTACTATTTGGCGACGACTTGCTAGTTAACAGTGCTAAAAATAAACGCAACTATGTCGACCAGTGCCGATAAACCATCAGTTGTTAGTGTGAATCCGGATTTGAGAGGTCTCAAAGAGTTCAAATTGAGCGTGGACCGGTGGGCTACTTACGTAAGCAGAATTAAGGCGTGGTTTGAAATACATCAAGTGCAACCAACGCAGTACTCGAAGTACTTGGTGGCTGTAGTGGGCACCGAAGCTTTGGATCTCACTATAGACCTCTGTTATCCGGATAAACCAGAGAACATCGCTTTCGAAAAGATTGTGCTTTTAGTGGAAGAACATCTGTCACTGAAACGATCAGTTATCGCTGAGCGTATTATATTTCGTTCGTGCAAGCAAACTGAAGGTCAGGCTGTCACCGAATACCTCGTTCAGTTGAAGAAACTGAGTAAATCGTGCAAGTTTACGAATAATGAATCGCTGAATGAAAATTTGCGCGACCAGTTCGTGTTCGGGATATCGAGTGAGCGAATCAGGCAGAGGTTGCTCGTCGAGGAGCAGCTGACGTTCTTAAGGGCATCGGAGCTGGCGCTGTCGATGGAGGCGGCGGTACGGGACTCGGGTCCGGGTGACGGCGGCGAGGCCGCGCCCGGCGCGCACCGCGGCGAGGCGGTGTTCGCGGTGAGCGGCGCGCGTGCGGCGCCCCGCTCCATACGTGGCGGCGGCGGAGGCGGCTCGGGAGCGCGCCCCCGCGGAGACACAGGCCGCCAGCAGTGGACTTCCCGGTCGGCGCGTGGAGGCGCTGGGCCTCGTTGCGACGGACGTCACTACGCGGAGCGTTGTCCTTTCATTAATTGCGAATGTTACGTCTGCGGAGACCGCGGGCACATAGCGAAGATGTGCCGCCTTCGAAAACAAAGAGTTGTTCACCAAATGAACGTGGTCGACGAGCTCGACGACGACGCCCGCTCCTCGTCTTCGTCCGGGTCGGTAGGGAAGGAAAAGTGTGTTTATCAGTTGAGTGATAACGAAAGCGACGAGCGCTGGAACGTCGATGTGTGTATAAACGGCGTACCTATAGCTATGGAGGGCGATACCGGATAGGCAATTAGTGTTATTTCGTTTGGTACTTACAAGAAGTATTTTGATGGACATATGCTGTTACCACATAAGTCGTGTCTTAAAATGTACAGTGGGCAGAAAGTGAAACCGAAGGGTGAGTTACATTGTTCAGTAGGAATAAATGGGCGCACACTACATAACCTACCCCTAGTTGTTATTGATAATTATCATAGTCCGTCCCTTTTAGGCCGGAATTGGATGAGAGCTTTCGGTATAAATTTTCCGGACATATCGGCCGTGCACAGCATAAACGTAACGAACGAAAATGAAATAAAACAACACTTAATTAAAAAGTATCCAGAGGTTTTTGCGTCAGGCATAGGTACGTTTAACAAAGCGGTAATAAAGCTGGAGTTGGTGGCGGAGGCGCGGGCGGTGTGGCGGCGCGCGCGGCCCGTGCCGCACGCGCTGCGCCCCGCCGTGGCGGCCGAGCTGGCGCGCCTGCAGCGCGAGGCCATCATCACCCCGGTCGACTGGAGCGACTGGGGCACACCGGTTGTGCCCGTCATGAAAAAGTCTGGAGAGGTAAGACTTTGTGGAGATTTCAAAACGACTCTAAATCCAGTGTTGGTTTATGATAAGTACCCACTTCCTAAGATAGAAGATATTTTTGCTTCACTCCAAGGAGGAAAGCTTTTTAGTAAAATTGACCTTTCGCAGGCTTATCAACAATTAATGCTGGATGAAGGATCTAAAAAGTTGTGTACAATAGTGACGATGCAGGGCATGTTTTGTTATAACCGGTTGCCGTTTGGAGTGAAATCTGCACCAAGTAAATTTCAAAGAATAATGGAGCAATTATTCAGAATGCAATTTGTAGCTGTTTATTTAGATGACTTGGTAATTAGTGGAGTAGATAATAATGATCATTGGAAGAGATTAGTCAAGGTGTTCAGAATCCTTGCAGAGAGCGGTTTACGTGTAGCACCTAGGAAGTGTAATTTTTTTAAAAAGTCTGTATCATATCTAGGTTACGTAATTGATGCGAACGGATTACGGACAGAGGTCCCTAAAATTGATGCGATTAATAACACCCCCATACCGAAGAATGTAAAAGAATTAAGGGCATTCTTGGGCCTTATTAATTATTACGGAAAATTTGTGCAAAACCTAAGTGAAATACTAAACCCATTATATGAGCTTTTAAAACAAAATACCGAGTTTAAGTGGTCAAAAAAATGTAACATTGCATTTGAGCAAATAAAAAAAGTTTTGAGTGCGGCACCGGTTCTGGCACACTTTGACCCGGCTCTGGAGACGACAGTGACGTGCGACGCGTCGCCGTACGGCGTGTCGGCCGTGCTGGCGCAGCGGCACGCGGGCGGCATGCGGCCCGTGCTGCACGCCTCGCGCACACTCTCACAGGCTGAGAAAAATTATGCACAAATCTGCCGCGAGGGATTGGCGGTCATTTTTGGTGTGACAAAGTTCCACGATTATTTGTATGGGCGCAAATTTATACTAGTAACAGATTGTAAGCCATTGGCATCAATATTCAGTGAGAAAAAGAGTATTCCATTGATGGCAGCAGGACGCCTTCAAAGGTGGGCTATTATTTTAGGAGCGTACGATTATTCTATAAAATGCATTGGGACTAAGCACAACTGCGTAGCGGACAGTTTATCTCGCATTCCAGTCAATGACGACGAAGATCATTCGCGGACATATTCGTATATAAATTTTGTGGCAGAGATATCGCCTATTGATTATTTAGTAGAAGCAAAAGAGACTGCTACTGATAGTGTGTTACAAGAGGTTATGAAGGCAATCAAATCAAATTGGCAATATTGCAAATCAATAAAAGTAAAACCTTACTTTGCATTAAAACAGTTTTTAAGTATTGAGCAAAACTGTATACTGTATGGGCATAGAGTAGTTATACCTACGGCTTTGAGGAAGACAATTTTAGATCAGCTTTATTTAACTCACCAAGGAATAGTTAAATCAAAAAACTTGGCAAGAAACTATGTTTTTTGGCCCGGACTCGACAGCGACATCGAGCGCACGTGCAGCGCGTGCGAGACGTGCGCGCGCGAGCGGCCGGCCCCGCCCGCGGCGCCGCTGCACCCCTGGCTCTGGCCGCAGGAGCCATGGTATCGGCTTCACGTCGATTTCTTTTCCCTTTCTGCTAACACTATATATTACTTCGTGGTAATAGACGCTCACTCGAAATGGATTGAAGCTTTTCGGGTCAGTGGCACTTCTGCAAAAACGACAATTGGGAAGCTTCGTATTTTATTTGGACAGTTTGGCTTGCCACGCGAGTTGGTATCTGATAATGGGCCACCGTTTAATGGAGAAGAATTCAAAACTTACTTGAAAGAGAGAGGCATACACCACATACTAACAACGCCATACAAACCTAGCAGCAACGGCGCTGCTGAAAATGCCGTCAAAATTGTCAAAGCTAATTTGAAAAAGGCAATGCGTGATAAACAGGAATTAGACAAGGCGTTAGGCGAATTTCTGTTTATGTATCGCTCAACTCCCCATTCAATTACAGGTAAGACACCCGCTAGCTTGCTGCTGGGTCGTGAGGTGCGTACACAGTTTGATTTATTGAGGCCAAGTACTGCAGATGCAGTGCGCAACAAGCAGGAGCTGCAAGTTAGATATAAAAAGGGCAAGGAGCGTAGTTTTGAAGTAGGCTACAAGGTGTTTTTTAAACTGTTTAAAAATAATTCTTTTTCGTGGGAGAAGGGAGAAGTGGTAGATAGAATAGGTCCACTGACATACATAATTAAGTTTAATAATAGATATATAAAAAAACATGTCGACCAATTATTCAAAGACGAAACGGAAAGTAATTTCGATAGCATTGGTTTTGACACTGGTATGGGTACCACTAGCAACCTCAGTAGCCCGAGGACGCGTGCATCGGAGACGGAGACGGCGGCGTGTTCGCCCCCCGGTGGCGAGGGCACCGCCGCCGCCGCCGGCCCCACGCAGCCGCCGCCGCAGCCGCAGTTCGGCGAGGGTGCGGCCGCGGCTCATGAGAGTGACGTCACGGCCGATATTCGTGTTCGATCCAAGAGAATTCGTAGACCCGTAATTAGGTTTGGTTATGATGATTGAGTAACAGTAGCGTCACCCCGGTTTCACTGGCTGAACACATAATTTATAAATTAAAAAGATATATTTTTTATTGTGATTAAAATATGTATATTGTTAGTTTTAAGACCACAATTTATTGTAAATAAAATATTCTGTAAACAGGAGGGCAGTAAATGGTATGTATTGGGAAAGGGGGTACTTCAATAAGCGGCTACCGCCGGCACTAATAAAAGTCAGTCTCGTATTTCGTCGTTTCATTGTTGGACAGCCCCACGTAAAATATTCGATATTTACTAAGTACGATTCTGAAAGATCTCCAAAATATCGTAAGATCTTCATTATCGTCCGTGTTCTATAAAAACCACTACGAGTGCAAAAGCGACCTTAGCTTAGAGTAAGAATTTCCCCCAGCTTACCTCCTTCCTTACTTTCATTAAAGTAGAGAAAAGAATTCTTAAGGTAACGCGAGATAAAGCGAATACGATTTCCAGTAAAGCAAACCACTTGGCTGCTAAGTTCAACGGGGAAGAGAGTAATAAGACAAACAAAAGATCAAAAGCTATTATGTGATTACGGAAAAAAGCAATTTTTGAACTGAAACTTTCGTAAGCACAACACATTGTAGACTTTTAGTCCGGATTTACTTACGGGTGTTGTTATATCGGAAAAGTCCGACCAGGTTTCGCTCCGATTCGCAGAGCTTAATCATGGTGAGCAGAGACGGAGCTCGCGTCGTCGGTTGCTTGTCTCACACTACGGGCAAGCGCGCGGCGCGCCCGCGCCGAGATAGGTGGGGCGGGTGCCGACACTGGCTGCGGGGGATTCCCGCTGGCTTGCGCCGCAGCGCCTACTGCTTTCCCGTCGTCAATGCCACTAGGCATGATGGCACAGACACAGCTCACGACATCTTCGTTCTTGCAGTGTCGATTTCGAGATTCACTATCACTGCACTTTCGTAGAACCGGTTTCCAGGCCGGCGGAAGAGCCCATCCACTGTCTCTATTGAAATTCGGGTGGCGACTTATTTCAATAGCCTCGCGCATTTTTCGTGGCACATAAAACTTGTCTTTGGACAATACTTATCGAAGCGGATAAAGTGACTTGTGTCCTGGGTTAACGCGTGTTCTGCTACCGCCGAGCCATCGATTTTTCGGTTTTTCATACAGCGTATGTGCTCCGAAATTCTGACCGAGATAACAACACCCGTAAGTAAATCCGGACTAAAAGTCTACGAAAAAAGCAATTATGGAAAAAGCAAGCAAATAGGTGTCTGTTGACTAGATTAAGTAGTGATTTGCTTTTTAGCGTGACGCTGGCAACAGAAATGAAAAGGTTTTATTAAATTTAGCGCACAAACTGCGACTTAATGAATGTTACAGGTCAAACTAGGTGTTCATTTCAAAATATGGATCATTTTGAAGACAAAATGGACAAAACAACTCCAAACTTAGTCTTTTCAAAGTCTTTAATGAACAGAGTTTATATAAATATTATTATATATATAAATATTAATATTATAAATATTATAATATATAACTCATGCATTGTGCTGGCTTTAATTGCTTATTTCAAAATCTAGATAATTTTGGAAAAGAAATTCACAAAAAACTCCAATCTCAGATTTTCCCCTTCCCCCTCGGATGCGAATCGCAACGGACGTGTGTTCTGTAGTGTAAATTCAACATTATATTTTCTAAATTTATTAAAATATTATTCCAACAAATATCAACCCGAGTACTAGGAGAGCATAAGTCGGCCGGAGCTGCGGAGGTGAGACATCCCCACGCCACAGATTAGATAATAGTTACTACGTCCCACGCGCACAAATTTTGCCTACTCACATCGGACGCCATTATCACGAGCCGGACTAATCAGCGTGCGGCGCTTGTCTATCCTGCCCTGATTGATCCCTATTAGACACGCCTACTGGCGGCGCCCGCGTATCGGAAGGTCCAACTTTTCAAAACCCGTCTTGCAAGACTTCCGGGAATTTGCACAACACCGCCGCCGCTAGACAACTCTGCCGTATAATTAGGCCTACTCCAACCGCAACTCGATACAGCTTTTAAACTCAGCATGTTTCGTTCGCCAAAATCCTCTCAATTGGGCACCCCTTCGCGCTCGGAGACTGATTTATCGAACTTGGATCAAGACCAAAATAATCAATTGTCCAGTCCAAAACAGTTTTTAATGCAACGAGGAGCTAAACGCCCGCGGGATACTAGCGACTCATATCCAACCGACTTCTCCGAGTTAAAAGAAATGATTATGCAAATGATGTCGTCTCAATCGGAGCGATTAGATAAATTGGAGCATCATATTCTTGACATTAAAGGACAGACAACTAACATCGAGTCGACAAATTCGGACATCGAAAAAACTATGTCACATATTTCCGACCAAATGTCCGCCCTCGAATCACAAATAAATAATTTGGAGCGGGAGCACCTATCTCTGTCTACCGAGATGTCAAAAATTCAGACTAGAATTGATTCCTTTGAACGCTATGTTACCAAAACATCAATTGAGATTAGAAATGTCCCTAAACAAAATAACGAGACGAAAGAGAAACTTTACGAATCGATTTCTCGATTGCTAAAAAATCTCAACCTAGAAATCTCCACTGGCGATATTCGAGACGTGGCGAGATTGCCCTCAAAAAAAGAACAAAAAAGCTCCACCATAACTGTGGAATTTTGTAACACCCTAACTAAGGCAAGATGCCTATCTATGGCTAAGGAGTTTAACAAAAAGAACAAAGACAACAAATTGAACAATACACACCTCGGCTTTTCTGAACCTTAAGCGCCGATATATATCGCCGAGCTACTGACTCCCGCCGCAAAAAAGCTGTATTATTTAACACGCAAATTCATCAAAGAAAGTCACTTCAATTTCTGCTGGTCTTCCGACGGAAAAATTTTTGTTAAGGAAAATAACGACAGCCCTTACTTTCAGATCAAGGACGAAACACAACTTTTAGGTCTAAAAAAGCCGATTCTGGATTGACTAGATGCTTATTTTAATTTGTTTTATTGTATGATTTTATTTTTCGATGTTCCTACTAAACTACACTACGTGTACACAACACGATACACAAATACACAAAAATCATCACAAAAATTACACAACAATGACACACTTACTACACTGCTCAATACAATTACACCACTCTTTATTGAGTGCTATATTTATTATTTCCTCTCTAAACATAACCTTATGCCCCAGACATTTATAGCTTCCCGGTATAAAATAACAACTAGCCGTGAAACCTTAGATAACAATATTTTTTCAATTTTTTACTTACAAATCAGCCATTACGAGGTCTATTATTCATATAATCCTTATGGATAGAAAAAAAGATTCATACTTAGAAAACCTAGACCACTTTACCCTATCTACTGCCTTATCTTGTACCCCAGAACAATGCCTTACCCATTTTACTAACCCAGAAACTAGATTAAAGTTGCTAACTCTAAATATACGATCAATAAACAATAATTTCTCGAACTTTCAGACTCTTATATCGAGATTAAACTTAGATTGTGATATCTTGGCCCTAACCGAATGCTGGCTTCCATGTCTGTCTATACTAATGTGCCAATCCTCGATAACTATAATTATATCCAAACGACCAAACACCAAAACCAAAGCGATGGCGTTGTAGTCTATATAAAATCCGAGCTTTCATATACGTCTGAAGAAATTGATCTTAACGGAACAGCCTCTGGGCTCTTAATAAAATTTGACTCAAAAACAGCCATTATCTGTATCTATAGATCACCTTCAAACAATAATATTGATCCTTTTCTACAAGCTCTTGACCAAATCCTACCTTCCCTCTCCAAATACAAATCTCTCATACTGACCGGAGACCTAAATATTAATATTACACCATCTTCCTTAGACTCCCGATCTCACAACTATCTAAATCGATTGTCATTTCACGGTTTACTCCCTGCACATGATCTACCCACTAGAGACCAAACCTGTTTAGACCACGTAATGCTTAGGTCTCAAACAGCGTCAAAAACTCTTGTACTTGAATCCCATGTCACCGATCATCTACCTATCCTTTTCATTCTAGATGCTAAGCCCAAACGCGACCTGACTATTACGACTAGATCTTTTATCGACTATGTTGGACTGGACAAAGACTTCGAAGAACTCGACTTTACTCCAATCCTCTCCTCCACAAATCCTGAGACCTCAACATTAGCCTTAATAAATAATCTCTCGGTAATAATTAAGAAAAATACTACAACAAAACTACTTCCTAAAAAACAAAAAATATTGAAACCTTGGATAACGCCTGGTATTTTACGTTGCATACGAAATCGAGACCGCCTCCATAGACAATTTAAATCAAACCCCAACAACGATACTTTCAAACTAACTTACCTCCGTTACAGAAATTATTGTAAGAAAACTAAAAAGGCAGTTCGACATTTCCGAATTCCAAAAGGCTGGTACAAATAGTAAACTACTCTGGGACACAATAAAAAGAATCTCAAACTGTGTCAAAACAAAATCTATACCTAATCAGCTTCTTCAACTCTCAGTCACTCCTAAGCAGTCGTGTAATAGCGTGAATAGTTTCTTCGTTAATGTTGGAAAAAACCTAGCTGACAATATAGCCAACCAACCCTCTAACTCGTATAATCCTCCGCCTCAATCCTCCACTACAACCCCTTTTTCTTTTGTCCTGCTAAATACTGACCCAGACGAAATTTTAACTACTATTTATTCCCTGAAACCCCACGCTGCAACTGGATGGGACGGCATTTCATCTACACTACTTAAAAGATTTTCTAAGCGTTTAGCCCCCGTACTTACACACATATTTAACTTATGTTTTGAAAACGGGCACTTCCCTTCTGCTTTTAAGAAAGCTATTGTTCACCCTATATTTAAGAGTGGAGACAGGTCATATCCTACAAATTATCGTCCAATTGCCGTGTTGACATCTCTGTCTAAAGTTTTAGAGCGTTTGATAAATAATAGACTCTGCACTTTTCTTGAAAAAAATAGTCTAATTTCCGCTCAACAGTTTGGCTTCCGCAAAAAGATCTCCACCACTGACGCCGTTTTAAGACTGACAAATTCCATTGCTCAAAATATCAATAGTAATAAAAAAACTCTTGCAATATTTCTGGATCTGGCAAAAGCCTTCGATACTATACAGGTTTCCACTCTCCTATCGAAGCTATTTGCAATAGGAATTAGAGGTCCCCAACATGAGCTATTGTCGTCCTATCTTGTAGGTCGGTCACAGGCCGTAAAAATAGGATCTCACTTAAGTGATGATTTGACTATTTCGCATGGCATCCCCCAGGGTAGTATTTTAGGGCCCACGCTTTTCCTCATATTTATTAACGACATGTGCAACATTTCTCTTGATAACGGCTCTATTACAACTTACGCAGACGATACGGTTCTACTCTTCAATGCCGACACTTGGACAGACCTCCAAAATATTACTCAATTTGGTTTCAACACAGTTTTCAACTGGCTTTCCACAAATTCCCTTACATTAAATACTTCAAAAACTAAATTCATCCCTTTCTCAGCGACTTCCGCTAATCAACCAAAAAAACCCTTAATTCTCCAAGCTCATTCCTGCTCCAACCTTTCGCTGTGTCAATGTCCTTTTATTACCCAAACCGATACCATCAAATATCTAGGAATTACCGTCGATAAATACCTAAATTTCAAACCACATATCGACCATCTGACTTGTAGACTTCGTAAATTAATGTACGTTTTCAAATCCATCAGAAATGCCGCACCCCCTAATATAATCAAAACAGCTTACTTGGCACTCGTCCAATCAATTCTCGTCTACTGCATTCCATGTTGGGGTGGAGCTGCAAAAACTCACTTAAAACCACTAGAGATCGCTCAACGCGGTGTACTTAAAGTTGCCACGAATCGCCCTATATTGTTCCCTACTTCTAAACTCTACTCATTGTGTGACGTTTTAACTGTCAGACAGCTTTTTGTCTTAAACACCCTAATGCTCCAACACAACAACACACCACTGCTTCAAGTCCCAAAACGCCGTAAAGACTTAATTTATCAAACACCTTTTCCGAGACTTTCCTTCACAAAACGACACAATTTGTACCTTGGACCCTCTCTATATAATAAATTTAACCGCATACATCCCATTTTCACGCTTACGTCACATGAATGTAAAAAGAAAGTAAACTCAATTTTAAAATATTTTTCTTACGAACAAACCGAAAACATTCTAATATCCTCCAACCCGTTCTCCAGCTGATTAGTCAATAGTTACACTCAATGAATTGCCCACACCTACATAAACACACACATACAATAACACACACACACACATACACACGCACAAAAATACACACACACACACATACACACACAAATATACACACACATACATCAGCATGTTATTCTGTAGTTAACAATTTAGTTTTAGTTTTGGTTAACATCCTGTTTAGTCTCTCAAATTTATACATTACCTTCTACTGTCATATCTCCATTGTAATTATCCTAAGCATGACAATTTATATCTTACCATATACCTCGCCAGAGGCACGGGCCTGCTCGCCATAAACACAGGCTACATGTGAGCCTAGCTATGGCAGCAGACATGTACCCAAGTACATTTTATGTTATGTTTTTTCTTCTTAGAATAACTTAATGTAGATGTATCACTATGCAACCTTTACCTTGAATAAACAAATTTATTATTATTATTATTATTAAACTTAGTCTTTTCAAAGTCTTTAATGAACAGAGTTTATATAAATATTATTATATATATAAATATTAATATTATAAATATTATAATATATAACTCATGCATTGTGCTGGCTTTAATTGCTTATTTCAAAATCTAGATAATTTTGGAAAAGAAATTCACAAAAAACTCCAATCTCAGTTTTTTAAAGTCCTTAATAGACAGAGTTTACATAATTATTATAAAACTTAAAACTCATGCATTGTACTGGCTTTAATTGCAGACATCATTGTCATCTAAATAATCCTTAATCTCATAGTAGCCCTTTTGGCACAAAGTGTACAATACACATTGCTTGAACCTAGAACTGAAATATGGAAAATTGCTGTAACTCCAAGAACTTCCTTTGCACGACGTTTCTATATTTTTTTAGCACCCAAGATTTACACCAAATTGAACAAAGAACTAAATTTTTTCACCTTTCTAAAAAACAAATTAAAAAAAACACTAAAAGACTGGCAATTGAAACACTCTTATGATAGCACCGAGCGTCTTGTAACATTTACTTAAAATAAATAATAATTAAAACATATAATATATATTAAACCACACCCACTCTGCTTATATTACGTAGTACATTTTATGATACTATCGACATATATTTGTCGTAGTTTATGTAGTATATTATTATAGGTTAGTGTATGCAGTGTATTATAATTAATATGATGTTTACATTAATAACCAAATTTTTGTTTTAATGTAAAAAAAAAATAATAATTCTGTTACTTTTAAAAACCTATTTAGAGGCTAAAAATTTCACCCATGCCGGGATTCGAACCCGCAACCTCTGGCTATCCGTACCGTATACGTATCCGTACTGGTACGGATAGCCAGAGGTTGCGGGTTCGAATCCCGGCATGGGTGCAATTTTTAGCCTCTAAATAGGTTTTTAAATTTGTTCCTTAGCACGGGTTAGTGCATTAAAAATAAATATAGTGTAATTCTGTTACTTTTATTATTATTATTATTTTTGTTTTCTATCGAAACTACGTATGTCTAAGCTACACTGTCACTTTCTGAGCGGAAGTCTGGTTACCCATAATACAGAGTACTCTAGTTTGGGGACCAGGCACTATTTTTGTACACTTTTATAACAATAAAGTTTTTTGTTTGTTGTTTGTTTGTTTGTTTGTTTGTTTGTTTGTTTGTTTGTTTGTTTGTTTGTTTGTTTGTTTGTTTGTTTGTTTGTTTGTTTGTTTGTTTGAACCGCATTTCGGGCAAGCTTAATACCACGCCATCGTCTCAGGATTTCGGAATCAGCGTAGTTGGGCTTGGCTTAGTACGTCGTTCTAAAAGGCTCCTTTCATGGGCCCCAATATGCACTCTTAGCAGTTTTCATGAGACAGTCTCACGTTTTAGTGCATTTCTTCGCTTTGGACGTCAAAGTAAGCGTTTTAATTTTTCCGTCAGAAGATGCAAATGATATGTAAATCAAGCGATCGACTTCCGCTGGTCTCGAGATGTGGAAATACAGAGGAACTAAATAACAGTGATTAGGACGTGACGTAACTACTGAATACAGTGATTAGGATGTGGAAGACAATATTTTGAAAGAAATTTAGCCCTTTCAGTAGTTTATGGGGTATAAATTGGTATAAATGATAATATGGTATAAATCTTGTTGAAGTGACTTTGTTCTTATAACTTAGAAAAACTCAAGAAGGAATATAACTGATATGAAATGAAATGAAAAGGTTTTATTCAAAGTAGCGCTGAATCTGCGGCTTAATAAACGTAACAATTCAAACTAGGTGTCCATTTCAAAATATAGATCATTTTGGAGAAAAAATGGACAAAAAAACTTCAAACTTAGTCTTTTCAAAGTCAAAATTAAAACTGGTTTATTATATTTTTACAATTTTCCGACATTTCGGCACTTTTACAGGTGCCGTGGTCTCGGATGACTGAGGTGGTAGGCGTCTTTTAGAAAGCATTAACGGTTAGTTTACTACTACCCTCGGCAAAAATTACAAAAGTTAATTATGAAGTTACGTTCCGAAATAGGCAAACCAATTATTTTATACAAAGTCAACAATATTGATTATTAGTAAATAAAGTAAAAATAAAATTTATAAGCTAATTATTTTAAATGAACTTAAAAGTACTGATTATTAATTGAAATTAAAATTTAACTCTTAAGTCACACTTTTAGCAAGGGGGTCTCATGCACTTAAGCACTGGTTCCCATGCTACCGGTTTGTTCCAACCACGATCTGTATTAAAATTTGGATGCCAGCGGATCTCCATTGCCTCGCGTATCAAATCGCTATCTTTTCAAAGTCCTTAATTAACCAAGTTTATTGTAAACGCGAAAGTTTGTAAGTATGTATGGATGGTTGTTACTCTTTCACGTTAAAACTACTGAATGCGTTTTAATGAAACATCAGAATAACACATAGGCTACAATTATTTATAAAGATATTGTGTCAATCCAGAATCCCAGCCCAGAGAGTATGGGCTTAGCCACGCTTAGTAAACTCATACTCTTTGGGCTTAATCACCACGCGCGCCCTCTGCGGATTGCCAATTTCAAGCGCTGAGGTATGTGAACATGTGTGACACTCGGACTCTTTATTAATTAATTATACTTTATTGCACACAAACATTTCACAAGACACTCCATAAGAATTAACATATACAAAGGCGAGCTTATCTCTGTAAGAAATTTCTTCCAGCAAACCTTAGAAAAAAGAAATTGATTTTGTCCTTTGTTAATCCTTATACAGATTAACTTTGGTTAATCGTCGCTGCAATGTAAATGGAGTTCCTTCAGTAAATGAATTATACTCGTATGATATGGAGCCGCTCGGGGCCTAGGCGAACCCAGTGATTAGAATCAATCACTTGGTTAAGCTACAACTGGCGCGGTCAGGTACAGGATGGGTGAGCGTCCCGTGACTACCGCTAGTAGCATTTTTCCGAGCGCTCCCGGGCCTCGCAAGGCACGTTAAGCCGTTGGTGCTGGCTGTCATATAATGGCAGTCGTTAAGCCATGTCAGAGGCCTTATGGGCGGCTTGATAATTTCTGAAAGTAAGGCCCGTCACTGTCTTACAATCCTCCACCAACCCCGACTTGGCCCCCGTGGTGGAGTATGGCCTAACCTTCCTGCGATGCAGAAAGAGACCCGTGCCCCAGCAGTGGGGACATCCAAGGGTTGATAACGATGATAACGATATGGAGCTAGGAACGTTCTGCCATTAAGTGTTTTGCGGTGCCGCCACCGCCGTCGCCAGCGACCAGATTTGCACATTAATTCTGTCCCTAACGAACGTTGAGCTTTTAAATTATGTAATCATATTGGAATAGCTTTATAAAACCTTTTTAATATCCAAGTTTAATTCCCACGGCGCGAGCCCACTCAGTTTTACGAGAAAATTACTTAGGTACCCCGATTTCTCCTAAATCTGTAATTGAAGAACAATAAAGTTTAGAACAAGAGTCTTCAATCTTTCCCGACGCAAAGTATCTTTTAACACATTTTCGGGAAAACTCTTTAATACGACGACGGAGTTTTGTCAAATTGGTAACATTAGCGATGGATTTCATCAGGTTATATTATTGTGATTAAGTAAGCTCTCCTATTGATTATCACTGCTTCGCTAGACACGTTAAGCCGTTGGTGCCGGCTGTCATATAATGACAGTCGTTAAGCCATGTCAGAGGCCTTATGGGCGGCTTGATAGCTTCTCACAGTAAGGCCCGCCACTGTCTTATAATCCTCCACTAACCCGGACTTGGGTAGTGACCTTAGAGATCCGCGCCCCAGCAGTGGAGACATACAAGGGCTGATATCGAATACAGTCGCAAAGAAGTCCAAACGAAAGGAGAAATCAAAGAACAAAGGAGAGCCTGAAACAAACGGTATAAAAAATATTTCCAGTACAGACGGACTTCTAATCATTGATAGGAGTCCGTCTGTACGTCTGCTTCAGAGGTTGCAGTCAGGTGCTCCACACCTGGTTTTGTACCCTTGTGTACCCTTCAACGGCCAAGTTACACAAAATTAACTATAATTATAAAGAAATCACAGTAAGGATTAGACTTGGCACGACTTTATCTAGATTTCATTACTTTTTAGAGATAAACAAGCAGCTCCATCGAGACTTGGCTAGTTTTTACAGAATGTTTTTGGTGGGACCACTTTTACATACAAGCACTTATATTGTTTCTGGTCGTGGGAACCAGAAACAACGATATCACATAACAAAGTAACTGGTAAAAGCCGGGTTTTGTGCCCACGACCTCTCGAATGTGAGACCGCCGTTCTACAACTCCGCTACCAACACTCCATCACCTGCACGTGGGCGGTTTTTTTAAGATAATTTTGAAAATCCTCACCCTTCGTTCCTCTCAGTTTTAATCAGACACGTGACTTCTACGCAAAGTTATCTCGCGAGGACGTTTACAAAACAGCGCACACATTTCGCTAATCTTTATTGGGGCATTTAACTGGCAACTCTGCGCTAGGTAATTTCCTCCCCGCTTGGTAATTTTCTCTCACGGAGAAAGAAGGACCTAATAAGTTTTGCTGTGTGCTGAACCAACAAACACATCTCAAAAACCAATCCTGCGTTGCTTTTGAGCTTTTAAATGTATTGGCGAAGTCGGAGTATAACTTGGCCACCAACCCGGACTTGGCCTCCGTGGTGGAGTATGGCCTAACTTTCCTGCGATGCAGGAAGTGACCTGGAACATACAAAGGTTTATAACGAGTATAATTTATTTTATACTTTACCAACATACTTTACAGAGTTGTACTAATCAATACAACCAGCTATGAAGAATCGCGATTAGACCCGTTATGGCGATGCTCGTTAAATAACGATAATTCAAATTCAATTCAAATTCAAATCATTTTATTTCAACGTAAAGAATTTACATTCTGTTTGCTGAATGTCAATGTACAATGTAAAATGTAAGCCGCCGCCTTCGGGCCGTATTGTAGTGGAGAAAAAGGCAGCGGAAAAAAAAACTCCACTCTGACCATCTTTTCTCAAATCTTCTTAAAACCAAATACATTAGTTGCCATTATGTAAACCTAATAAGATTTCATGATTGCCATTAACATGACAACATAAATATGAGCATTGCGTGTTATTAAAAGATACTAGGACTGTGAAGGAAAGCATCGTGAGGAAAGCTGAGTGTCTGAGGTGAGAAATATTACGAAACAAGTTCAATTATTGTGAACTTTTAGTAGGTACCTTCACATTGCCGAAAAAAACATTTATCTTAGTTTGAGACTCGGGGAAGTGATTGTGTTTCTTGGAAGTTTTTATTATTATATCGATTTTTTTACTAACAATTGTTATCTTTCTTCTTATTTACCCTGAAAAATATCGAAAGAACAGGCACAGGTGGGAACCTAAACTAATTCACTTCACCGCCGCATCCGTAAACGTGGCGCGAGCGTAGAATTCCTTCTTTACAGAATACATGCATCAGTCGGAATTCACGTGTGCGATGCACAAATACAGCTTAAAGAATACCACTGCTGTCGTTGAGTAGGAACTTCTGTAAGTACACTTCCTATAATGTGTAATTTTGTGGAATAAAGACGTGAACGATAAGAAGAAAACGTTGCGCGCGACTAAATTGAATTAGCGATGTGGCGCAATACAAGCATCACGCAGAAGAACCGTTCTTGACGACCTCTGTGGCGTAGCGGTAGCGCGTCTGCTTTCCATGCAAGAGGTCCCGGGTTCGAATCCCGGCTGGGAACAAAAAAAAAACGGCCAGGTCTTCGATGTTTACATGTTTGTGATGTCATTGTTACCACGACACAGGGTATCCTAGTGTGGGGCCAGAAGCAATGTATGTGCTTGTATGTAAATGTTTTGATTATGTAGTTTAAGGTAAAGGCGTTTAGGGAACCTAACTGGCGCCACCAAAGAAAAAAAATCGTAACTTTATTCATAATACGTTTTCATCTAAAAGTGAACATGAGAAATCTTAACAACTGTAACAATTATATTCTTTTTAATGCACTAACCCGTGCTAAGGACAAATTTTAAAACCTATTCTAGGCTAAAAATTCCACCCATGCCGGGATTCGAACGTAATAAGAGAGTATTGTAAAGAGGTTCGAAATTTCACTGATGCCGGTGAGTCGCCCATTAGCTCAGTTGGAAGAGCGCTGGCACGGATAGCCAGTGGTCGCGGGTTCGAATCCCGGCATGGGTGGAATTTTTAGCCTTATAGGTTTTTAAAACTGTGACAACTATTTTTAGAACCTACAGTCTAGAACCTAGAATCAACAACCAAGAACTTTAATCTTTTTCTGCCAAAAACAGCTGTTTTTAGCGGAAATCGATTAAAGTTCTAGTACATTGATCATAGATTCTAAAAATATGTATCACAGTTGTTAAGATTTCTCATGTACACTTTTAGATAACAACTTATTATAAAAAAGGAACGTTTTTTTCCCATTGCTGGTGTTGGTTAACGAAACGATGCGCATTAAGTACTGGCCTTAAAAATAACAGTAGCTTTCGACTGATATTTTGACTTTTACTGAGTTTTATTTAACGCAAAGCACGCTAAGCCGTTTGTGCCGGCTGTCATATAATGGCAGTCGTTAAGCCATTTTAGTGGCCTTATGGGCGGGTTGATAACTTCTGACAGTAAGGCCTGCCACTGTCTTACAATCCTCCGCCAACCCGGACTTGGCCCCCGTGGTGGAGTATGGCCTAACCTTCCTATGCAGGAAGAGACCCGTGCCCCAGCAGTGGGGACATACAAGGGTTGATAATGATAATAATGAGAATGTTTAACTTAGAAAGTTAAATAAAAGCAGTTTACGAAATGACGTGGATGTGGTTCCACCGAGTCGTGTTTCTGTGACATTTATTCAGTAACGATAAGAAGTGCGAATTGCCCGACCCTAGATCTTGTCGGACGAAATCTAGACCGTAACGGCGACAGCGCTGTTGGTGCTCATTTTAAGGCGAAAAAGTAGTTATACGAGTGAAAATTTCCTTTGTTTCATGCTGACTAACAATCTTGTATAATTTTGTCATTTCGCCTTTGAAATGAACTACTGAATTGCTTGCTTTTGCAGTGTCGAATATATTTTTGTTCTGGCGCAACGGTTGTATGTTACTTAAAATAAATATTAAAAGTATTTAGACGTTAGTTAAAAAGCTATTTTAAGTAAGACGTTTTGAATTGTGGTCCTTGTTTGTATCTAACGTAGTACATAAAAAAAAAAAAACCGGCCAAGTGCGAGTCAGACTCGCGCACCGAGGGTTCCGTACAAACCTGTATTATAGACCTGAGTATTTGGTATGAATTTCAATTTAATACCTCTACGCGTTTATGAGGAAATGGGTAGTAAGTTTAAAATTATTAAAAAAAAATATATTATGAGATGTAACTAAAAATTTATGGTTTTCGTAATTTTTCCTTTATCTATGCTATAAGACGTTGCTTCGTACCAAATTTCAAGATTCTGAGTTCACGGGAAGCACCCTGTAGGTTTTGATTCCCTTGCAAGTGTCGAAAATTTGCGGCATAAACGGCTGTATCTTTTGATTGCGTTGGCTTAGAAGTTTGATTTTTTCACAGCTTCAAGGGACAGTAGACCTGAGTAATTGATATAAATTTCAGCTTCATACCTCCACGCGTTCCTGAGAAAAAGGGTCTTGACAGACGGACGGACGGACAGACGGACAACAAAGTGATCCTATAAGGGTTCCGTTTTTTCCTTTTGAGGTACGGAACCCTAACAAACTGTGAAACCACTTTAATAAAATAATTATTAACATCTAGAACAAACAGGAGAAAAAAACAAGTTATATTACACTATTTATTTTTATTTTTAATGCACTAACCCGTGCTAAGGAACAAATTTAAAAACCTATTTAGAGGCTAAAAATTTCACCCATGCCTGGATTCGAACCCGCAACCTCTGGCTATCCGTACCAGCGCTCTACCAATTGAGCCAATGGGCGACTCACGGCATCAGTGAAATTTCGAACCTCTTTACAATATTCTCTGTATTACGTACAGGCAGCGACATCTGACTTAAGCAAATTGCATTACTTACAGCCCCGACTACCTACTTTGCAGTTAGGTTTTAACATCGGAACGATATCACTGTACCCACATGATTACACTATTTATTTTTTATTTTTAATGCACTAACCCATGCTAAGGAACAAATTTAAAAACCTATTTAGAGGCTAAAAATTTCTTTATTGTTCCTTAGCACGGGTTAGTGCATTAAAAATAAAAAAAAAATAGTGTAATCATGTGGGTACAGTGATATCGTTCCGATGTTAAACCTAACTGCAAAGTAGGTAGTCGGGGCTGTAAGTAATGCAATTTGCTTAAGTCAGATGTCGCTGCCTGTACGTAATACAGAGAATATTGTAAAGAGGTTCGAAATTTCACTGATGCCGTGAGTCGCCCATTGGCTCAATTGGTAGAGCGCTGGTACGGATAGCCAGAGGTTGCGGGTTCGAATCCCGGCATGGGTGAAATTTTTAGCCTCTAAATAGGTTTTTAAACAAGTTATATCCTGACTTTTTTGACACATCGATATATTCTGGCAGTTGTAAATAATTAACGTATAGGTACACTCTGTCAGCCTTTAGAATATACCCTGGCTACTATCGGATATATTCGTGTATTAGAAATATCTGAACTAATATGACACTTAAACTTTACATAACTTTTCAAAATAGTGACGAAAAGTTTTATACAGAGAAGGAAGTACTATTACACTCGTGTGCTCTCGGCGAAAGCAGAAGCCTACTCTAGAGCCCGAGGTATATTCTAAAAGCTAACAGACTGTATATAAACTAATCTAATTCGATATGAATGTTATTTCATCTTATACCAGCAATCATATTGTCAATGACTCGCAATGTTCATTCACAGTATAAGTAAAGAAAGAAAACATTTATAACCAGCTGTGCCCGGCGGTATTACACGCGGTTATTAGGAAAAATAAATTGTGTATTAAAAGTAAAAGATATTTTCCGCAGTAAAACGTAGCCTATGTGTGAATCCAGGGGGTCAGCTAACTGAAACTTAATTAAAATCTCTCCAGGCGTTTAGAGGTGAAGAAGTAAGAAATATACACACTTACAAACTTTCGCCTTTATAATATTAGGGGTTAAATTATGAAATTGCCGTTTTATTGCAATAGGTTCTTTGAATTGACATAGAATCTTCATGGTTTGAGATTTTTGAATGAAACTTTTTTCAAATGGTTTTTATGATGTTCTTTTTTTAAAAAATGTGAAACATTTGAATATCGACTTTCAATTGTTTTTGTTATTCAATTTAGACAAGAAAGATGGATACTGAGAAAATTCGAGTGATTTTTGAATACGAGTTCTGACGCGGAACTAACGCGGCAGAAACCGCCCGCAATATCAATGCTGCGTTTGGAGAGGGGTCTAAACTACCCAGAGTTTGACTAGGATCGGTTTCCACTATCTCTCTTAATTCATCGTTATTCACCTGTGTGGGCGGTCTTCCTCGTGGCTCGTTCTTTAAGTCGAAATTTCCATCACGAAAGCGTTTAAACCAAAATCGCACGGTGCGTTCATTAGTAGACCCCTCTCCAAACGCAGCATTGATATTCGGGCTGTTTCTGCCGCGTTAGTTCCGCGTCGGAACTCGTATTCAAAAATCACTCGAATTTTCGCAGTATCCATTTTTCTTGTCTAAATTGAATAACAAAAACAATTGAAAGTCGATATTCAAATGTTACACATTTTTTAAAAAAAGAACATCATAGAAACCATTTGAAAAAAGTTTCATTCGAAAACCTCAAACCATGAAGATTCTATGTCAATTCAAAGAACCTATTGCAATAAAACGGCAATTTCATACTTTAACCCCTAATATTAGTGTGAAAAACCACTAAAAAATGTCTCACTGCTAACAGCCTTTCCATGTCGCACAGCGGGATCTCTGCGTACCTACATAACATTCGTTGATTGCAAACACAAAAGCATACAAAAGGCAACTGCAAATATAACGTCAAGTTTTATGTCGTGTGGCAAGTGCCAGCTACTGGCAAGTGGCACGAGCCGAAATGGAGATAATTATCCAGTACAGAGCCTGACCCGAAATTACCTAGCCTTTTATGCTGTGACCGTCAAGTACTGGTGGGCCTGGCTCTCATACTGTTGGTTTAGCTGTGAAGAGCAGAGGTAACTTTTTACAGTAAAATTTAAGTAGCCAGTGTATGCAATAGGTGTGATGTAAACAGAAAACCCATTGTCTAGGGGACTGGTCCGGGGTTGATATTTTTTTAGTCTATTCTGCTCTGATGTTGAACACATTCATGAGTAATAATTTTTAAATTATTTAACATAACATTTACATAACAGGCACATACGTTGCTTTTCTGGCCCCATACTAGGATACCCTGTGTCGTGGGAACCAGAAACAACGACATCACAAACATGTAAACATCCAAGACCTGGGGTTTCTTTTTGTCCCCAGCCGGGGTTCGAACCCGGGACCTCATGCATGGTAAGAAGATGTGCTACCGCTGCGCTGCAGAGGTAGTTTGTCTTTTCTTCTTCTTCATGGTTTAAAATTTAAAGAAAGGAAAGATATTTGCAGGCTTTCTGTTGAAAAAATAATTGAACTATCTTGTGTTGAATTATCGTCACACATTGTAGTAAGCGTATACAGGCCCCCCACCAGTGATTACAGTGTATTCGAATCTGTATTAGAGGATGTATTAAAAGTAGCCTGCAGTAATAATAAGAAGGTTATAGTCTGTGGTGATTTTAATGTAAACCTGCTTGTAGATTCCCCTTCGAGTGCTAAATTAAAACTTATTTTTAAGTCTTTTAATTTGATGAATATTTTCTTAGAGCCCACCAGGATTACCGAAACCACCGCCACCTGCCTTGACAACGTATACTGTGACTGTGAATTTTCCCATTATTCTACAGTGAATTGTCTTAAATCAGACCACAGTGGTCAAATTGTACATTTTAAAGCAGATTTAAAAAAAATAGAGCAAGATGTACTCTGCAGGGTGATAACAAATAAAAAACTAGAATTGTTTAAACTTGACTTAAAAAAAAGATTACCTATTCAAAAAAATAAAACTCAAGATGCTAATGTTCTCTATCGAGATTTCTTCAAGGCTGTTTCAGATAGTTTTGAAAAAGTTTTTAAATTAAAACAGATATCCTGCAAACAAAATAAATTACAATTTAGTGAATGGGCCACTGCCGGCATCCGAAAAAGTAGGGACACACTTTATTCACTGTATGAGAAAAAAACATATACATACAACCCCAGTTTTATACAGTATGTAAAACTATATTCAAAATTATTTAAGGCCGTCTGCCACAAAGCAAAATGCGAGTATATAAAATCAAAAATCCTTCAATCTTCTAATAAATCTAAAACAATTTGGGCTATTATAAATAAGGAAACTGGTAAATCCAAATTGGGAGATCGCGAATTTGCACTTAAAATAAATAATAAATTAATAACCTCAAATGAAGACATTGCTGCGGCTTTTGAACAGTTCTTTACAAATGTTCCAATTATAACGACAGCTCCTTTAGACTCTTCTCCAGCTCTTGCAGAAACTATTTTGAAAGACAATGTCCCCCTATGCGATCACGATTTTTCGTTTGATTATATTGAAGCTCATACCGTGATTAAATCGTTTAAAAAGCTAAAGCTTAAAAAAACTGAAGATTTGTGGGGTATGTCAGTAACAGTAGTTAGCTCAGTAATCGACACCCTAGCACCCTATTTAGCCAGAATCTTTAACAAATGTCTAGATGAGGGTATATTCCCAGATCTAATGAAATATAGTAGGCTCGTTCCTTTATTTAAAAGTGGTGATAAGCAAGATCCTTCAAATTTCAGACCAGTCTCGGTTCTACCCGTTTTGAGTAAAATATTCGAGAAGATAGTTCTAGGTCAACTGCTTACACACTTCAATGACTATCAACTTCTCCATGGTCAGCAATTCGGCTTTACGCAAGGGCGCTCTACAACGGACGCCGGCGTCATGTTAGTTAAACATATATTTAGTGCATGGGAAGATCGCAAGGATGCTATAGGCGTATTCTGTGACTTGTCAAAAGCATTTGATTGCGTTGACCATAAAACACTTCTTTTAAAATTAAAGCACTATGGTATAAACGGGAATAGCCTAAAACTTATGACATCATATTTAGAAGGAAGAATTCAAAGAGCTGATATAAATAGAACTAAATCTTCAGGGTCAGAGGTCAGGATAGGAGTACCACAGGGATCGATTTTGGGGCCGTTCCTCTTCCTCGTATATGTAAATGATTTGCCGTTCATGGTTCAAAATATGTCAGAGATAGTACTATTTGCAGATGACACGTCACTTATTTTCAAAATTAAGAGACAAGAAGATGACCTTGACAATACTAATGCTGCTCTCTCTCAGGTACTAAACTGGTTTACGTCTAATAACTTATTGTTAAATTCAAAAAAGACAAAATGTATAAAGTTCACTCTACCAAATGTCAAAGTAGTTGACAGCAAAGTTATATTGGGAAGGGACAAACTAGACCTTGTCGAAGAAACTGTATTTTTAGGTATCACAATTGATGCAAAGCTTCAATGGGGTCCTCATATAGAAAAATTGGCAAATAGGCTTAGCTCTGCAGCATATGCTGTTAAAAGAATTAGGGAACTAACTGACGTCGCAACTGCCAGGCTCGTTTATTTTAGTTACTTCCATAGTATCATGTCCTACGGCATACTACTGTGGGGACGGGCAGCGGACATTGAGACCATCTTCGTCTTGCAGAAAAGAGCGATCAGATTCATCTATAAGCTAGGCAGTAGAGACTCGTTAAGAGAATTCTTTAAAGAAACAAACATCCTGACAGTTGCCAGTCAGTATATCTATGAAAATATTATGTATGTCAGGAAAAATATTAGCAACTTTAAAACTGCAGGTAGCCAACATAATGTAAATACTAGAAATAAACATAAACTTTTGATCCCAAGATTTAGGCTGGCAAAAGTTAATACATCCTTCATGGGGCATTGTATACGCTTCTACAATAAAATCCCTGAAGATATATTAAGTTTGACTGAAGCGCGGTTCAAAAAATGTGTAAAGTACACTTTGTGCCAAAAGAGCTACTATAATATTAAGGATTATTTAGATGACAATGATGTCTGGAATTCAAGCATGTAAAATTCACGAGTTTTGTAGTATCTGTGTAAATTCTGTTAATTAAGGAATTTGAAAAGACTAAGTTTGGAGTTTTTTTGTCCATTTTTTCTCCAAAATGATCCAGATTTTGAAATGGACACCTAGTTTAACTTGTAACGTTCATTAAGCCGCAGTATCTGCGCTACTTTGAATAAAACCTTTTCATTTCATTTCATTTCATTTCATTTCATTTCTTCTTCAGGCAATAGTCCACTGCTGGACATAGCCCTCCCCTAATGAGCGCAAAGTTGTCTCATCATTGGGGGGGTAATGCCCATAATCTCCACGCTGGGCATGCGGGTTGGAGATCGCAGTTTGGTGGAATTGTACTGCAGGGGGCGCTGCTGCCCCCGTCCGTCTTTAATTATCTGTTAATGGGATATTAAAAGTATAAAAACAAAAGGTTTACATCATTAATGTCAAAATGGTAACCTAATACTGTCTCTCTGAGAGAAAGTCTGGCAGTTGAACGTTTATTGAGTACATAGAGGTAAATTAAAACAGCGTTTATGGTAGTCGATGGAACATTTCGAAGGAATTTTCCTTCCGTTAGCCTATAGCAGCAGTTCTGTGCATTTTGTGTAAGGTGGTCTTGTGGTGTTTTATTCAGCGAGAGCACTAGAGTAATTAAAACACCAGCAGTGGAAACATGTGGACTTCATAATGCTGCCGGGCGCTGGGTCGCACGAAACATTAACTTGAACGTTTAATAGAGCGAGGCACATATTTTTGCGGAAAAACAACACATTTACTGCGTTCAGTACGGGCGGACATTTTTTTTCAACTGAGCGAAATCACAAACGGAAACTGTTTCATTTTTATTTGTAAATTGTTGTTAGTCTATTAACCCGTTAAATTAGTGAATGACCTAGAGAATAAAATGAAATGAAAAGGTTTTATTTGAAGAAGCGCAGAAACTGCGGCTTAGTGAACGTTACAATTCAAACTAGGTGTCCATTTCAAAATCTAGATCATTTTAGAGAAAAATTGAGAAAAAACTCCAAACTTAGCCTTTTCAAAGTCCTTAATTAACAGAGATTACCTAATTATTATAAAACATAGAAGTCGGGCTTTATTATTTATTTATTTATTTATTTATTTAAACTCCAGACATCATTGTAATCTAAAATTTAGATTTAGAGGATTATATAATCCTCTATGTCATAGTAGCCCTTTTAGCACAAAGTGTGCCCGTGTTTTAGGCAAGCTTAGTATATCTTCAGGGATTTTATTATAGAAGCATATACAATGGTTCTAGTTACATGACAATTAAAACTATTCATATGGGTGGTCCGATAGGTACCAATAGGTGCAACATACCTTTAATACCTTGTTTCTGAATTGAGAATATCGCTTTGTCATTTCTTAAGTCGTCGTCAGGCTTTACTAGTCCACTGCTGGACAGAGCGCCACGTTGTGCTATCATAGGGGGTAATGCCCATAATCCCCACGCTGGGCATGCGGGTGGGGGATCGTAGTTCGGTGGAATTGCAGTGCGAGGGGGCGCTGCTGCCCACCCTTTGTATCCCTTAGTCGCCTTTTACGATACCTGTGGGAAGAATTGGGTTGGTGCAATTTTTTAAGCTGACACCACACAGCAGCAGCATTTCTTAAGTATCTGTTATTTCTTTTTGAAAAATTTGAAGAGGCACAACAATATTCAACCAGAATAAATGTGGAGTTTGTTTGTTAGCTTCATCTCCACATAATCTATTAATTGTAGAACTAACACCTTTGACGTTCATTAGGTAAACCGCCATTTCATGACAACCGGCACCAACTGCTTAGCGTGCCTTGCGAAGCACGGAAGAGCTCGGAAAAATGCCACTGGCGGTAGTCACGGGACGGTCACCCATCCTGCCCTTGAGCGCACCTGTTGTTGCTTAACTCAAGTGATCGATTTCATTCACTCGGTTGGACTAGGCCACGAGCGTTTTACGAGCGAATTTAATATAGCATTTTATTTTATTTAAAACTCGCGTTTTGTAAAAAACACACTGTCTGTATACACAACGTTCCTTAGTTTCATTTAATGTTGAAACCAACCTAATGTTGCCAATTTGCTCTAAGTACAAGGCGACAGAAAGGCAATGTTTACACTCTTCTTACGAAGTCACCCGTGATGCTATTCCGCAGAATAGGTACATCTCTGTAATTTCGATATGCTGTCGATTGTACCCGCTAATGTTTCCGTAATATTATATCCAATAAGGGGACAAAAATTTCGCTTTCATTCCATATCACGTAACATAAAAGACAACATGGACTCAACACACGTAGGGGCTATATAAGAAATCAATAATAATAATTACTATATCGCTGTCTCCATAATCCGGGGTGTTGCGAACTTACGGCCAAGATATAAGTACAGAAGAATAGTTAGGATAAACTTCGACGAAACTAATAGAGCAGTGAGGATAGATAACACACAGATATTTCTTAACCTAAGAGTAGAGACGGCGACCTTATCGCTAAAAGCCATCTCTTCCAGACAACCTTTGGATGGATAAATACAAAATGTGAATTTGGTCAACGGTAACATTTCCGTTGACATAACTAGTTAATTATTTGTTGTATTTATTTAGAATAATGAATTTCAAGCTTATATGTTTGGGAATTATTCTATTGTAAACTAGCTGACCTAGCGAACTTCGTACCGCCTAACAGTTAATTCTTTAAAAACCTATTTAGAGCCTAAAAATTCCACCCATTCCGAGATTCAAACCCGCGACCATTGGCTATCCGTGCCTCTTTCCAACTGAGCTAATGGGCGACTCACCGGCATCAGTGAAATTTCGAACCTCTTTACAATATTCTCTGTATTACGTAGACACAGTACACAACACAAAAAAAAAATAATATTCACGTGGATAACACAATAAACAGAAAGAATCCGGCACTTTCTTCTCTCTCTCTAGATTAGATTAGATTAGAACTCTTTATTGTACACACCAGAAAACAAAATACATAAAAAGGCTTACACATCTAAGCTGTTGCCGTATACAATTGGCGGTCTTATCGCTAAAAGCGATCTCTTCCAGACAACCTTAGGATGGATAGAACTGAAAGATGAAGAGAGTAGGTAGGTAGGTGTACATGAAGTATACATCAAGAAGAATATGTACATAAACTCACATCTAATATTCATATATATTTAATAAAATACAAACACTAGGCCATATATATATAATATTAGGTTAGGTTGATTGTTTTCAACAGCGCACAAGATGAAGTGTGTCTTGCCACACTGCAAACTGATGCAACAACAAAGAGCCTTGTAGCTGCTGGCTTCTGACACTATCACCTATGTATATTTATGTAATACATATTTCGATGATAGTTAAAAATTTTATTGTCATGGGGAAATTCCATACCACTCACGCACGCCGGTGGAAAAAAGTTAACTTGTTGTTGTTTTTATAATTTTTTGTCATTTAAATCTGTATACAATGAAATTTTTACAATAATTGCAATGTGTATTATGTTGTAATCAATTTATTTGCTCTATATTTAATCAATTTTGATTTGTCATTGAAGTGTAACATTCTTATTATTTCTTTTTTTCATTTTTATTATGTATATATATATATATATTGTAAACAATTACTATTTGGGTCCTGTTGCTATTTCGTCTGTGATATATATTTTTTTCTTTATTTTTTTATGTAATGGCGAATATAATGTAATAATATCAATTTACTTACTGAAAGCCAGCGCCGAGACTACGCATGCAGTCACGGCAATAAAGCTGAGCCCATTCCTTTTAACCACAAACATGTGAATGAGACAATAATTATTATTTGTTATTTTTTGTGTGGTAAATAAAACTTTTTTCACTTTCACTTTCACATGCCTTGGCGGCGCCCTCTACCGGTCGGTCATATGAGAGCGCGACAAGAGTTAAAAAAATTGTAGTCAGCTATTAAGTCCTTATAATGATTAAACAAATATGAAGGTAACTCTAAAGCCTGCATAGTGCGTTACGCAGCTCCTCTGCAACCACCACTTGACGACCTCTGTGGCGTAGCGGTAGCGCGTCTGCCTACCGTGCAAGAGGTCCCGGGTTCGAACCCGGCTGGGAACAAAAAAAAGCCCAGGTCTTGGATGTACATGTTTGTGATGTCGTTGTTTCTGGTTCCCACGGCACAGGGTATCCTAGTGTGGGGCCAGAAGCAATGTGCTTGTTTGTAAATGTTATAAAAACCCATTTAGAGGCTAAAAATTCCACCCATGCCGGGATTCGAACCCGTGACCTCTGGCTATCCGTGCCAGCGCTCTATCCAACTGAGCTAATGGGCAACTCACCGGCATCAGTGAAATTTCGAACCTCTTTATACAATTCTCTGTATTACATACAGGCAGCGACATCTGGCTGAAGTAGATTGCATTAAATGTTATGTTTTGTTAAGAGACCCCTGTTGTTCTGCTCTATAAGCACCGTTCATTGTTTCTTCAGCAAGACGTCCTGTCATCCCAAGTTATTTCCGGGGTGTCGCGAACTCCACCACAAGACGGCAAGTCTCATTGCCGGCATTACGGTGGCGGCACGTTTGCCGTCCGAGCCGGGCTTAAATGACGGGGCTCGCGGTCAGGCTAGATATTTCACTGGGGAGATAGCCGTGCAATTAAAACCGATAACTTACTAATGGTCTTTGGTTAGAGATGACGCTTGCATTTAGAGGAATTATTAGTGTATCGAACCTGCGCCTTGATTACGTAACTTTTCGTGTTTAAATCTGTGTAAGCAAGTGGGATGGTTACGTAGCTCTGCCGTATAGAGTTGATGTTAATATGTATCACCTTATAATTGAAAATAATTGAATGCGCCTTAATTATTTAACTTTTCCCATGTAAAGCTGTGTGCGCAAGTGGAATATTTACTTGGCGATGCCGTATAAATATAATGATGCCTAATATGTATCACACATAGTTCAGTGGATGACTGGTACGCGAGTGACAGCGATATTGAGCCACATTATTGTTTTCGGTATACGGGTGTATACGTAAAATGTTACATAATCAAGGCAATGGTAGGTAATATTATTCGAAATCGCTCGCAGACCCTGCTGCCTGAGTGGTATTAAACGATCACAACAATTAAGCAACACAAGGCGTGTTCAGTGCATGAATGGGTAAACCGTCTATGACTAACGCTAGTGGCATTTTTCCGAGCGGTTCCGTGCTTCGCAAGGCACGTTAAGAAATTGGTGCCGGCTGCCGTTGATAGATGACAGACGTTAAGCCAAGATAGAGGCATTAGGGCGGCTTGAAAACTTCTAACAGTAAGACCAGCCAGTAGTCTTGCAAGCTTCCACCAATCCGGGCTTGGCCCCCGTGGTGGAGTATGGCCTATAACTTCCTCAGGAAAAAGACCTGTGCCCCTTCGATCGATTGGTAAGGATTGATGATGATGATATTGGGGGGGGAGGGGAGTAGGCAGAGACCAGGGTTTGCCACTAGCCACGATCATGACACACCTCTGTCGCTTCATCAACATCAATAAGTGTGTCTTGTTTATCCGATGTTAAGAAATGAATACTACATAGCTGTAGTGTTCACTTCTTAATCTATACCTTCATTATAGTTTGTGGGATTTCTGTCTACACTATGAACTCGTAAGTATTCGATGTATATTGCTGTCACGTTCACGTCACATTATCTTTGCCGCGTGAGACTGTTGCTGGCATCACGAGCCTCCTTTAATAGTCTATTGCTACAGCTCTTAGCTCCATGAATAATGGAGATAGTCTGAAAGTTGAACTTTAAGCCAAGCGTATAACTTAATTCTTACTACACACTTGGCCTGGTTTCACCTAGTCCTCTCACGTGGAATAGTTGAAGCAAACAGTGAATAACAAGAGGAAAATCTATGTAAAAATTGTTTTAAAATAATAGAAATAACTATAAAAGTTATAGATAGGGAACACTTTATTAAGCAAACAGAAAAAAATATACTTTACATTGTAAAAAATTTCAAAATGTGCTAAGCCGCGTTTTCACGGTCTTAGTGGACTACTGGACTCGGACCGAGTGCGCCATTCGAGTAAACTAAAGCTTCTGATTGGCTATTTTGGTGTTGTCACGAAAAACCGTCCAATCAGAAGCATTGGTGTTCTCGGATGGCGCACTCAAAACTCGGCAACAAAATAAATTCCAAAAATAAAAATAGGCTTACCGAAAATGAATCACAAAACAATTATAAGCATCTATGAAACAGATAAATTAATAAAAAAATAAACAGCCTTTTATTTCCACTCTCGTAAGTGACATTTTACAGTATCGTTCTTAGGTTAGTAGGTACATCAATTTCTTAAAGTTACGATGTTTGTTCACACAGTTTATTAACTTGAGAGTACCTATAAACGGGTGTAGGCCTCCGCCATCTAACGTAGAAACGCAGTAGTCATCTGAAATAGATGGTTACTGGAATAAGTTCACTATTTTATCAAGAAAACTGGCCATGAATTTGATAGCTCAGTGGTATTGTATCAAGATCCTGGTCCTGAAACTATTAATCACATCACACTAATATTTTAAAGGCAAAAGTTTGTGAGTGTGTATGTTTATTAACTCTTCACGTCTAAACGGCTGCAGCGATTTTAACAAAATTTGATATGGAGTTAGCTGACACCTTGGATTAACACATAGGCTACGATTCCGGGATCCGGGTTCGAATCCCGGCTGGAGACAAAAAAAAGTCCAGGTCTTCGATGTTTACATGTTTGTGATGTCGTTGTTTCGGGTTTCCACGAAACATGGTATCCTAGTGTTGGGCCAGAAGCAATGTATGTGCCAGTATGTAAAATGTTACGTTATGTTATTACTGCGGGAAAATATCTTATTCCTATGGGAAAATCGATAAACGGCAGGTAACACCGCGGGGCACAACTAGTTTTTGTATAAACCTTGTTCACATATCGAGCAAATTCAATACCCCAATTGCGACTCTCGCGAAACTTTCGAAAAGTCGTAATTTTTTTCTACAAATTAGTTGAAATGATCACAATCCCGCTAATGCGATTTGCGAACGTAATGTTTGCGCCACGGCTCACTAATTTCGTGTTAATCCGACCTAATGTTAATGGAAAAGCTTATTTTCTACGCCAACTTCAGATGGGGACAGATAAACGGATTTGGAAAACCTTGAAACAGATAAGCAGATAAAATACACGCTCGCTTGTTTCGACACATGATATTTTATATTCTTTTCATTTCTTATACTCGGAAAAAAGTGTTGTTTTGATCTGATTTTTGGGAGAAAAATGCTGCTTCGGAATGAACTTTAAAAATAGAACTACTGTCAGTCGTGAAGAGATCTGTAATAAATAGGCTTTTAAAAAAAAAGTAATTCAAAAAAATGCTGCGGACATGTGAGATTCTAACCAGCCAGTGTGAAATTAGCGCAAACTTCTTTAGCGGAATAAGCCGCAACAACTACGCGGTGAGTTCCATATTTAAAATTTAAAAAGTCGACTTAAATGGCGGGTACTAACCTATTATAGTATCTGTGACGGAATTCGAAAAAATAGGTAATAATCTTTTATGCTAAGATTTGAATATAAAAGATGAGTTTTTATTTTCCTCGTATTCGAAATGAAAAGTAGAGCGTTTAACACGGATAAAAGAATCAATTCCTACTCGGACTATAGCCGTCTAAATACCTCGGGATTGGTTTCTTTCTGCCCTCGCTAAGCAATCTACTATTTTAATGCACTAACCCGTGCTAAGAACAGTTTAAAAAAATCTATTTAGAGGCTAAAAATTTCACCCATGCCGGGAATCGAACCCGCGACCTCTGGCTAACCGTGCCAGCGCTCTCCCAACTGAGCTAATGGGCGACTCACCGGCATCTGTGAAATTTCGAACCTCTTTACAATACTCTCTGTACTATGTACAGGCAGCAACTGAACATCTGGCTGAAGTAAATTGCATCACTTGCAGCCCCGAGTACGTTGCTGCCTGTTTGCCTGCCTCTAAATAGTTTTTTTTTAAATATGTGTACTTATAAAAGGAATAACTCTTTTTCTCAAACATGCTTGGAAATTTGAGCATCAATTTGACAACTTTCTTCGAGATAAATTGAAATTGCTATACTAGACAAACACATAGATGCAAATTTAATGTTGTATGAAAATTCATATGTCTTTCAGCAGCCAAATAAATTACGTAGGAAACTCTTATCTGCCGTGTAATTAATTTTATTTCATTTTTATGTGCACCGAAGCTGTTTGTAAATGAAAGTTATTTTAATATATTGGAATTTTCATACTAGTGTTATTTTATTTTTATGTTTGACGAAACTTTATGTAAGTTAAAATTGAAGTGCTCGTGGCCTAGGCGAACCGAGTGATTGGAATCAATAGCGTGAGTTAAACAACAACAGGCGCGGTCAGGTGCAGGATGGGTGACCGCCCCTGACTACCGCTAGTGGCATTTTTCCGAGCGCTTCCGTGCTTCGCAAGGCACGTTAAGCCGTTGGTGCCGGCTGTCATGCAATGGCAGTCGTTAAGCCTTGTCAGAGGCCTTATGGGCGGCTTGATAACTTCTGACAGTAAGGCCCGCCACTGTCTTACAATCCTCCACCAACCCGGACTTGGCCCCCGTGGTGGAGTATGGGCTAACCTTCCTGCGATGCAGGAAGAGACCCGTGCCCCAGCAGTGGGGACATACAAGGGTTGATAACAATTTTTAATTAAATATTAACTAAAATGATCTTATAGTCCGAAACATGTCAATCAAGGAATAGAATTATTGTAATAGTCAATACGATTTTTTATCTTTTCTTCATAGAGACCCCAGCCTAGTTGTGGTTCTCGACACGACTGACACATAATTGCTGTTAGATATAAGGAAATGTATGATATTTAAACATTGTTATTAATATAAGTATCTCCCTATTGAATCAGTAAGGATAGGGAATGATTGGAAATAAAGAAATTAAAAAAAAAAAACGTAGGGTATTCTTCAAATAATTTAAACTTTGAATAGACGACTCCGCCGGCCAGCTACTAAAAAGAAGTATCGTTACTGAGGTTTGGAAGTTGTTTTGATGGAACGGTTTTACTTTTGGGTTATTTATACAGTAACTAATCGAGCAAATAAGGGAATTTAGGACAGTCACGTATTTGTGCCGTTTGGTGTCGAGGCACTCGGACCGTGGGGGCCCGAGGCGCGACTATTCTTCAAAGAACTATCGTCGCGCTTCATCGACTCGACCAGGAATCTCAGGGCTGACTATTGCTGCGGGCAGAGTTTAAATCTTGTCATTCAAGGATATAACGTAGCCAGCATACTGGAGAGCCTCCCCAGAGGCAGCGACATGTAATATAAGGTAAAAAAAACAGAAACTTCATGATTGTAGCAAATATGATTTATAAAGTTAAAGTATAATATATTTTATAAGTTGAACACCTAAATATGGAACGACGATTGGCGGAAAACTGCAGGCAGATGTTAGATGCGGCAAGCTAAGGACAGGGACAGGGCGCTATAACACTCATTATAGGAGGGCTATGTCCAGCAGTGGACTAGTATAGCTTGACGACGACGATACCTAAACATATACTACATACAATGGCCCAACTATGAGGCTAAGCGCGAATATCTCAGGTCTAACTAACCTAAATATATAAAAAAAGAATCTTCTAAATTCTGTGCGGGAACGAGACATCGTGCTCGACGTAAGCACAGCCTTAAGCGTTTACAAAGTACAACATATATAAATATATTAGCATTAGCATTACAAGATTAAAAAGATAAAATTACTTTGCTACATCTCGCCAAAAATCCCACAAGCACCATTTTGGCGGAATTTAGCAAAGTAATTTTAACTTTTTAATGCTGTTATGATTTTCCGCAAATTAACGCCTGATTCTATATAAATATATTTTGTAAACCAAATAAACACGTTCTTCTTTAATGCAGGTGCTAATCATAGAAACCATATAAAACTTAAAATTCACTTTAACTTTATAAAACAACTAGCTGTGCTTGCCCGCGGTTTATCGACTTTTCCATTGGAATAAAATATTTTCCTGCAGTAAAGTGTAGCCTATGTGTTAATACAGGGTGTCAGCTAACTCCATACCAAATTTTATTAAAATCGCTCCAGCCGTTTAGACGTGAAGAAGTAACAAACATACACACTCACAAACTTTCGCCTTTATAATATTAGTGTGATGTGTTGTGATGTGATGATGTGATGTGATGTTTGCTATACGTAACAACAGCTGTAAGTGAGAAGTCATTCAATTAACATAACATTTACATACATGCATATACATTTCTGTTGGCCCCACACTAAGATACCCTGTGTCGTGGGAACTAGAAACAACGACATCACAAACATGTAAACATCCAAGACCTGGGGTTTTTCGTTTTGTTCCCAGCCGGGGTTCAAACCCGGGACCTCTCATGTAGGTAGGCAGATGCGCTATCGCTGCGCCACAGAGATCGTCCTTTGGCAATTAATGGAAATCACTGCTAGAAACAAAGAAGATTGATTTCCGAGCAGGATTTCCGATTTAAGGAAGGATTTTCGTCTGAGAAGACAGGATTTCCGAGCAGCACTTTCTTAACCTCCTTGCTCCACACGTGGGGCCGACTCCGGGCGCGTTACGCAGCGATCGTTTCAGTTACTGACTAATGTATTCATCTGTTTATTGAAATCCCAGTTATTAGCAGCTAAAGGGTTCTTGGGAGAGCTCCCTGCAATATTACCGTGAAATTAGCGAGTGAACAGGCAGTTTTAATGGGTAATATAAGGAAACGGAGTGAAGTTATAGTAGAAACACCAGTCGCTAACGATTAAGGAAAACATCGTGAGGAGACCTGAGTGTCTAATGTTATCGAATGCTTCTGCGCTTTATAGTTAAGCCCATATTCTCTCTCTGAGAGAAGGCCTGTTTGGGACTTATGCAAATAATTGTGTAGTGTGCATAATAATAATATTGGCCTTTTTGGATCTACTTAATGAGATGATTTATACAGCGTCCAGTGGTATCTTCACTCACACTAGATGGGTGAAGGGTTCACTCCGGCGCTATGGGATGTATATGGGCGCCTGGGACATGGTTGAATAGATGGTGTAGGCTTGCCCAGCTCCTATACCATCCTGACAGCATAGTCGGCCTAGCCCACAGGAAAGACTAGTCAATACGTGCGGAGCCAACCAAGCCGCGGGTTTCCTCACGACGTTTTCCTTCACCGTCAGCGTGAAGGAAAACAACGGTTGTGTGCATATAATTATTGTTATTGTCGTGGCATATGGCACGAATGAATGGTCATAGACAAATCGATTACGGAAACAGTTTCTCATTTTTTTATGTAGCCTAATCACATCCTACTGCAGGGCACAGGCCCTCTCTCAGAGAGAGTGCATGAACTTGATTACCACGCGTGCCCACCAAGCAATTTCAAGCGTTGAGGTATTTGAACACCCCAGACACTCAGGTTTCGTTACGATGTTTTCCTTCACATTTAGCGAGTGGTATGCTACTGTTACTTAAAAAACAAAGTTATTGGTACATACCCGAACTGGGAATCGAACCTGGGCCTCTCGCTTCTGAGTCCATTGTTCTACCTACATCAATAAACATTTACTTCTATTAGAATTACGATCGAGTCTTAATACCATTTTGACTTTTATATACTCTTATCCTTACTTCTATTTTTAGTGATAGGAAAACCGGCGAAGTGGGATCCAAACTCACGTAGTGAGCGTTCAGTACCATCATATAAATCTAGAAAACGCAATTTTGTTAAATATGTAGATATTCTTTTTATCTTCCCCTTTGCTAATACATCCCCTATTTGGTCGATATATGTCCGCCTGGGCCCTTAGTAGCCTTTCCACTCATATTCGCAATATATTTTTGTTTCGTCAATCTCTCCTCCTTCATCCTCTCCACATGTCCAAACTGGAACCGGCGTGCATGCAACGAGTTATGAACGTTGATGAAGCGAAGGTGATCTGTCAGGATCGTGGCAAGTGGCAGTTCCTGGTCTCTGCCTACCCCTCTGGGATACAGGCGTGGCATACAGGTATGTATGTAAGTACGTAGATATTCAACTATAATGTGATTTAAAAGTGAAACGTGATTTGTATTTTTTGATTTCGTCCACCTTAGCGGGAACCACTCATTCATTGGCCTATTTTTTTGGTGTTTATTATACAAACATACGGTGTGCATTAGACCCACACACAGTTTCAAACCACAAAATCTTGTAAGCAACGTATATTACCGCGATAAAGCACAAAACCTAACACAAAACCGTAAAAAACACGTTTTTTCCAGGTATCCCGTTTTTTATTGTCCAACACATATTTTGTGAAAATATAAACGGCCCACATGATACAGTATAATGACAGGAGAACGGACGGCGAATCGAAAAGATAGTAATAGGGTCCCGTTGGCACCCAAGTGTCCGAAATACAATCAGCTCAGCCCTTCAAACACCAAATTAACATTGTACGATAACAGTGACGACACGACATCATCGGTTTGTTAGATTCATATATTTACTAAAGCCTTTGTGCGAAAGTTGCATGAACGTTGCATGAATAGTCAAACGACGTCGTGCAATTACAGTTATCGTTCAATATGAAATCGGTAATGCTGAGGATTGTAGCAGTTATGACTTGGACGGGTATACCGTGCTCTCTGTCTACTCTCTCTATCTACACCTGCCGTTCGCTTCAGAGATCCCCAGTTGGTCGTTGTTTCATGAAACTACAATTCACGGTTTACTATGAGAATTGGATGCAGACTCACAGGTTAACAAGAACGTGCACGCACGTAATTTTTTTCTGGTTTCATACCCTGCTGTGTGGTGTCGGCCTAGACTGCTGTGTGGTGTTGGCCTAGAGAATAGCACCAACCCAATTCTTCCCGCGGATGTCGTAAAAGGCGACTAAGGCACACAAACCGGGGGGTGGGCAGCAGCGCCCCCTGCAGTACAATTCCACCGAACTGCGATCCCAAAACCGCATGCCCAGCGTGGGGATTTTGAGCATTACCCCCTATGATAGCACAATGTGGCGCTCTTTAGGGGA
Organism: Yponomeuta sedellus; assembly: GCA_934045075.1. Taxonomy (NCBI): domain Eukaryota; kingdom Metazoa; phylum Arthropoda; class Insecta; order Lepidoptera; family Yponomeutidae; genus Yponomeuta; species Yponomeuta sedellus. Next base: position 548,637 of record OW203727.1, on the reverse strand, counting down.
GGGCAATGTCCATCAGTGGACTATAGTACAGCCTGACGACGACCCTTTTCATACGGAACCCTAAATAGTGAGGCTCATTGTATCGGTTGGATAAATAGCCGATGTATTTTCAGGCTATTTCTAATCTAGCAAAGAGACTGTTAGGGCCACGGCCGGGTCCCATTCGTAGTCTATAAGCGAGGTCAGTTTTACGATAATGCCTGGAGATACGACTATTGCGACGGTCTGGGTGTATCTGGCGGTTGTACTCATTAACATAATGCTCCGATGGTGACGCCGTACTAACCACAAGGCTTTTAGGCAGCTCTGCCAACCGCCGAAATACGAGTAAGCACTTAGAAATTTGAATATTATACATCAGGCCCATATACAACTTATTATTATTATAATAGCTCTAAGTCTTGAGAAAGCTTTCTTCGGTGTCTTTAATTTATTTTTTGTAGCCTTTATACGTACAAATTGAGGGTTCAGACTTTCTTTCAAAGAGAGAGTATGGCTACCACAAATACCACACGTTCCAACCGCGGAATTGGCAATTTCAAGCGCTTAGGTATAGGTATGTGAACACCACCTGAGGTATATCATGAGGTAACCTGAGTGTCTGCACTCAGGTTTCCTCATGATATTTGTGTCGATTATCATTAAAAACATATTCATTAAAATTGGAGGTTGGTAGGCAGACCACCGACACGATTGGTCAGACGACATCGTGAGGGTTGCGGGTCAGAGATGGATCAGATTAGCACAGGACCGTCAGGAATGCCGCAAAAAGGAGGCCTATGCCCAGCAGTGGGTTGATGGGGGCTGATTAGATAGATTCAGTAAAATTAATTCTCAATATTTTTTTATTCAAATCGATCGAGTCAAAGTTGAAGATTGTGCTAGAGTTTAGGCTATAGTACGGCTGCACAGCACGCTATATCGCTAACTCTTCCATCTTTCTTCTTTGTACGAGTTGGGTGAACTTGCACAAAGTGCGACTTGTTGAAAGGTAATCTCAGTAAAAGTCGAGAACGAAGAAAAGGATTATCTGCGAAAGGTTTTCTCACCTTTCAAGTCGACAGGAAATAAAAAGACCTGTTCGGGGTAACCCTGAGATTGCACGGAATTTGCCCCACGCTGTACTAGCACGAAATCTTTGTCGAGTATCTTTGTGTTACTATTTTAATATTTATATGTTGAAATTTCTATTTCTTATAACAGCGACACCAGCTTTCCTAATACTGGTGCTGTGGAGTGGAAAAAACACTATATTTCTATATCATAACTTGGAATTACATATTTTTACAGGCACTTAGTTTATTTAGTTCATTTACTTTTGCTAAAAGTAGGTTAAGGTTTTTTGTAGACCGTAGACCCGTTAGGGTTTTTTGCTGCTTCTCCGATTCTCCAGTGTTTGCTGGAAGACATCTCTTACAGAATATTTATAAATTCGCCTTTGTACCTGTTATTTTTTAAGTAATGTTCTGTTGTTACTTGTCCAAAAAAGTGTAATAACGATGAAATTATTCCGGAATCTGGATTAACTTATTCGATTTTTGTCGGAAGAGTCTAGAATTAAGAAGTCATCTTATCGCAATTTTGTAAAAGGATTGTCGTTCTTTCGGTATATCTGTTCATATGACAGTCATTCGGTTATGACCATTTTTAGGTTTTAATATAGCTATTAAGTTAGAATTAATTTCTAATAAATAATAAGAGTGACAATCCATAATAGTTGTCAAAAGTCCAAGTATTTATTTATCAGTAAACACGACACATGTAGGTTTTACAAAATACATTGTTAGGGGCAAGCGTGTAGCAACATAATATGGTATATAAATACGAGTATTACAATAAAAAATTAGAAAGGCTATATGATTAGGCTATTATTTACAAGATTATAATTGAATGAAATCCGTTGGTATAGGCTCCATTCCAACTTGTACCCGTAGCATAATAACATGCGACTTAGTTTGTCACGCGTTTTATCGCGTCTTGTGGTATAACGTCACCGATTTTGTCAGATGTTTGCACTTAGCCTCTTAGTTTGGCCATTGTCCGTATCAAGCGTTGAGGTATGGCAACATCTCACACTCTCGCATTACCTCGTAAGTTTCGAACTAAGATTTGTAAGTTCTACACAATTATTATCTTATGTCCAGGTTCTTCAAGACGTTTTTCCTTCGCCGTTAGCGCGTGGTATTGCTACTTGAAAGTCACAAAATGTAACTTACAAAACGAAATTGGGATTGATTCTTGGATCTTGCGCATACAAGGCATGCACATGCTTCATATGCATAAAGTCCTAGGGTCGAAATAGCGTCTACAGGTAGTCTATTATAGCTTGAACGCGCCACTTCATTTGTCCCATGAAACGCGGGACAAATGAAGTGGCGCGTTGTTATGCTACAGAAACTGAATGTCAAACATAGTGACTCTCGCGAGAGAAGGAGTTAAGATACGTCAAATCTGCACGAAGTTTGTGGAAAAAATATACTATAAAGTCTTGTCAAACTCTCGTCACAATAGTGCCAAACTTTGTTGAGGGTGTTACACCCTTGTTTAAGATGAAAACTTCACACAAAAAAGGTTCGTCGGAAATAAGGCACAGGCGAACTTCTTTTGTGGTATCGTAGTGTTTTCCTGACAAATTACAGTTTTAGGGTTGCGGGTAATCTTTTGACTAAGTTACTATGAGTGATATGCCTTTACTTTCCTGTAATGTGTTAATTTTTCTAATAAATTTATTTCTATCTTTCTAAGTTCTTTTTCTTCTTCTTCAACGATTGTTCATCCACTTTTGGACGCATACATATGACGATTATTATGATGTTAATTATATATTTAACCAGTCTAATCACAATTATTTATCAGGTAAAACGTAATTATCTGTTGTTGTGTGTCAGCCCGCTGCGAAATACTAAAAGTAATTGGCTATACTCGCCACTTCAGTCTACCCGAGACCTCGGCAACTGCAACGCTGTGGAAACGTCGGGAATTAAGTTAGTGACGTTTTATTTATATAACTATGTATGAGCATTGCGAATCATTAAGAATAATATGATTATGAGTCTGCGGATATCCAGTCTAGCAAATGTAGTACGATGACACTAGTTGCGCATTTCTACAAAAACATCCCTGAAGATAATATATTGACATTGCCTGAAAGGCGGTTGAAAAAAAGTGTTAAGTACATTTTGCACCAAAAGGGCTACTATAACATAAAAAAATATTTAGATGACTGGAATAATGTCTGTAATTAAAGCCAGTACAATACATGAGTTCTATGTTTATAATAATTATGTAAACTTCGTTAATTAAGGACGCTGAAAAGACTAAGTTTGGAGTTTTGTTGTCTCCAAAATTATCTAGATTTTGAAATGGAAGCCTAGGTTTGACTTGTTACGTTCCCTACTACACACAAGTTTGAATAAAACATTTTCGTTTCATTAATTTTAAATGCCAATAGGTTGAACTGTCAATCTGAGATTTTGGCGCCACAACACGCGTGACTCGTGCAGTCGTTCTACGCATGCAGACTGATAGACCCTGTAGTGGCCTCGAGGTCATCAGACTGTCGTAAAGGTGGTCTGCCTATATTTCGTGCTCCTATATGCGGACTCCATAACAGGACTCTAAGTTGGAGTTTAATAAATTCTTAATTACAGTAATAACGTTAATTGTCCTCAGTTTGTTTGCGCAGTGCAAACGAGCGTTTTGTGAAGAAAAAATAAGCCGGCCAAGTGCGGATCGGACTCGCACCGAGGGTTCCGTACAAGTTTGTAGGTTGGTACTTACATAATGTATTATAAATAGTTTTTTGAACGCAATTTCTAGAAAGCAATTGTTCTATGATTTAAGATAAGATATAATTTGATAGTTTTAATTTTCTATAAATTTTATTTTAATATGTTTGGATTATTAGTTTTATAGGATTATTATTTATTTATTAGTGTATCGTTATAATTGACGAAGCTTAATACAAATTATTGTAATTCTAAATTTTGTATGTGAAAGTTATTTATTAAACTTTAAGAATGTTCGCTATAACAAAGAATATATTTACCTCTAATAATTTTCAAGCTATAACTAAACATTATACAATATAGATATCTTTTTATTACAAACGTTTCTACAGTTTTCAGTTTTTTTCCTGTATGTGTAGAAAATACCGTATTGTGAATTTTGATTCCCTTACGTGTTGACATAGGTATATATTTTTTGCAGCATCTTCATCAACCATCAACCAAAGGTATAGGCCATACTCCACCACGATGGCCAAGTCCGGAAAGGTGGAGGCATGAAAGATTAGTAGCTGGTCTTACTTACTGTTAGCAGTTTTCAAGCCGCCCTAAGGCCTCTGACGTGGCTTAACGACTGCCATCTATCGACGGCAGCCGACAACGACTACTTAACGTGCCTTGCGAAGCACGGAAACTCTCGGAAAAAATACCACTAGCGTTAGTCATAGACCCATCCATGCACTGAGTGCGCCCTGTGTTGTTTAACCTTCGTGATCGTTTAAGGTCACTCAAGCATCCGTTTTTGCAGCATAAACGATCGTTTTTCAGGACAACTTTTTTACGTTAGCTTAGAAGTATCATTTTATTCACAGCTTCAATAAGCTGTATACATCACTATATTATGTTAATTTCAGCTCGATACCTCAACTTATTTCCGAAAAAAGGGTCTCTACAGACGGATGGTCAACAAAGTGGTCCTTTTGTCCTTTTGAGGTACGTAACCTTAAAAAGGCGAGTAAATCTAATATCTTCTGTATCTTTCTCATTAATTCATTTTATTTGTGGAGCAAATACAAGCAACTTGAGAGTAACGTCTCCTCTCAAGTAGCTTAAAGCACCTTAACCTCTTTGAAAGAAATAAAAGGTTGCTCCGTAAAATTAATTTGTACTACACATTATTTGCCTACTCAAATTATAACACTAGAACATTATTTTAAAAACTAAATTAAGGTAAAATAATAAATAATTGAGCTCAATCCAAAGACTCTTTGAGACTCTTTAATGGAAATCACTGGAAATAATAATAACATTAAAAAAATGTTACAAGGCTACAAAATAAACCCTCTTTAATAAAAATACATTCGATTATAGTGTGAAACCGCTCTGAAACGGCCAAATTAGAGATGGGAAATATTGCTAGATCATGTCGAAATGTCAAAATTATTTTATAGCTGACCCAGCGAACTTTGTACAGCCTAACAATCGATTCTTTATTTTTTTTTCCCTCCGTAAGAACCATCTTTGTACTTCAAGGAATATTCTAAAAAAAGAATTAGCGTAATCGGTTCAGCTGCTCTCGAGATTTGCACTTACCAACACATAAAGCGATTTATTTTTATATTATAGATTTGACGTCGATGTAACTTAGTACCACATTATTTCAGTGATAAATTATTACAGTTAGAATTTTCTAGAATTTTCTCTCGTAAGCGATGACGAACGGCGCATGTTATTAGAGGCATTCCCTCACACAGCCAATGCATTAGAACGCGCCGAGAACTGAGCTAAGAAGTATGTTTGTTCAGCGAACGCATTAGCTAGATAAATTACACGCATTTGCTTGCAACAAATATAAATGCTAAGACAGTATTAAAATATTATCGCAGAGATCCAGCTTGTTAGACACTTTCGTTGGATGTCACAGCTACTGATTGAACGCCCCTTTTTTCTGAGTGACAAAATATAGTTTTAAAAACTTATTTAGAGGCTAAACATTCCACCCCTGCCGGGACTCGAACCCGCGACCTCTGGCTAAACATTAGCTCTTGGGTGAATCACCCATTAGCTCAGTTGGGACAGCGCTGGCACGGTTAGCCAGAGGTCGAGGGTTCGAGTTCCGGCATGGGTGGAATTTTTAGCCTCTAAATAAGTTTTTAAAATTGTCCTTAGCACGGGTTAGTGCATTACAAAGAATATAATCATGTGGGTACAGTGATATCATTCCGATGTAAAAAACCTGCAAAGTAAGGTACTCGGGGCTGCAAGTGATGCAAATTACGTCGGCCAGATGTTGCTGCCTGTACGTAATACAGAGAGTATTGTAAAGAGTTTCGAAATTTCACTGATGCCGGTGAGTCGCCCATTAGCTCAGTTGGGAGAGTGCTGGCACGGATAGCCAGAGGTCGCAGGTTCGAGTCCCGGCATGGGTGGAATTTTTAGCCTCTAAAAAAGTCTTGATTTTTAAATGCACCTCGCAAATTTTGACAACAGACAAAAATTTAAAATCAACTGTCAGACGCTTTTGGTGTTTTTATGGAGTATTCGAGTGTAGGAAGTGATTTCCGGACGAATCTCGTATGTGCAGGTGAGAAAACGAATATGAATAATGATTATATATTTATTGAGCGAAATACTTTTAAATCCCTACTCCTCCGTGGTAGAGTATAGCCTAACCTTCCTGCGGTGCAGGAAAAGACCCGTGCTCCAGCAGTGAGGACATAGAAGAGTTGACATCGACCGATACGTTTAAATTCGATAGAAATATATTAAATAGGACTACAATATCTGTCTCATAACAGCTAAATATCTTTCTTTTTGTATGTACAATATCTGTCACATAAGACTAAAATAAGTTTTTTTTTTTATGTAAATGAAGATCAGCTGTCGACTAATGTCATTGTCGCTCACAATAAATAGATCGTCGACGACTGTCTGTGCGTGCAATAGATCTAAACGCGCTTGGAAACCGTATTACCTCATTATCCCGATACCTCGTGCTGTTATTTCTCCCACCGTTTCTTTTCCAATTATTTCAGTCCAATAATCGCGACGGGGCGGGCGGTTTAATGCATAATGAATGAGCCTCTGATCACCCACTCGGCGCGCTGGCATAAATCGGTTAATGTTTATAGTCACTTTAACACCTATCCGGGGCCGGATTGTTCCAGGTGCTTACCCCGCCCCGGCCCCGGGTCAGCGCCGGATTTACATATATTTTACATATAATTAAGTAGCATGGAAGGCGAGAGGCGACAGGTGCTGAGCGGCCGCGCCGCAAGCCGATCGGCGAATGGGGGATTGCGGCGGCAGATTTATTTGAATTTAAATTATATTTTGCTGTTCTGCCGTTTGTGCTAGCGTTTGCGGGTAGCGCTATGTAAGCTACGATTTAATTGCGGATCTGTACAAATAAGTTGGCCTATTAGCCGAGGTGTTTGTTTGTCTGATTTTCTAAATTTACTTGTAAATAATTTGTGAAAGCTCCTCATAAATTATATTGAATGAATGGAGTTTAATAATTAATTATGTGAATTCGTAAACAAGACGTTCTATTTTACAGATTTATAGAGTTTTATTTAACACTCTCGCCTTTGGGTAACAGTTTTGTCTTTAAAGTTACCGATAATAACATTGTTTTGCTCGGATAATAAATGAACGACAAAATTTATGTATCGCTAATATGCACATAGCAGTGTTATTCCAGGACCTATATATCGAATAAAATTAACTGAGATAAGTTAATGTTTTTCAGAGGACTAAATCAATTGCTACTTATTAATGGAAATCGAGTAAAGCATGTCATAATTTTCTAATATCTAGAGCACTGGCAGCTACGATCTGTCTAAAACATTGTCTATCTTAATTCAAGAAGTTCAACAGTTATTTTGTTACAAAATGTATTGATTTATATTCTTTTCTTGTTGCACTAACCCGTGCTGAGGACAATTTTAAAAAATCTATTTGCAGCGATATCATTCGGATGTAAAACCTAACTGCAAAGTAGGTACTCGGGGCTGCAAGTGATGCAAATTACTTTAGCCAGATGTCGCTGCCTGTAAATAATACAGGGAATATTGTAAAGAGGTTCAAAATTTTGCTAATGCCGGCAGTTGCCCATTAGCTCAGTTGGGAGAGCACTGGTGCGGTTAGCCGCGAGTTCGAGTCCCGGAATGAGCGTAATATTTAGCCTCTAAATATGTTTTTAAAATTGTATTGATTTATTTAATCTGTAGACTTTTAGTCCGGATCTACTTACGGGTGTTGTTATATCGGAAGAGTCCGACCAGGTTTCGCTCCGATTCGCAGAGCTTAATCATGGTGAGCTGAGAGGGAGCTCGCGTCGTCGGTTGCTCGTCTCACACTTATTTAATCTGTTTAAATAAACATTCTGGCTTCTCAGAGAGAATTATTTAAAACTAAATAACGCGAGTTATTGCGACGGCATTCCGTGTCAACACAACGTAGAGGCGACATTCCCAACTTCCGTTACATATGCGACATACGATATACAGTTGACCCACAATGGACTGGAACTACGACGTCCCGCCAAGACCACAAGTCTGTTAAATGCATTGTTGTCTGACAGGATTATTTAATGGCAATGGAAGAACCTATCCCCCTTATTCATAATGGTCCGCCAACTTAAAACAGCTGCTAAAGAGTGTTCTCTTTCATTCTAACTTAGGTGAATAGAATAATACAGAGCGAGAATTAGCAATGCTTTAAGTTAGCAGACTATTATGAATAAGGCGGTATGTCTTTTGTAAGACATTTACTTATGGCATTTAAAGTTATTGATGACAATCATAAAATCTTACCATACGTATAGGGGGCCATTGATGTATTTGGTTTAAGATGACTTGAGAAAAGATAAGAGAGAAAAGCCTTTTTCTCCACTATTTTACAATGACATTCAGCAAACAATGTAAATTCTTCACGTTGAAATAAAATGAAATGAACTGAACCGAACCGAAACCGAATGTATTTCGGATATAGACAATTTAAAATAATTTACCAGTACATTATAGTGATACCGTTTAATATATTTTATGCCACACCTGGCAATAAAGAGGCTTTTTCCGCACGCTGCGCGTACGGAAAAAGCCGCTTTCTGGCCAAGTGTAGACATAAAAAGATGTACACAACACGGGAGGTAATAAAGAAAGCTCTCGATCGCATATTTACGTCCCTCGCTTGCAGCTCGGGCCGCAAACTTCTGCGATCTCGGCCTTTCTTTGTATTACCACCCTAGTTATGTAATGTACTAATATGAAACGGTTTAATTTCGATTACTTATATTAGGTAAATTGATAATTACCTTCATTCCCGACGTTATTAAGAAATACTATTATTACTTTTAGTAATGGCCGTCGATTGTACAGTACTATGTTATTGTTTAAGTCTCGTATGTAAGTCGAGGTATACATATTACATACATTAAATAATATTCTATCTGCCTATTATTTAAAAAAATATCAAGGAAAAAAACTCTTGCCTTAGCCTCAACATAATGTTATCATACAGCGTCTACAGGCACCTTCACACTAAATAAGTGAAGGAACCATTCGGACGCTGTGGTGCCTGGGATTATTTTTTAGATAGAATAGGCTTATTTAGCACCTATAACAGACGTATATACCTACTTTAGCGTTAATTAAATTCGTTAGTTTGCCACAAGAGGAACTTATTACCTTACACTACCGTACTGACGGCTTCGGTGGCGCAGCGGTTTGGCGACCCAAACAGAAACGCCCAAACCCAAAACCGAAGGTCTCGGGATCCATCCCCGGCTGGTCAAACTAGGAAACGAACTTTTCTAGTTTGTCTCGGGTCTTGGATGTTATCTATGTATTTATTGTACAAAATCTATTGTCCAGTTAGCATCTCTAATACAAGTCATTTATTTGTACTTAGTATAGGGCTAACGAGATCTGTGTATTATATCCATTAATATATATTAATATTATTTATTTAGCTGACCCAGCAAACTTCGTACCGCCTAACAGTCGACTTCTTATTTTTTTTCTCTCCGTCCATCCTCGAACTTCAAGGAATATTTTGAAAAAAGAATTAGCGAAATCGGTTCACCTGCTCTAGAGATTTGCGCTTAATAACACATTCAGCGATTTCATTCAGCGATATCAGTTTCATGGAACTTTGATTGAATTGCTATGGAACTGCCTTTAACACTCAAATTCCTTTAGAAATACGTCACTTTATTAAAGTAGGTCTACGAGTAGACATTTGGCCTTTGCGTGGTCATAAAGAAACATTAAATATAAGCACATACAAACAATATTGTATGAATATACTTACATACGCGCAATGTACATACATACTTAAATAGGTATGTGAGTAAGTAAGTGAGTAAGTATGTAGAGCTGTGGTAGCTCAGTGGGTAGAACCATGGACTGGCAAGCGAGAGCCCCAGGTTCGATCCCGAGTGCGGGCATGTACCAATGACTTTGTTTAATTTCAAAGTTACGTACATTTGCGAACTTGTAGTCGCAATACCACACGCTAACAGTGAAGGAAAACATCGTGAGGAAACCCGCGGCTTGGTTGACTCCGCACGTATTGACTTGTCTTTCCTGTGGGCTAGGCCGACTAAGCTGTCAGGATGGTATAGGTGCTGGGCAAGCCTACACCATCTATAAAACCATGTCCCAGGCACTACAGCGTCGGAGTGGTCCATTCACCCATCTAATTTGAGTGAAGATACCACTGGACGCTGTATAAATCATCTCATTAAGTAGATGCAAAAAGGCCAATATTACTATTATTATAAGTGTGTATGTATGTATGCGCAAAAATAGTGCCGTGCTATTATTAAGTGCCATTTAGCAGACATGAGGCCCACCAGAAACTATTTCATGAGTTGCAGATCAGAGATACTTCATGCATACTATGTCACTTGTACCCCAATGGGGCAAGCAGAACTACAACGAGCTCACTTCCGATTGTTCTTCAAGTATCTGCAGTATACAGTACATAGGCTGCTACTTATGTATGCGGAATCTGGGATTCCAATAATTTTAAACGCAATGTCTGACCTCCATGGTCAAATTCGTTCTTTTTTTAAATACTGGCCGCTAATATTTTTCTATTATATACGTTAGTGTTTTGTTTTTGTTGGGTTTAAAATTTCATATCGCTGAAAAAATGGAACTCACTCGTGAAAATATTCGTGCTATGATTTATTACAATTTTCGACGTGGTTTAACGCAACAACAGTGCGTAGATCAACTAACTTCGACTTTTGGTATTGAAGCTCCATCAAAAACGACTGGTTTATTGAGTTTAATCGCGGGCGCAGTAAGCTCACGGACGAAGTTAAAGAAGGCCGCCCGAAATCGGTGGTTGTGCCACAAAATATTGAAGCTGTGCGAAAACTAATAATGCAAGACCGCCATGTTACGTATCGCGAGATAGAGGCTATTCTGGGCATATGTATGACGAGCATTCATAGGATATTACATGAACATTTGTCTGTAAAAAAAATTTGTTCGCGTTGGATCCCGCACAACTTAACTCAGGATCAAACAGATGCTCGCGTCGAATGGTGCGAGAAAACCTTAAAAAAATTCAACGGAGGCGACTCAAAATCTGTTTATAATATCTACACAGGTGACGAACCCTGGATCTACGCGTACGATCCCGAAACTAAACAACAATCAACAGTTTGGGTGTTTCAAAATGAGCCGAACCCTACGAAAGTGGATCGTGCAAAAAGCACTGTAAAGCAAATGGTGGCCTGCTTTTTTGGTATTAATGGCCGTGTAGCTACAATACCACTGGAGAATCGCAGAACGGTTAATTCGGAGTGGTACACGACCATTTGTTTGCCGGAAGTATTTGAAGAAATACGCCAAAACAACCAGCGACGCAGAATCATACTTTACCATGACAATGCCAGCTGTCATACATCTCAGGAAACAACTACATTTTTGGATGGTCAAAAAATAGAATTGATGGGTCATCCACCGTACAGCCCTGATTTGGCTCCCAATGATTTCTATTTATTCCCAAATGTAAAAAAGAAATTACGTGGTCAACGATTTTCGACCTGTGAAGATGCCGTAGATGCGTTCAAACACCACGTTTTGGAGATACCTCAATCAGAGTGGAAAAAGTGTTTTACAAATTGGTTTCATCGAATGCAAAAGTGCATCGATCATAGTGGAGATTACTTTGAAAAACAATAAAAGCATATTTAGCCATATACATTTGTTTATTTTTTCTATTCCGCATACATAAGTAGCAGCCCTCGTATATCTGTATATTACTTAGTAACAGTACATTACCCTTTATATCAATGCCTTCTATTTTACTTCCATCTATTTAAAATTTTGACAGATAACACTTTATTTTACATCAAAATGGAATACATATATATTTCTCAATCTAAAAGTACAGACGGCGGCCTTATCACTAAAACCAATCTCTCAGTGAGTAAGGCTCTCTTTTGGACTATCAGTGAAAATTTAAACGTTTCTGCACTCTCTCTCGGCTGTAGCTCCTATTTTAATTTCATCTGTAAATAACAAATTCCACCCGTTCTTGATAATTATTGAAATTGGTAACAAAATATTTCGTTCGAGACCGTTTCGGCGTCATTTTATTATACCGTCAACATAATTAATAATTATTGTAATTATTATTTTGATGTCGCAGATAAAAGTCACCAAAAATATCGAATTACTTAAATTAACGTCGATGCTTCAGGAGACCTGAGGGTGCTCATTTTGGGCAAAGGTTAAGCGTCGTCATACTGCGGGGCACCCTACCGCTCGACAGAAATCTAGCTGAGGTGTTTTATTTAAATAAGAATGTTTTAGGTTTAGTTTCGTTTTCATATTCGTTGTCGTTATCAACCCTTGTATGTCCCCACTGCTGGGGCACAGGTCTCTTCCTGCATCGCAGGAAGGTTGGGCCATACTCTACCACGGGGGCCAAGTCCGGGTTGGTGGAGGATTGTAAGACAGTGGCGGGCCTTACTGTCGCTCGCGCTCGGAAAAATGCCACTAGCGGTAGTCACGGGACGCTCACCCATCCCGTACCTGACCGCGCCTGTTGTTGCTTAGTGATTGATTCCAATCACTCGGTTTGCCTAGGCCACGAGCGCTTCATATTAATTCGTTTTCATATTAAAAAGTAGTTAGAATGTGCCTTTTTCAGCACAAATTTACAAAGCAATTCATTGATTTGATTGGCGATTTGCACAATTGACACGATTTTACAGGCGTGGCCATAGAAGAATCGGAATGTGTACGGCTGTCAAAATCAATCTGTGCTGAGCAAGATTTGACAGATGTATCCTTGTTTACATCCACAGAACATATGTTTTGTGTTTACAGCCGTGGTTCTTGCACGGATGTAATTTTTTTTACATCCGTGGGTTCTTGTATGCTGGTGAAGAAATTATTATTTTAGTGTCAGACTGAAATGGAGAGAAATATTAACTTAAATTTAATAAAAACGACAGTTTTAGATTTGGGGAACAAGAGGAACAATTTACAAGTCATAAAATATGTACAGTGATAGTACATTGACCTTTGCAGTTTAAATTAAAATTGAAGAATTTTGTCAAAAAACTTAGGTTTTGGTAAGTCTGTGAAGTCATACAAAAGCTGTCCGTTAATTGTCGGTCAGCCCAAAGTCAAGAAATCTCTGATATGATTTTATATTTATGTATTATGAAGACTATTCTATGAAGATTTTACTCTCGACTACCTATTTCATATTATTATGTGAATTTATTTCCTCAGATTGTTTTGTTTCATACGATTGAATACTGAATTTCAATGCAAAAGGTAATCCGTTGCCTTCAGGTTGTAGGAGACAAAAGCAGAGTGGGAAAAAAATTCACTAACAACAATTGTGTGTAGCGTTTAACTTACAAAGATAATAATAATATAATATCGCTTCGTCAAACTAATTGACATATTTGCGAATGTTGCTGGCGGGCGGTATTTATGTCGATTCAACAATATGTGACGTTGTCGGGCGTGAGATACCGTGTCGCGTCACCAGTCACATCGAGACTGACAATTAGGATATCTCTTAACATGAGGATATACATTTCAATTGGCATGCATGTATGTATTAAATGGATTACAAAATATTTACAATATCATGGTTTTCGACAAAAGCAGTCTTTTTCAAACTAACAAACTAGGAAACGAACTTTTCTAGTTTGTGTCGGGTCTTGGATGTTATCTATGTATTTATTGTATTAAATCTATCGTCGAGTTAGCACCTATAATACAAGTCATTTAGTTGTACTTAGTATAGGGCTGACGAGATCTGTGTAATATGTCCATGAATATTTATTATTATTTTTTTATTATGATTATTTTATTTTTTTTGTTGTTTCTTATAGTAATCCACTCTCAGCTTTTATATCAGTACATTAAATTGGAGATATGACACAGCTTAATTCTAAATACACAGGCTACTTACGAGTTCTCACGATATGCACATAATAAGTGCCTACTTTGCCGCCTTAAATGTGTTAAATAATATTTTCACCCTATGAACATAATGTTATTAATCAACGATCTAGTATTCTGTTAACCGTTTAATCTGTGAATGTGATGTTTTTTTTTAAAAAAAAGTGCATAATTATCTATCTCTCTCTCGTCCTAAGTATATATCTGTAACCAAGTGTACATGCTAAAATAAAATTGCTTTCAATTAATAAGTGTTTATTGGTTTGGAATGCAAAAATCCACTTAAAAACATTAAAAAATGCAACACGTTATTATTATATAGGTAATACCCTCTGGCCATAAAAACATAAAAACACAACAAAAACAAACAAAAGCAAAAAGTTACTGCACGGGCGTGGTGCATTAAAAGAAAACAAAATGGAGTCGCCGTCCGAGCTAAGAATCGAAAAATTAACCGGAGAAAAGGATTTCCCATTCTGGAAATTTCAAGTGAATATACATTTGAAAAGCTCCAATTGGCAAGATGTCATAACAAACGTGGGCCCCATCCCAATGGTTGGATGGGGCCCGCGTTTGTTACAACATCTTGCAAATTGGAGCTTTTCAAAAGTATATACACTTAAAAACATTAAAAAACGCAACAAAGTTATCAACTTTTTGAACTAAAACTTTCGTAAGCACAACACATTGTAGAACAACACCCGTAAGTAAATACTGACTAAAAGTCTACAAAGTTATCAACTTTGATTGGTTTAATTTCAGCAATTGTGCATTTTGGACATTCAATAAGCATTAATTTCAACAAAAACAGATTTGTTGAGTAAATTAGTTCCGACCTCACTCCAACTCCCAAAGACTAACATTCTATTTGCACAAAACTCTTCGCCTGTAAGCCCTCACGAATTTCGCTACGTGTAGTTGACAGTTAATCTACCTTTACATAAGAGCACTCTACATAAACGTTGACGTAAGGTTAACGTGGAAGTTTACTTGCGGTTGACTGTACCAAACAATACAACCGAAAGAAATAGATTGCCGTGAACGTGCATTTTTAAAAACCTATTTAGAGGCTAAAAATTCCACCCATGCCAGGATTCGAACCCGCGACCTCTGGCTATCCGTGCCAGTGCTCTTTCCAACTGAGCTATTTGGCGACTCACCGGCATCAGTGAAATTTTGAGCCTCCTTACACTATTCTCTGTATTACGTACAGGCAGCGAAATATGGCTGAAGTAGATTGCATCACTTACAGCCCCGACTACCTACTTTGCAGTTAGGTTTTTACATCGGAATAATATCGCTGTACCCACATGATTATACTATTTTTATTTTTAATGCACTAACCCGTTAAAATTGTCCTTAGCACGGGTTAGTGCATTAAAAATAAAAATAGTATAGCCTTAGTGGTCGTCAATGTTTTCTACAATGTTTAAAGACTGCATTGTTATTATTAGTCGGGAGAGACTTCCTATTGGCAAAACCGGTGCGTCAGCAGAACTTAGGCGTCCCGCGCCAGGAAGGGGGAAGGGTGACGAGCAATGACCCATGTGATTACGTGCCTCGCCAGCACGGACGGGCGCGGGATTTGACGAAAATTGTTTTTGTTGCCGCTCGGGAGTGTTTTCTCCAAGGTGCAACGCCTTGGTTGACCCCCGGACGGGAAAATCCCTGTAGGTGGCTGCTCGGTGAGCTTCTTTTGCATGAATACGCAAATAACTTTTGAATTCTGTACGTTGTGGGAACAAAACAAACTTACAGGTGTAATGTTTTACTTGGGAATGCATAACGATGATGTTGACAGGCGTATATTACCTACACAGTAACATGATGAAATCATCGTTGGAACGCCATAGTCAAGTCCCAAATCATGCAACTCTACTAGATAGTAGTGATGGAATACCGAAGCCAACACTTTTGATGATTTCTTATCAAAACCGATATAGTCGTATGAGAATATGGAATATTAGGATTCTTAGAGAACTCTGTAGGGTTCCCAAAGGGTGGGTAAGATATAGTAGTTCTAAGAAAGAAGTGACTACCCACAATAATTGATATACTCACCACCTCAGTCTACCCGTGACCACTGCAACTGCAACGCTGCGATTGGAATCGATCACTTGAGTTAAACAACAACAGATGCGGTCAGGTACAGAATGGGTGACCGTCCCGTGACTACCGCTAGTGGCATTTTTCCGAGCGCTTCCGTAATTCGCAAGGCACGTTAAGCCGTTGGTGCCGGCTGTCATATAATGGCAGTTGTAAAGTCATGTCAGAGGCCTTATGGGCGGCTTGAATTTATTAAAATTGATGATTTAATGTGTATTGTGATGACAATTGATCAATAAATAAGATTTAAAACATGTCCAATTAAAATATTATGTTAACAAAAATTATACATGATGCATTAATAATTATACATTATTAATTATACAAATCATACATTAACCTTAACAATGTTAACAAAAATTATAAAATTATATCGTTAAGACATTTATTTAATATTAGTCAAACAAAATTTTATAACGTAATACAATGTCAATTTATCAATAATATATTAAAAAATGTCAAATATGCAGTCAAAATTGTAAATAAAAATATATGCAATTAAATTATCAAGTTGCTTAAGAAATCTTGATCGAATAATAACATTTGTCAATCAATAGCTTATTGAGATTAATTTTAAACAAGGGCAAGTTCATTTCTGTGATATGAGGTGGGATTTTATTGTATACCAAAGGAGCCATACACAGAACGCTCTTATGCATTAGTGCTGTCTTGCATTTTGGTATTAATAGTTTCCCTTTGTATTGAGAGCGTATTGGCTGTTTGTGTACAGAAGACAGTTCTAAAAACTATGTCAAATACAAATACAAATATTAATACTTTGTCATCCTAGTTATCCAAGTAAGTCATCCAAGAAAGACAAACTATGTCTATGTCTTTCTTGGATGACTTATCTGTTTTCGACTAGCTAGGCTGTAAGAGAACTCGGGGTCGTCTTTTCTATTTGAACGCAAAGCACCAACTCGTGCACACTTCGGACGCGACGTAATTTTTCGATGGGAATGTCAGGCGCCTATACCAAATGCAGTGCTCTACTTCTTGAACAGGCTATCTATAAGAATATAATTTTATTAAATTTTCTCGAGCCTCACTCGGGATCGACTCATACCTATACAATACACAGCAATTTCCTTCAAACAGTTCAAAAATTTGATGATATCGGCTTGATAACTTCTGTCTGTAAGGCCCGCCACCGTCTTACAATCCTCCATCAACCCAGACTTGGCCCGCGTGGTGGAGTTTGGTCTAACCTTCGTGTGATACAGGAAGAAACCCCAGTAGTGGGGCAAACAAGGGTTGATATCGATCGATATCGAATTCAAAATCTAGCCAGACGACTGTGCCGTCTAGCTAATAAAGAGGTATCGTTAAAGTTATAACACTATTGTCATGAAGTTGTATATAATTTTCCCAAAATGTCATACCTGTATCTTACGTCGCGGTATGATTTTATTTCACTGTATTGTAGATAATTGGGTTTTGATAATAAAATGCCTTTTAGCTCCGAGTTAATGCGTTTCATACCGTAGGATTTCGAAACTTGTCTTGTTCAAGACCCCACGGGTTAAAAGATTAAATAGAATAATAAGAACTGGTTGGCTTCGCAAAGAAGACGACTAAAGTTGGATTATTTATTACGGCCCACATTGGCTAATTGGTTTTGGTATTAGAATGAGCGCCCGTATGTCTCACAAATAACGCTAAGTTATGCCTAGGTCAGGCTGTCTCTACTGAGGATATTGATGACGCTGTCAATCACAGCAACGTTACGTCCACAGATATTATTACAGAAAACATTCGACTGATACCTCCTAGATATGGAGCGTTGGACTGCAGAGGTATGCTTCACATGAAATTAATTTTGATACAAAAAACTAAATTTCCTATATAAAGGGATCATTAATAAATTTAATTTAAAAAAGTACGTAAATTACAAAAAAAATGAATATGTTAACCACATTAAGATAATATTGTTATGTTAATTCAAATGTTATTCTGATTGTCAGTGAAAACTTGTTATTGGCTTTAAATCTAATTCATCTTATTCTTTGTAAAAATGCCTTGTGTGTAAGCTGTTGGTTTTACTATTTTTATTTTTAATGCACTAACCCGTGCTAAGGAACAAATTTAAAAACCTATTTAGAGGCTAAAAATTTCACCCATGCCGGGATTCGAACCCGTAACCTCTGGCTATCCGTGCCAGCGCTCTACCAATTGAGCCAATGGGCGACTCACGGCATCAGTGAAATTTCGAACCTCATTATACTATTCTGACCTCATTATACTATTCTGTGTATTACGTACAGGCAGTGTTGGTTTCCCAATAAACAATTAAAACAAAAAGAAATAACATAAGCAGCCTGTTTACGTTGTATTTTAAGGTAAAGTCTTCTCTAAGAGAAAGAGAATATGGTTTCAATTTCCATCCGTGCCCATGGTGGATTGGCGATATCTAAATAAACGTCAACCCACAACTAAGTTTTCGAGTTTCCTTACAATGTAAACTAAGTTCCTTCGAGGTGAAGAGCATAATCTATATAAATAAAATTCAAAGTCCTGACTGACTCACTCATCAATGCCCAGCCCAAGCCGTTGGACCTAGGAAGCTGAAATTTGCACAGAGGGTCTATATATAATGTAGGCAAGGTATGATTTTTTTGAATTCAATCCCTAAGAGGGCAAAAAGGGTTGCCAAAATTTGTATGGGAGGTATAAAGAATGTTGTCTAATTTTCTTGAAACCTAAAACAAATACTCTTCAACACAATTGATTGAACACGTGTTTCGCCGACTTTCTAAATTTAACCCTTAAGGGAGTGAACGGGGTTGCAAAAACTAAAGTCCACGCGGACGGAGTCGTGGGCAAAAGCTAGTGTATGATAAAGCTGTCACTTCACATAATGAAAAGAGTTTGAATGTAAATCATCTTATTATGTAGTTGCAAAGGCCATTTAATAAAAACTGCCCACCGACTTGTAGGGTTCTGTGGAGGAAAGGTTTTTTTACCTTTTTACGGAACTAAATGTCATCAATTTTCAATGGAATTTGTGTGCAGTATTCTTTTTTTATTTAGACGCCTATTGCTCGTTATCTTATTAAGCCTACCTACTGCGATAGTTTTCCGTTTAAGTGCCTTGTTTCCGCCCTTTTTTTTTACTTTTCTACAGTAAATCGTAGAGCATCCTCCCACCTTAGCGCTCTACTCTTTTAGCAATATTCTCACTTTAAAGCATATTATTTCGCAAATGAGTCCCTAAATCGAAAGTTAGTGGTTCTACGCTCATAACGTTTTTAAATAACAAATTTAACGATATCCCACACTATAGTGTAAGTAGCAATAAAATGCATCTCTAATTTAGGTGTACGGAAATACCACAGATAATAAAAATAAATAGTTTTAAAAAAAATATTTCAACTCCAAAATTTTAAGTTTTTAAATTTAATTAAATATTTTATTTTATAATTTATGTATGGTTTGTGATCTCACCAACATATTTAGTTGTAATACTGAGTGTCATTTTACTAACAACCTATGGATTGTTATTTATCCGAAATAAAGAAATACAATACAATTAGCTTTCTACTACTTGTCGAATCTGTGCTAAGTGGATAGATAGACAGACAAAAAGTAAGACATGGTGACTATAAGAATTCCTTGTTAATGTTGACTAAGGAGCCGTAAAAACCGACACTAGAAGCTAAAAGTTAGAGACGCTTTCCGTTTAAAAAATATTTTAAATAAATATTCACTGACATATTACTCAGATCTCGGTTGCCATACTAAGTGAAAATGTAAATGAAAAAATCTTTATTTGACCGCCACATAAAATCCAACTTTGCTTATAATATATCTATTATAACAGGTTCAAACAAGAAGAGACCTAGATTTTAAAAAAATAATGCTAATAACTAACATACTCGTATGAATGTTTGTTATTTGTTATTTATTTAATAATGCCTTAACATTTAAAGTTATTAATGGCAATCATGGAATCTTATGCGTATAGGTGGTATCTAATGTATTAGATTTAAGACTTGAGAAAAGATGGTCAGAGTGGAGTTTTTTTTTCCCGCTGCCTTTTTCTCCACTACATTACGGCCCGAAGGCAGCGGCTTTCACTTTCATGTTACATTGTACTTTGACATTCAGCAAACAGAATGTAAATTCTTTACGTTGAAATAAATTGAATTGAATTGTTTACAAAAGATGGGTAGTTAGCAAAAATTGGATTTACCAGTTCACAGCGACTCCACACTAGGCATACCTGTGTTGTGGACGACGCTCACAATTTGAGTGCTAAGTACGAAAGTACAACTAAATGACTTGGCTTGACATACAGGTGCTAACTCGACGATAGATTTAATACAATAAATACATAGCTACTTTCTATCGTAAGGTTGTCTGGAAGAAATTGCTTTAAGCAATAAGGCCGCCAATTGTACTATGTATAATTGCAATTATTTTGTATTTGTTGTTTTTTTGGTCTACAATAAAGAATATTCCTATCTTATCTTACTCGTACATACGTAGATAACATCCAAGACCCGAGACAAACTAGAAAAGTTCGTTTCCTAGTTTGAACTGGCTGGGGATCCCGAGGCCTTAGGTTTTGCCGTCAGTGTGCCAAAGTACTGCGTCACCGAGGTCGTCATTGTACAATGTAGCACAGAAACTGAAAGTTACAATTTAAGCGTTGGTGATAAAGTGGGAGGGGGAAAGGTCGGTGGGTAGACCAGAAGCCTGATGGTCAGAAGACCTATGTAAAGTAGCCGGCAAACAGTGGATGAGACTAGCGCGAGACCGTGCTGGCTGACGTGGAAATAAAGAGGTCTATACCTAGCAGTGGGGTTTACCAGTCTGATGATGATGATAAAGAAAATCCGTACCAACGTAGACTCAAGTAATAACAAAACTTAGTAGTAACTACATGCATACATAACCTCACGCCTGTATCTCAGAGGGCTAGGCAGAGACCAGGGACTGCCACTTGCCACGATCCTGACAGATCACCTTCGCTTCATCAACGTTCATAAGTCCTTGCATGCACGCACGCCGGTTCCGGGTACTTTTTATCTTTCCCTTTGCTAATACATCCTATAGCTGGTCGATAGCGGATGTATGTCCGCCTAGGACGACCCTTATCAACCCTTCCACTCACATTCGCAATATATATTGGTTTCGTCAATCTTTCTTCCTTGTATCTTCCTAGTAGTAACTAGTATGCGCAATAACTGTAATAACTGTGTATTATGAGTTTATTTATGATACCAAAAAAAATCATTAATAAACCCATCAATAAATACTTGTTTTCTTCTAAGCTGGGCAATAATAGTTACAATAACTTCTAACCCTTGTCTGTGTCAAATGCCATACCGATGAACAGTACAGGTTCTCTAAATTATTGACGCCGCCGTCGCATAATATCTTTACTTATGCGTAGAACAGAAGATAAAAGGAAACCGTAGCAAGTAACCGTTTACCCAAGACCACGGCAACCGTAACGCTGCCGCCTATCATCAACTTATTATGTCCCCACCGAGGAGCAAGGGTCTCTTCCCTGAGGAAGGTATAGGCCATACTCCACCATAAGGGCCAAATCCGGTGTGGTGGAGGCCAAGTCCGGATTGGTGGAGTAATGCTGCCGCAACGTCGAGAAATAAGGTAATTACGTTTTACCTAATAAATAATCGTGACTAGGCCCGTTTAATGTATAACTATGCATGAGTATCGTGAATTATTAAGACGTAGCAAGCTAGAACCCAAGACGTGACAACCAGCATGCTGGTAGCATGAAAACGGCGGATTGTGATTTTTATCAGGAAATTTGAATGTTTTTTTTTATGAAGAGAACATCGTGGACATCATTTATTGGTAATACGAGTATTTATTACAAGTCAAGATTAAACTTCGTAATAACAATCAATGGAATCAATAACAATGGAAGACAAGAGGGGAGGCCTTTGCCCAGCAGTGGGACACAATCGAGGGTACATAAAAAAAAAACAATCAAATTCAGAAATATCTGTCAAATTTACAAATGTTAAATAGAAACAAAGAAAAATTTACGTGTCATAAGAATGTCAATCTGTGATGTCAATCAATTAATTATACTTGGTCTGTATAAGCGTAAAAAGTACATGATATTTTATAAATTTTGTAATAAAGACTGCGATCCCTAACCCGCATGCCCAGCGTGGGGATAATGGACATTACCCCCCAATAATGGCACAGCCTTGCGCTATGACTCGCATTAGAGGAGGGCTATCTCCAGCAGTGGACTATTTGACTGTGGGAGCAGTCTCGTTTACAGTAGTTACGCTGGTTAAAGCTCTGGCTTTTACAAAGATTTGCACGCTACCACTTTCTTACTCACACAGTTTTTTTTACATATTTCATTTGATTACAACTGCGGTGTTCGCTTTTCAATATCTGCAAACGTTTATTATATTCAATTCAGTGAGAACAAGGACGGGCTGAAAATTAGCGCTGTGATGATGCATGCACTCACAGCACTAAGCTGAGCCATATCATTTTTTTCATATATTTGTCTCTAATTTTTTTATCATAGTGTTCATAATATGTTTTCTAATTTGTGTGTGATAAACACACATTTTTAAATTTCAATTCAATCTATACGTATAAAATTCAAAGTCCTGACTGACTGACTCACTCGTCAACGCCCAGCCCAAGCCGCTGGACCTACAAAGCTGAAATTTTGCAGAGGGGTTCTTTATATAATGTAGGCAATGAATAAGACAGGATTTTTTTTAATTCAACCCCTAAGGGGGCGAAAAGGGTTGCCAAAATTTGTATGGGAGGTATAAAAAATGTTGTCTTATTTTCTTGAAATTTTAAATATGCTCTTCGACACAATTGATTGAACACGTGTTTCGCCGTTTCTTTTATAATTTACCCCTTAAGGGAGTAAACGGGGTTGCAAAATATAAAATTCAAAGTCCTGATTGACTCACTCATCAACGCCCAGCCCAAGTCGTTAGACCCAGGAAGCTGAAATTTTGCACAGAGGGTCTGTATATAATGTACGCAAGGAATGACACAGGATTTTTTTTAATTCAACCCCATAAGAGGGCGAAAAGGGTTGTTAAAATTTGTACGTTAAGTATAAAGAATGTTGTCTCATAATACTTCTTTATATACCACATTAGGGCCAGTATTACAGAAGCGTACTCAAGCGCCGATCTCTACTTAAGACTAGTTTTGAGTATGGATTTAATTTTAGAACGTTACTTGAGTCGAAATTCATCAAGCGCGACTCAACTGAGTAATAGCTAATTCGAGAACGATACTTGGGTAGCAATCTCTACTTAAGTAAAGATCAAATCTGTATTTACTCAAGTGTGGTCGGAACCACGCTTGAGAGTCGATCGGCCAGTTATTATAATTGTCAATTTGGAATGTTTATTGCAAAATTCATATATTCGAAAACCTTGATTACAATGACGAAATAGTTAATGATAGCAGCAGCCCCTTAGGCATTTAAGGAACGCTGAAGACCCCTACTGCATGGATTCTAATAAGTGTTTATGTGCAAAAACAATTACATTAATATTGGGGCGGTTTCATTGAATAAATTTCACGCAACACAATCACTTCGCGAGCGCTTCCGTGCTTCGCAAGGTACGTTAAGCCGTTGGTGCCGGCTGTCATATAATGGCAGTCGTTAAGCCATGTCAAAGGCCTTATGGGCGGCTTGATAACTTCTGACTGTAAGACCCGCTACTGTCTTACAATCCTCCACCAACCCGGACTTGGCCCCCGTGGTAGAGTATGGCTTAACCTCTTGCGATGCAGGAAGAGACCCGTGCCCCAGCAGTGGGGACATACAAGGGGTGATAACGAACACAATCACTTCACCTGGTCCCAAACGTTACAAACATGAAAGTACACCGAAACTGTGTTCACTTGTACAAATAAATAGCCCCACAGTGGGAATCAAACTCACAAGCTCGGTCTTGGTAACCAAGAGCCTTAACGGCTAGGCCAACAAGACAGTCACAAAGAGGAATAAATAAAATAATCAGTAAAACAATCTCAGCTTTTTTATTGCTCATAAATTTGTAACATAATTGACACATATTCTATAAATCCTCTGTGTTAAAGTTGTCTTTTTATCTTCCTCGAGGAGGATCCTTTCCACTGTGGTGAAGTTGAAGTTTTGTGTTCAACGAGCAGGTTCCTCTCCACTGCGATGAGGTTGAAGTTTTATGTTAACTGAGCAGGTTCCTCTCCACTGCGGTGAAGTTGAAGTTTTATGTTCAACAAGCAGGTTCCTCTCCACTGCGATGAGGTTGAAGTTTTATGTTTACCGAGCAGGTTCCTCTCCATTGCGGTGAAGTTGAAGTTTTTATGTTCAACAAGCAGGTTCCTCTCCACTGCAGTGAAGTTGAAGTTTTATGTTTACCGAGCAGGTTCCTCTCCACTGCGGTGAAGTTGAAGTTTTATGTTCAATGAGCAGGTTCCTCTCTACTGCAACGAAGTTGAAGTTTTATGCTCAACAAGCAGGTTCCTCTCCGCTGCGGTGAAGTTGAAGTTTTATGTCCAACGCGCAGGTTCCTCTGCACTGCGGTGAAGTTGAAGTTTTATGTTCCATGAGCAGGTTCCTCTCCACCGCGATGAAGTTGAGTTTTTGTCTTCTACGAGGAGGACCCTCTCCACTGCAGTGAAGTTGACTTTTTATGTTTCACAAGGAGGATTCTTTCCACTATGGTGAAGTTCCTTGTTCTCATTTTTTCACATCTCGTTTCAAAACAGCGATTAATGTTCAAATTAAACCACACCGACTATGTACAGATATTAGTAATTTAATATTAATAAACTTAATAAATAGACAGACGTCAAGAGAATTATTTTATCGACATTTGTTACGTTCCGTTCTGTACTCAAAGCGAATAAATAAACAAGAAGCGTGAACGTTTTGCTTCCTTTAAATATACGGTTCATTACAAACTAATAACTAAATAAAAAAACTGAACATTTTATTTACGAATACATAAACATTATTTTAGATTCCTCTGTATATTTGACATAATTTACAAAGTTCCATCGTCACGTTTTTGTAACATGCGTAAAACGGAATAAAAATCTACACTTGTATTTTTCTTGTCATAGAAAACAAACTTTGATCATAGACAATCTGATTTCAGTTCTGAATCTCTACTTAAGCAGTGATTGGCTGATCTCTACTCAAGAACTGTTTGAAAATAAAGGGAGTGCTTGAGCATCGATTCAGTGCTCAAGTAATGATTGGGCGATCTGAGATCAATCTGTGCTTGAGCATCGTTCTGTAATACCGGCCTAGATGTTCTTCCATCGGGTGCTAATAAATAAAATTCAAAGTCCTGACTGACTGACTCACTCATCAACGCCCAGCCCAAGCCGTTAGACCTAGGAAACTGAAATTTTGCACAGAGGGTCTACATACTCGTATAATGTAGAAAAGAAATAAGATCGGGGTATTTGAAATTCAACCCCTAAAGCGGCGAAAAGGGTAGCCAAAATTTGTACGGGAGTATAAAGAATGTTGTCTAATTTTCATGAAACTTAAAATAAATACTCTTCAAGACAATTTACTGAACCTGTGTTTCACCGTTTTTTTCTTAATTTAACCCAAAATTAGAGCATTTATTTTAAGTTTCAAGAAAATTTGACAAAATTCTTTGTACCTCCCATACAAATTCTGGCAACTCTTCTTGCCCCCTTAGGGGTTGAATTTAAAAAAATCCGATCTTGTTTCTTTTTTAAATTTATATGTCTAGCTTCCTAGGTCTAACGGCTTGGGCTGGGCGTTGATGAGTGAGTCAGTCAGTCAGGACTTTGAATTTTATATATTAGCACCCGATGGAAGAACACCTAATGTGGTATATAAAGAAGTATTATGAATTATTATAATCACAACTAACCCCCTGTCAATAACAACAAAGTAATCATACCCTCAGTTTCCGGATTTGCAGCCCACCCTTAGTGCTTGAGACATTTCTTCCTTTTTTAAAGAATTTTTAATCAATCGACACAGTTATTTTTTTATAATAAAAAAATCTATTGTTCTTCTACGATTTGTCGCAGATTCAGATAATTTATCAGATCAAAAATCGTCTGCACCTTTTATTGAAGCATGCTGAATAACTAAAGTCCACGCGGACGGAGTCGCGGGCAAAAGCTAGTTTCTAATAATAAGGACATCAAAGTTTGCGTCATACACCAAACACAACTTTAAAATAATAAAGCGGATACTTACTGCGATATCTACACAGCCTCTAGGCTTTAATTTCCCAGTGCACACACAGAACTTTATTTGCTAGGTAAGTGCCTTGTTCAGTGAGAGTAGAGGCTTCTCGCAAAAATTGCTCTTGTAAATAATGAAACGTCGGATTAAGCGGCACTCGTGTCCGCTCGTTCTTCGGGAAATTAATTTCAGTGTTGGTGCAGGCAGTCGTCGGCGTAGCGAGGTACAGAAGCATGCTCGTCCCTATTTTTCTTTTATATTTTATTGTTGTGGTCGAAGGTCGTTTTGTACGTATTTTTATTTTAAATAATCTAATGGTTTGATACAAATATCTATCATTACCGTTCTCACACTTTAGCTATAGCTGAAAATGAGAAAAATATCTACTTATTTAAAGTAGATACAATTAATACTGAGCTACGGCCAATTTGAGCCTATGTGGTACATCCACATGGCCTAAAAGGCCATCGAACTTGATGCATGTGTTTTAATTTAAATGTATTATTATTATTATACGTTTATTTCGGATAAACAAATTTAGTTTGTAATATAAAGCTGTGCTTGAATATATATATATTTTTTAATACGTTTATTGCACATAAGTAAAAAAATACAATGGCAATGTGGAGGACTTAATGCTATACGCATTTTCTACCAGTCAACCACAGATGATTATTTTATGTAATCAACTTTTTTATGTGATGCTTTGTGTGTGTGTGTGTGTGTGTGTGCCTAAACAAAAATAAATGTTCTATCTAATTATCTTTTACTTTTTCAACTGACGCTACATAAACATAGTTTGGGACAAGCTTTAGGAGCACAAAGTGAAGATAAAAGTTTTATCCCACTATCGGGTAGCGGCATCTCGCTTTGCGCGGTGGAATAAAGCAAGATGGCGCTATCTGTTAGTGGGATAAAACTTTTGTCGTGACGTTGTGCTCCCCTAGCTGGACAAGTGATTGTGTTGTATGTATCTCATTATTAATAACTAGCTATAGCCGGCTGCTTCGCCCGCGTTAAAAATGATCCCACGGGAACGCGTTACCGGGAAATCAAGTATCCTATGTTTCAATTCAGATTTTTTTCTGTATGTAAATTTTCATGTAAATCCGTTCAGCTGTTGCATGATTGAATAAGAAACAGACGTCTTCATAAATTTTCATTTCAATGTGTTTATTTTCTATTTTAAATATCTAAGTAAAAAAAATATTTTATGTCACAATTCTAAACTTATAATATGTCAGTATGCTTGGCCGAGCGTCAAGAAGATGGTTTTCATTCAAAATCAGTATTGTATAATTTTATCCATGTAAAAATATAAAATATTTATTCTTGGAATGCCTCCAAATGCCTCTTCCTCGGATTACCGTCATTTTGCATATTCCTGTACCTAGAGGTTAAATTGGCCATCATAAATAAATAAAATCAATCCAATTAAAAAAAGTTTTATACAAAATAGCACAGAAACTGCGGCTAAATGAACGGCACAAGTTAAACTAGGGGTCCATTTCAAAATGAAAATGCACAAAAAATCTTCAAACTTAGAATTATCAAACTCCTTAATTAGCAGAGCTTACAAAATAATTATGAAACATTTCTATCTTTTACAATAATCATGCATTGTACTGGCCTTAATTCCAAACATCATTGTCATCCAAGTCTCACAACATTGACATATTCTCTGATAGCTGTGCAAAGTTTAAAAGGAGTATCTTGTCTACCCTCTGAAACTTAAACTTATACATTTTATAAGTTAAGTAATATTATTATTGTTAAATTATCTTCCCAGTTTATTAACTTAACAATAAACCAGTGTAAACTATACATTAATAGTAACCCTTTTGGCACAAAGTCTACTTTACACTGTTTTTGAACCGCGTCTCAGTCAAGCTTAACATAATAATATCCTCAGGGATTTTACTATAGAAACGTATACAATGCCCCATAATAAAATGATTGTAATAAAATAACCACTTCGTATAATTTTCCACTTTTTATTATGAACTTGTAGTAACGTACTTCCAATTTACAAACAACGATACTTCGGTACACATCCGGACATAACGACGGTGTCAGCGAGAATGCCCTTTCCAACCAAGCGTTAGCCTTTTTATACTAGATAGTGTTGCCAGTGTTTGGATTATAAAAAAGGTAGAATTGTTAAAACGTGGCTACGAAATATTTAAAATTATTTACCTTGACTGGATTTTTCAAAATACCTAACATGATGATACATAAACATGAGAGGAATAAGCGAAAAATGTATGAATTTGTAGACATAGAATATATAATTCACTTTGCTACTTAAGAAAGTTCGATTGAAGCTTCTATAACTACTCCATAGCCTGGTTTATAGCGTTACACTTCAGACTAATGGATATTAAACGAAACGCCGCGTTTTTGCTTCATTTTTAAGCAACAGACTAATTTGAACAGCGCTAGACAGATAAAGTTTAATGTACCGAACAGGGAAGGTTTAATTTTCACGCTGTTGTTTACAGTGCGTTTATTTACATTTCAATAGAGATTTTATCTACATGCGTGGTGGAGTATGGCCTAGCCAAAACCTTCCTGCGTTGTAGGAAGAGGCCCGTGCCCCAGCAGTGGGGACATGCAAGGGGTTGATACCACAAGACTAAATTTCTTTACTTGATTTAAACGTACCCATGCGGAAAATCCGAATCATCACAAATGAATTCACAAAACGATTAGAATGGATTTTTAGTATAAGGTTTCCCTATGCTGGCTGGCTATATCACAGGGAATCCTAGTTTGGGAGCCAGTAACTTACCACGAACAGTATTTTTTTTTCATTTCGTTTCAAGGAGATTTAACATAATCATGTAATAATCCTCCCCATCCAGTCCCCTACGCCTCTCCTAGTGTATTCCAGCTGCATATACTCGCTACAGGAGACAAAGCGCTGTCGAGGGCTGTTTGTTCTCTCGTTACCGCTGACACACACCACTGAATACGGTAGAAGCATAGATTACACGTCATGCATCCAACATCCATACTGTTCCCAGTGTTGGAGCATGCCAGCGTTATGCTGTATAATCCAAAGCATGAATGCTGACGAACATTTTTTTCTTGTCCTCGAATACTCCAAACTTGAGAAGAGCTTGTATTTTACGAGAACTACAGTCTTTTTTCTTAAACATGCACGGAAATATTGTTATTACTTTTGAATAAAGAACACGCGAAGTATTTACGTAGACTGAAAAACCAAAATCACTTCCCGGCGCATTCTTTGAATTTGGAACGAAGAGCGCACCAGCAATGTTGTATGAAACGGTGTGCTGTTTGAATTCAGAACTCTTTCATCTATCGTACACATTGCGTTCTCGTGGCTGTATAGCCACAGATGCGTTTGCCTTTCGGCACAAACTGTAAAATAAAAAAAAATGGTGGTAAGAGTTCGTTGTCATTTGGTTAATAATAAATTAAAATGAGTTCCGATGATTCTGAAAATGAAATGGACATTGACTGCACTCTACCAAATTTAAGATAGGAAATTAATTAACGACGGGAAACCTGCTTCCAGTGAAATTAAAAGAAAAAAAAACCATTTTCGTTCAATAATTGTCCTAACATGATCAATATCACTTTTAATAGCAACGGAAACACACCGCGACAAAACTGTTTCCTCTTTTTTATTTCCTTGCATTTTTTAAGAAAGCCTTATATGCCTTAGCCGCAATGGCAATTACTTGTCTCGTATCATGGCCTTCAAACTCATACTTGACCTGCAATTGCCTATTTTGCTGCATTTGCAATAATGTACTATTTACGTAGCCTACAACCGTCTAACTGCAGGGCACAGGCCTTCTCTCAGAGAGATAATTGGGCTTAATTGCCTACGCGGATTAGTAGTTTCAAGCGCTCTGATTGACGTGTGTCAGAAATTGCACATTTTTCAGGGAACTGTGTATATTAAAGGCTGTCAGATCGGAGCTTTACGGAACATCTTTTTTGGATAATTGATCCTAGCTAGTCGCAGCTCTGAGCGTGATCTTTTTTTTCATTATTACAATAACGTGCCTTTTTGTTTTTAACATAATTTTATTTTTATATACACTCTATTTTAAGATATAAAAAGTAACGCATGTGGTGTTTACCTTTAATTGGTTTCTGTATCAAAACTCAGCCTACACTTAAGTTACTTGTTACGCATGTTAAGATACAAAAAGTGTTGGTAGACCTAAATTAATAAATAAATTAATTAATTATGTCCCCTAAGTGAGATAGATAAACAGAATATTATTTATTGCACACAGAAATTACAGTAACAGACATGGTACATATTAAAATATAGCGCAATCGGCGGCTTTATTACCAAAACCATTTTCTTCCAGGCAACCATACATAAAGACAAGAGAGAAATTAGAGACGGGTCGTCATAGCAATTGAGAAATGAGATAAGATATACCTCTAAGACCTCTAAGACAGGCCTGACTTTGCTTTCTAAGTTATGTACGAGTTATGTAAAGTTAAGGGTAGGCTTTATTGAAAAATGTCAAATGCAAACAAAAGAATAACATAAACTATACAAATCCACAACAGTATCGTCATATCGGATAAAATAATATTAGTAAATAAGCAAAATGGTCATTGAAATTAAAAAATGTACGAGTACATTTGTAAAGTTAGCGTTAACCGTGTAGGAAAACATCACGAGAAAACCTGAGTGACTGAGGTGTTCAAATACCTCAGGGCGTGAAATTGCCAATCCGCGGTGGGCACGCGTGTTAATTACGCCCTTATCTCTCTCAGAGAGAAGGCCTGTCCAGTAGGATGAGGGATCATCATCATCATCGGTCTACGGTTGTCCACTGCTGGACATAGGCCTCTTCCATTGCACGCCACTGAGCACGGTCCTCGGCTACTTTCATCCAGCTCTTGCCAGCCGCCCTGCGAAGATCATCGCTCCACCGAGTCTGAGGACGTCCTACACTACGTTTACCGATCCGCGGTCTCCACTCAAGAACTCTTCTACCCCATCGGTTATCAGTTCTTCGGGTGATATGGCCGGCCCACTGCCACTTCAGCATGCTAATTCGGTGGGCTACATCGGTGACTTTGGTTCTCTGTTCGATGACTTCGTTTCGAATTCGATCTTTCAGAGAAACCCCGAGCATAGTCCTTTCCATAGCACGCATGGATGAGGGATATGGATGGATGCACTAAGTTTGTGAATAAAAAAAATATTAAGTAAGTAATGCAATTTGCTTAAGTCAGATGTCGCTGCCTGTACGTAATACAGAGAATATTGTAAAGAGGTTCGAAATTTCACTGATGCCGTGAGTCGCCCATTCGCTCAATTGGTAGAGCGCTGGTACGGATAGCCAGAGGTTGCGGGTTCGAATCCCGGCATGGGTGAAATTTTTAGCCTCTAAATAGGTTTTTAAATTTGTTCCTTAGCACGGGTTAGTGCATTAAAAATAAAAATAGTGTAATCATGTGGGTACAGTGATATCGTTCCGATGTTAAACCTAACTGCAAAGTAGGTAGTCGGGGCTGTAAGTAATGCAATTTGCTTAAGTCAGATGTCGCTGCCTGTACGTAATACAGAGAATATTGTAAAGAGGTTCGAAATTTCACTGATGCCGTGAGTCGCCCATTGGCTCAATTGGTAGAGCGCTGGTACGGATAGCCAGAGGTTGCGGGTTCGAATCCCGGCATGGGTGAAATTTTTAGCCTCTAAATAGGTTTTTTAAATTTGTTCCTTAGCACGGGTTAGTGCATTAAAAATAAAAATAGTGTAATCATGTGGGTACAGTGATATCGTTCCGATGTTAAACCTAACTGCAAAGTAGGTAGTCGGGGCTGTAAGTAATGCAATTTGCTTAAGTCAGATGTCGCTGCCTGTACGTAATACAGAGAATATTGTAAAGAGGTTCGAAATTTCACTGATGCCGTGAGTCGCCCATTGGCTCAATTGGTAGAGCGCTGGTACGGATAGCCAGAGGTTGCGGGTTCGAATCCCGGCATGGGTGAAATTTTTAGCCTCTAAATAGGTTTTTAAATTTGTTCCTTAGCACGGGTAAGTGCATTAAAAATAAAAATAGTGTAATCATGTGGGTACAGTGATATCGTTCCGATGTTAAACCTAACTGCAAAGTAGGTAGTCGGGGCTGTAAGTAATGCAATTTGCTTAAGTCAGATGTCGCTGCCTGTACGTAATACAGAGAATATTGTAAAGAGGTTCGAAATTTCACTGATGCCGTGAGTCGCCCATTGGCTCAATTGGTAGAGCGCTGGTACGGATAGCCAGAGGTTGCGGGTTCGAATCCCGGCATGGGTGAAATTTTTAGCCTCTAAATAGGTTTTTAAATTTGTTCCTTAGCACGGGTTAGTGCATTAAAAATAAAAATAGTGTAATCATGTGGGTACAGTGATATCGTTCCGATGTTAAACCTAACTGCAAAGTAGGTAGTCGGGGCTGTAAGTAATGCAATTTGCTTAAGTCAGATGTCGCTGCCTGTACGTAATACAGAGAATATTGTAAAGAGGTTCGAAATTTCACTGATGCCGTGAGTCGCCCATTGGCTCAATTGGTAGAGCGCTGGTACGGATAGCCAGAGGTTGCGGGTTCGAATCTCGGCATGGGTGAAATTTTTAGCCTCTAAATAGGTTTTTAAAAAATATTGGCACATAGCCGTAATGAGTGTTCACTCAACTCTTCTCAAAACTTCGATTACATTGTATTTAAAAGGTAACAATGCACTCTGAATTGTACCTACGTCCTTTACAATAACACTACCATAATTTAACTATAATCACATAGCATAATAATGTTAACCACATACATATCTTAAAATTTTTAACTGGGTGCCTCACCTGAAAAATAGTGCAAATACAGATTGTTACACTTAAGACAGTGTTTTATATTGGAACATGTTAATTATTGTTCTATAAATAAAGACTTCTGAATAATGTCGCTGGCGGGTTATAGCTTCACGGAAGAGCTTCTGTGGATGTCTCATCGCAGCCAGTCGGAGCTCCAAGCGCGACCCAGCCGCGACTCAGCGCTCTCCTCTCAAGGGCCTTTGTTGCCTCTGTTACAAGCAGATTGCAACGCGCACGCGGCTCTGGAATGGACCTAACGAACACTCTTCTACGGCTTAATTATCTTTCGACTTTTTGGTGGAAGGTTTGAGCTATTTTTGGGACCCCCAGATTCTGTTGAAAGTTTTTGTTTATTTTTTAAGTTGAGTGACCTAAAGGTCCTAGGTCACCCGAAGGTAACCTAGGACCTTCGGGCTAGATAAAAAGTAACCCCATTCTATATTCTTCTTCAGGCTATATTAGTCCACTGCTGGACATAGCCCTCCCCTAATGAGCGTCATAGCGCAACGTTGTCCCATCATTGGGGGGTAATGCCCGTAATCCCCACGCGGGGCATGCGGGTTGGGGATCACAGTTTGGTGGAATTGTACTGCAGGAGGCGCTGCTGCCCACCCCCCTGCCACCGTCCCTTAGTCGCCTTTTACGACACCCGCGGGAAGAATTTGGGTTGGTGCTATTCTCTAGGCCGACACCACACAGCAGTCTACACCAACCCGCATTCTATATACACAGCATACTACATAAATAAATAAAAAATGATTGTCATTATAATCTGGAGGTGCTAGTAACGATGCCGGTAATCCATTTTTTTTCTAGGATAGATTGGATTTAACTCATGTTTTTTACGCTTTATTGCATAAAAATTAGGATACCCTAAGATACTCCACTCTATAATTGGCATCTTGAATCAATCTCACGTTGTCTTCAAACGAAATTTGCTGATTAGCTTGAGACGCTGTGGTAGGTTAAATACAGACTTACAACAATCAGTGGTAATTAACCATTTTTCTAAAATATTTCCTGAATGGCAATAAATATGGCTCTAGTCTACGTACTTTTAATACTTACTCTATTTGTTTCTAAACACAAAAAGCTCGGCAAAAGTCTCCAACTTCGGCCAAGCTAAGCTCAGTCGCGGTGGGCCACACCGAGACTTTATCACTCAATGGAATGCTACGAAAGTTCCGTCGCGGATCGCTAGCAACCCATGAATGTCCTCACTGCTGGGGCACGGGTCTCTTCCTGCATCGCAGGAAGGTTAGGCCATACTCCACCATGGGGGCCAAGTCCGGGTTGCTGGAGGATTGTAAGACGCACGTTAAGCCATCCTGTA
The DNA here is from genome assembly GCA_934045075.1 of Yponomeuta sedellus. Taxonomy (NCBI): domain Eukaryota; kingdom Metazoa; phylum Arthropoda; class Insecta; order Lepidoptera; family Yponomeutidae; genus Yponomeuta; species Yponomeuta sedellus. The sequence continues at coordinate 513,972 of OW203727.1, read as the reverse complement.
CCTGACCGCGGCTGTTGTTGCTTAACCGAGTGATTGATTCCAATCATCCGGTTCGCCTAGGTCACGAGCGCTTTATTGCATACAAGTAGTTATCTTTACGGAGTTTGGGCATCGGTGGTATTATTATTGAAACCGGCTAAGAGCGTGTCGGCGATGCATATTGTAGGGTCCCGTAGCCGGAGCGTTTTTTTCCTGCTTTACAAAACTAACAACTGTTTCTCTAACGTGTTCACTTACAATATTTAACATATTTATAAGCGAGAAAAAAATTGCATCGGTAAATTAGGTGTAGGGATATTTTATGCCCTCTGCATCTACGTAATGAGCTGATTCTCCAGTGTCATCTTCACTCACTCTAGATGCGTGAAGACGTTTTTTTAGGTAGTATAGGCTTGCCCAGCACCTTTACTATACGGACAGCTTAGTCGGCCTAGAACATAGGAAAGACTAGTCAATACGTGCGAAGCTAACCAAGCCGCGGGTTTCCTCACGATGTTTTTCTTCAATGTTATCGTGTGGCATTGCGACTCAAATTTACGTACTTGCTTGCAATGCTTTTTTTTATAATTTTTATGTGTGCAATATAGTGTAAAGTAACTTTGAAATTAGACAGTCATTGGTACATGCACGCACTGGAGATCAAACCTGGGTCTCTTGCTTGCGAGTCCATTGCTCTACCCACTGAGCTACCACCGCTGTCTTTGAGCGAAGCATCTGGTAACATGGCTCCAATGAGATTGATTTTTTTTGGATGCAAGATAGAAATCTTGCATGAAAATGTTTCAATCGCGTTCAACACAACCAAAGTGGTCTTTCTATCTTTTCTACCCTCTTCTCGTGCCATCCGAGTCAAGTTCGTCGCTTCTCGTTTTTTTGCCGCGTTCACTTTAAAAGTAGGACGATCGAAATCGCACAGTGATTAATTGACCGTGTCTGGGGCTGCCTCGTTGTATTGTCTCGCTAAGACGCGGTCAGGAAAAATTACGGAAGAAAAATCCGTGGAGAAATACCTCTAAAAACTCAAGAAATCTCGACAGCTTTTTTGATCTCCCGCTGGATTGCCTGTAGGTAAGTATGGTCTCGCCTGCTGTGGACTTAATTTCTATATTCTGACGCGTATTAGTTTTGTAATGAGTTTAATTATTTGAATAAAAGTATCACAAAGCAAAACTTTTGGTATCATAAAGAATTTACATTTCGTTTGTTGAACGTGAATTTACAATATTATTCACTGTCTCTGGGTCAAGTGGTAGTGAAAAAAAAGACGGCGAAATCATATGTCCACTCGAAACACATTTTCATTTCAATCATACATAGTGAAGGTGGAATGATAGTCCAGCAAAATTTCAGTCATTTTTTAGAAGATCCTCAAGAATCAACATCATTCAATCTTATAAAAAAACGTACATTCCAGTAAATAGACCCTTTGCACGGGTAGAGTACCTGGTTCGAGTCACAGCATAAACAAATGAATTTGCTTTTTAATGGTATTTTTTAAACATAATCCTTATAATACTCCAAAAACGCTCATAAAAGTAATCTATGGCAGAAATTTTACAAGGGAAACACAACCGCTGATTAAATAAAACAAGTATTTTAGTGGAACGGGGTCTTAATAAGGCGGATCTGTCAACCGTCGACATCAACCCATGTCCGTCCCCACTGGGGACCCGGTGACCCGGGCGAGGCACGGGTCTCTTTCTGCGTCGCAGAAAGGTTAGGCTAAACTTTACCACGGGGGCCAAGTCCGCCCCCGTGGTAAAGTTTTGGACTGATTGGACTGATTGTTTAATAATTGAAGACGTTTACTCAAATAAATATACAAAAAAATACAGAAGTTGGTTTCTGCCAAACTGCATAACCGATGGTTGTCAAATGCTGTTAGTTTTACAATTTAAAGTGTTTTTATATGCTATTTGTAGACTCCCTATACACTAACCTCTTGTTCGCTCTACGCCTAATGTCAGTCACATGCACAGAACATTGTTCTGTGGTCACATGACATTGACACAAACAAGAGGTCAGTGGAGGTTTGTAAGACAGTAGCCGGTCTTAGTGTCAGAAGTTATGAAACCGCCCATAAGGCCTCTGACAAGGCTTAGCCGGCACCATTGAATTTAATTCAATGCCGGCACCAACGGCTTAGCGTGCCTTGGGAAGCACGGAAGCGCTGGAAAAAAATGCCACTAACTATATCAACAAAATTGTCATTTATTATTAAAAACATAGTAATTAGTGTTAAATAAAACCTTTCTCGCTTAACGGGATGTTAAAAATACCTACAGTACGGTCTACGGTACAAATCTCATCTGAGTGCTTAGTGCGAGTTTGACAGATCCAATCGAATAACTTTACTACCGCGTTAATCGAACATTGAGTAGTGAGTATGAGTAAGTTAACCGTTCGAACTGGCAAAACGCTGTCACAGTACAACTCGCACTCGCGTTTATTCGTGTTTTGGCTGGTAAACGTGCTCACTTCTCAACGTAAACCATTACAACTCGCACTCAGCAATTTTAATTTCCATACTTGTCGCTAGGTGGCGCTTCCTCGATGCCATAGAAATATGAGTTTACGTTAACGCGATCGAGTAGTTAAAAAACTCGCACTAAGCACTCTGATAAAATATACTGTTATAGTCTTATTTATAAAAAATCCTCTAAAGCACTGCTTAGAGTCCTTTTATTTATTCTATGGTTACGTTTTTTTCTCTAAAAATCTACGCTAGAGACATTTTAATCAGTATTTTGGAGTTATTTAAGCAATCATGTTTTTACGAATAAGACCGTAAGTAATTAGGGTCGTCCTTAGCCTCCGTGGGGTCAGGTGAGTCCCATGTTTGATCTTTACGCCGTAATGAGCCGCGTATCTGATCCGGCGAGCTTAGGGGGGTAGGGTTGCCAGATAGCCCGAATTGTTCCGGATATTAATATTATTAAAATTGTTTATTGTATAAAAAAATTGCACATAGGCGAGTATAATGCTACTTAGCACTATTTTTCAGCTAAACTAAGGTTTGTATGTGCCCAACAATTCACAAAACTCTCGACAGACTATCGACTCAAAACCCTTCTATAAGGTTTCTTCTTCTTCTTCTTCAGGCTATATTATGCAGTCCACTGCTGGATATAGCCCTTCCCTAATGAGCGCCATAGCACCCTGTCTTCAGCTTGCCGCATCCAGCATCTGCCGGCAGTTTTTCGCAGATCGTCATCCCACCTGGTCGGAGGGCGTGCTACACTACGTTTGCCGAGTCGCGGTCTCCACTCGAGAACACGTTTACTCCAACGGTTGTCGGTTCTTCGCGAAATATGGCAAGCACTCTGCCACTTCAGCTCGCTAATTCTCTAAGGTATGCGATAACTTTGGTTCTATAAGGTATAGAGAAATGTATTTTATGCCACACCTGGCAATAAAGTGGCTTTTTCCGAAAAAGCCGCTTTCTGGCCAAGTGTAAACATAAAAATATGTACATAACACGGGAGGTAATAAAGAAAGCTCTCGATCGCATATTTACGTCCCTCGCTTGCAGCTCGGGCCGCAAACTTCTGCGATCTCGGCCTTTCTTTGTATTACCACCCTAGTTGTGTAATGTACTATTGTACTCTTATTTAAAAAAAACATTTTTTCAATCATGTAAAATCATTGGCAATTTCAAGCGCTGAGGTATTTGAAACACCTTAAATACTCAGGTTTCCTCACGATGTTCTCCTTCACAGTTAGCGAGTAGTATTGATACTTCACAAACGTGCATGACCAATGCTCTGGAGGATGTTTCCAAGACCCTGTGGTGGAATGGCATGGGCATCAATGTCAATGGTGAATATCTCACACACCTCCGCTTTGCTGACGACATAATTTTAATGGCAGCATCGCTGCAAGACCTTCAGAAAATGCTGTCTGGTCTTAATGCTGCCTCGAGACGCGTTGGGCTTGGGATGAACTTGGACAAGACTAAGGTCATGTTCAACGAGCACATCGTCCCTGAGCCCGTTCTCGTCAAAGATGTAGCCCTTTAAGTTGTCCAGGAGTACGTCTACCTAGGACCAAAGTTCCAGCTGGGTAGAGACCACTTTGAGGGTGAAATCACCAGAAGAGTGCAGCTTGGCTGGGCAGCGTTTTAAACGTTGCGTCGCATCTTCGAGTCACCCTTGCCACAATGCCTGAAGACCAAGGTATTCAATCAATGCGTCCTGCCGGTCATGACATACGGAGCCGAGACGTGGAACCTGACAGTGAAACTAGCCCACCGATTGCATGTCATTCAGCGAGCTACTGAAATACTGAATACTGAAAAACGTTTATTAGGTACCAAAAGTTACAGTATTTGTCCTGGCTCCCAAACTAGGATACCCTGTGCTATGGGTAGCCAGGTTCCACGTCTCGGAACCTGGCTACCCATAGCACAGGGCTATGGAAAGGTGTATGCTCGGAGTCTCGTTAAGGGACAAAGTCCGGAACGAGATTATCCGACATAAAACCAAAGTCACTGACGTAGTCCAGAAGTGTAGCAGGCTGAAGTGGCAGTGGGCTGGTCACATCTGTCGCAGAACCGATGATCGTTGGAGCAGACGGGTTCTCGAATGGAGACCGCGACTCGGCAAGCGTCGTGTAGGACGCCCTCCGGCCAGATGGACCGACGACCTGAAAAAGGGTGCTGGTAGTGACTGGATGGCGAAAACAGGAGATCGGGTCTAGTGGCTCACCCTGGGGGAGGCTTATATCCAGTAGTGGACTGCAATAGGCTGAAATGGATGGATGGAAACGTGCATAACCTAGAAAACAAAGTCATTGGTGCATGCCCGCACTGGGAATGGAACCTGGGTCTCCAGCTTCTCAGTCCATTATAATAATAAATAATAATAATAAATATTCATGGACATATTACACAGATCTCGTTAGCCCTATACTTTTTTTTATCTTGTTTTTATTTAGAGGTTTTGATCACCATGTGATCATGTCAGCCCCATCAGACCAAATCACAATGTTTTTTAAGACTACCTTATCTAAATATAAGTACATAAAGTATATATTGTTTATTAATAACTAGCTTATAATATTTTACTGTACATTTTATATATTAATTAGGCTGCACTTGAGGTGGGATTGTGCAATAGGCTCTGGAATGTACCAACAAGCCCTATACTAAGTACAACTAAATGACTTGTGTTATAGGTGCTAACTTGACGATAGATTTAATACAATAAATACATAGATAACATCCAAGACCCGAGATGAACTAGAAAAGTTAGTTTCCTAGTTTGACCCGGCCGGGGACCGAACCCGGGACCTTCGGTTTTACAGTCAGCGTGCTAAGCCGCTGCGCCACCGAGGCCGTCACTCGGTGGCGCAGCGCCCATTTTCTGCCCACTGGGCACGCGTGGTAATTAAACCAACGCTCTTTTTCTGAGAGAAGGGCTGTGCTCTGCAGTAGGACGTTTATAAGCTACACAAGAAGAAGTAAAGACATTGCTTTTATGTAGCCTTCATAACTTCGGTTCATACCACTTTAAACTAAAATGGTCGGTCCTTCGCCACCTCTCTGACCACTCCGTCAAAAACTCGTGGAGTTTCAAATAAGCATTTTTTACTATATTCTCTGGCAAGACACCCTGCTCCAAGGTTATCTGAAGAGATCGATATCAACCCTTGTATGTCCCCACTGTTGAGGCACGGGTCTCTTCCTGCATCGCGGGTAGGTTAGGCCATACTCCACCACGGGGGCCAAGTCGGGGTTGGTGGAGGGTTGTAAGACAGTGGCGGGTCTTATTGTCAGCAGTTATCAAGCCGCCCATGAGGCCTCTGACATGGCTTAACGACTGTCATTATATGACAGCCGGCACCAACGGCTTAGCGTGCCTTGCGAAGCACGGAAGCGCTAGGAAAAAATTCGACTAGCGGTAGTCACGAGATGGTCACCCATCCAGTACCTGACCGCGCCTGTTGTTGCTTAACCCAATTGATTGATTCCAATCACTCGGTTCCCCTAGGCCACAAGCGCTTCAATCACTAAGAAGAGAAGAGGGAAGAGATCACTATTAGTGATAAGGCTTCCGTCTGTACCTACTCTTAGGTTAAGAAATATCTGGGTAATTTCCATTTTATGTTCAATAAAGTGTTGTCTTCTATCTCAAATTGTTTCGGTCTGGGAACCCTAGCTAACGAGATGCCCTGCCGATTACGAGGGGCACAACCGAATTTTCGTTCATTAAAATACCGCTGAGATCATGGAAGGTGAGGTTTTTTTGCTTGGAAGTTTATTTTCACCTGAGCTCAGAAAAGGACGGCCCATATATCCGCAATGTATCTCGATACATTGTGGATATATGGGCCGTCCTTTTCAAAAACTCACGTTATTTATATACCTAACTAGCTGACCCAGCGAACTTCGTATCGCAGTCGATTTTTTTAATTTTTCTCTCCGTAAGAACCATCCCCGTACGTCAAGGAATATTCTAAAAAAAGAATTAGCGAAATCGGTTCAGCTGTTCTCGAGATTTGCGCTTACCAACACATTCGGGGATTCATTTTTACATATACCTAATATACCTCGGCTACTATCGGATAGAATCGGATATATTCGTGTAATAGAAATATCGGAACTACAGTAAAGCCAATTTAATAGGTCACATTTGACACTTCATCAAAATTCGTCAACGTAACCTTGTAACGCAGGGCACACAATATTATTTAGTTTTTCAAAATTAGAACTGCACAATTGCTTAACTTTCTTCAGTTAATAATACATATTTATTGTAATAATGTCAAAAGAAGGCATTATTAAAATTTACTTTGACTAATAAACCATTCTAAACTTAATAAACAATGTTTGTCCTAAAAAACTGAACTTCATCACAAGGTTATGTCGGTCAACCCTTTTTGTTTTTAAAAACTAGGGATGTACCGTAAAAATCAAAGGAATCATCAGTGAAAAAGTTGTATTGAATGCAATGATTACCTAAGTAAAGGAATGTATCGCCATACATAATTCCATATTGTGATTATTTTATTATTAGATTGTACAACTAGTATGCATCACATAAAGACGAACTTTTATAGCATGAGAAGGGAAAATAGTAGTTTAAGATACCGTTGCATAATAAGGGTTCTTATAACACTAGTGTATTTTAAAGAAATGAACTGTAGGCGAGTTTTTTTATAGTATCACACGATTGTTATAAGACAAGTTATGTACAGTGTCATACACTACTTTATCTACTCTCATACTTACATAAAAACAGAACCAAACTTTGTTTATATTGAAAAGTTTTTTTAAATGTTAAATATTGGCGACAAGGCGCAAACATCGATGGCGCATGCGTGTTGCGTCGGCGCGGACTCGTTCATTGAAACCTTTTTTTTTTAGGAAAGGTTCAACCTTCTTGGTCCAGCTGGAGGTTGTATAGGTGTATCGTTATGATTAAAAAGTTATAATATTATTATACAGGTGCTCATACAAGACCTGTATCGTAATAAAACTTTAATTTTTTATTTTTGGCCTATGCGTAATGTTTGTCAAGAGTTTTGTTTTCATTATTATATTATTCTTTCAATAATATAAAACATACAAAAATAATTGAATAAAGACAAAATCAGTTTCATTTTTTTTATCTTGTTTTTCTGCTGATAGCAGAATAGGCAAAGGACTTTCGTCCGTTCAGCCAGGTCTAACGTTTTTTCATTTTATGTATCCGAAGACAACTTGTTAATGCAGGTAATCCTTTGTAGAAGGTCAAAGTCAAATATTTGTTGTGTTTTATAAATATCTTTTTCGTTTGAGTGTTAATTTTTAGACGATTTATCTTGTAAATATTTTCTCGTTTCATTATAATATTATTACACTTTTAGGCAAAAAAAAAACTCGTAGGATGTTCTTGCCAACACTAGAGCTTGTCCATAATGTTCGTTCCAGGTCCAAACTTTGTACAAGTTGATAAACCACCAACTCAAGCAAATAAAAAGCAAGAAATTGTCTCGTGGCTGGAAAAAAAAAATGTGGAAGCAAGTCCAACTTTATTGAAAGCTGAGTTGTTGAATTTGGTAAAAGCAAACAAGCCATCCAAGCCTTGCTATGTAATTGATGAAATAGCACTAGAACATGGACACGAAGTTATTCGATTGCCACCTTACCACTGCCAGTATAACGCTATCGAGCTTATTTGGGCACAAACAAAAGGGTCATGCAGCGCGTAACAATACTGAGCCACCCTTCAGTACTGCAAAAGTGATGGTTCTGCTACAAACTGCATGTGCAGAAGTCACTTCAGAAGACTGGAGAAAAGTCGTCGAGAAAACAAAGAAAATCATTTTCGATGATTTTGAACGAGATGTGAGAATAGACAACATTATCGAAGAAGAATTTATTATATCTTTGGGAGCGGACAGCAGTGATGACGATGACAACACTCGTTATAGTTCTATTAGTTCTAGTGAATAAATGCAGTTTTTCTTGGTTAAACTATATACGTGTCTTATTTTGTTTTATAAATTTTGGTTAGACAATGATGGGACAGGGATTTGATTAATAATTGTTTATTTGATTTGATTTTCGATGGAACTCAATTAAAATTACAGTACCTATACGTACTCTTTCACAATAACTGCATTCGATTCATAAATGTTTGAAGTCCGTATTGAATCATTCGATTTAATCGATGTTTTTTAGCAGTTCACCTCACTATGAAGCTAAAACTGACACATGGCAAATGTGGCCTATTAAATTGGCTCTACTTTAATATGACATTTAAATTGACATAAGTCTTCAAAACAGTAAAGAAAATACAGAGCAGGAAGTAGTATTACACTTGTATGCTTTCGGCGAAAACGGATAATTATATTCTAAAAGGTAACAGACTGTACATTGACATTCAGCAACCGAATTTTAATTCTTTACGTTGAAATAGCTTCCTCAAGGAAGAGACCCGTGCCCCTCGTTGGGGACATAATGGGTTGATGATGACGTTGAAATAAATGATTTATCGTAGTTGTAGGATAAGTAGGGTGGATGTTTATTTACTGTTTCTGAACCGCTTTCAACTTGGCATTGCTAATTCAGCTCAATTTCTAGGTTCTCAGCTGTGATGTGTAGCGACCTCGGAGTGAGTACAGATTTTCCGACATAAATAGTTTACTTTAGTAGACTTTGACGCACAACCAGAAAATAATTTCTTACATAGACAGAGAAACAGAAAGAGTATGGACTTAGTACCACGCGTACCCAGCATACACTGGCAATTTCAAGTGCTGAGTTATTCGACCACCTCAGACATGCCAACCAGGTTCGATTCCCAGTGGGAGCATGTGATAATTTATAGAAGCAATACCACTCGATAACCGTGAATTAAAACAAATTTTTAATTATGTTTAATAGAATTTCACTCAACAAATTTGTATGGTTATACTTATTATTATTTTAATTCTTTATTGCACTAATTATATTAGTAAATGTACAAGGGCGTGCTTAATGCAAGAAGTACAGCAAATCTTTGGTGTTTAAGAGACAGGTAGAGGGTAGTGCAGGAAAAAAGGTGAAATACAATATTAAAGTTACACAAACATATAGGGAATTATTAAGACAGACAGAAACATTAACTTAGACTTACTTTACGTTGAAATAAATATATCTCCCAAAAAAACAAGCAATAATAACTAGACCTACTTATTAAGTACTAAGTAAGTATTAAGTTTATGGTTCTGAGCTTGACGGCCCCATAACATACACACACGTACGTTTCGGTACTAACCGACTTCAAAAAAAAGAGGAGGTTCTTATTTCGTCAGGATTGTGTTTTAGTCATTGGTGTAAATATATAAGATAGACAGATATATAGATGCATGGAGATAGAGAACACTAAGCTAAGGTTAAGGTACAAAATATAAAAAGTAATGTTCAGATTCCACTGTTACTTTGGTCTGAAGACACTTGAAGACCCTAGAAAGGGCTAAGAAGCAACAAAAACAATTACTCCTTTAACCATCTCGGGAGTTTAAGTAGAAGGGAACAGAAAAACAGCCCCACATTTTGCATCTGTCTATCTATCAACACGTTTTGTATAGCACATCGCAACAGTTCAACTTTAACATTTTGTTTCAGAGTCGCCCTGAACGTAACTGATTAGAGTGCACTTATGAAACGGTTGATGTCAATACTCAATCATTTATTGCATACCACAAGTATATACAGATGACATTACTAAAAATATGGATCTTTGTGGTATAAATTAAGCCTACGACATTTTAATTCAAATTATATTGTATTATTATCAAACATTATTATATGAATACAATCTCAATATCACACTATACTATTCATACTTAATAATTATGATACAATTATATTATCCTTGCGCTTGCGCTTGGCTATGTCCAGCAGTGGACTAATATAGCCTAAAGAAGAAGAAGAAGAATTATTTTATACATGACAATACGATTATTAAATCATTACTTTGTTCATTGCCAATAAACTTCTATTATAATTAAGATTAATCTGTATTTGTTTTATTTGTCTCGTAGATTAGTTGAATGTTTTATCTTCTAGGTATTCCTCTATTTTTTTTTTATTTATTTATACAAAAACAAACAGTCTTACAAAAACATTAACAATATTGTCTTATAAAGAAAGAGACCTATAGTTTTCCGAATTTACAATTTTTGATAACAAAAAATAACTATTTTTTTAAATTCCTGAAAAAGTAACATGCAATACCTACTAAACAAAATAAAGCATCAATAGGATTACAGCTAACAAATTATTTAGTCAACTTTTAGCCTAATAGCTGAATTTTTTAATGAGTTTAGTGTGCTGCCGAAAATATTAATTTCACTCAACTTATCATTATAAAGTTTACATGTTCGTCGGATAAAACGATTCTGATTTTATAATAACATCTTGTGATTATCATTGTGAATTAGTACTTTGGTAGCATATTAAAGTATTTCATAGACGCTGAGTTGTGCTGTCGACTTGACTAGGCCGTCCGAAAGATAAGTTCAAGTTAAGCTGATTTAGAGGTTAATTTAGAGGACTATACACACTATGTACCGACGGCGTGCGGGCACCACGATTTCTATCTAAAATAATCCTTTGACTTATGAGATTAGATACAACCCAGTGAACCACGGAGACAGCTGTCGGCCGTCACGTCACCGAGTTTTTTGAATGTAGTCTCCAACTTTGTAAGTATATTAGGATTATATTACTTTGTATCACTCACATCGGCGGCTCATTAACTTTAACTTTATGTTTAATTGTGTGTATTCAGCGCGTAACAGAGTTCTTATTGCTTATGGCAATTAATTTAAGCTTATAGCAATATAACATAACATTTACATACAGGCACTTAGATTGCTTCTGGCCCCACACTAGGATACCCTGTTTCGTGGGAACCAGAAACAACGACATCACAAACATGTAAACATCCAAGACCTGGGGTTTTTTCCCAGCCGGGGATCGAATCCGGGACCTCTTGCATGGTAGGAAGATGAGCTACCGCTGCGCCACAGAGGCCGTTGTATAATTTTAATCATAATATATATTATTATGATTAAAATTATTTATGACACCTAATATATATTTTTTTATTTTTTTCTATTTTATTTATTTTCCATAAAATACCTTTTATTATACAATATTGTAAAATACTAATTATTATTTTACTCTACCCAAACAATGGGTGAGGAGGAAGTTGAGCCAGGAAGGCTAGGGGTAGTGCCAAACCGAGAAATTAAAGAAATACTGTTTTAAGTAACATAGACACAAAATTGAAGTAGATATATAAATTAATATAATCAAACAATACGGAATACAATACAGCTTTGTTAGAATATTTTGAGGCTTATTCGCGCAGTAATTTATTGCTATTTTACCTCGACGTCCTCGACTATCGTCCGACATTGTCAGTGTAGTGTGTCGCAACCCTAATAGTGCTTTGTGATGGCTGATTGAGGGCAGTCTGAAACCTTATCATCCGAAGATGTGAACGGGTGCCAGCCATCAGTCTTCTCGTGACCACGATGACTGTAACGTCGTCAAAACGTCGAGGTAAAATGGCAATAAATTACCACGCGATTAAGCCGCGAAAATATTCTAACAATGTTTTCAAGTCGCGAAAGTTTAAAATATTAAATATAAAAGTTACAGTATACCTGTTTATTTAAATTTACTTATTTTGCGAGTGAACCGATCCAATAAAGCCAGACATCTATTAGTGCAGAGTTGACCGAAAATGTGTCGAATCCCATCAGATTTGTCTCGTGGACAATCTGACTCGATGCATCTCTAATGGACGCAGTTTCACAGTTAATGTACATTCAATTATCCCGGAAGGATGGGCAGAAACCTATAACGGTCACGATCCTGACAGACCAATGTAGCTTTACCAATATTTACAAAGTTAAGTAAAAATCCATTTATCCTGACTAACAAAGTAAGAAGTTTCGACATCAATGCACCCACAACCGGGGCACGGGTCTCTTCCTGCTGCACAGGAAGGTTAGGCCATACTCCAACACTCGGGCCAAGTTCAGTTTGGTGGACGATTGTAAGACAGTGGCGGGTCTTACTATCAAAGCTATTAAGGCGCCCAGAAGGCCATAAGGTCATGTAATTACATGGCAGTCGCTATGCTGCCATGTAATTACATCGCAGTCGTTATGCTGCCATGTAATTGCGTGTCAGCCGGCACCAACGGCTTAACGTACCTTGCGAAAAGCGCTTGGAAAAGTCCCGCTAGCGGTAGACACAGAACGGTCACCCATCCTGCACCTAACGGCGTCTGTTGTTGTTTAACTCAAGTGATTGATTCCAATCACAATGTATGGTTTACACATAAACGACTTTTAAATTCGCAATAATTCATTAGTCGTTGCATGTACGCGCGACTTTACGGATCTCTTATAGGTATTTTAAAAACCTATTTAGAGGCTAAAAATTCTACCCATGCCGGGACTCGAACCCGCCACTTCTGGCTAACCTCTTATAGGTAGTTAATCACCAGAAGGTATTTTTGGACATTCGTCTTGGTGAAACAAGAAGCATAGTTTTGCAGCGTCTTTTTGTCGGTAACATCTAAACTCAAGAATGAAACTAATATGAGATTGGAATGTTTTTTGCACACCAGAAAAAACAATTAATACAAAGGTACATTATGGCGGTGGCAACCGAAATTGACTCTCTGAATATTTTCAGTCAGCGTTGCAGGTTAATTAGCTCAAAGCTCTGCAGCAACAACGAGCATCGGCTCAAGACGAGTTTTTCAATTAAGACACGCCCCGCAACTTTATGAAATTTGTTTGTCCGCGAAAAATAGCCGAGGAAAACTGTCTAAGCGTGCCCGCGGGCGACTTCGGAACTGTGAAGTCATTACAGCTCTGTTGAGAAACTCGGGGCTAAGTATTTTTAAATGCAATTCCTTTTGTAGCGCTTAAAATAGAAGAATGGAGCTATGACGACTCGATCTGCTTGGATTTCTGGAATTCAGTGTTTGTTCTCTGCGTACCAGTGCAGCCTTAAGTGCTAGGCAGTGCTAACTAGCGGCAACAATGAACTTAAAATCATATATTTAAGTAGTCTAATCGTGATTATTTATTAGGTAAAACGTAATTACCTTATTTCCCGACGTTTCGGCAGCGTTACAGTTCCCGTGGTCTCGGGTAGACTGAAGTGGCGAGTACAGTCAATTATTGTGGGTACTCACTTGATTACTATTACTAGTAATTTTTAAAACCTAAAGTCTACAATCTAGGAATTTGAAACAGCCAATCATTAAAATCATCCGCTCAGGTAAATAACAGCTTTAAGTACGAGATTCTTGGACCTAGGTGCTTGTCAGTACATTATAAAAGTGTTACTAAATATACTTATTAAGATTTGTGATGTCTACTGTTTTGTAAAGCTGATAAACCATTATAGACATAGACATAATAATATTTATTGCTGATATTCATTACAAGGCAAGACGAAAAAAATTGTTATAGTAGGAATAATCACGAAAAACAAAAATCGAATACCCAAATGTCAAAATATCAATGTCAATATCACAACAATAACGTACTGAATTATCTTAGCCAGTACCGAGAACCGATATATGCATGTGAGTTAGTATTTAAGATAAAGCTGTATTTGTACTTAAACTATTTTATGTAATTATTTTTTATGTGATGCTTTATGTGTGTGTGTCTTTAAGCAAAAATAAATGATTTATCTATCTATCTATATATTATACGAGTAACATAACATAACATTTACAAACAAGCACATACATTGCTTCTGGCCCCACACTAGGATACCCTGTGTCGTGGGAACCAGAAACAACGACATCACAAACATGTAAACATCCAAGACCTGGTTTTTTTTTTGTTCCCAGCCGGGATTCGAACCCGGGACCTCTTGCATGGTAGGCAGACACGCTACCGCTACGCCACAGAGGTCGTCATAAAATAATTACATGAAAAAAATGTATCAAAATATTTTATATAAAATGTTTGCTTATAATATAAAAGAAGGAATGTTTTTTTTCTTTGGTGGCGTTAGCATCGCGTAGCCCCTTAAGGTACTTTCGTAGTTAAGTATCGTTATGAACCCTTGTATGTCCCCACTGTTGGGGCACGGGTCTCTTCCTGCATCGCAGGAAGGTTAGGCCATACTCCACCACGGGGGCCAAGACCGGGTTGGTGGAGGATTGTAAGACAGTGGCGGGTCTTACTGTCAGAAGTGATCAAGCCGCCCATAAGGCCTCTGACATGGCTTAACGAATGCCATTACTGACAGGCGGCACCAACGGCTTAACGTGCCGTTGAAAAATGCCACGAGCAGTAGTCACGGGACACTCACCAATCCTGTACCTGACCGCGCCTGTTATTGCTTAACCCAAGTGATTGATTCCAATCACTCGGTTTTCCTCGGCCACGAGCGCTTCCAGTATAAAAATATTGGCCTTTTTGCATCTACTTAATGAGATGATTTATACAGCGTCCAGTGGTATCTTCACACACACTAGATGGGTGAAGGGACCACTCCGACGCTGTAGTGCCCGGGACACGGTTTTATAGATGGTGTCGGCTTGCCCAGCACTTATACCACCCTGACAGCTTAGTCGGCCTAGCCCACAGGAAAGACTAGTCAATACGTGCGGAGCCAACCAAGCCGCGGGTTTCCTCACGATGTTTTCCTTCACAGTTAGCGTGTGGTATTGCGACTACAAATTCGCAAATGTACGTAACTTTGAAATTAAACAACTTACAACCGACGCCCTCGATATTGGTGGCAAGCCTCGACGTATTTATTTGAATGAGCACCTTACTAAGGAAAAACGCATTCTGTTTAGCAAGGCGCGAGCACTTGGGGCTCAACTGAGATTCAAGTACGTGTGGTCCCGAAACGGAGCCATCCTGATGCGTCGATCTGACACGAGCTCGTTGCTGCGAGTCACTTCGGAGTCGGTTCTGGAAAACCTGGTGAAAACTTTGGAGGAAAGAAATCAAGCGGCTGCAACAATTGCGTCTACGTCGACTGCTCTAACGACTCCAACTGCTTCGTCTGTATTATCTGCGCCTGAGCGGCACTCCTAATTGTAGTACTTGTTTTGAACTCTCCCATTTTTCGTACATTTTATTCGCGCTACTAGCGCCAAGGTTTATTTTTTACTTTTATGACATTAATGCTGAAATTCTTTTTTATCAAAACCCTTGTCATGTTTCAATGATAACTTTTTATTTAAAAAGGGAACAACAACAACTTTTAATTCCAGATTTTTCATATATCATGATAAATGGCTAATCTGGACCTAGAACGTGACATTGAAAGTGTACTCAGTATCCCATGTCAAGACCCAACTTTGCCAGAGCTATGTTCAGATATCCTGACACAAAATTACAAATTTACTGTCCTAACATTCAACATCCGTAGCATTAATAAAAACCTAGATGCGTTCTTGGTGTGTCTTCATAGAATAAAAATACAATTTGACGTTTTGATCCTCACGGAGTGTAGACTTAATGAGTCATTGTCCTTAGATTCAATTCCGGGATATAATGTGTATTGTACCCAAAATAATATTAACCAAAACGGCGGTGTGGTAGCCTATGTCAGGGACTCGTGGTCTGCGACTGTGTCTGAACCCAACTTTGAGGAGGCCTGCTGTCTCGTCATAGATATCCCACATCAGGCAACTATTCTAGGTGTCTACAGGTCTCCGTCTTTCAGTAGCCTGGACCGGTTTTTGTTCTCCCTGGATAAAACTCTTACCTCCTATAAAGATAAACCGTGTATTGTGGTAGCTGGAGACATCAATGTTAATATTCTGCAAACTGACCTGTCAAAACATAATCCGACAGAGTATCTCTGTCTGCAGGCGGAACATGGCCTGGTTCCTGCCATTACCTTGCCCACACGACAGGGTGCCTGTCTGGACCACATGTTTATAAAGACGACATCTGATGTTATTGGCCTTGTTTGCAACACTGACATAACAGATCACAAAATAGCAATGTTAGGTATCAAGTCAAGCAGTACACCTCGAAGGGAAAATCGGACTATTCCTGTAATAGACTACACTGCAATATCACAAGAATTAAAATCAGTAGATTGGTCCGCGGTCTTTGAACAGACTGACGTTAATGCTGCAGTGCAATGTTTCATGTTAAGATACACCAAGACTATTAATAATCATACTCGATTAATCCACCTAAGCCGAACAAGATATAACCTGAGACCCTGGATCACTCCAGGCATCATGAGATGTATGCGCCATCGCGATCGATTACACGCCAAACTAAGACTACACCCTAAAGACAGTATTTTAAAAATGACGTATATTCGGTATAAAAACTTTTGCAATGACTTGATCAAGAGATTAAAGGTGGAATATGAAAGCAAAGAAATTGAAGCAAATCACAAAATCCCCAAAAAACTTTGGAGTACTATAAAAACTATCTGTAATCTCAATAGCAAAAACACTCAAGCTTTAGACTTAATGTCAATTAGTCGTGATCCAAAAGAGGCATTGAACGCATGTAATAAATATTTTACCACAGTAGGGCAACATCTTGCCGATTGTATACTTTCCGGAACTGGTAATACTGAGAAACAACTGGCCGCTAGCACTAGGGTCACCTGCACACCTTCAAATTCCTTTTTTATGCAGCCAACAGACGCGAATGAGCTAGAGAGTATAATAACCACCTTAAGAAACAATAGTGCACCAGGATCGGATGGTATTACTAACAACATTATTAAACAAACGAAAATACATATTATTGAACCGCTTGTTCACATATACAATTTAAGTATAAGCACTGGACGTTTCCCTGATTCCTGGAAAGTTGCATCAGTAACACCGATTCACAAGGACGGTGCAAAAGATATACCCGGCAATTACAGGCCAATTTCGCTACTTAGTGTACTATCAAAAATACTCGAAAAACTAGTGAACAAGCGGCTTGTTGGCTTCCTAGAAAAAAATAATCTCTTATCTGACAGACAATTCGGGTTCAGACAAAATAAATCGACTGAGGGCGCCGTTACTCTCTTAACAGATCTAGTCTCAGGTTATCTTGACAGCGGCCTTTGTTGCATTGGAGTCTTCCTGGACCTGGCAAAGGCTTTTGACACGGTGTCAACTCAGATATTACTCAGAAAACTCGAACTTTTGGGAGTGAGAGGGACCGCCCTAGCCTGGTTTACAGACTATCTACTAGAACGTAGTCAAAAAGTTAAAGTTGGAGAAGAAATAAGTGATCCAGAGCTGATTAGATACGGCGTACCTCAGGGAAGTATACTCGGCCCTACGCTTTTCATAATTTACCTAAATGACATACACGTACACGAACATAACCTGGTAAAGTCAGAAATTATTTGCTATGCAGACGATACGGTAGTCCTGTTTCACAATAAATCGTGGCAAAGTGTTCTACACGATGCGGAGACAGGACTGACAGCGGTCTCGAAATGGCTCCGGAATAATCTTCTTACCTTAAACTATAAAAAAACCAAGCTATTGTGTTTTCACAAGACCGCTGCGTCAAAACCTCCCTTAAACAAGAACTTAAAAATTCACAACCAAACTTGTCAAGGTCAAAAGGGATGCAACTGCGAAATTATCATGCGGGCCGACTCTGTTAAATATCTCGGAATAATAGTCGATGAGAAACTTAACTTCAAAGAGCACATATTAAGCTTATGTAAAAGAATCAGAAGAACAATCGCTATTATGAAAAAGCTACGTAATTCCGCTAGTAAACTGTTACTTAGGCTTGTTTATCTGGCGTTGTGCCAATCAGTAATCAATTATTGCATTACAGTTTGGGGCAGCGCGGCTAAAACAACTTTGATCAATGCGGAGCGGGCGCAAAGATCACTCTTAAAGGCACAGGAGGCCTTTTAGGTATCCCACAAACGAACTCTACAGAGAGGCCCAGGTTCTCAGAGTGAGACAACTTTTTGTCCTGAGAATATGTTTAGAGACACACCAAAAAACACTTAACTCCCTATCTTATAAAGGAATGCTGCAAAATAGAGTCTTTAGATTAAAGGTTCCTATGGTGAAGACAACATTTGCTAGTCGATTTTCAGATCATATGCGTTTTCGAATATATAACACGATGGTGAACTTATGTGACATAAAAAGTAACACGGTTAGACAGGCAAGGATATCCATAACTAAATACCTAAGTCGTCTTGACTATAATCTTACAGAGAAATTAATAACATACTAATAATGTTGTTTCAGCACTAATGTAACTACTTATTTTTCTTTTGTACTTATGTTAATTTTTTATTTTAGTTTTATTTAAAATTGCAAATTTCGCTATCTGCACTTTATGTCTCTCTCTGGTGCTTCAATATTGTTAAAGCTAAAATTTTATAACATTTAATTGGTTTTCGCTTTTATGTACAACTGGTTCCCCACGTTACAGGCCTAGCCTAGTGTGGGGACCCCTGGAACTTCTATTACTTAAGTCATAGCATGCACCTTAATTCTGATAACGTATACACCATAAATTCTTATGGTGTATACGTACGCAAAATTCTTTGGATTTTATATTCTTGTTTTTTTTTTGTGCAATAAACAATATTTTTTTTTTATTTATTTTAAACAAAGTCATTGGTACATGCCCGCACTCGGGATCGAACCTGGGGCTCTCGCTTGCCAGTCCATGGTTGTACCCACTGAGCTACCACCGCTTCCAGTATATAACTAGTATAATTCCAGTATAACCAGTTAATTATAACTAGAATATAAACTTGTTCCGGTCTAGTTAGGCATGAAGGAGATGGTTCGAGACAAGCTGTCAGTTCTACTGAACTTTTGAATTTAGCCTGTCTGTGTCTAGCAAGTTTGAAATTCTACTACTTATCAGTCCAATCCTTGTTCGGTATTCTCAACTAATGGTATTAGTTCACCGGTATGACTTTAAGATTGATTTAAATCTGTCCGCCAACTTTCGGTGCGTTCTTTTGTGATATTAGTATCGAAGATATACCGTGCTTAGTGTTAAGTGAAAGACAATAATATTTACGTGTTAAGAACTGCAGTTTTTGATCGTCTCGCTGCAGTGCACCGGCCTTCTCTCAGAGAGAAAGTACGGTATTAATTACCACTTGTGCCCACCGCGAATTGGCAATTTCAAGCGCTGAAGTATTTAATTACCGCAGACACTGAGGTTTCCTCAAGATGTTTTCATTCACGCTTAGCGAGTGATATTGCTGCAAATGTACATAATTTAGAAAACAAAGTCATTGGTACATGTCTGCACTGAGAATTGAACCTGGGTCTCCCGCTACAGAGTTCATTGTTCTACCCAGTGGACTACCGCCGCTCCGCCGTGTTAAGAGTATAAATGGCTAAAACGCAATTTAATTTATTTTTAATTTTATTGGATGCATTAGAGACATGTAACTATTCAGTGTTCAAATGACAGGGCCAAACAGTTCCATTTCCAAGTCGCTTGAAAGATGGGTTTTGTAAGTTTTTATATTTTAGGAGCTGTTAGCGATCTCTGAAACCTGAGTGTCAAGTACTATGTAGTCCTATGTTTTCCTTCAGCAACTTTCCATCGTAAGGTTGTCTGGAAGAAATCGCTTTAAGCAATAAGGCCGCCAATTGTACTATGTATATTTGCAATTGTTTTGTATTTGTTGTTTTTCCAGTGTACAATAAAGAATATACTTATCGTATCTTATCCAAGTTACAAAATTTTCTGAACTGTATATTAATTGTTACCAAATTTTTCGAGGCTCAAAACATAAACAGTAAACATCATTGCCTTCCACGATATTAAATCGCATTATTCACACCACATGGTTTCACGACCTGGTTACGGTGGCGTGGAGTCGCTGGATGCGGACTGCACAGGGCCGTGAAGCTTGCAAAACCATCAAAAAAGCCTATGTCCTGCAGTGGACAACAAATGGCTGATGATGGTGATGATTATTTACCAAAATACTAGTCATCATCGTCGTCAGGTTATTCTAGTCCACTGCTGGATATAGCCCTCCCCTAATGAGCGACATAGCGCCTTGTCTTCAGCTGGCCGCATCCAGCATCAGTTTTTCGCAGATCGTCATCCCACCTGGCCGCAGGGCGTCGTATACTACGTTTGCCGGGTTGCGGTCTCCACTCAAGAACACGTGTACTCCAACGCTTGTCGGTGAACTTGTGCCGATCATACAATTAAAAGAAAAACATACATGTATTTTTACTGTATTCAACTAACGTAATCGATTTAAGGCTAGGTCTAACTAACGCGTTCAGCTCGCATCCACATTGGCGTGCACGATGGCGTTTACTGCGCGTGCAAAACTTGTGTTTATTCAGGCGTTCACCAGGCTGGAGTCACGTCGTTAGTTACAATGCTCACTGATACAGATAGTGAAATTGAAGAAGTTTTACCTTTGTCTGCTTACCACTTATTCCATGTCTCTTTCCTATTTTTTCCCACTCCTGGTCCTTTTTTCTAGTATTCCTATAATCTGAGACTAAGACGTATCGTACAACAATGGGTATTTATGAAGCTCATTTATAATTACTTCCGGTTCCACCATACTTTACAACTAAAAAACCCAATTTATCCCAACAAAAATAGCTACGTGCAGCGGGGCTGCAAGTGATGCAAATTACTTTAGCCAGATGTCGCTGCCTGTACGTAATACAGAGAGTATTGTAAAGAGGTTCGAAATTTCACTGATGCCGGTGAGTCATTAGCTCAGTCGGAAGAGCGCTGGCACGGATAGCCAGAGGTCGCGGGTTTGAATCCCGGCATGGGTGGAATTTTTAACCTCTAAAAAGGTTTTTTTTTAAAAAGCGCAATCTGATCGCTACTGCCCCGTGCAAACGCTGCATCGGATGCCGCGGTCAAACAGAGGTCGCCTCGATGTGAACGCGTCGCTACAAGTTCGTACGCAATAACTGATCGCCACCGCGCACGCCATCGCAGACGCGAGTTGGACGCATTGGTTTGGGCAAGCCTTAATGAATGGTCGGCTTTATTATTGTACCGGGCTACTAGTATAGGTGTAAAAGCCTTTCTGTTTATTTAGTACCAATGGCCGCCAAAGCTTTGTACTCGTATATAGCGTATAGTGAACTAAAGGGCGGCGGGGCGAGTGAATGCCGTAATGAAATAAAGAGCGGCATAAAAGCCACCGGTAAACTGCCAAAAAGAGTAGTTACTACAGAAGATCTTCTCGACAGAGACAGGATAGGAATCACTGACTTTACCATTCAGACTAACCACACCAGACAATGATTGGTAATAGAGGTGACCATTCCTGGCTAGGTGACTATCCCGTGACTACAGCTAGTGGCATTCTTTGTAAGGCACGTTATGCTGTTGGTGCCGACTGTCATGTAATAACCTAACCTTCATGTGATGCAAGAAGAGTCCCGTGCCCCAGCAGTGGGGTCACAAGGGTTGATACACTGGCTTTCTAATCAGGAGGTCGTGAGCTCGAATCGTCATGTACACGTCAATGTCTTTGTTGTCTATGTTATGTACATTTGTAAAATAATAGTAGCCACTTGCACTATTATTTTGCTTAACTTGCTAAACTAAGGAAAGCATCGCGAGAAAACCCTAGTGTCCGAAATGTTAACATACCTGAGCGTTTGCGACGTACAATGGCCCAACTATGTAAATATTTTTCCGGTATACAATAAAGAATATTCTTATCCCGTCCCGTCCCGTCCCGTCCCGTCCCGTCCCGTCCCGTCCCGTCCCGTCCCGTCCCGTCCCGTCCCGTCCTGTCCCGTCCCGTCCCGTCCCGTCCCGTCCCGTCCCGTCCCGTCCCGTCCCGTCCCGTCCCGTCCCGTCCCGTCCCGTCCCGTCCCGTCCCGTCCCGTCCCGTCCCGTCCCGTCCCGTCCCGTCCCGTCCCGTCCCGTCCCGTCCCGTCCCGTCCCGTCCCGTCCCGTCCCGTCCCGTCCCGTCCCGTCCCGTCCCGTCCCGTCCCGTCCCGTCCCGTCCCGTCCCGTCCCGTCCCGTCCCGTCCCGTCCCGTCCCGTCCCGTCCCGTCCCGTCCCGTCCCGTCCCGTCCCGTCCCGTCCCGTCCCGTCCCGTCCCGTCCCGTCCCGTCCCGTCCCGTCCCGTCCCGTCCCGTCCCGTCCCGTCCCGTCCCGTCCCGTCCCGTCCCGTCCCGTCCCGTCCCGTCCCGTCCCGACCCGTCCCGTCCCGACTTGTCTTATCTTCTAACACTGCATTGAGACTGGTACTACTGTGTGTCTCTACAAGCGGGTGGCTGGTCACGTCACAGTAGCACGTCGCTGCTGGAGGCTTCCAAGGGTTTTGTGGACCCACGGGGGAGGGGCGGGTGCAAAGGGGGCGGGGAGGGGTTTTTCATGGCCATTACTCAGCTTCATGGAAAATAGTGCAGTGCTTTTCGGGTTTCATACGTTTTACAACGTGGTGTAAAATATCATGGTTTCATTAATGTCGTAATATCGTTATGAGAGTGTACCATTAGAATCAGAGTTATTGACCTAAATTCGGAATAACTTATGCATACGAACTTTTTAGTTCAAAAAGAGTCAGAGTTTTTATTTTCATTCAGGTGTTAGGTTATAATTCTATATAAATTTCACAGAACTTAGAAACG
The DNA here is from genome assembly GCA_934045075.1 of Yponomeuta sedellus. Lineage (NCBI taxonomy): Eukaryota > Metazoa > Arthropoda > Insecta > Lepidoptera > Yponomeutidae > Yponomeuta > Yponomeuta sedellus. The sequence goes on along the minus strand of OW203727.1, from coordinate 490,885 downwards.
AGGGGTTCTTCCACGTAGTCAACCTATTTTGAGATCCATTTATAAGTTTACAAAAAATAAGTTAAAAATTACAATAAGTTCAGGTTTAAGTGTTTATTTAATTCATAATCAATAATTTAACCATACAATTTAATTTCCCACAAAATATTTTCAAAGTATGTCCATAATTTCTCTTTTTGTTTAAAAAGTATTACATATATACTTGTAGGAAACATGTCTATTAATCATAAAGTCAGCTAACAAATCCACTATTATTGTTCACGCCAAAGGGCATTTTTCTATGCAATTTTATTTGCATTAGTTTTATGAGTCTTTCCCTTTCTGTCTTGGTATGAATGGGTATTCGCTATCCCTTTCCCCTTCCTACAAGAAGAAAATACGCACCTACGGAACATCAAAAATCTACGCATCACCAGTCGTCGACATATCTATCAAGGATCGACATCGACCGCGCCGCCGAAATTAAACTGCAATAAGTGTTATTCATTAACGCCTCTTGTGAAGTGTAATTAGCGTTGATTGGACTCCCAAAACCACGGTCAGTGTTCAATGAGTGCACTCGGACGTTTTCTTGGTGAAACAATTGGACTAGGAGCTTCGGCGCCAATTCAGCGGCTCAATACGAGGAGTTCTGGGCAGCAGAAGGTGCGTGGAAGCTTCCCCTTTACCTACCCTTATCGTGAATGCTGTAATCAGTGTCCTAGCGAACCCACAAAAATACAGTCCACTAAATCACTCACATAATATAAAGCCTTCGGGCACATACCGCTTTCGCCCCTCGCCACGTTGCGTTTCAAATTATTTGGCCGCAACAATTATACTGTTTTATTTTATTTTAATTGTCATAACTACTCGTAACTTCTCTTTTTGTAAAGTTATTTTTGATCTTTGATTTTACTGCTAAATTTCATATTTTCAGCCAACCAGTGGTTGCCGCTTAAAATTCTGTTATTGCTGAGAGAGATATTTTACTGCTGACTAAAACATTATTTATTGCTGAGCTGATCGTTTGAGTGCCGCCAAAAATGGCCATCAACAAGCTCTAAGACCAAGACAATTACACAATGAAGTCATGGCACACAGTCCACTAATGGACGGACTTGGCGACCACACACGTCGCACTGACACCAAGAATCTGCACAAACCGCAGCAATAACACACGCTGTACACTGCACTCTTAATTTTGAACATTGACAAAAACATCCCACTATAGGGCACAGCTGGTCTTCTTTGAAGAGTTGGTAACAGTGCAAAACTGTCTATCTTTTTCAAAATTTAAAATTACGTCTCCCATTTTTGAGATTTCTTTTATTTTTGGCATTACTACTTTAAATTTCAATTAGACCCGACAACATAAATCTCCCTTTACCTGCTTATTCTGTTTTTATCAAGTTTTCGGTTTTAATTATAAAAAAATCAATACAAGACATTCTAAATAAAACACACAATTGAATTCCTTCCAGTTTTTATAATGTCTAAAATGTTCTACAACAAATGGCTATTTCAAGCGTTAAGGTATATATATATCTGTATATCTATCTAGTCCGCTCATAAACAGAGCCCATTGTTGGGGAGCTAGGATTTTCACAGTCCAACCAATATCATTAAAAATATTTAAGATAAAGTAGGTTGGAGAAAGAAGTAGAAAAACATTTATTTACCGCCAAATAGACATACAATAAAACAGTAAAATGCAGATACAAAACAAAAGCAGAAAATAACTTATCATGTAACCGTGTTTGCGCTCGCTGACTCGAAAATGGCTGGGCTTATTTTCATGGTTTTTTACTTGTTATATTTGTCTTTGTTCCAAATAGCAGAATATAAAAACCTATTTAGAGGCTAAAAAATTCACCCATCCCGGGATTTAAACCCGCAACCTCTGGCTATCCGTGCCAGCGCTCTACCAATTGAGCCAATGGGTGACTCACCGGCATCAGTGAAATTTCGAACCTCTTTACACTATTCTCTGTATTACGTACAGGCAGCGACATCTGGCTTAAGCAAATTGCATCACTTACGGCCCCAACTACCTTCTTTGCAGTTAGTATTATACAAATACATACAAATTTAAAAAAAAATTAATCTCAAAAAAATTTTTTGGTCGACGAAGTCGCGGGCAAAAGTTAGTAAATAACTCAAAATGGAATCGGCTTGGCCGCTTCATAGAAGCATTGCAATGTAACATATTTTTAAGCAAGAAAGCGGAGTAGTGATTAGATCGTGGGTTCGAATTCCGTCTGTATCAATGACTTTGTTTTCAGTTACGTACATTTGTCAAGCTATAGTAGCAATAACTAACTGGCAATAAGTACAAAATCACTCGTGGTCTAGTCGAACCTAGTGATTGGAATTTATCACTGCGTTAAGCAACTACAGGCGCGGTCAGGTGCGGGATCGGTGACCGTCCCGTGACTACCGCTAATGGCATTTTTTCCGAGCGCTTCCGTGCTTCGCAAAGCACGCTAAGCCGTTGGTGCCGGCTGTCATGTAAAAAACGGCGGTCGTTAAGCCATGTCAGAGTCCATATGGGCGGCTTGAAAACTTTTTACAGTAAGACCCGCCACTGTCTTACAATCCTCCACCAACCCGAACTTGGCCCCCGTGGTGGAGTATGGCCTAACCTTCTTACGATGTAGGAAGACACCCGTGCCCCAGCAGTGGGGACATACAAGGGTAGATATCGAATAAGTACAAAAAACCCATACTCTCTCTCTGAGAGAAAGCAATTGCTCTAGAGTGTGGGCTGTATAAGACTCCATTACTTAAGGATGCAGTGTAACAATACTGTAATAAACCCGACCGGGGGTAACCCTACCAAGGCGTTTGTTAATCTTCTCAACACTTCGACACCACCCTGCCAACACAGTCCCAACCCTTCGCCGTGAACCTAGTTACAATAGCGGAAGGTCCAGTTTGGACTGAAGGAAGAGAAGGTAAAACCTTGGCATTTAAATTGAAACTATCCGATTGCTAATTAGTTTATTCAGTTGAACTCTGCGAGCGAACCAGGAATTCGCAGAAGCAGCCGTACATAAACATAACATCGTGAAGATTGATATCTATTAATATTTTAATTTTAAATTAGTAGCGGTGGTAGCCGAGTGGTGGAACGCCGGGTTCTCAATCGGGAAGCCGTGGGTTCGAATTCCGGCAAGTACCTATGACTTTGTTTTCTATGTTACGTACATTTGTCAAGCCATAGTAGCAATACCGCTCACTAACCGTCAAGAAAAACATCGTAAGCAAACCTGAATGTAATAGTGTTCAAATAACTTATTTAAAATTGCCTATCCACTGTGGTTACGCGAACTAATTAAGTTACAGTATTATAATTTTATAACTTACATGTTTTCATTCAGATTTTATTCGAATTAGTCTTTGTGATGTTAATTCGAAATTGAAATGTATGTTGGAACAATCATGTTATTATAAATATAAAATTTTTTATATGTAAACTAGCACTTACGCCAATACACTCTAAAGAGGATTGACAAAACCTGTAACACAAGACTCTTCTCCAGAACTCAATTTTATCTATAATGAAAGTGCAAATGCTAAGCTGAATGGGATTTGAGTGGTAAGCGTTTGTTTTAAGGCGCCGGGCGGTGGAACAAAAAATTATTGGCTGAAAAATGCGTGAGAATGGGGTTTTAACACGTTTTTTTTTCAATGAGTCAAAATAAAAACAATTAACATAATTATTTGATGACAACTTTTAGAACATGCAGCCTAGAACGAAGTATGAACATTAGGTCTTTAATCGAAAAATGCCGTTTTGGCGGTAATCGATTATGATTTTTATTCCATTGGTTGCGCTGGTTAGCTCCGCCCAGTGCTTTAAAGGTCAGTCAGTTAAGATCGTAACGCGGGGAATTAGTACCACCCACCCGACGGATCACGGGTTCGGAAAACGCAAACGCGTTCAGCCAAAAGCTAACATCGGAAACGACCGTTTAACCGCATTCTAAGAGGTCGCCATGCTCTGAGAGCAGTAGAGAAGTCAAGGGAAGAATTTTTTTCCGCAAAAAGACAACGGAGTAACGTATAAACTTAGACAGCTTAGGAAATTTTACATTTTCCCGCGAAAAGACACAACTTAGTAACTTATACACTTATTCAGCGTAGGAAGTTTTACTTCTCAAAAGAACAAAATTTGTTTGTTACACTGTATAGCACAATAACACAATAATAGCAACTTAAATGACATAAACTGTGATAAAAGCTTCGTAAAAAGGCGGACTTACTTCGAAAGAAATTTCTTCCAACCAACCTAAAAAAATTTGTTAGTTTTTAAAAAAAACGCGGTGGTTGACAAATAAAATTCAAACAACATTAATTGCTGTTGCAACCTATCTTATTGGTGGACTACTGACGACGTAAATTCTTATGAGGAATTTACTCAGGCGATATCGGAGGTCACCGAGTTTCCGATCGTCTCTGTTTTAGTTGAGGTTAAGCTGCCGTTGGCTGACCTACATTTTGGGACTTAAGAGGTGCTTAAGCAGTCGTACCGCAGGGAGGAAAACGGTTGCATCACGTTCTCGCTAAATTATTTGGTTTGAGCTTTAACACGACGCTATGTTTTTTAAATAATGTAAATCAAATTTATAAGCACTCGTGGCCTAGTCGAACCGAGTGACTGGACGTCAAGTCGACTCGTTTTACAAGTGCCACAATACTCATGACTTGGCCCTGCAACGGATCCGCTTGCTAGAACATCAGCTCGAAGCGCCTCCTGCAGTACAATTCCATCGAACTGCGATAACCAGCCCGCATGCCCAGCATGGGGATTATATGCATTACCCCCTATGATAGCACAACGTGGCGCTCTTTAAGGGGCCTATGTCCAGCAGTGGGTCAGTATAGCCTGACGACATATTAAACAACAGTTGGTACCAACATAATAATATTTCATTAATGCTATTGAAATCTGACTTTAAAAAATATATAAAAAACATTAATACTTATACACCCTCTTAGTATTCCACAGTGGAGGACGTCTCTTGAAATAAATATTGATGGGCTTTTCTGTTAATTAAAATTAACTTTTCTTTCACGACTTCGGAATACTTTTTGCAAAGTTTTGCCATATTTGGATAAAAAATAGTTTATGAGTGCGGTAACTATTCTATTATATCTACTCTGCTTTGTTACATATATAATACAATTATAAGTTTATATTTGGTGAATCCAAAAATACAACAACACACAGGTTGTATATCATTGGTAGAGTGCTTACCTACCAATGGTATACTCAAGAGAGCACTGGTGTCGTTCCATCATACAACAATGTCTGTTATTGATTTATCATCATCATCAGCCCGGTAAACCCCACTGCTGGGTATAGGCCCCTTCATTTCCACGCCAACCAGCACGGTCTCGCGCTAGTCTTATCCACTGTTTTCCAGCTACTTTACTTAGGTCATCTGACCATCTGGCTGCTGGTCTGCCTACCGACCGCTCCCCCTCCCACGGCCGCCACTCTGTCACTGCCTTCGTCCATCTGCCATCATTCCGCCTGGCCAAGTATCCCACCCACTTCCACTTCCGCTATACCACTCAAAATTGGCGGCTGATATGTGTGGTAATTACCTGTTTAAGAAAAAATCTGTACCTACGTAGAATGTATACATACTCTTTATGTAAAACACAAACTTACTTGTTACTTTCACAAAGAGAAGATAAAATTTATTAATCAAAACAGTAAAATCCCGACTCTATGGTAGATAGATAAAATCATTCATTCGCATCTTCACACACACAGCAAGACTTTCACACAGAGAAGACATTAAGCAGACGATACTGTAACAAAAGCAAATAACACACAGAAAATACATTGAAAATTTTGGTACAGCTGCAAAACAACAACTTCATTGTTCGCATTATCAGCTTCTATCAAACAGTTTTCTTGCAGTATTGACGTCTAACAAACCGCTCAGAGGTAAAGTGGATTGAATTGATCAGAACTCAAAGGAAAACACTATTCCCCTGCGACGTAATTTTCCATGTCAGTACCTGTCTGTTCATAAAGTTGATAAAATATCTCATTGTTGGGAGCTTACCGGCGGCGCTGCGGAGATGTGATGCAATCCACAGTTGGCGCGCCGGCGGCTGGATTCTGGAGCGGTGAAGCTCAGATTATGTTAGAAAACTGTTCGAAAAAATAACTTAACCTGCTTTAAGTTTAATAGGTCGGAGATATTATGGGCCAAGAAGTATTTTAAAATAAGTTTTCTATTACTTTTAAACTTAATGCAACAGTTACGTGAAAATTAACAAATGTTAATATTGGAAATGAAACATTGAACACGAAATTACGCAAAAAATAACTTATATACATGAAAGAAAGAAGAAAGAAAGAAAGAAAGAAAGAATAAACATTTATTGTCATGCAAGTTTTACAAGGCTTATATTACCTATAGTTACTTATCTAGACAGAACTTGGCTTTAATAATAAAAAAAAACAGATGTTGTTTATTAGGTTCTGTCAGTAGGAATGCATGACAATCGGACATACGCTCAGCATAAGCTGTTGGATATACCTATCCTAAAAACAGCGCTGATTTTCAGCGCAGCCCGTGTTACTAAACTAATACTTAACTATAATGAACTTAAATAAACTTATACTACCTATGTGCACGCAAGTAATATTTTAATATACGTGCACGCAAGTAATCTTCTTCTCTATAATATAAAAATGAATTGCTGAAAGTGTTGGTAACCGCAAATCTCGTGCATACATACGTGCTTACCTAAAAGTGCATGCGTTACTGCGGTCTTAAATGAACATTGTCGTGTTAGTTTTGCTTCAACATGTTTTGCCACAAGGTGGCGCGCAAGTGGGAGAGGTTTGCCATTACATAACAAATAATTAATAAGTAACAAAATAAGGAAAGGAATAAATGGCCTGTTACTTCCTCAGGGAAGGAATAAACGATATATTGCTGTGTGGTGAAAGCCTAGAGAATAGCACCAACCCAAATTCTTCCCGAGGGTGTCGTAAAAGGTGACCAAGGGACACAAACCGGGGGGTGTGCAGCAGCGCCCCCTGCAGTACAATTCTACCAAACTGCAATCCCAACCCGCATGCCCAGCGTGGGGATTACCCTCCAATTATGGCACAACCTTGCACTATGGCGGTCATTAGGGGAGGGCTATGTCCAGCAGTGGACTAATATAGCCTGAAGAAGAAGAAGAAACGATATAAAACACATAAATATATAGCTATGACAACATGCATACTATCACAATAGATCTGTGCTAATGAGTAATCTGTATTAGATAAGCACTATCCGCGTGCCTACCCTCGTAAATCGTCTAATTAACCTTACAACATAATTCACTGAAATGACCTTTTGAACCAAGACCATCATATAACAAGTTAGTTATATTAAGATGGATCTTAATATATATAATATATAATAAATCTATAAAATACAGCTCAAAAAAATTGTCAGTAATTTCAACCATGCTATTCTCAAAGGTTCCTTAACAACGTTGTGAGATTAATATCTGGCCTCACAGGTAAGAAAACTAAGGTATCGGTTCAGATATACATAAATTATTGGAAATAGCAACAATCATAGGGAAGGAAAAACAATTCTGCACGACGAACAAAAAGAAAGTTGAAGATACATCCCACATCTATGGCTACGGTCCTGGTGAACAAGGACAGAAAAATCATCATGCTAAGAATACTTCGCATGAACGTGGGATTGATGGTGAATCAAAACATTTCATTTTTCATTTCAACCAGCTTAAAGGAAAACAATACTGGAATATGTTATTAACGCTCGTGAATGCCATTGCAGGTTTAAAATAACATGTTTAATTGCTACGTAACTTGCGTAGTATAGGCTACGCGAGTTGCTACGAACTACTACGACGTAGTATTCGCCTTTAGCGTCCACGTCTTAGTTTATTTTTTATGTTGTTTATTAGGGTAAATAAACAATTGTATAATGAATAGTAACAGCATCTTAAGTAACATTGAAGTATTTTAAGTAATTGTACAACCGGCATCGCTTACAACGAATTAGAGAAATGACTTATTTCTGAAAAAACTTTATAACATCTAAAATATTAAAGCCTTATAAACTCTTATATATATATATATATATATATATATATATATAGATCCCGACCGTATTCGGCCACAGCGACTGGGATCTGACTATTGAGGGCGGCGACGTTCGTGTGCCCTCTGGTGACTGACATAGCCAATTTTGGCAGCGAATGTGCGACCACATTCCCTGCACGTCAGCACCCCTCCAACGTAATTATAATCAATGGCCGCAGGTGGTCGGGCCTTGAGCTCATCTCGCTTAGCATCGAGCTCTGTTCTGCGTTTTGACTCAAAGTCAAACACTTTGGTGCTCACAGTACGCCTCCACTTAGCTCGGTCCCCGGCAATTGTCTCCCATTGTGAAGGGTCTAGGTCACACCGCTTCATATGACGTTTAAGCACATCTTTGTACCGCAGGAGTTGACCGCCTCGGTTACGTTTTCCAACTTGCAGTTCCGAATAAAAGATGCGCTTGGCCAGTCTATCGTCAGACATTCGGGAAACATGGCCACACCAAAGGAGCTGCATAAACTCTTATAAAAGCTTTAACTTCATCTGCTACTACGCCGTCATTTTACTACACATTTCTGCACTAAACGTAGAACGTATAAAATTCATGATACTTATTTCCTGATAAAAAAGAAAGCTTAATATCGCACGCGATATTGGTTGAGATGTTATATCCATTACTTACTGGGCGGAACATGACGTCACGTGACATGTACAACGAACAACGTGGAAACAATATCGCCGCAAAGCCACGTAATAAGCCCGCGAAATACGATGTTAGGGATTTAGTGAATAGACTGTGAAATAACGTCTCGAGACACCGCAGTGCTTCCAGGATCCCATCTACGAGGTGGATCCCACAGACACCTCGTAGGTTCTACAGACAATAAAGATTTTATTTTATAAATCCGCATAACTGGGACACAACAGGCAGCTATAAAAGCTGAAATATCGCCTGGAAATTCGGACGTAAATCTTTACTGCAGGTACTGTTATGGAATAAATAGAAGGTTGTTTTATTTTGTGCTCCTGCTATCTCGCGGCTGTAATTATTTAGTGATACGACGAATGGTCCGCACCTAGTCCCTCTTAGTAAAAGTAAGTGAAGTTTATTCCTATATGAACAAGTGTTCCAATATGAATTGTTGTTTGAAATAAACGAGATAGACGTGAGGAGAAACTGGTTTAGTGCAGACGATTTTTATACAGACGAAAGTTTCGCCATTTAATATTTTACAAAGTTTTATAAATTTACGAAAATAATTAGCACGAAATTCGGTTTCACTTTAAGACTGAAGTTACGATAGAGAAAGAGGCTTGTCAAGATGGCGGCCAATGAAAAAACTAATTTCTATCTAACACAATTTATACTTTAATATCATCACTTTGTATGTCCCCACGGCTCTTTTCCTGCATCGTAGGAATGTAAGGCTATACTCCAGCACGGGGGCCAAGTCTGGGTTGGTGGAGGATTGTAAGACAGTGGTGGGCCTCACTGTCAGAAGTTATCAAGCCGTGAGGCCTCTTATATGGTTTAACGACTTTACCCGCTATTACATGACAGCCAGCACCAACGGCTTAACGTCCTTGTGAAGCAAGAAAGCGCTGAGAAGAAATGCCGCTTTTGGTAGTCACGGGACGGTCATCCATCCTGCACCTGACCGCGCTTGTTGTTGCTTAACTCTTTTGATCAAGTCCAATCACTCGGTTCGACTAGGCCATTGTGTGCTTCAAATAATTTTTAAACACATAGAACACGATATCTCCTAAGTTTTTTGTTAAGCAAGCGATGCGTATGCATTGCTAGCTTCAGTTGTTTGGGTTGATAGCAAATTAACTCAATCTACACATAAATGTTATCAATTCCAGTGGATGGGAGTTTGAATATAATATTGTGTGTTTGTTTCCATTTTAAATAAACATTACAAATACGTAAAATTTCTATGTAACAAATTCATATTTGTTTTTTTTTTAATGTGCCATGATTGCGTCTTTTGTGACTGGTGGGTATTTTGCATTAAGAAAACGTATATTATTTACGACAGCTTCAGTTTAAAGTTACATGAAACTGGTAATTTGTCTCACTTTAACATATGCTAGGTAGTTTGTTCACAATATTATTGCGGACCCCACATTTCCTAGTATATTAAGGATATTACACTTGACAATTTCGCTACGTGTACACATCATTTCCATAAAATATGCCGGCATTTTGTGCGACGTAGAATAAAGAGATTTCTCTTTGCATTGTGATTACTTTCATTACAAATCTTGTTTATGTTATTTTCTAAAAAGTTACGTTTATTAAACTTTTTTTTGAATCAGAGTTATGTAGTGGGATAAGACAAGAATATTCTTTATTGTATACCGTAAAAAAACAAAACAGCAGATACTAAATGAGGACTTATTGATAATAGCAATTTCTTCCAAGCAACGTCAAATTGGAGAGTTAAAATATATTAGTATGAAAATTACATACAATAAAAAGTATTATTTAATGATGTTTCTTTCTAAGAAGAATTTAGTTTATCTGTTAGGTTGTAGGGTTATTACTTTTTTCTATAGTAAACGGGTACTCTTACGAGCACCCGTTTACTATGGAAAAAAGTAAAAAACTATAAAAAATATCTAAGTTTGAGCACTCTAGCCTTTGTTTAACTAATGAGATGTAAGCCTCCAGTGCAAACTAAGCCTCGGGTTTCCTCACGACAACAACAACATTAATACGTGTCATTTTTCGGACTATCAAGTTTATATTTTTACTTTGTTTTATCTGCACCGAGCCCCAAAACATTCAATAACAGAGACAAGTCCTAAAAAGACCTCGCGTCCCGAGCACAAACAGATAAGGAAACTTTATAGGCAGAGCGGAGTCTCGGAAAATATTGTTTCCACTTGTTTTATTGGTTCACGGTAATAAATCACATATTTCACACGTTCCTCTAGAGAAATACAACAGAAGTTGTATTCAGAAGTCGGCTATTTTTAAACAGACCCCATCGACCATCACTTGGCAATTTTTTTACTGGCTGGCCGACACCAACGGCTTGTCGTGCCTTGCGTAACGCAATAATAGTAAATGTTTTTAAATTTTGTATAGCCTATATATAAGTCCCTTGCTGTGTGGTGTTGGCCTAGAGAATAGCACCAAGCCAAATTCTTCCCGCGGGTGTCGTAAAAGGCGACTAAGGGACTCAAACCGGAGGGTGGGCAGCAGCGCTCCCTGCAGTACAATTCTACCAAACTGCGATCCCCAACCCGCAAGCCCAGTGTTATGGGCATTGCCCCCTAATTATGGCACAACCTTGCGCTCATTAGGGGAGGGCTATGTCCAGCAGTGGACTAATGTAGCCTGAAGAAGAAGAAGAAGATATAAGTCCCACTGCAGGAAAGAAGCTTTCTCTCAGAAAGAGAAAGAGTTTGGGCTTAATTAACACGCGTGCCCACCGTGGATTAGCTATTTCAAGCGCTAAGGTATGTGAACACCACAGATACTGAAGGTTCCTCAAATTATTTTCCATTAGCGATTGGTGGAATTACAATGTAAATGAAATAAAATGAGGCTAAAGCGAAGGCTAAAGCCTTGTTTCTAAAGTTACATTAATTCTGTGGGAAAAACGCTCAAAGTGTCATGGCGTCGAATCTGAGGTCACGCCTAGGTAAGCCAACATCGTAATCACTAGTAGTCACAACGAAGCACGGGTGAAGTTTACCAATATTAACCTAAGCGTGACGTCACGCGGTGTGAAGGGTGTTTAAGTCAATTTGGGTGAGAGCAGTGTTAGAAAAACTATTTCAACATATGAGAAAATAGTAATTTATTACATGTTTAATTATAGCAACATTTAGAATTGTCATCTTATTTTTTGTGTATGGCAATGTTCTTTTGCATTCATGCTGGTCGATTGTAAATTTTCAATTTTTATTTTAAAATACAGTCCACGCTCTTAAAACATACCAGCATTTTATTTCCTACAAGCAGTATTACGTATATTCTTATATTTTATTGAAAATATTTGTAATCCCTTTTTTATTAAACTAAATCTTTTTAATATGTATATTCCGCTAATATCGTTAAATCTACTTATTATTTGATATTGTCGTCTTAGGCTATTATTGTAGGTAGACTACCTGGTCTACCCTCAAATCACTTATAGTTTTTCGCAGCGAGCTAACATCATAATATAATCACGGTTAGACCAGTCGACAATATGTCTAGTGGGTGTTATGTGCTTACAGTCATAATCTGCTTTTAGTCGTGTTTTGGTTTTGTCATATTCTCGTTTGGTCATATTTATTTCCCTTAAACCATATACAAGTTCTTGTTAGGTCTGATTACAGTCGTTTTAAGTCATATTCCGCTCTTGTATATTCCGTTCCGTTCATATCAATTTTGATGTCATAAAATGAAAAAATATGGATTTACAATTTTGTTAAATCAGAGAGTATTTGAAACATTATTTGAACATGACCAACGCAGAACATGAATAGAATAGAACATGACCAACGAAAAACATGAATAGAATAGAACATGACCAACGCAGAACATGGGATAGAAGATGACTAGGACAGAACATGAACAAAGCGAAACGTGCCCATAGAGGAACATGACTAAAGCAGATTTTGACTAAAGCCGAACATGACACCCACCTAACAACCCGTAATGTCAATAATAAGTATTTACAAATTTCACAAAAGTAGTCTAATTGCGACGTACGTTCTTCTACTCCACTGATGCGAGTATTTTGCGGCGGCAGTACAATATGTGCTTATGCTAACAGTTTTTTTTCTATTCGCCGAGACACAATATGGCTGGCGGCAAACGAGGATTTTACCGTGGGACAAAAGAGAAACGCAGACGATAAATTTCATAAAAATACTTTTATTGAAATTGTGAAAAATCGTCATGCGGACCCTGCGCTAAAATGACAGCTATTAGAGTAAGTTCTCAGTTTTCAACCCACACAATTATCAGTCTTGTGGTGTACCATTTATTTTACCTAGCCTATAAACGTCCCTATAAACGTACATAAAATAAAAAACGAAGTTATTAGTACGGGCCCACGCTGGGACACGAACCTGGGTCATTGTTTAATCCTATGGGCATACTTTACATTTTAGGTAAATGTCCGAACATCTAGAATTTTTTCTATTCAACTATTGAACACTGGAATAAACAACAAATACAAAATAATTACAATTGTACATAGTACAATTGGCGGCCTTATTGTTAATCAAAACTAAAAGAGGAACAAATAACTTTGTGCCAAAAAAAGTACTTGTATGACATTAAATATTAATTCGATGACAATAACATCTGGCATTATACCCAGTCCAGTCATCTATAAGAATTTAATCGCTGTTAATTAAAAACTAGATTTGAATAGAATATAGAGTTTTTTAGTCCATTTTTTATAGCAATTGAACTGCACGGTTTCAGTCAATTTATTTGTTTGTCATTGGTTTATTCACGGTAGTAACACAAATCGCTAACCATAAAGAAAAACATCTTCAGGAAACATGTGTGTTTCGGGTATTCACATAGCTTAGTATTTGAAACCGCCGTGGTACCCACACTATCTCTCTGAGACTAAACCATGTAATGTGTATCATCATATAATACATATTACTTGTATACGTAGGGACTTATAGTATGTCTATCGGCTATTTATATATTACAGGGTGTCAAAATACAAATACGAAAGACCTGAAAGTTATGTGTAGTCTAGATATCAAAACAAATGCTTTATCCGAAAAATGCTGGAATCAAATTAAAAATTGGGTTGCTACTTAACCAGCTCTCCGTTTGTTTGAGATGTATTTTAGAGATGCGCGACATATGGAATAATATTTTCATAAAGATAAAAAAAGATTACACTATTCTTTATTGTACGTACCGGAAAACGATTGAGAGACATCAGCTACAAAAGAAGACGTCCAATTACAAAATAAAGTTACCTGGGAATAAATTAGTATACGAAACTAGAAACAGTTTGCTGAAACTATGCAAAATCTTCAAATAAAATTCAAGTTTAAATTTTTTTCAAAACCCCTTTTTGGCGAATGAAGATATCTTACTAACTAATCTGTGATTCCATATCATAATAATGGGGTAATTTATAAAATGATAATTAACAAAAATTAAAAGAATACTCTCTTTAAGTAAAATCTTTCTATCTAGTGTCAGGAATACTTTCCCTAGGAATATTTTCTTAGAGCCCACCAGGATTACTGAAACCACCGCCACCTGCCTTGACAACGTATACTGTGACTGTGAATTTTCCCATTATTCTACAGTGAACTGTCTTAAGTCAGACCACAGTGGTCAAATTGTACATTTTAAAGCAGATTAAAAAAAAATAGAGCAAGATGTACTTTGCAGGGTGATAACAAATAAAAAACTAGAATTGTTTAAAATTGACTTAAAAAAAAGATTACCTATTCAAAAAAATAAAACTCAAGATGCTAATGTTCTCTATCGAGATTTCTTCAAGGCTGTTTCAGAAAGTTTTGAAAAAGTTTTTAAATTAAAACAGATATCCTGCAAATAAAATAAATTACAATTTAGTGAATGGGCCACAGCCGGCATCCGAAAAAGTAGGGACACACTTTATTCACTATATGAGAAAAAAACATATACATACAACCCCAGTTTTATACAGTATGTAAAACTATATTCAAAATTATTTAAGGCCGTCTGCCACAAAGCAAAATGCGAGTATATAAAATGAAAAATCCTTCAATCTTCTAATAAATCTAAAACAATTTGGGCTATTATAAATAAGGAAACTGGTAAATCCAAATTGGGAGATCGCGAATTTGCACTTAAAATAAATGATAAATTAATAACCTCAAATGAAGACATTGCTGCGGCTTTTGAACAGTTCTTTACAAATGTTCCAATTATAATGACAGCTCCTTTAGACTCTTCTCCAGCTCTTGCTGAAACTATTTTGAAAGACAATGTCCCCCCATGCGATCACGATTTTTTGTTTGAATATATTGAAGCTCATACCGTGATTAAATCGTTAAAAAGCTAAAGCTTAAAAAAACTGAAGATCTGTGGGGTATGTCAGTAACAGTAGTTAGCTCAGTAATCGACACCATAGCACCCTATTTAGCCAGAATCTTTAACAAATGTCTAGATGAGGGTATATTCCCAGATCTAATAAAATATAGTAGGCTCGTTCCTTTATTTAAAAGTGGTGATAAGCAAGATCCCTCAAATTTCAGACCAGTCTCGGTTCTACCCGTTTTGAGTAAAATATTTCTGATGAGAAGATAGTTCTAGGCCAACTGCTTACACTCTTCAATGACTACCAACTTCTCCATGGAGATCGATTTTGGGGCCGTTCCTCTTCCTCGTATATTTAAATGATTTGCCGTTCATGGTTCAAAATATGTCAGAGATAGTATTATTATTTAATTTTGAAAGTAAGTGACGTGTCATCACACGTCACTTACTTTCAAAATTAAGAGACAAGAAGATGACCTTGACAATACTAATGATGCTTTCTCTCAGGTACTAAACTGGTTTACGTCTAATAACTTATTGTTAAATTCAAAAAAGACAAAATGTATAAAGTTCAATCTACCAAATGTCAAAGTAGTTGACAGCAAAGTTATATTGGGAAGGGACAAACTAGACCTTGTCGAAGAGACTGTATTTCTAGGTATTACAATTGATGCAAAGCTTCAATGGGGTCCTCATATAGAAAAATTGGCAAATAGGCTTAAAATAAATGATAAATTAATAACCTCAAATGAAGACATTGCTGCGGCTTTTGAACAGTTCTTTACAGATGTTCCAATTATAATGACAGCTCCTTTAGACTCTTCTCCAGCTCTTGCTGAAACTATTTTCAAAGACAATGTCCCCCCATGCGATCACGATTTTTTGTTTGAATATATTGAAGCTCATACCGTGATTAAATCGTTAAAAAGCTAAAGCTTAAAAAAACTGAAGATCTGTGGGGTATGTCAGTAACAGTAGTTAGCTCAGTAATCGACACCCTAGCACCCTATTTAGCCAGAATCTTTAACAAATGTCTAGATGAGGGTATATTCCCAGATCTAATAAAATATAGTAGGCTCGTTCCTTTATTTAAAAGTGGTGATAAGCAAGATCCCTCAAATTTCAGACCAGTCTCGGTTCTACCCGTTTTGAGTAAAATATTTCTGATGAGAAGATAGTTCTAGGCCAACTGCTTACACTCTTCAATGACTACCAACTTCTCCATGGAGATCGATTTTGGGGCCGTTCCTCTTCCTCGTATATTTAAATGATATAGGGTAACTTAGTCGGTTTGCCGGTCACCTTCAGTTTTCGGCCATCACGCAGTTTTTACGAAATAATAAGAAAATAAAATACGCCCGAGTAAAAAATCTATTGTTACCGCATAGATTTTAATGATATCTTTGCCTACATAATTAAGTATCTTAGTAGCGTTTCATTTGTTTCGTCAATTTGCCCTCGCGGTTCAAGCAGTGTGAGTGTGTGTCGAAAGCAGAGAAAAAAATAGTGCGCGCCAATTATTTGCATGGTTAGTTACGACATTGTGTATTGATTTATCCAACAAAATATTACTATAAAGCACAGTTAATATGTTAAACTGATGTTATTTTGATGAAAATGTCTATAATACTTAGTAATTTTAGTAAATATTAGGTGGACGGATAACTAAGTTCAATTTTGACGAGCCAGTTGATTCTCGGCCGCCTGGCCGAAATCTGACACCGATCCTACGATTATAAATTTATTACCTTACCATTGAATAATCACTTTTTCCAAATCATATTGTTAAGATATAATTTAAAAATTATCCTGATTTATGCAGTTAGATTTCAGCCGCATGTTTACTAATTGCATTCGTGCTTAAAATCCATTTTAATTGTTTTGTATAACGGTGGCCGGGAGAGGGACTTCGTAAATCCACTTTTCGGCCTAAGTGTAATAAAATGACCGAGAACTAAGGATATTTAGGTTATTTTTCGGTCATTTATAAAAGCGGTGATAAATACTAGTAAATCTATTTATTCCAATAAGTTTCTCTTATATAATATCTTATAAACTCTTATGCAATAGTTTTATGATTCAAAAGTATTTTATTTGTCAATTTTTGTTTACTCTGTCATTGAAAAAAATCGCTCTCAATATGAAAATGTCCTTAAATGGCCGAAAACCGGCTAAACTACCCTAGCTCTGCAGCATATGCTGTTAAACAAATTAGGGAACTAACTGACGTCGCAACTGCCAGGTTTGTTTAATTTAGTTACTTCCATAGTATTATGTCCTACGGCATACTATTGTGGGGACGGGCAGCGGACATTGAGACCATCTTCGTCTTGCAGAAAAGAGCGATCAGATTCATCTATAAGCTAGGCTGTAGAGATACGTTGAGAGAATTCTTTAACGAAA
Organism: Yponomeuta sedellus; assembly: GCA_934045075.1. Classification (NCBI taxonomy): domain Eukaryota; kingdom Metazoa; phylum Arthropoda; class Insecta; order Lepidoptera; family Yponomeutidae; genus Yponomeuta; species Yponomeuta sedellus. Next base: position 473,390 of record OW203727.1, on the reverse strand, counting down.
CAAACATCCTGACAGTTGCCAGCCAGTATATCTATGAAAATATAATGTATGTCAGGAAAAATATTAGCAACTATAAAACTGCAGGTAGCCAACACAATGTAAATACTAGAAATAAACATAAACTTTTGATCCCAAGATTTATGCTGGCAAACGTTAATACATCCTACATGAGGCATTGTATCGCTTCTACAATAAAATCCCTGAAGATATATTAAGTTTGACTGAATCGCGGTTCAAAAAATGTGTAAAGTACACTTTGTGCCAAAAGAGCTACTATAATATTAGGGATTATTTAGATGACAATGATGTCTGGAATTCAAGCATGTAAAATTCACGAGTTTTGTAGAATCTGTGTAAATTCTGTTAATTAAGGAATTTGAAAAGACTAAGTTTGGAGTTTTTTTGTCCATTTTTTCTCCAAAATGATCCAGATTTTGAAATGGACACCTAGTTTGTCTTGTAACGTTCATTAAGCCGCAGTATCTGCACTACTTTGAATAAAACCTTTTCATTTCATTAGGGGAGGTTAAAAATTCCACCCTGTATCGATAAAGTTGTAGATATTGGACATGGTATGACTTTTCTGCTCGACTGGTAGTCTTTGTAAATATCTGAGAATTATACCGAATCCATTCCAGCGAATGTTTGACAAAGAAAAATAATAAGAGTGATCAGGCTCAGGATGGGCTGTTCGACAATATTGGTTGACAGCCAATATTGCCGTTCCGTTGCTACTCAGGTTATGAGTTGTCTAGAAACTGCTCGAAATTATTTATTGTCTAAGCAGATAAAGCTTTTTTAGCCGTAGTCGAAGATTATAGGTAACACTGGACGCTGTATAAATCATGTTATTTTGTAGGTGCAAGGGCAAGTATATATTTGTGAATTTTGTACTAATTCAGTGAAAGGAAACATAAAAACTTAGATGCATAGTTTGTCTTAGGTATTGATATTTCAGCGCAAGAAATCGCGTTCTCTCTCTGAGAGACAACCTGTACCCTGAAAGGTATATTTATGGTCTTATTTACTAACAACCTTACTAATAAACTTGGTGTAAGTATTGTATATACAATTTTTATTTTTAATGCACTAACCCGTGCTAAGGAACAAATTTAAAAACCTATTTAGAGGCTAAAAATTTCAATTTTTAGCCTCTAAATAGGTTTTTAAAGTATTGTATAACCATGCAGTGTTTTGTCTCTTTTCTTCCAACTGAAAATTACATTCAAATGACGTGAACAAAACACTGTGTAACTATACCAGGCTTATACGGTGTTTATTAGTAAGAGCCTAACACTAATAAAGTTATCGTAAAAAAAATAACCATTTCTATTAAAGCCCTTGTTCTGTGCAAATTTAAAATTATGACGCTTAAATTTTTAATCGCGCAGGTCGCTCGCGGCAAAAAATGATATGGAATTTTTATGAAAGTGTTTGCTCCGCATGATTTTATTTTTTAGATCGCTTTTGTTCCTATCATTCTAAAACAAAACAACAGTAACTTCCAAAGAATACAAAAAAGTAGTCCTAATTAAAAAACTAGCATAGCGCCATGTATATTAAAGAGTCGATATGAAAGACGCCATAAGTTTTTTTACAAAGTTGGCGAAAGCCAGTAGGTTAATGCATATCGAGCCAGAGAGACTTTTTAAAGATATTCAGGGAAAACTTCTCGGCTCAAAACTAAGGTTCCCGCGGAGTAGTATAGCGCATGAATCTTTCATCCGTGCGCCCTTTGAGTGCGCATGGAGAGCTTGAAGCCCCACGAGTTAGCGCCGCCGAGCGCGATGCTTTTGTACGTGCATTCTCGCATTCTCAGACGCGAGTTTACAGATACGCCATGCGTTGTCAAAGCTGATTTTATCAGGTTGATTTTATAGGGTTGCACTTTCAATTTTTTTTTTGGTCTGAATCTTCGGTTAGTACCGCGTATAGGTAGCTTCCTGGTTTTTGTTACGGCACTTACGATCACTAATGGATTTATTTGTATAAACACGATTTCTTAAAACACTCCAGAAATCCTTACTAAAGCAGTCTAAGTTGGAGATTTTGCAAGGAATCCGTAACCAGAAATAAAATAAAACGCCTATAGGAGTGTTTTAGTGTAATAATGCCGTCAGTTTTCTTAGGTACGTACATTCGTGAATTAGTAGCAGCTTTACCACTCCCCTAAATTACTGTTAATGAAACCAATTTTGAGAAAATTTAAGTAACTGAGGTGTTTGCATACTTTAGCGCTTAAAATCGAGGTGTGGATTAAGTCCACACTCTCTGAGAGAACGAGACTGTATCTATATACGAGGGTATATATCTCACTGCGTATACGTGTAATCGTACTTTAAGTGATAAAGCCCCCATCTGTACTCTTAGGTTAATCCAATTATTATTCCATTCCCATTATTATGTACGATAAAGTGTTCTCTATCCATAAATCTATATCTTGGACGGATATTTTTGTAACAAATTATTAGTTTTGAAGATTTTTTAGGCGATATGACACAAGATTTTTGAGAAACGCTCGTGGCCTAGCCGAACCGAGTGATTGGAATTAATCACTTGAGTTAAGCAACAATGGGCGTGGTCAGATGCAGGATGGCATTTTTCCGAGCGCTTCCGTGCTTCGCAAGGCACGTTAAGCCGTTGGTATCGGCTGTCATATAATGGCAGTCGTTAAGCTATGTCAGAGGCCTTATGGGCGGCTTGATGACTTTGATAGTAAGGCTCGCCACTGTCTTACAATCCTCCACCAACCAGGTCTTGGCCCCCGTGGTGGAGTATGGCCTAACCTTCCTGCGATGCAGGAAGACACCCGTGCCCCAGCAGTGGGGACATACAAGAGGTGATATCGAAGATTTTTTAGAGGCCTTAGAGCGACTTGAAAACTTCTGACAGTAAGACCAGACACTAGTCTTGCAAGCCTGCTCTAATCCGCTCTTGGCGCCCGTGGTAGAGTATGCCCTATACCTTCCTCAGGGAAGAGACCCGTGCTCCTCGGTGTTGACATAATTGGTTGATGATGATGATGGTGATGAAGATTTTCTATGTGCTATAAAATTATTAGAAATTGTACAAAAGTTTCTACTTCATAGTACGGTACGGTTGATTGAAATGTCATTGATCATTCACACACTAGAATAACTCAAACAACCGATACGAGCCCAGTTTGCACATGAATAAGTTAATTTAACTTAATTGTTCAAACCGCGGCCGTGCGCGTGCATTTATATGGAAATTCTAACATTCGTATATTAAATGATTGAAACGTTTCTAAGCACAAAATGACACGTAAAAATATTTTATAAAATGAAATCAAATGAATTTATTGTGTAGTACAATATATTTGGTTTTTTTTTATTTGGCCTGTAAACGTCCCACTGCAGGGCATATTCCTTCGCTCACTGAGAGAGAGTATAGGCTTCATTACTATTCGTGCCCACCGCGGATTGGTAATTTCAAGCGCAGAAGTACTTGAACACCTCAGACACTCAGTTTTCCTTCATGGTTAGTGATATTGCTACAAATGTACATAACTTAGACAACAAAGTCATTGGTACATGCCCGCACTGAGAATTGAACCTGGGTCTCCCGCTACAGAGTTCATTGTTCTACCCATTGGACTACCACCGCTCCGCCGTGTTAAGAGTGTAAAATGGCTAAAACGCTATTTAATTTATTTTAAATTTTATTGGATACATTAGTCATGTAACTATTAAATGTTCAAATGACAGGGCCAAACGGTATTTGAACACCTCAGACACTCAGGTTTCCTTACGATGTTTTCCATCATAGTTAGCGAGTGGTATTGCTACTATTATTTCACAAATGTACATAACTTAGAAAACAAAGTCATGCCCGCACTGGGAATCGAACCTGGCTCTCGCTTTCGAGTCCATTGTTCTACCCAGTGGTTTACCGCAGCTAATAATATTACATATTGTTAGAATATTTTCGGGGATTAATCGCGTAGTCATTTATTACGACGTTACAGCCATCGTGGTCACGAGAAGACTGATGGCTGGCACCCGTTCGCATCTTCGGCTGATGAGGTTTCAAACTGTCGCAAACGTGGGATCCGGTCATCAAGATGTGTTCGAGTAGAAAAAAGTCGCATGGCTTATCGTCCGACATTGTCAGTGTAGTGTGTCGCAACCCTAATAGTGCTTTGTGATGGCTTATTGAGGGTAGTCTGAAACCTCATCAGCCGAAGATGCGAACGGGTGCCAGCCATCAGTCTTCTCGTGACCACGATGGCTGTAACGTCGTCGAAACGTCGAGGTAAAGTAGCAATAAATTACTACGCGATTAAGCCCCGAAAATATTCTATGTGTACAAGTCGCGAAAGTTTAAAATATTACATATTGTTTTATTAATAAAAAAAAGTTTATTGCCTATAGTATGAAATAAGAGAATTCGACGTTCAATCGATTTTGTGTGATGCATGACAAGGTACAAATTTTAATTGATTTTATGTGATACATATCGAGGTACAAAGTTAATCGATTTTATTTGATGCATAACGAGGTACAGGGTTTAATCAATTTTATGTAATGCATAACGCGGTACAGGGTTTAACCGATTTTATGTGATGCATAACGAGGTACAAAGTATAATCAATTTTATGTGATGCATATGACCCGTAACGAGTAGTGATCATGGATTGACTAGTTAGAAAAGACTTTTTTTATGTGTTAACTTCATATGAGAATTAAAACCCTACACGAAAAGAAACGTCTCAGCGCATTTCCGAATTGCAAAAGCAATCCACCGCCATCTCGCGTTATGCAATAAATCCCGCGGCTTCCGCGCCACCTACTCGATGCGACCACCACAACGTAAGTAGGCACAGAAACCTAGACCTGCAGCTGCCAGAAGAAAATAAGCCATACTAAGCTGACTCAGTCAGTAAATCAGAAGTTTTTCAGAAGTCAGTAAAACAGAAGTTTATAACCCGTAACAATATTATGCAGACACCCGGTATCTTATATACTAAGAATTTTTATATACCTTCCTTTTATTTCTGATAGTATGTTATTTAGCAAAAAATAATCCTTCCGATCATTGTGATAAAACTACAGGGTATTTTTTTTTCTCGTGTAGCGGTTCGATTCCAGGTTTAACCGTGTAATATTTAAAAATCTATGAATGTAGTTTAGATTGTTTTTGAAATTAAAATAATGTCTTCTTTTAGTAAAATGTTTCATCTACAATATTATAGGTACTTTCGTTCCATGTGGGATAGCCGTGGGACGCCCTGTATAACATGTTATTTTATACGTTTCACTGTATGGCACAGGCCTTTTCTGGATTGTACTGGCTGTATTTGAAACAACACGTACACTCAGGATTCCTCACGATGTTTTTCTTCACTTAAATACTAAACAAGCCGGTGATATATTTGTCAATATTATTAGCTTAGTGCCGGATTCACTTGTAACGGTCGAAACCTTTTTATACCATTTTTGATATTTCTTTGTTTCTGTGCTATCATTATTAAAGAAAATACGTTACCTAGATTCTAGGTTTTTTTGATTTTTCACTCGCTACTTCACCTTTTGACGTAAAATTACTGTTGATAACTTTTACCTACTTGCAAATTATCCGGATTAGCTTGTTATTGCCAAGTGACGGCGGGCACGCGTGATAATTAAACCCATATTCTCTTTCTTAGAGAAAGCCTATGCCTTGCATTTGGGCGTTTATAGGTTTTATAAAAAAAAAACAAGTAGTAGGAAGAGTTAATGTGGGTTTGATGACCTCTGTGGCGCAGCGCTAGTGCATCTGCCTACCATACCAGTGGCCCCGGGTTCGATCCCCGGCTGGGGCCAAGCATAACCTCAGGTCTTCGATGTTCACATGTTTGTTATGTCGCTGTTTCTGGTTCCCACGACAAACGGTATCCTAGTGTGGGGCCAGAAGCAATGTCTATACCTATATGTAAATGTTATGTTATGAAACCGGAAGTTCATCTGTTAGAGAAGTGGACTATCTGGAGCTCTCTATATGATTTAAAACCGCGCTCCTCTCCCCGGGTTTCTTTGCACATTTTGAGTACCTTCACATTGGAATTATGCGCGCGGGCCGCGCCCGCTTGATTAATATGCTGCGCTTTCTTACGTGCCCGGAGACGCAAGGGTTTGCGCTCCGAATAAGAATAGTTAGCTGAGCAAAGTCATATCTGGGTTACGGTTAACTTTTTGCGGGAGTAGAATGCTCACAGAAAAGTAGGAAGAGTCGTGACGAGATGTAGTGGCGAACTATACAAATCTTATTTTGGCAGCCAACAGCAAATACAAGAAAAGTAAATAATCAACTACAATTGTAAAGATAAATAGACCTGCTGAAAATTTACAAGAGTGTCTTGAGGCATAAGATAAGACAAGACGAGACGAGACGAGACGAGACGAGACGAGACGAGACGAGACAAGACGAGACGAGACGAGACGAGACGAGACGAGACGAGACGAGACGAGACGAGACGAGACGAGACGAGACGAGACGAGACGAGACGAGACGAGACGAGACGAGACGAGACGAGACGAGACGATAAGAATATTCTTTATTGTATACCAGTTGTCGTATTCTAATTTGAATATTTTCACTTGCCGTTGTTGCCGGCTGTCATTTGAATAATATTTCTGATGTAAAGAAGAATATATATTTATCCTCAGACATATATGCCTCAGGATTCAACTACTCCGACTTAAATTTAAATTAAAGTTGTATGGAAGTAGGTAGATAAGTGTAGTGTGCTTAGTGAGTGTAGTCCTATTTTTGTGTGGTGGATGTGAGTGTATGTATAAGTAGTGTTATGGGTGAGTGTGTGTAAGAGGATGTGTGTAATAAATATTATTATGTTTAGTAACAAAATAGTGATACATATAATGCTGTGTGGTGTCGGCCTAGAGAATAGCACCAATCCAATTCTTCCCGCGGGTGTCGTAAAAGGCGACTAAGGGATATAAACCGGGGGGTGGGTAACAGCACCCCCCGCCCAGTAGAATTCCACCAATCTGCGATCCCCAACACGTATGCCCAGCGTGGGGATTATGGGCATTACCCCCCAATGATGGCACAACCTTGCGCCATGGCGCTCATTAGGGGTGGCCTATGTCCAGCAGTGGACTAATATAGCCTGAAGAAGAAAAAGATACATATAATGTAGTTTTATACATTTTGTATGAAAGCCAATTGTTAAGATGACGTGCCTTTCGCTTTTGCCTCACGTCCTTTCTGTGTGGTTGAGGCCTAAAAGGCTGTGCAGACTTCGCCGGCGATAGTTTAATGTATGCCTCAGTGTGCACTCGCTCAGGTGTTCCTGCAGGTTTGCAGAGTTAGTTGTTGTTTAATTCTCTGTATATCTAAGTGGTTGAGCTATTTGAGCTTCGGATACGTTCATAAGGTTCTATTTATGTAGGTTCATACATACTTTATTGGGCATTGTGTATGATTTTTAAGATAAGATCCCTTTAGTTATAATAAGCTGGCCAGAAATGCGGCTTAAAAACTGTGTTAATAAGGCTTTGTGCCAAAAAACTACTACAGTATTACAGATTATTCAAATGACAAAGATGTCTGGAATTAAGCCATTTAAATGCATTGTACAAGGTTTTAGAATAATTGGTATGTAAACTCTGTTAATTAAATATCAAAAAACTCTGAAGAGATTGAATCAGGGTTGTATTGACCATTTTTTTTCTAAAATTATCTATTTTTTGAAACCTAGTTTTACTTGTAACCTTCACTGTTTTTGTGTTATCACACTGTCACATCACATGACACTAATTACCACATCACATTACACTTCACAGTAACATTATAAAGGCGAAAGTTTGTGAGTATGTATGTCTGTCGCTTCTTCACGTCTAAGCGGCTGGAGCGATTTTAATAAAATTTGGTATGGAGTTAGCCTGGATTAACACATAGGCTACGTTTTACTGCCGGAAAATATCTTATTGTCATGTGAAAATCGATGAGCCGCGGGTAACACCGCGGGACACAGCTAGTTTTGAATAAAATTACCTATTTAATTTGATTTTGTTCAGGAGCGTTCACTGTTATAGAGACTACAAGATTTTGTTGATGGCTATAAAGTGAATAATTTATAATACGTTGTATTTTACAGAGTGTAACTGCAAATGAAGCTTTAATTACTGGAACAGAGAAGAAAGTGACTTGAAAAATGTTAAAGCTGCAACTTTGACAACTTTACAATAGGTATACAAGAACTTAGGCCGTATTAATAAAGTTCTCTTAGATCGCTCTATTGTCAAGATGCAGTATTGTTTCGAAAAATATCTAAAAAAAAAATGAGTTCAAGAGTGATTACTATTGCCACTTGAGCCGCCGTACATTTGTAGAAATAGCCTCAGGCTGATGTATTTTCATGTTTGGGACACACAAGGTATCCTAGTTTGGGACCAGGAGACATGAGTGTGTTGTGTGAAAATGATTTATTAAAAGCGCTCTGTCAATACGGCGCTTAAAGCAAAAATTCTGCAGCAGGAAAATATTCGTCAACGACGAAAAACAAAGAGACTCTCTATAGAAATGTTTTTAAATTGCTACGGACGACTAGCGCTGCATGTAGCGCTAGTCGTCCGTAGAAAAAAAACGAAAGAACCGGTTAGTATTTAAACCTTGAGTTTACCCGTATTTTGCAAAACAGAGTGACATTTTAATCCATTCTGCAACAATGACAGCAACAGTCACACAAATCACTATATTTGACAGCAACTTGCAACTAATCGCTGCTCCCCATCGAAGGTCAAATGCGATGGAAAAAAATTGCATCCTATTGCTAAAAATAGCTCATCAAGAAGTGTTCGAGTAGAAAAAAGTCGCATGGCTTATCGTCCGACATTGTCAGTGTAGTGTCGCAACCCTGATTGCTTTGTGATGGCAGATTGAGGGTAGTCTGAAACCTCATCAGCCGAAAATGCGAACGGGTGCCAGCCATCAGTCTTCTCGTGACCACGATGACTGTAACGTCGAGGTAAAATAGCAATAAATTACTTCGTGATTAAGCCCCGAAAATACTCTAACTATTAAAATAGCTGTCAGCCATCGCGTTTTTGTGTGCGTTCAGCAAATAATTTGTAATTGATGACTCATCAAATTGTTGTGCCGAGTGCTCGCAGTGACTTTACAGTCTTTTTATTCTTACTTGTCCAATAAAGTAAACAATATTCTACCCGTAACTTTAACATTTTGGTCCAAAACTGCCATATTTCCATAAATGAAGTAACTTGGAACACTCTTTTAGATAACACGCTGCCAATTTTATAAACATAGTTCATGATAGTTCATGAATTTGCGAGAAAATATCTAGTTTAGGCATCTAATCTCAATTTTAAGGTTAGAATCTTGTTTACTAAATTGAACAAGTAAGAATAAATAGACTGTAAGTTATCCATCAGCAATGCGCGTGATACGGTCTCAGACTTCTGTCGCCGCGTGACGTGCGGCCGTCCGGTTGCGTAGGCACGTATCCATTTTTGCCATTTTTATTAAAGCCGAGCCGGAAGAGCAAAGCAAGCCATATATTGAAAAGCTAGCGCGCGACGCCACCACTTTGTGTAACTTTATTAACGTAAAAAATGTTTAAAAACAGCGAACGGAAACATACGGCGGAGCATCGAGCGGAAAACTCGCGGCGACTTTGTGTTTGACAAACACGCTTCTATTATACGTCAGAGAGTTTTGTGTAGTTCATACAGAGTAAACTCATTTACAGTATTCATACTGGTATATATCTAATCAGACTATAAACAGAGCCCACTGGCTGAAGTTATTTCCATCACTACTTATTTATGTTTTGTTTAAGTAAGTTTATATAAATTAAGTTGAATTCCTAATTTCTATATTGAACCGACGACCCGTCTCAAATTTCTTTCTTGTCTCCATCTATGGTGGCCTGAAAGACATTGCTTTTATTAATAAGGCCGCCATTTGTACTATATTTTTATATAATTTCTGTTACTGTAATTTCTGTGTAAGATAAGAAATATTCTGTCTATCTACCCACTGCTAGGCAAAGGCCTCTTCTCTTTCACGCCAATCCATCCAGTCCTTCGCTAGTCTCGTCCAATATTTCCCAGCCGTTTTACAATGTCGTCGGCCTACCACCGGGCTGGTGGTTTACCCACCGACCGTAGACCCGTTCTTGGCCACCACACAGTGGCTACCTTACTCCACCATACTGGTATGCATGAGAAATATCCAGGTCTGACCTATGGTTAAGACGCATCTTCTAAAATTTATCAAAACTAAGCAACCTATTAAACGTCACAGTGTATGCATAGACCCTTCTCAGACTTCTGGTAGGCGCTTTCAAGTGTTGTGATTTGTCAGGCGCGCAAGATTTTTCATGATATTTTGTTGCTTACCATGTACCCGGTAGCGCGTCTGCAAGAGGTCCCGGGTTCGATGCCCGGCTGGGAACAAAAAAAAAACCTGGGTTTTTTTTAAGAACTGGGTCTTGGATGTTTCCAGGTTTGTGATGTCGTTGTTTCTGGTTCCCACGACACAGGGTATCCTAGTGTGGGGCCAGACGCAATGTATGTGCCAGTATGTAAATGTTATGTTACCTTAAAAATAAGGTTAATTTATACTGAGATTCAAACTCAGGTCAGTATCTGGTAAATGTACATCGCTATTGCTTCCCGCAAAAAAGAAACTCAAAAAATCGATTCTGTTTAGCCTAACTACTTTAAAATTCATGTCTGTACAACCAGGAACATTTAATGGTAATTGCGTGAAATGTAATTTCAAATTTGTAACAAAAAATCCAGTCGCAACTTTGCTGTAAATACACAATTCTATGATAAGGCATAGCTACACTTAAGAGTACAAAGCTCTTGTAGTTTTAATCAAGTGTTTTTCGGCTTCGACAGTAAAACTTCTCAAGTATACCTATTTAATTGATATCAACCCTTGTATGTCCCCACTGCTGGGGCACGGGTCTCTTCCTGCACCGCAGAAAGGTTAAGCCGTACTCCACCACGGTGGCCAAGTCTGGGTTGGTGGAGGATTGTAAGACAGTGGCGGGCCTAACTATCAGAAGTTATCAAGCCGCCCATAAGGCCTCTGACATGGCTTAACGACTGCCATTACATGACAGCCGGCTCCGTCAACCATCCTGCACCTGACCGCGCCTGTTGTTGCTTAACTCAAGTGATTGATTGTAATCACTTGGTTTGGCTAGGTCACGAGCGCTTCGCCTATTTAATGGAAATATAATATTTGCCCAAATTTTTTACCTACATTAAATATGCATCTTCAGGTTTAATGAAAATTAATATCGCCAGGACCTCATTTAAGCTCTTCACAATTTGAGACTTTCGGTGGCTCTATTAAAAGTGTAATTTCAAATTAGGCGTCTATGAGGAGGGTCCACTTAGACTGTTATTAAACTTCGACTTGCCTTCACAGAAGTAGCCCAGTTTACCTCGAGTTTTTCCGAACATTTTAATTGCTTTATTTTAAAACGTTTCCGCTTTGTTTGCGCTCAAAATTCCCAACTCATAATGAAATTTGTTCCGACTCCGAAAACGATTTTTAGATCCTTTAAATTATATTTCCATCCAAAGTAAGTAATTGCAAGCCATCACAGGGAAGCAAAGCGACGAAAGCAGACACATCAAATAACCTTACTCTGCATAAACTTCTCCCGAAGGATAAGCCGACTTGACGACTTCTGTGGCGTAGCGGTAGCGCATCTGCCTACCATGCAAGAGGTCCCGGGTTCGAATCCCGGCTGAAGACAAAAAAAAACCCCAGGTCTTTGATGTTTACATGTTTGTGATGTTTTTGTTTCTGAGTGCTTAGTGCGAGTTTGACAGATCCAATCGAATAACTTACTACTGCGTTAATCGAGCATTGAGTAGTGAGTATGAGTAAGTTAACCGCTCGAACTGGCAAAACGTTATCACAGTACAACTCGCACTCGCGTCTATTCGTGTTTTGACTAGTAAACGTGTTCACTTCTCAACGTAAACCATTACAACTCGCACTCAGCAATTTTAATTTCCATACTTGTCGCTAGGTGACGCTTCCTCGATGCCATAGAAATATGATGTTACGTTAACGCGATCGAGTAGTTAAAAAACTCGCACTAAGCACTCTGGTTCCCAGAACACCTTCTGACCTCACAATAGGGTATCCTAGTATGGGACCAGAAGCAATGTATGTGCCTAAATGTAAATGTTATTTTATAAATGTCATGTTTATCTAAACAAACCTGTTGGATTACACGCAAAACACGCATCACGGGTACTTTTATCTTGCTCTTCGCTAAAACATTTCCTAGCTAGTTAGTTGAAATGCTGAAATCTGTCTGATGTCTGATTTGGAGGTTTCTCTGTCCACCCACCTTTATAAAATACACCAATAAAATTTACAAGCGCTCAACAAATCAAATAAATCGTTGATTTGTCTTCAAATAAATCAAAAGTTACTATCATAACGAACATTTTATTAAATTTCAAGTTTTCTAGATAAAACAGCGTGTAATGGCACTTCAACTCGAATTAAACAAAGGCGACCACTCACCACTCGGGCTCAGTTCCTTTATGTTTTTATTATCATAGTTTACTGAATGTATCGACATCAATTACTTAAATATGTCTGATATGTCTAAATGTACGGAGAGACACAATACAAATAAAATCACCTTGATAAATCACGCAGGTGATCGGAATTGAATGCCGAAACAACCCCGAGACAAAATATCTTCGGCCGTATATTTACCGTGACAATAAAAATTCAATGGCGGCGGCGTGCCTACTGAGGCGGAGACCGTTCTTTCTGTCAAATAAACAAGGGCACGTACACAAAAACATACATATAATATTCTGTTCGTGGCCTAGTCGAACCGAGTGATTGGAATCAATCACTTAAGTTGAGTAACAACAGGCGTGGTCAGGTGCAGGATGGGTGACAGTCCCGTGACTACCGCTAGTGGATTTTTTCCAAAGGCTTCCGTTCTTAGCAAGGCACCTTAAGCCGTTGCTGCCAGCTGTCATGTAATGGCAGTCGTTAAGCCAAGTCAGAGGCCTTTCCGGCGGCTCTATAACTTCTGACAGTAAGGCCACTGCCTTACAATTCTCACCAACCCGGACTTGACCCGCGTCGTGGAGTATGGTCAAATCTTCCTGCGATGCAGGAAGAGGCCCTAGTCCCAGCAGTGGGGACATACAAAGGGTTGATATCAAGAAACATGGTACTGACAAGTACTGTTCGATTAGCAACAGTTATATAGGTACTTGAGCCGTTTGGGACCAAAACGACAGGCAAATGGGGCCCAGAGAAGGCGCTCGCAGCGCGCCTAGTCGAAGCATTGAGAGACCAGAAGACTGGCTGGACTGGAGGATCAGCCTGGCCATATAAAAACGCATCGTCGCCTGTGTTCTGGGCTTATTTCCGCGAGTCACGATCTGGGACATATTTCATTATTAAAAATAGAATTTAAGACACTTGAATATTATTGCCCTGCAGTACAAATACATCAAACTGCGATCCTAACCCGCATGCCCAGCGTAGGGATTATGGGCATTACCCCCCACTGATGGCACGACCTTGCGCTATGGCGCTCATTAGGGGAGGGCTATGTCCAGCAGTGGACTAATATAGCCTGAAGAAGAAGAATATTATTACAATTTATCTCCATGTTGGGAAAAACATTGGTATTTAAAATATTTTGCAATTGTAATGCATTATTATTATAGTAATTTAGTGTTGGTTTTGTCAATAATAATAATATTTATTTCCAGAACAAGTCCAATACAATGTAGGTGAATTATTATGGATCACCAACACGTACTCGGCCCCCGTGGTGGAGTACGGCCTAACCTTCCTGCGATGCAGGAAGAGACCCGTGCCCCAGCAGTAGAGACATACAAGGGTTGAAATCTATACTCTTAAGGACGGACCTCAAACAAAAAAAAAATTAATTATCAAAGGAAAAATCGTGAGCTTTATGTGACTTAGTTCTTACTTAGATTGTAAGCATAACTTACTGGTGTTAAATAAATGTTTTTAATTTTCATTTAATTTTCACTATCGTTGAACAAATTTAAAACATATGTTTTGATTTAAATCAGAACATTTTCTCTTTCTGAATTTGATTTTAAAATTAGAATTTCCTCGGAGCGCCATCATACGTATTGCTGAGCAGCGGAATCTTTAAAAGAACTTAACTAACAGAGTTTGGGCTTAAGATATATTTTTAACATCAAATACAGCACTGTACGGATTTTACTGCTATTTCCACTCGGAAGCACTACTGCGATCCATAATTTACGTGCGGCGGTTTTTGGCACTCGAGACCGAAGCCACGGGATACATGCTAGCTTTGCCAAAATGTTATCACAACACCTATCTATATTAGGTATATGCCAATACAGCAAAAGTTGAGGAAAAACTGATTAACAAAATGGCGAAATAAAAAAATAATGATGAAACGAAAATGTTGCATTCGTGTTTTGACCGATATTTTTACTGAAAATATTCGTAATGAAACTCTTATCACGGGTTGCCAATTATAAAGCAAAACTAGGTAAAAGGAAATTTAAGTTCAGTTTAAACAACACAGAAAAGACAGATTTGTCTATCTTTCAGAATTTGTAATGTTTCTTCACCACTTTTTGTTAATAAATAACTATATATAGCGAAATATGCCTATCTCATAATGTGTGTTTTATGGCGGAGGTAGCTCAGTGGGTAGAACAATGGACTCGCAAGCGAGAGACCCAGGTTCGATCCCCAGTGATACCAATGACTTGGTTTAATTTCAAAGTTACGTACATTTGCGAATTTGAAGTCGCAATACTACACGCTAACTGTGAAGGAAAACATCGTGAGGAAACTCGCTGCTTGGTTGGCGCCGCGGGCCGTCTAAGCTGTCAGGATGGAATAGGTACTGGGCACCCTTCGACCATGTAAAACCATGTCCCAGGTACTGCAGCATCCGAGTGGTCCCTTCACCCATCTAGTGTGAGTGAAGATGCCACTGGACGCTGTACAAGTCATCTTATTACATAGATGCAGAGGCCAATGTAATATGTATTGATGCTTGACTTTGTATATTATAATATCCTTAGTCCTAACCTTAAGAATAACAATCGAGAACCATTGTTTTATTGAAGATCAAAATTCAACAGAGTAAAAAATTTTTTCTTGTAAGAATCTTCTCCATTTTGTATAGGTTATAAAAAGTTATACTAATGAAAGACATGGAAAATGTTGTTGTCGATTTAACTAATTTTACAAATCAGAGTTTCCTCTATTGGCCTTGTTGTTTCAACAAAGGAAAAGTTTATTACCTGCCGATACTTCGAGGACAAAACAAATACGACAGAACAACGCATCTCCGAAAGCAGTGAACTTCTTCAACATCTTGTAAGCTTGTCAGATGACAAACGCAAAAGTTACTCAAAACAAATTGTTCAATGACATTTTAGAGAGTACTTATAAGTTGTTTCCATATAAGTACTCTCTGAAATCTCTTAGTACACAAGTAGTCTACAAATGCTGTGTTTACCTTAAATTGGCATAATCACTAGTCCTTAGTCACATTTAATATGAGCTTTGTCATATTTGCGTGCTTGCGGTGTACCTAGTAAATAAATAAATTAGTTTGAAAGTATGGTAATTATTATTTCATGCTGGTATAAATTTCATAGTATCACATATGAAATAAACACTTCTTTGTTTAATTCAAGTAGGTACTTTCAAACCTACTTGAATCAAACAAAGAAGTGAACATAATACTTATGGTCTTTGCTTACTCCGGGCCGTACAGATAAGTTTTATGCATGCGTATACATGTGAAAGACTGGTGTAGGCACTGGGCAATACTCTATAGAAAAAAATGCACACCTACAACGTGCTTTCTATAATTTTGTCAAGTTCAGTTCGGGTATGTGTTAGATAAAAACCTTTCCTAACACATTATTTTTCAGGCTTTTCCGTTTCGATATTTTCACTGATGATGACCACTATTCTTCGTCTGTCAGTATTTCTACTTTCTTCTTCTGTCAGTATTTCTACTGACTTAATTATTCTTCTGCCAGTATTTATAGTTACTTCATTGTTCTTCTGTCAGTATTTCTACTTAATTAATTATTCTTCTACCAGTATTTATAATTACTTAATTCTTCTTCTGTCTGTATTTTTACTTAATTAAGTATTCTTCTGCTAGCATTTATAGTTACTTAATTCTTCTTCTGCCAGTATTTCTACTTACTTCATTCTTCTTCTGTCAGTAATTCTACTGACTTAATTATTCTTCTATCAGTATTTATAGTTAATTAATTCTTCTTCTGTCAGTATTTCTACTTAATTCATTCTTCTTCTGTCAGTATTTCTACTTAATCAATTATTCTTCTGCCAGTATTTCTACTTACTTCATTCTTCTTCTGTCAGTAATTCTACTGACTTAATTATTCTTCTGTCAGTATTTATAGTTACTTAATTCTTCTTCTGTCAGTATTTCTACTTAATCACTTATTCTTCTGCCAGTATTTCTACTTACTTCATTCTTCTTCTGTCAGTAATTTTACTGACTTAATTATTCTTCTGTCAGTATTTATAGTTAATTAATTCTTCTTCTGTCAGTATTTCTACTTAATTCATTCTTCTTCTGTCAGTATTTCTACTTAATCAATTATTCTTCTGCCAGTATTTATAGTTACTTCATCCTTCTTCTGTCAGTATTTCTACTTACTTAATGATTCTTCTGCCAGTATTAAAGAAGAAGTAAGTGTAAATACACTTCCTTCTTCTTCCAGTATTTCTACTTACTTAGTTGTCTTTTAGCAGTTTATTTCTCTAAAAAGCTTTCGGAATACAGAAGATTCTACAAGTATCGCGACGTGACGTGAATACCTCTCGCAACAATTGCAGAGGGGCGCCGTTTAAGGAAAACTTCAGACAAAAGAGCATCTTGAAAAGGCAAAGTCATCTGTCTAGTTATGCTGAAGTAGGTAGCTACGGCGATAGATGGGTGAACGAGCAGTCTACGTCAATGTTGAATTTCTAAATGCTTTTATTTACGATTTTCACATGTACAGCAATTGTAATTGATTAGATTGTATTTTTGGTTACTGTTATAACGTATACCTCGAAGTCATTATTGGAAATCAGACTATGGTCGGGGTAATGTCACTAAATTTACGTTTTCTATATTGAATTGATTTGTCTTGAATTTGAATTGAATTGAATTGATTTGACTAAGGATGCTAAGTTTTATTTGGTAGTTATTTTATACTGTTATTGTTTCATTTGAAGTGATGTTATTTATTTAGGGTCACCAAAATTTACAGATCCTATGATTGTTTTTACTTTATGAAATTGTTGTGATAGCGGTTCCCTCGATACGAAAGGTTTTTTTTTGTCAGGAATAATATCCGGGAACATAGAAGTTGTTACAAAGAAGATCATATTTCAGCCACGTACATTATGGCTGTGTTTTTCATTATTTTTAAAGTCATAAATAAATACACAGCTGAGTAAGTGTTTTATGCTTGACATTTACAATAACTTCTTTTGAATACCCATGTGTTCAGTTTCTATGTATTTCGTTATTATATTAAGAGTAGCACCTTCCTACAATAGTGTAATAAAACCTTTAGTGTGCCGACATAATTATAAGTATTAATACTCTCAAGTATTAATGGCTCTGTGCCGTGCACTGGGGACGTTTATAGTCTAAATAATAAATACTCTCAGAACTTCACGGAATCATGACGGTAAAAACATTTTCTCTTTTTAAAATAATTACGTAGGAAAGACCAATCGGAAAACCACTTTTAAATAAAATATTAATATGATCATTTTCTCTTTCAAAATAATTACGTGCAGAAGCGCGATAGGACAACAACTTTACAAATTTCCGAAATTTCTGTAATTAATAACACTATTCTCTGTACGTAATACAGAGGATAGTGTAAAGAGGTTCGAAATTTCACTGAAGCCGGTGGGTCGCCCATTGGCTCGGTTGGATGGAGCGCTGGCACGGATGGCCAGAGGTCGCGGGTTCGAATCCCAGCATGGGTGGAGTTTTTGGCCTCTAAATAGGTTTTTAAAATTAATAACAAATAAATAATACATATTCATGGACATATCACACAGATCTCGTTAGCCCTATACTAAGTACAACTAAACGACTTGTGCTACAGGTGCTAAGTTGACGATAGATTTAATACAATAAATACATAGATAACATCCCCGACCCGAGACAAACTAGTTTTTCCCGGCCGGCGATCGAACCCGAGACCTTCGGTTTGACAGTAAGCGTGCCAAACCGCTGCGCCACCGAGGCCATCGAATTGGTGCAAATATTTTCCGTTCTCAGCACCTTAAAATTGAATTTGCGGCCCCGTGAGTGTTTCAATAAGGAGACATTACCTGCACATGACTCGCATCAATCACGCGCTCGGGCGAGACAGCCACATCGATAGAGAAAGAACTACGAAAGCTCAGCATTGGCTACAATCAGTTACTAGTACTACTAACCAGTTGCTGTGTGGTGTCGGCCTATAGAATAGCACCAACCCAAATTCATCCCGCGGGTGTCGTAAAAGGCGACTAAGCGACACAAATCGGGGGGTGGGCAGCAGCGCCCCCTGCAGTACAATTCCACCAAACTGCGATCCCCAACCCGCATGCCCAGCGTGGGGATTATGGGCACTGCCCCCCAACCTTGCGCTATGGCGCTCATTAGGGGAGGGCTATATTCAGCAGTGGACTAATATAGCCTGAAGAAGAAGAAGTTACTAGTTATTTGTACACTAAAACACATAAATATATGTGTTTTTGACATAAGGATAACGATGGTTTCATTTTGTGAAGGAAAACATCGTGAGGAAACCTGAGTGTCTGACTTGTTCAAATACCTCAGCGCTGGAGAATTGCCAATCCACGGTGGGCGCGCGTCCTAATTAAGTCCATGCTATTTTTTTTTCTCTCTGAGACAAAGCCTGTGCCTTGCAGTGGAGCGTTTATAGGCTACATTAAAATATATAATAATAAATCCCACCAAAAACATTCGGTGAAAACTAGCCAAGTCTCGATGGAGCTGCTCGTTTAGGTATCTCTGAAAAGTAATGAAATCTAGGCAAAGTCGTGCCAAGTCTAAGGTTCCTTACTGCGATTTCCTTATTATTATTATATTTATTGTTGTGTGCCTTAGCCGTGATTAGAAGTCCGTCTGTACTGGGTTTTTTTTATACTGTTTGTTTCAGGCTCGCTTATACGCTCCACCGAGACTTGGCTAGTTTTTACAGAATGTTTTTGGTGGAATTTCACTTCTTTTTGTAGGAACGTGAGCATGTTGATTTATTTTATTAGATTTTCTTATAAAATAAATCAATCCCCAATAAGTCAAAAAAGTTTTGACTTCAACCATCGAAATCTTGCTCTAGATTATTTAGGCAACATTAGCCAATACATTATTAAATACTTACTAACCACAGGCAAATTCTACATTTATTGCTACTAATAAAACATTCGACAGACCACGTGGTGGGTAAAAAAAAATTATCCTAGCCGAACCGAGTGATTAGAATCGATCACTCAGGTCAGGTGCAGAATGGGTGACCGTCCCGCTACTACCACTAGAGCGCTTCCGGGCTTTAAAAGGCACGTTAAGCCGTTGGTGCCGGCTGTCATGTAATGGCAGTCGTTAAGAAATGTCCGAGGCCTTATGGGCAGCTTGATAATTGCTGACATTAAGGCGCGTAACTGTCTTACAATCGTCCACCAACCCGGCCTAGGCCCCCGTGGTGGAGTATGGCCTAACCTTTCTGCGGTGCAGGAAGAGACCCGTGCCCCAGCATTGGGGACACACAAGGGTTTATATCGCATGAAAAGTCAATTTAGCATTAAAATGTAAAAATTACTAAATTGCGCCAAAAATCCAGGAACACCATGCGGTTAGTTAATGCACCGCCCTCATTTTACTTGTGTGAGAAAATGCGCCTTTTCTCTCACAAGTATTGTTGTCGGTAGTGGTATGTATGTCTTTCTTGTGCTTGAAAAAGTGGGAGGGAGGGCGGTGCATTAACTAACCGCTTGGTGTTTGTGGGATTTTAGCGGAATTTATCAAAGTAATTTTCACATTTTAATGCTATTATGTATTTCCGCAAAGTAACGCCTGATTCCATACAATCAATTTATCCCAAAGGAAGTGGCTCACTTGACGAGACCTGAAAGTGGGTGTTTCATCGTTGTGAATCTGGCGCGGGCCGGATGTAGCGGAACAATGGCTACACGGGAGAGGTACCGGTGCGCATGGGCGCGCCCGCGACAGGTTGCCTTATTGGTTTTTGCTTTTAAAGGCCCAATTCCATGGCTCGCCCGTCCGATATTGATGTGGGTACAGAGGACAGTGGTTTGTTTCATAGTCGCTCGTATGGCGTGCGGAATAGAAAATATACGTATCATTCCAGCTACTCCTTACCCTCTAGGGAGCAGCATTTCACTATAAGTAGATAGACTTATTTTTCCGTATTTAACTATACAATACAAATATAAATCGAAGAATTGCAGACACAAGTCACGGTAATAAATGAGGCTTTTAAAAGGAAAGGTATGAACATTAATGTGAGTAAGACGAAAGTACTGGTCTTTGAAAAAGATGATGAAATGACTGAGTGCAAGATTAGAGGCGAAAGAGTGGAACAAATAAAAGAATTTGTCTATTTGGGGAGCCTGTTTACGAGGGATGGAAAGTGTGAAGGTGAAATGAAATGAAATGAAATGAAATGAAAAGGTTTTATTCAAAGTAGCGCAGATACTGCGGCTTAATGAACGTTACAAGTTAAACTAGGTGTCCATTTCAAAATCTGGATCATTTTGGAGAAAAAATGGACAAAAAAACTCCAAACTTAGTCTTTTCAAATTCCTTAATTAACAGAATTTACACAGATACTACAAAACTCGTGAATTTTACATGCTTGAATTCCAGACATCATTGTCATCTAAATAATCCTTAATATTATAGTAGCTCTTTTGGCACAAAGTGTACTTTACACATTTTTTGAACCGCGCTTCAGTCAAACTTAATATATCTTCAGGGATTTTATTGTAGAAGCGTATACAATGCCCCATGAAGGATGTATTAACTTTTGCCAGCCTAAATCTTGGGATCAAAAGTTTATGTTTATTTCTAGTATTTACATTATGTTGGCTACCTGCAGTTTTAAAGTTGCTAATATTTTTCCTGACATACATAATATTTTCATAGATATACTGACTGGCAACTGTCAGGATGTTTGTTTCTTTAAAGAATTCTCTTAACGAGTCTCTACTGCCTAGCTTATAGATGAATCTGATCGCTCTTTTCTGCAAGACGAAGATGGTCTCAATGTCCGCTGCCCGTCCCCACAGTAGTATGCCGTAGGACATGATACTATGGAAGTAACTAAAATAAACGAGCCTGGCAGTTGCGACGTCAGTTAGTTCCCTAATTCTTTTAACAGCATATGCTGCAGAGCTAAGCCTATTTGCCAATTTTTCTATATGAGGACCCCATTGAAGCTTTGCATCAATTGTGATACCTAAAAATACAGTTTCTTCGACAAGGTCTAGTTTGTCCCTTCCCAATATAACTTTGCTGTCAACTACTTTGACATTTGGTAGAGTGAACTTTATACATTTTGTCTTTTTTGAATTTAACAATAAGTTATTAGACGTAAACCAGTTTAGTACCTGAGAGAGAGCAGCATTAGTATTGTCAAGGTCATCTTCTTGTCTCTTAATTTTGAAAATAAGTGACGTGTCATCTGCAAATAGTACTATCTCTGACATATTTTGAACCATGAACGGCAAATCATTTACATATACGAGGAAGAGGAACGGCCCCAAAATCGATCCCTGTGGTACTCCTATCCTGACCTCTGACCCTGAAGATTTAGTTCTATTTATATCAGCTCTTTGAATTCTTCCTTCTAAATATGATGTCATAAGTTTTAGGCTATTCCCGTTTATACCATAGTGCTTTAATTTTAAAAGAAGTGTTTTATGGTCAACGCAATCAAATGCTTTTGACAAGTCACAGAATACGCCTATAGCATCCTTGCGATCTTCCCATGCACTAAATATATGTTTAACTAACATGACGCCGGCGTCCGTTGTAGAGCGCCCTTGCGTAAAGCCGAATTGCTGACCATGGAGAAGTTGATAGTCATTGAAGTGTGTAAGCAGTTGACCTAGAACTATCTTCTCGAATATTTTACTCAAAACGGGTAGAACCGAGACTGGTCTGAAATTTGAAGGATCTTGCTTATCACCACTTTTAAATAAAGGAACGAGCCTACTATATTTCATTAGATCTGGGAATATACCCTCATCTAGACATTTGTTAAAGATTCTGGCTAAATAGGGTGCTAGGGTGTCGATTACTGAGCTAACTACTGTTACTGACATACCCCACAAATCTTCAGTTTTTTTAAGCTTTAGCTTTTTAAACGATTTAATCACGGTATGAGCTTCAATATAATCAAACGAAAAATCGTGATCGCATAGGGGGACATTGTCTTTCAAAATAGTTTCTGCAAGAGCTGGAGAAGAGTCTAAAGGAGCTGTCGTTATAATTGGAACATTTGTAAAGAACTGTTCAAAAGCCGCAGCAATGTCTTCATTTGAGGTTATTAATTTATTATTTATTTTAAGTGCAAATTCGCGATCTCCCAATTTGGATTTACCAGTTTCCTTATTTATAATAGCCCAAATTGTTTTAGATTTATTAGAAGATTGAAGGATTTTTGATTTTATATACTCGCATTTTGCTTTGTGGCAGACGGCCTTAAATAATTTTGAATATAGTTTTACATACTGTATAAAACTGGGGTTGTATGTATATGTTTTTTTCTCATACAGTGAATAAAGTGTGTCCCTACTTTTTCGGATGCCGGCAGTGGCCCATTCACTAAATTGTAATTTATTTTGTTTGCAGGATATCTGTTTTAATTTAAAAACTTTTTCAAAACTATCTGAAACAGCCTTGAAGAAATCTCGATAGAGAACATTAGCATCTTGAGTTTTATTTTTTTGAATAGGTAATCTTTTTTTTAAGTCAAGTTTAAACAATTCTAGTTTTTTATTTGTTATCACCCTGCAGAGTACATCTTGCTCTATTTTTTTTAAATCTGCTTTAAAATGTACAATTTGACCACTGTGGTCTGATTTAAGACAATTCACTGTAGAATAATGGGAAAATTCACAGTCACAGTATACGTTGTCAAGGCAGGTGGCGGTGGTTTCGGTAATCCTGGTGGGCTCTAAGAAAATATTCATCAAATTAAAAGACTTAAAAATAAGTTTTAATTTAGCACTCGAAGGGGAATCTACAAGCAGGTTTACATTAAAATCACCACAGACTATAACCTTCTTATTATTACTGCAGGCTACTTTTAATACATCGTCTAATACAGATTCGAATACACTGTAATCACTGGTGGGGGGCCTGTATACGCTTACTACAATGTGTGACGATAATTCAACACAAGATAGTTCAATTATTTTTTCAACAGAAAGCCTGCAAATATCTTTCCTTTCTTTAAATTTTAAACCATCCTTTACTAGTATTAAAGATCCCCCATGCAATGCTAACTTTCTATTGTAGCAACTGGCTAACTGATAATTATGTACAGAAAAATTCATATGAGATTCTAATAGCCAGTGCTCCGTAACACAAAGTATGTCAATCTCATGTTGCTCTAAGAACAATTCTAACTCTAGTAGCTTTCCAGAAAAACCACCCTGTATGTTCTGATTAGCTAAAGTGATTTTTTTTAAGAGGGGCTTTTCTGTGGTCTGCGCTGACAGTTTAAATCAGCAGTCAAGCTTAACTTATTTATGTTAGGTTTTTTTAAAGCCTCTGAGTACAGAGGTTTACTAGTAGAACTTTTTCTACAGTTTTTATTTACTAATGGTACCTGTTTTATTGTCGTAACAATAATAGGGTCATAAATATTGAATGCCAACAATTTGGCAATCTGTCGTTTTGAACGAAGGGGCACATACATTGTGTCCCTAGTCAATATAAAATTTCGAATAAAGTTATTCGTATCAAAATAAAAAACTTGATCTCTATGACCAAATGTCATGTTATATAACAGACGGTTAAGTTTACCTATCCGTGCATTCTGTGTCTCTGACAATGTTTTTGAAGGTGATATAGAAAGAAGAGTAAAAGCGGGAAATTGTGTAAACGGTGCCTTGCACTCCATTGTGTGCAGCCGAAACATCTCCAAAAGGGCTAGATTGGCTATTCATAATGGCGTGCTGCTCCCAACACTTATGTATGGTAGCGAGACTTGGGTGTGGCAAAAGAAGCAAGAAAGTAGAATTAATGCAGTTGAAATGAGGTCCTTGAGAAATATGTGTATTGTTACTTTGAATGACAGGATACGCAATAGTCTGATTAGAGAACGCTGTGGACTGAGAGAGGATGTAGTGACTAGAATTGAGAAAGGAATGTTGCGTTGGTTTGGACATGTGGAGAGGATGAAGGAAGAAACATTGACGAAACAAATATATATTGCGAATGTGAGTAGAAGGGCTGGTAAGGGACGTCCCAGACGGACTTACATCGACCAGATAGGGGATGTATTAGCAAAGGGAAAGATAAAAAGTACCCGGAACCGGCGTGCGTGCATGCAACGACTTATAAACGTTGATGAAGCGAAGGTGATCTGTCAGGATCGTGGTAAGTGGCAGTCCCTGGTCTCTGCCTACCCCTCTGGGATACAGGCATGAGGTTATGTATGTATGTATGTATGTATGTATGTATGTATGTATGTATGTATGTATGTATGTATGTATGTATGTATGTATGTATGTATGTATGTATGTATGTATGTATGTATGTATGTATGTATGTATGTATGTATGTATGTATGTATGTATGTATGTATGTATGTATGTATGTATGTATGTATGTTTGTATACAAATATACTTTATTTCTCCATCCACAAGTCAGTTACAAATAGTAGTGGTACAATGTGGTGCGAAGGGAGTTATTTGTAGACAGCCTGGTTCTGTAACTAGTTCGGAGATCTGCGTCTGAGGATGCTAGGCCATACAAAAACTAGGACAACAAAATATGAAACATACTATAGACGTAGTCAGCCCAAGTTAAAGCCGACAGAAAAATTACAGAAATAAACAAATTGTACATAAACAAAAATGGGTATTCATATTCATACTTTTGTAGTAATTAACTATAGTCGACGGTTTGTGTACAACATAATATATCTACCTCGTAATTTGTTGCTTCTAGGTAGTTCATCAACCATGGATAAACTTAAGTCACTGAGTATTGATTCAAGAAATACCAGTGGCTGTGTACGAGCATAAGAGAGCGGAAGCCCCATCGCACATCAGTGTTGTATGTTAGATAATGGTGGAAAAAGAAAATGCAGTGCATTTCTTCAACATAGTTTTTACCCGATTGTGGCGAAGTCCAAAAGGAGGTTAATGTGTTTGGCTCGCATGTGGCCATGTATGTATGTTAGTATGTCCGATTTTAAGACCCCTTGCAACTCCTTAACCAATCGATTTGTCATATTTATGGGAGTGACGTAAGCTATAAAAAAACATAAATGAAACGGATATAGATAAAACAATAAAAAGACAAAAACAAAACTGAAAATTATATAAACCAACAACTAGGCTACGACTACAATAAACGACTTAGATGGCGGGACCCACATTGAAAATCGCGAGTTAACCCGACTCCTTAGCATTAACTTAGTATTTCTTATATTAGTATATTTTAGTATTTATTTCTTAGTATACCTAGTAGCAGTCAGGTTGTTGGTTATTTTAATTTTAATATATTCTTTGTCTAAGTGTTGTGTGTATCTGGCGAGGGGCTGGAGCCGACTGGTGGTGACCACGACAAAGCATTGTCAGCACACGCAGCTATAAAGGTACTTGAGCTTGCCTCTTCATGTTATTTGTGTATCCTGACCAGTTTTAATTTGGACAACCGTGTCAAATTAAAACTGATCCAGATTTGAATAAAAATCTAGATATTCTTCCTTTGACTTACTTGTGTCTATGCATTATGAATAATTATTAAGGTAGATCTTAAGCTGTCATGTGTGTTTTTGCCTAAAGAGTTCAATTAAATATTGCTTAAAATGGTTTTATAAATATTTCGCGCAACGGAACGTATTTGGAGGAGGGATTTTTCTTTGACAGCGACATCTGTCACTTGTTTTTAGCGTCGCCACTTATCTGTAGATTGTCTCAACGACAAAACGTTAATTATTCAAAAACTTTAAATGGTAAATTAAAACGCCACTGTATACTACAATATAACTTTTGTTTCACAAAACAAAGTATGACTTATGTATAAACATTTTGTTACTCTTTATCTTATTTTAATAAATATTATATAATTTTCTACTTGGTAAGATATTAAAGGTATGTGTGATCTTACAGTGTTACAGTTTTAACAAAGTTTCGGCGAAATTTGTTTGAATGACGCGAAGCTAACCTAGCACCTCGGAGAGGTAAACAATGTTTCAAAACCAATTATCCTCAGCTCGAGCTACAAAATGTAGAAGTTGTAATTATTGAACAAACGTAGAATAGAACCTCGGACGTCGAACTGTTTGGCGAGCAGCAAAAATTGAAAAACTTCGCGCGCCTCGCGCTGAACTTATCATTTTTAGTTTCTTTTGCAATTTTACAATATTTTTATTCCCTCTCCGTACCGACTTTTCTATTTCACAGATTCCGTTTTTTAAGCTAAGAATGGCGGCGTAGCTGAAAATATTTGTTCCAATCGTTTAAATTAAATTGAATGCATCAGTCAGTGTGCAACAAAATAGCTCTTGTAATAGCTAATAATAAAGTTAATGCCCATCCTTAACAGCGGCAGCGGTGTGGGTGATATATTTTAAGGACCTCCATTTTAGTTTTGCAAAGGAGGTATAAAGTGTGCTCGGCCGATTTAATGTGAGCAATTCACACGCCTCGGCGGGGAGGGACACGGGGGGAGGGTCCAAGAGGTGTCATTTACATTTTATGAGAGATTTCAAAGGGCCATTCAACACCTGTTTAAGGCTTTAGTGGCCCTGTTGGAATCGATTCAAAATTTATTTCGTCAGATATTAATTTTCATTGTATTGCCGCTCCGAGTTTACGGAAGGAAGTTTGGATAAATCCGTCAGACAAGCCCTAAATTTATTCGCGTCCCTTCTGGAGCTATCTTTTTTGTTCGCGCAAAATTAAAATATTTCAGTCGCAAAGTTGGAAGTAGCGCGGACGGCCGAGGACGGATCAACTATGTGATTGGCGTCTGCATCTACGTAATAAGATGATTTATACAGCGCCCAGTGGTATCTTCACTCACTAGATGGGTGAAGGGACCACAAAGATGCTGCAGAGCTTAGGACATTGTTTCAAATGGTGTAGGCTTGCCCAGTACCTATACCATCCTGACAGCTTATAATAATAATAACAATTCGTTTATTTCAGGTAACTTTACAGACTCATATTTTATTAGTATATAGTATATAGCTTAGTCGGCCCAGCCCACAGGAAAGACTATTCAATACGTGCGGAGCCAACATGGCCACGGGTTTCCTCACGATGTTTTCCTGCACGGTTAGCGTGTGGTTTTGCTAGTACAAATTCCCAAAACTGTTCAGTAATTAATTATAGTTCATTTTAAAATATGTGTAATATAAATCAATTTGAAGTCTTAAATCGTCAGGAAGGTAAGAGAATAACTAGGTATAACTAATAACAGACTAAACCCAATTTAGCTACAGGTTTTCTCATGATGTTTTACGTTACCGTTAGCGTGTGGTATTGAGACTGCAAATTGTAACTTTGTACATAACTTTGAAATTAAACAAAGTCATTGTTATATTCTTTTTTAATGCACTAACCCGTGCTAAGGACATTTTTAATTGCCTCTAAATCGGTTTTTAAAATTGTCCTTAGCACGGGTTAGTGCATTAAAAAAGAATATAGTCATGTGGGTACAACGATATCATTCCTATATTAAACCTAACTGCAAAGCAAGGTACTCGGGGCTGCAAGTGATGCAAATAACTTCAGCAAGATGTTGCTGCCTGTACGTAATACAGAGAGTATTGTAAAGAGATTCGAAATTTAACTCCCACTTTTTCAAGCAGAACCAAGACACGAACACACCAACACCAAAACTTGTGTGAGAAAACACGCGACGTGTTTTGCCTCTAACAAGAGGAATCAAGCAAGTGCATTTGGGAGCCTGAGGATGCCTCGTGTTAAAGGCGAAACGCGTCGCGTGTTTTTTCACACAAGTATTGGTGTTGGTGGTGGTGTGTTCGTGTCTTGCTTCTGCTTTAAAAAGTGGGAGGGAGGGCGGTGCATTAACTAACCGCATGGTGCTTGTGTGATTTTTAGCGGAATTTAGCAAAGTAATTTTAACTTCTTAAATGCTATTATGGATTTCCGCAAATTAACGCCTGATTCTATACAACATCTAAATAGGTTTTAAAAGTCATTGTTACATGTTCTACCCACTAGGCTGCCATCGCTCGTGATAATATTTACGGAATACCTATAATGTGCACGTCGCCCGCGCGTGTTGTCGGCACATTTGGGGATCGCTCGCAAATATTTTGATTCCGAACATTGTTTGCAGGCGAGGGCCGCCCCGAACAACTTTTAATAGCTTTTCACACACGGCGAAGATATTTTTCAAACTTCCAACGAACAGAAATTGAAAACTTTCGTTCCATTCGTCCGTCGCTAACGTAGTTTTAATTTTATTCCTAATAATTCTCGCCGGCGTACGCGGCTCGAATGGGTCTCTCAGAGATTGCCTGCCAGTATGGTTGAAATTAGGGTGAGCTGCACGTATATTTAGCTCGTCTAGTTTTGGGAGCTCAATAACAAAGTCAGTCTCCATGGCAGTGTTATAGTGATTAAATTCAGTTTCTCTAAAGATTGTTTAAGATCTTTCATGAAAATGCCCACTGTCAATGAAATTAAGTCTCTGAACTTGTCAGAGTGCTTAGTACGAGTTTGACAGATCCAATCGAATAACTTTACTACCGCGTTAATCGAGCATTGAGTAGTGAGTATAAGTAAGTTAACCGTTTGAACTGGCAAAACGCTGTCACAGTACAACTCGCACTCGCGTTTATTCGTGTTTTGGCTGGTAAACGTGTTCACTTCTCAACGTAAACCATTACAACTCGCACTCAGCAATTTTAATTTCCATACTTGTCGCTAGGTGGCGCTTCCTCGATGCCATAGAAATATGAGCTTTACGTTAACGCGATCGAAAAGTTAACAAACTGGCACTAAGCACTCAGAACTCTTCAGATTATTATTGTAATTTAATTTTTATCTACAATACGGAAACACTGCAGCGTCCGAGTGGCCCCTTAACCCATCTAGTGTGCATGACGGTGCCACTGTATAATTATCTGTATATTATTTACGTAGATGCAAAGGCTTCTAAAATACCCGCAAAAAATTTATAAGACATGTTTTCTTTGATAATAGGTTAAAATTTATATACCACTTTATCTAGTTATTTTCCAATATTCTAACTAAGAGCATGTACAGTCGCCTGCACTAACATAATAAATATGTTAAAACTTTTTCATATTAACTCGTACTCGCATATTGACTCTTCCACTAGTACTTTTTCTATTTCTGCAGCGGTAACGCACCTACGTACCATGCGAGAGGTCCCGGGTTCGAACCCCGACTGGGGACAATAAAAAGCACAGGTCTTGGATGTTTACATGATTGTGATGTAACCGTGATGTAATGTGATGGGAACCAGACACAATGGTTTCTGGTTCCCACGACACAGGGTATCCTAGGGCCAGAGTTATGTTATGTTATACAAACTACTGATAAAACTCTTAGTGCTAAAAATGACATAATCACCAACCTCGGTATGATATGAATGGGTTACTTATCTCAATATTTTTCCCGGTCGTAAAAAAACACAATACAACATACATACATAACCTCACGCCTGTATCCCAGAGGGGTAGGCAGAGACCAGAGACTGCCACTTACCACGATCCTGACAGACCTTCGCTTCATCAACGTTCATAAGTCGTTGCATGCACGCACGCCGGTTCCGGGTACTTTTTATCTTTCCCTTTGCTAATACATCCCCTATTTGGTCGATGTATATCCGTCTGGGACGTCCCTACCAGCCCTTCCACTTACGTTCGCAATATATATTTGTTTCGTCAATCTTCCTTCATCCTCTCCACATGTCCAAACCAACGCAATACATATACTACTAAAACTCCCTGTAAAGCAAAACATGGGCAAGCGTTTACATCACTCATGAAGATTCAAAGAAAGAGAACACTTTATTGCGGAACTGTTTTATTGAAACAATAATTTCGTTCGAAAATTCCGATAGAAAAGAAAATAAACATGCGGAAATGGCATGAGGTCGGGAATACTGTATGAAGATGAATAACCACCATCAATTACGAAAAGATAAATAACGCAGATCCTAAACCAACGGACACATTCAGTCCGGTAAGAAGCGATCTGTGTGTAACGTTGGGTATCTTTATAAATAATAACAAACTGGAACGGTTTCAGGTATTGTTTTATTTGATATAGATATTTGTAGTAATGTTAAAACAGAAAACTGGACAAAAAAACGGAGAAACAGGTAAAATAGTCAGATCTGGTCAAAGGGTAAAGTAGTAGTCAGTGAAAAATGAGGGAAATCGAATAATGTGTGACGTAATTTAAATAGTTGAAAATGATAGATAAAAAAAGAAATAAAAACGGTATAAAGAGGTTTGCACCGTCACACTACCCGGGGGCAACCAGATAAAAAAAAATTAAATAAATTTATTTAAAAATATATATAAAAAAAAAATATATAAAAAATATTGTCAAATAAAAAAAAATACATTTTATGTGTAGCTACACAGATCATATACAGACATAGCAATGAATATGGATGATATTAACAATTTCCCTGTCCAAAAGTCGTATATGACTGAAAGGATTGTATCGGCATAAGTTCGTGAGTCACATTTGCCTCATTTTCATTATTACATCTTCGGACATACAACTATATAACTGTAGACTTGGGGAATTGCATTGTATATGGACAAGGAATTTAACGAAGAAACGTCGAGGTAAAGTAGCAATAAATTACTACGCGATTAGGCCCCGAAAATATTCTATGTGTAGAAGTCGCGAAAGTTTAAAACATAATAGGGGTTAAAGTATGAAATTGCATTTGAAAAAAGTTTCATTCGAAAACCTCAAACCATGAAGATTCTATGTCAATTCACAGAACCTATTGCAATACAACGGCAATTTCATACTTTAACCCCTAATATTATAAGGAAGTTATTAAACTGAAAGTCTCATCTATGAGCGACTTTCATCTACGTGATGGGATGATTTACACAGCGTCTAGTGGCACCTTCACTTACACTAGGTGGATGAAGGGACCACTCGGCCGCTGCAGTGCCTCGGACATTGTTTTAGACGGAGTTGGCTTACCCAGCTCCAATACCATTCTGAGTCAATATGTGCGGAACCGACCAAGCCGCGGGATCCTTCCCGGTTAAAGTGTGGTTTTGCTATTACAAAGTCGTAGAACTGCTAATAACTATAAGTACACGATAAGTAATTCATTATAGTTCATTTTAAAATAAATGTTAGTTAGCATCTAAGAAATGGAACATTATTTGTAAGAAATCAGCAATAAATACAAGTATTACATAATAATTAACCCAATCCACAGATAAACCTAGTCGGTTTCGGATGGGAGATATATGTTGCATGTAATTAGAATTTTTAACTTTAAAACTTTTCTTTTTTGACGTATAATCTATATCTCTATAATATAAAAATGACTAGCTGAATGTGTTGGTAAGCGCAAAACCCGATAGCAGCTGAACCGATCACGCTAAATCTTTTTTTAGAATATTCCTTGAAGTACGAGGATGGTTCTTACGGAGAGAAAAAAAAAAGATTCGACTCTGTGGCGGTACGAAGTTCGCTGGGTCAGCTAGTTATGAATAAAAATCTGTATGTTTATCTGTAAATCGTGAGAATGATATGAGGATACATCCTTGATAAAGTATAACGGGACGTGATATGATATTCGAAAAATTGTTTGTCAAAATTTGGGTGACAAAGCACGGTCCGACCCCGTTGGGGACCGAATAAATAAGGCAATTCCACACGACGCGGATTGCAGCGCACAGCGCGCCGCGTTAATACCAACTTTAGATTGAAACAAACTTTCTGTATCCGTCTCCATTTGCGGACTCGCCGCTTGTTGTTCTTAGTATTACCCATTTAATATGCAAGGTTGTGACGGAGTTTGGCCTACTAGACGAAGACCAACAGAAGACCAACTATAGTATAAGAATATTCTTTACTGTACACACCAGAAAATAATTACAGAGACATAAATTGCATCTTCCTATGTTTATGTAAGTTTATTATTGTAGTTCACCTTCTTTTCCTACACTACTCCTTTGCGAGTCTCTTCAACACCAGAGGTTTGCTGGAAAAGAATGCTTCTTGCATTAAGCACGCCCTTGTACGTTTACTCATGTAATTAGTGCAATAAAGAATTAAATATATATATATATATATATATATATACATATACAATTGGCTGCCTTATTGCTGATAGTAACTATATACATATTAGGTTAGGGCGTAGAGATTCGTTAAGAGTTTGAAGAAATTCAAAGAAACTAAGATCCGGACGGTTGCCAGTCAGTATATCTATGAAAATATAAGTCAGGAAAAATATCACTATGTTAAAAAATTTAGTTAGCTAACACAATGTAATTTTTTTCTGTAAACCGATTTAAATTTCTTTTTTCTTTCGACGGCAGCCGGCACCAACTACTTAGCGTACCTTGCGAAGCACGGAACCGCTCGGAAAAATGCCACTAGCGTTAGTCATAGACGGTTTACCCATCCATGCACTGAACGCGCCCTGTGTTGCTTAACCTTCGTGATCGTTTAAGATCGCTCAGGCAGCCGGGGCTACGAGCGATTGGACTTTATTACGTTTACTATTTTACCAATTCCATGCTGTAACACATTTATTTGTGAGTGACAGTGACAAATCTATGATAAGGTAGACAACATATTTATGAACCCCGGGGTAGGGACTCCAAGACTTAAGTGTGTGGTGAGCTACATACTAGCCGAGACTTAAGGCGCGAAGGGCTATCTAAGCAGCCACTCTCGTAGGATTAGGGGCTCCATACAGAAAAATCTCGTATATTTTTTTGGCCAACGACAAAATCAAGTTAGTAGTGATGTTAGGATTCACGGTCGAGAACCTAGGGAAGCATTAATGCCAATAACGGCCTAAAATTATTACTATGATTCCTTTCGACCGCGTTCGGTCAAGACCACGTCGGTCATTTTTGTCCTCCAGTGACTGATGTTAACTGTCTTCATTATGAACTCGCGGTTGCACCCACTGTACGGTTGCGTAAAAAGGGCTACTATAATATTAAGGATAATTAAGATGACAATGATGTCTGGAAATCAAACCAGTACCATACATGGGTGTTTTACAATATGTTAGAATAATGGTATAAACCAACCAGTTTAAACTGTCATGTTAGTACTAAAGACCGCCGCTAGGTGCGCTACTGTCAGTGTCTTCACGTCTCTCTTAATTCGACTGCCTTGTAATGTCTGACTGTGCAAAACTACTAATATTAAGGATTATTAAGATGACAATGATGTCTGGAAATCAAACCAGTACCATACATGGGTGTTTTATAATAATTATTTAATCTCTGTTAATTAAGCACTTTAAAATAACTATGTTTAAAGTTTTGTTTCGATTTTTTTTCTCCATTTTTTCTTCAAAAATATCTAGATTTTGAAATGAACACCTCGTTTATTCTGTAACGTTCAAATGGCACTGACTGAAAATCAGCGCTGAAGGCTTGTTCATCAGCATATTGCTGAGTCAGCTGCCATTTGTAGCAGCAGTGACACGCCGTGACGTTTCGTTTTTCTTCGTTCTTTTTGTTTTTTGTGAATGTCATGTTTAGTAATATGTTTTAAATTTATAACTGTGGCGTGTGAACTGTTTCTATAATAAATTATTTTCTTCTTCTTCAATAAGTTACAGTTTCTGTGCAATTTTTTCGATTTCAGAAATTAAAAACAAAGCAAAGTACGTAATATCGAGCTAGTTAGCGAGCATAGTTTGAGTAGTTTTATTTTTCATATTAGAATTCCTAACTTCTAAATAATATTTCTAAATTGTACCGACTATCGGCCTCTAATTGGTTTCTTGTCTCCGTCTATGGTTGCTCTAAGTAAGACCGCCAATTGTACTATATTTTTATATCATTTCTGTGCTCAATAAAGAATATTTTATGTATCTATACCCCAAAGACAAGACATTCCTCTGTTCATTCCCGTCTTGCCCACAGTAAACGGGACAAGTGGTGTCGATCCCGGTCCGTGATTTAAATCAGTTGATAAATATTTAGCGATCGGTCAACCGGGGCGGTACACGCACAATATTTAATTCAAAATCTGTTGCCTTCGTTTGCATAAACAACCGAAGCTAAAACAACTGACAGTCTGCTCCTAACCCACTGCTTCGGGTTTCAATCTAGATTTTATTGGCGTTGATGGTCTGTGTAGATACACTATTATTAGAAACAAGTACGAGTGACACTTAGAAAAAAAAAAGTAAGGCAGCCATCGTGGCCAGCCTTGATGACGTCAGAGGGCGTGTCGTTCGGGCGGCGCAGCGGGGATAGCGGCCAGCGGCTCGGAGCTCACTTTTTCGCCTTCGCTCGACGCAGACGGTCGCCTACCTAGCTCTGTTGCATTTTGTAATTTAGTTCGTTGATTTTTGTGAAATATTTAATAATTCCTAAATTAAGTTTTGCGTTATTCAGTTTGTTTTTTTTTTAATAACTCCGCTTCTGATTCGTAAAACCATTATTAAGATTAGATACTCCAAATAGATAGTCATCTGTTCAGCTGTGTCAAAAGTGTCTAAGTTGTATCTTTATTCAGCTTTTCCTGAGACTTTTTACGCGTAGATTGTTGTGTTTTCGTACAAACTTAATGATCCTTGTATCCGTTTTAGAGATGGAGTTTAAAAAAATATGTCAGAGCCTCTTTTTAGTACACCGGCAGGAGCTTCTCTGAATTTAAATCTCAAACGGCCAGTTTCTGAATTGAGAAATTTTGCTTAGTAAATACTTAATATCTTAGCAAAGAGCGCGATAGAATATTAAGTATTTAAAAACCTATTTAGAGGCTAAAAATTTCACCCATTCCGGGATTCGAACCCGCAACCTCTGGCTATCCGTGCCAGCGCTCTACCAATTGAGCCAATGGGCGACTCACGGCATCAGTGAAATTTCGAACCTCTTTACAATATTCTCTGTATTACGTACTGGCAGCGACATCTGACTTAAGCAAATTGCATTAGTTACAGTCCCGACTACCTACTTTTGCAGTTAGGTTTAACATCGGAAAGATATCACTGTACCCACATGATTATACTATTACACAGTATTAGTACAGTGATATCGTTCCGATGTTAAACCTAACTGCAAAAGTAGGTAGTCGGGACTGTAAGTAATGCAATTTGCTTAAGTCAGATGTCGCTGCCTGTACGTAATACAGAGAATAGTGTAAAAAGGTTTGAAATTTCACTGATGCCGTGAGTCGCCCATTGGCTCAATTGGTAGAGCGCTGGCACGGATAGCCAGAGGTTGCGGGTTCGAATCCCGGCATGGGTGAAATTTTTAGCCTCTAAATAGGTTCTTAAATTTGTTCGTTAGCACGGGTTAGTGCATTAAAAATAAAAAATAGTATAATTAAGTATTTACTTCGTGGAAATCTCAATTCAGAAACCGACCAGTCCACTGGTTTTGGGTAACATATGTCTGTCAGTTAAACACAGAACTGTTTTATAGGTACACAGTTACAGAATTACGTTGTTTGTTGTTTTAGAATCCTTTACGACTTCGACTTCAGTTTTATTTTAATTCATATATTTTACGGGTTTTCTGCCTTGTTGTGACGTTTTTAGAATATATAATTTGTAACCCATTTTTTGTACCATTTTATTTCGTCCTAAACTTTGATAGGTTTGTCTGTTGACACATTGATTTTTTTGGAAATGGCCTTAAGTTTCATTATTTCCGGAATTAACGTCCTGTGCCGGAAACGGAAACATTGGCCAGATTTTGCTAAGGTTTCAAATAAGCAGGATGGCAATTCTAGCAAATACGATATAAAAGCATACAATAAGGTTATTTTTATACTATCCATAGTTGGGAATGGTCCAACTGGACGAATAGACGAGTGGGCCGGCTCGGAGTTTAGTTATAAACACTAAACCCATCGAACATTGTTCATCGCCCCTTTGTACTAAGTTATCGGACGTTCCCACCCTTTATAGGCGTAAAAACCCAGAAGGTTTACTCAACTCAAAAATGGCGTGAGATATTCATAGACCACTCACTGCTTGGTAGTGGTGGAACTAGAGCTTTGTCACCAGAAGAAGCAATATAAAATTGTTTATGTTTAAAATTTTGTTTATTTTGAATAATATTATTGTAAAACCCTATTTAGAGACTAAAAATTTCACCCATGCCGAGACTTGGAGCTGCAAGTGATGCAAATTACTTCAGCCAGATGTTGCTGCCTGTACGTAATACAGAGAATT
Source organism: Yponomeuta sedellus (assembly GCA_934045075.1). Taxonomy (NCBI): domain Eukaryota; kingdom Metazoa; phylum Arthropoda; class Insecta; order Lepidoptera; family Yponomeutidae; genus Yponomeuta; species Yponomeuta sedellus. The sequence continues at coordinate 436,680 of OW203727.1, read as the reverse complement.
ATTGTAAAGAGGTGTAAATTTCACTGATGCCGGCAAGTCGCCTATTAGCTCAGTTCGGAGAGCGCTGGCACGGTTAGCCAGAGGTCGTGAGTTTGAGGCCGGCCTGGGTGGAATTTTTAGCCTCTAAATTGGTTTTTAAAATTGTCGTTAGCACGGGTTATTGCATTGAAAAGAATGTTATTAAATAATATTGTTTTTTTTTTTTTTTTTTTATTTATTTATTTATACGAAAACAAACAGTCTTACAATAACATTAACAATTGTCTTAAAAAGAAATAGACCTATAGTTTTCCGAAATCGAAAACAAAAAATAACTATATTTTTAAATTCCAAAATATAACATGCAATACCTACTAAACAAAACAAAGCATCAATAAAATTACAGGTAACAAATTATTTAGCCAACTTTCAGCCTAATAACTGAATTTTTGAATGAGTTTAGTGTGCTGCCGAAAATATCAATTTCACTCAACTTATCATTATAAAGTTTACATGTTCGTCGGATAAAACGATTCTGTCCACAACGTGTGCCATCACAAGATAGTGAAAACAGGTCTCTCTTGCGTGACCCTCTACGGGGAACTTTAAAACTTATTTTATGTAACAGGGATGAGGAGTCAATAATATTATTAAGGATTTTAAAAAGCATAACAAGATCAGCAACAATTCGTCGGTGTTGAAGTGACGTAATTTTGTGACGCTCAGCTGCAGCAGCGTAGTTAGAAAAGTAATTATTGGTGCGGTAATCTAGATTTTTCAAAAACTTATTTTGTATTGCTTCGATCCTATCTATATGCACATTGTAGAACGGTCGCCAAACAGTGGATGCAAATTCTAGGCGACTGCGGACGTAACTATTAAATAGGGTTTTATAAGTTGAAGCCAGTTTGAAGGGCTTCCCCAGTCTCAAAATAATACCGAGTTGTCTGTAAGATTTATTTATTATGCTATCTATATGGGACGTAAAACTAAGTTTAGAATCAAGTATAACGCCTAAGTCACGGATTTTTTGAACTCTTTCAAGAGTTTTATTACATAATTTATATTCGTAATAAGTAGGATTGAGTTTGCGAGTAAAACTTATAGTATAACATTTATCTGGATTCAAAAACAAGCTATTAGTTTTACAAATTTGTTCAAAGTTAGCAAGGTCCCTCTGTAATAGATTACAATCATCCGTGTTACGAATAATTCTAAAAATTTTTGTGTCATCTGCATACAGTAATATGTCGGAATTGTTTACACTTTTTATAATATCATTTAAATACAAAATGAATAATAATGGGCCTAAATGCGACCCTTGCGGCACACCCGAGCTGATAGGTTTAAATTGAGACGTAAATCCCCTCAAAACTACTGCTTGTGTCCTATTGGTTACGTACGATTTAATCCAACGGAATAGGTCACCATGAATACCAAGATGCCAAAGCTTCCGCAAGAGAGTGTTGTGATTGATCTTATCAAAAGCCTTGGCGAAATCGGTATAGATTGCATCAACTTGGTACCCGTCATCCATTGCGGTAAGTACAATATCCGTAAATTCTAGAAGATTTGTGTCCACACTTCGACCCCTGAAGAATCCGTGTTGATTTGGTATGATGTGTCGACTGACTACTAGAGAAAGCTGGTCTGTAACAATCTTTTCCAGAATTTTACTAAATTGACATAATTTGGATATAGGCCTATATTTTTCTATATTCTGAGTAACCCTGCCCTTTGGTATAGGGGTAACCCAAGCTTGTTTCCACAAACTAGGAAAAATCCCTTCTTGAATCGATTTTTTAAAGATAATTGTAACAGAAGGAGTCAATGATGATGAACATCGAGATATAAATAAGGGGTGGATGCTGTCGGGACCTGCTCCCTTATTGACATTGATACATTTTAAATATTTATATACTATTTTTTCATTTAATTCTATGGAATTAGCATCTATGACGGCTTCCAAAGCAGGTTCCAAGTCATCCGTTGAAATAAGTTCCGAATCACAAGTTTCAAACACGGATTGAAAATGCAAATTGAACATATTACAAATTTGCTCACCGTCCGATGAAGATGTACCCTTGTAATTCATATTCTGAGGGAACTCATTGTTGGAAAAGATGTTTTTTATATAAGACCAAAAGAATTTCGGATTGGAGTTAATTTTTGATTCCGAATAATTAATGTAATTATTGTAACATTGCCTTTCCATCTTCTCTGCTCTCTTTCTAAGTAATGAGAAAGTATCATAATCCAGTGGATTACCATACGTTTTCCAAGCTTTATGAGCTTTCCGTTTTTCTTTTAAAAGCTTAATTAATGGTCTGGTATACCAGGCCGGATGGGACGTGGTTTCCATTACATAACGGTGAGGTACATATTTATTTATTAAAGCGTTAAGAAAATTATAAAACTTTGTAATACTTTCCTCCACCGTAGAAGAGGAAAAACATTCTTTCCAATTTATTTGATTTAATTCTTTTGAAATTTCTTCATAGTTTGCTTGTCTAAAATAAAATAATTTCTTTGTTTTACTCTTTAGCGGTGGGGGCAAACTCGGGTCAGATAAAACAATATGTAAAGCTTTATGGTGCCGATCTTCAGGAATAAGTGGGTTAGAAGACGCGACAACATGGCAGGAATAATTGCATATAATTAGATCCAGTATCCTATTGTTAATATTTAGCACGCTATTGTACTGATTACTTCCAGTCAAAGATAAGAAGTCACTTAGTGATTTAGTTAACTGGTCGTCGACTTGAATGAGCGACATTGGTTTGCCACCATCATCGCTCAAGGAACCCGACCAAACTGCCATACTAATATTGAAATCACCCAACAAAAGGAACTTATCCTGGGGCCTACCAGTCATAATTTCTGCGGTACTATCCAGGAAATAAGTTAGTGCGTCGTGTTGGCTGCGACCGTGAGGTAGGTAAAGACAAGCTATATTTAAATATCTTTGGCCGCCGCCGTCGCTGTCCGCAGAGACCGCGCGCGGGCGCCGGCCCGCGCGCGGTCCCGCCGCCAGCGGCACGGACACCCACAGGCACTCGGCGGCGGCTCGCGGCGGACACGGCCAGTCGCGGCGCTCGCCCGCGAGCTCGCGCCGCAAGGCAATCAGCACCCCGCCGCCGCGCGCCGCACCCGTCTCGGCTTCAGACCTGTCACATCTATGAACTAGGTACCTAGAATCGAAATATTCACGGTCATAAAAATCCTCAGTTAACCAGGTTTCCGTAAGGCAGATTAAGTCATAGTCCGCAGCCAGAACTCGTGGTAGAAAATCAAGGGACTTGGTACGGAGACCCCTCACATTCTGATAGTAAACGTTTAAACTATTCATAGACATATTATCAAACAAAGCATAAATGAAATTAGAGGGTCACTAGAATAGATAAAGGCATCAACGCAAGAGAAGTTCAGTGAAAAACATATCTTAATGGTATGTCGATGTGAGAGTTTTATGGTCAGAATCGTTTGACAAATCGTTGTTGTATGTTTCTGTTGTGATTTTACATGGCAAAATAACTCGTAATATTTGTAAGTCAGGCACTTGCATGGAATAGAAGTAGTGTACAACACTGACAAGGAAGTTGGACATATTATGTATACTTTTTGAATATTAATTGATTTTAAATTATGTCTGGTTAGTCACTTAATCCTATTGAAATCTTCTTCTCTAATGATCTTGATAACAGGAAAATTATCTTTCTTGCGCATATGTATCACACAATTACGAACCCATAGGTACATATAACCCTTCTCGACCTTCAGCTCACGGGCGCGTCTCAGCAACAGCTTGTTTTTAGGCGTCAGGTGTTCGTTAACGAAAATAGGCCTTGGCGGACCGTCCATGCCAATGTCAGAGGTCATTATACCACGACGCGAGCGCACAGCTGCAATCAGCTCGTCCTTGCAGCGCCGTCGAGTTAATCGTACGATAATGGACGGGTCACGACGCAGGTCAGGCTTTTCTCCTCCCGTTGAGCCATTCTCGTCAACATCACCGATTGGTTTCGGCTTGCCGCGAACCGGATCAGGGTAACGACGTACACGGTGGACACTATCGATGATGTCGTCTGAGTAAGGGAGACCAACCTTGATAAATAAATCCCTTATGACGCTGTATAGGTTTTCACCCTTCTTGAAGGGTATGCCTGAAATCTCCACATTGTTAAATCGTCCAAACTGGTTGATCCTTTCGTTTTCATCGATTAAACTCTGTACCTGAGAGTCACAGATCTTAAGCTTCTCTGCAAGCCCGTCTGTTTTTTGAATTTTTGATTCCAGGGCTGTGAGACGTACGTCAAAGCTCTCCAGTTTGGCGTCAATGGCCGTAACATTTTTACTCAGGTCGATTATACCAGTGGAAAGAGCGGGAATCGTGCTATCCTTTAGCTGATTAAACTCTTCTCGGAATGCTCTTAATTCCGTCATTATGTTCATAAGTGTCACTTGCTCACCATCATTTCCGCAGACCTTTCTAGGGACTTTAGAAGAAACCGAAGCGACTGAACCAGGGGTATCCTGAGAATTCATGCAAGTACCGCATCTCCAGTGCGCTCGTTGCTCCTCAGGCCAGCGGCGAAAGTATTTTTCTGGCACTCCAGAACATGAGTAGCACAAGTATTTGGAACAGCTTTTGCACTTTATAACGTCGATTACTTCCTCTTTACACACGAAGCATTTCATTATTATTTTTTGTTATACGGCACGCACTACGATGGAAAAGCAACCGTAATGTAGCAGAGGTACGGTTCTAATTGGCTGGCGTAGAAGTTGTTATCAGCACGTACGTTACGATTAGTGCAAAGGCGACCGGTCGAAACCGGCTCGTAGCGCCAAAAATGAATTGTGTATAATTTGTAGTGTTTAAGTTTTGTTTTTATGCCTAAACGAATGCGTTCATATGTTTTGGGGGCAGTCAAGCTTAGAAATATAAACTTTAAATTTTATATAGTTATCTGATTGTCACTTGATAAAATAAATAAATAAAAGAAGCTATCGCAAGTTCATTTAATGCTCACATCTATCCGATAATACCTGGAATTTAAAGGAATCCTAATGGATGGTATTTTCTAAGGTTAACACGAGCAGTAGACATAATTAAAACTGTTTTTATACGGATTTATGCTCGTTTATTACATTTTTACAATTTTCCAACGTTTCGGCACTTTTTCAGGTGCCGTGGTCTAAAAGACACCTGTCACCTCAGTCATCCGGGACCACGGCACCTGAAAAAGTGCCGAAACGTTGGAAAATTGTAAAAATGTAATAAACGAGCATAAATCCGTATAAAAACAGTTTTAATTATCCTAATGGATGGTCATCAAAAAATTATATGTTGGCCTGCGATGAAAACTTTTCAATTAGCAGTAAATCTTTAAAAATAAACATTGGCCTTTCTTCTTTTTCTTCTTCATCAGGCTATATTACGTAGTCCATTGCTGGACATAGCCCTTTGCTTCTATTTAATTAAATGATTTGTACAGCGTCGAAATCTTTTAAATAGCCGTGATAATAAAAAAAATATTTCTTTTGCCAATCAAGAGCATTTGATCATGAGTCATTCAGTTAATTGCTTGAACGATAAAAATGTAACGATTTTTTACGTTATTTTGCAGATTAGAGTAATTTTTGCCTGATCAAATGGTTTTTATGACGATCGAGCACTATTTTTCTGATCACTATTAGTTCCCTACCCTACGTCGACAGAAACAGAGTAGACATTTTGTCCCTCTGCTCTCAAAACTGTCGCGCTAACTTATGACCCTCTTGAGTGTGGGCGAGTGTGGACCGGACCACACTCATGTACTCACAAACTGAACTCAAGTTGGGATTGCTTTGTATTTTTTATAAATCGTGACCCAATATTCAACGAAATGGATCCAAATAATTCAACGAATTGGGGATATTTTATTAGTTTTGGGCAAAAGAGACAATTACAAAGCTTTGGAAAACCAGGAACATTAATTTGATAAAAGACGTGTTTCAGAAATAAAGACAGAAATAATGGCCGATTTCTGAATTGAGAATCTCACTAAGTAAATAGTTACAGTACTACACATCATAAAAGTCCCTTCGGGAATCTTCGTTCGCGCTGACTAGGAAGAAGTGTAACGAAAGTACCCGAAGCTATAAGTACATTCAACATGATCTTGTATAACATTACTTAGATTTAAGAGTCATGGTTGTAATATTTTTCTAGTTGTGCAATAAAGTGTTCTCTATCTATCTAGCTATCTATCTTTAACCGATGCGGTTAAGGATAGTAGTGCTACCTATTTCGCTCACGCTAATATTACCAAATTAAAAGTCACCTGCATCGATGACGTTGAATCAACCAATAGCAACAAAGGCGCGCGGCCTGCTATAAAATGAAACTATCTGATGGTCAATCAACTTGCCGCACATCCAAAATTTGGTCATCTGCTCAGGTACATCCGCGAGACTTATTTCTTGTGTAGCACTGTACTTAAGTAACGTTCCGTCACGCTCTTTGTTGAGAAATTCTAAGAGACAGCACTATAGTTAACATTTCACTTAGAAACTAGCTTCGTGGGTCTATAGTTAACTTGCTTCTTTACCGACTTGTAGATCGTGTGTTTGATTCTCGATGCGTGGCGCCGTATTTTGATTTGGACAAATATTTATGCATATGTCTTGTTACCAAAGTGTATCCTACCTTCGAACCTAGAAAAATATTTCTCTTGTCTATTTTTTATTCATTTTTTACTGTTTCAGGATTAAATTTAATACATTGATTTTGGTCCCACACTAAGGTACCCACCCTAGTGTGGGACCAAAATCAATGTATGTGCCTGTATGTAAATGTTATTTTACTTAAAATGTATAAAAATATTATTGCAAGTTATTTTCTGTAGTCTATGTTATTGAAAACTTTCCAGACTCGTAAGCCTCAATAAATGGAGTGACTAATTAGGGGCTCCGCTGAACTACATCGAAATTTATTCTGCTCTGAAATATAGCGCACCATTAAATATTCAGCTGAAATACAACTTGCTAAAAGATAACTTCAATAGTTTCTCGTGAGACATATAATTTAGAAGAAACCGGTTAAGTGCAAGTCGGATCCGCGCCCAGAGGGTACTGTTACAACCCCTATTCACACGGTGATAGTGCTGGGTAAAGCTACAACAGTCAGCATGTGAACGTCTTCCAATTTCATGAACCGTGGGACCGATGGTCCACGTGTATGACGTCAATGTGAGCGCTGCCCAGTACTTTCAGTCGGTTGCTGAGAAGACCGGTTTTGCTAGTCCCAGAGGACGTATCGCGCGCGTATTGTATCTCTATTATTTCCAATAAATATTTACGTGTATTAAAAAAATGTTTTTTAAAAAGTAACTCTCGAACCCACTCGTAATAGTACTTAGACCGGAGATTTACGCACTTAGGGCCGTTTTCTGAATTGAGGATTTCACTATGTAAATACTTAATTTAATATCGTTCTCTCTCACTCTTTGCCGAGAAATCCGAAGAGACAGCACTACAGTAAAGTAGTTACGAGTATATATTAAACGGGTCAAAGCGTGATCTACCCGATCTCGGTCTACCCGAGACCACGGCAACTGTAACGCTGCCGAAACGTCGGGAAATAAGATAATTACTTTTTACCTAACAAATAATCGCGATTTTATCCGTTTTATATATAACTATCGCGAATCATTAAGCAATACTACAGTAATTACTAAGAAATACTACAGAAAAGGCCCTTAGTCTTACCGTTGGGCTATTATACGTAGCAAACGCTGAGAAATATTAACAAATTATACACTATGGTTTCCTTACGATGTTGTACTTCACAGTTAGCAAATGGTGTTTTAGAAAATAAAGTTATTGGTACATGCCGGGATTTGAACCCACCATCTCTTTATTGAGAAGCTGGCGTTTTACCGCTCCGCTACCACCGCTTCAACGCCCAGAGTGTGCATTACCATAAATACCATAAATTACAAGTTAAAAATATTATGATTATTTTTATTAAAAAACATTTTTTTTCTTTTCTTTCGCGGCCTTTAGCGGGATTCCGAGTCAAACTGACCGGATTTTTTACTCGTTGTATTATAGGGTCAACTTTAAAACTTCAACGGACGCTACTTATACGACAGAGTAGAAATTGAAAAAGCACTTGTTTAAAGAACACTCTCGCCATTTTGTGGCGTTATATGCAATCCTCATGACAGTGCCAAAGCTAAGCTAACGCATTCGGTTTATATTGATTTCAACAGATGTCGCTATTACCCAATGCAATCTGCTTTATCTATGTTCTGTGTCGGCCTCCTTGGAAAAATATGACCGGCGAATAAACTTGTGGTACCATAAAAATGTCTACAAATTAAAAAAAACTATGCCATCCTTGAATCCTGAAAGGCTTTCGCCAACAGCACTATGATTCCAATAACCACTAGTATTTTATCGGTAACGATTGAGCAAAATAACCTTTTGTTAAGTGTCAAGGTCAAACACAACAGGCTTCCAATATAAAAGTCAAATATTGCGACTCAAGACACAAAGCTTTTTTATATAACTTTTATAGGTATATCAGAAAAGGAGACATCGCAGGCAAATAGGATCCTTTTGGTACGGTCGGCGGACTTAACAGTCAATTTTTTTCGTAGTCTACAGCAAAACATGTACTATAATTTTGTGCAGTTTGAAAGCTTAAGTAAAGTAAAAAGCTTACTATTTTCTAAGGTTACCACGAGTACTAGACATGATTAAAACTGTTTTAAGTGAAAAGTTTATTTCTCACCGTAAAAAACCAACAGACAGGCAGTGTATTACAAGCCTTGAGGGCTTTACCAAATCTCTCAAAGGCTAATGTTACAGGTTATCGATTCGGCTAATAACCGCAGTAGGTGGTCCTGGATTTGGAACTTAGTTATCATGTACTTAATGTTGTAAAACCTATTTATAGGTTAAAAATTCCACCCATGCCGGGACCCGAACCATTCTTTTTAATGCACTAACCCGTGCTAAGGACAATTTTTAAAAACCTATTTAGAGGCTAAAAAATCCACCCATGCTATGAGTTGAAAGTGCGCTGGCACGGTTAAACAGAGGTCAGAGGTCGCGGGTTCCAGTCCCGGCATGGGTGGAATTTAAGCCTCTAAATAGGTTTTTTTAAAATTGTCCTTAGCACGGGTTGGTGCATAAAACAGAATATAATCATGTACTTAATGTTTCAAACATCAAAGATATAAATATTGTGCGTCTCACACTAAGATTCTGAATTGAAAATTTCGCTTCGAATTAAGGAAATATTTAAATGTAGTGCTGTGTCTTCGAATTTGTTAGCAAAGAGCGGGACGGAACGTGACTGGCCCACCTTAGAGTTTAGGTTTCGATGGCTCCTACCTAAATATGATTGCTAGATTGAACAAAAACTATTGATGCAGTTTTAAACCTGATACATTTAACATAGACCTGGTTCAACACTGCATAAAAAAATTTTGCTTAACCTAATACAAATTTTAAAAACCTATTTAGAGGCTAAAAATTCCACCCATGCCGGGATTCGAACCCGCGACCTCTGGCTATCCGTGCCAGCTCTCTTTCCAACTGAGCTAATTGTCCTTAGCACGGGCTAGTGCATTAAAAATAAAAATAGTATAATACAATTTTTTGCCTAGGACTAAACGAAACCGAAAATGCAAGGTGGGCCAATAGATGTGTCCAGAAGGGAATTTACTTGGTGAAATTCTTCATTCGGAAACCGGCCATTTATTAGCTCGATGGTGATGAATCACGAGATGATTAGTTATTATGATTAAGTATCATGATTGTGTGATTGCAGCTGTAGAAATATTAACGTGTCCTTACAAGAGCTACCGAATACGTTTGGAAAAAGAATGGAATAGAATAATTTATTGAAATAAGTTCTCATGCACAAAAGAAAGTTTACAATTCCCGTTGAAATAGTATTGCAACATATTGGCTGTTAAAAATTGACGGTTAGTTTTCTTTTTTTTAAAGACACAAACCAAAGGTAATTCTCGCAGTAATCCGTATGCTGGCTAATAAACCACAGGCACTCCACCTGCATCCTTTCTACATAGCTGGAGAGTTATATAGAGAGCGGGATGCACAGGTTGGCATAGCAACTATATGACATCCGATTCAATTGAGAATGCAATTAAGGATTCGATTTCGATTTCAATCCTGTTTGTCCCCACTGCTGGGGCACGGGTCTCTTCCTGCATTTCAGGAACGTTAGGCCATACTCCACCACGGGGTCCAAGTCCGGGTTGGTGGAGGATTGTAAGACACTGGTGGGCCTTACCATCAGAAGTTATTAAGCCGCACATGGTTTTACGACTGCCATTACATGACAGCCGGCACCAACGACTTAAACTTGTACCTTGCGAAGCACGGAAGCGCTCGGAAAAATGCCGCTAGCGGTAGTAACAGGACGGTCACCCATCCTGCACCTGACCGCGCCTGTTTTTGCTTAACTCGAGTGATTGTTCCAATCACTCGGTTCGACTAGACCACGAGCGCTTCAATTGAGAATAGTAAAGAGAAAAAACAAAAAGGAGTTTTTGCAGCATTAAAGTAGTCGACATGTTTCCGCGAATCAGCTCAATTTTTCACGAGCCAGAACGTAGTTGTGATGTTAAATATTGAGTATGAAATGAACTATGTTGAGTAAATAAACGTGTGTTAGTTTTCTCGTGTGTGTCGAATAGGAAATATTTTATAATATCCTGCTTTTAATGTTTGAATACCCTCGCAACACTTCGACCATTTATGGACATAGATTACACTCTGTTTTGCTGACGACATAGTCTTAATGGCAGAATCGCTGCAAGACCTACAGAAAATGCTGTCTGGTCTTAATGCTGCCTCGAGACGCGTTGGGCTTGGGATGAACTTGGACAAGACTAAGGTCATGTTCAACGAGCACATCGTCCCTGAGCCCGTTCTCGTCGAAGGTGTAGCCCTTGAAGTTGTCCAAGAGTACGTCTACCTAGGACAAAAGATCCAGCTGGGTAGAGACAACTTGGAGGGTGAAATCACCAGAAGAGTGCAGCTTGGCTGGGCAGCGTTTGGAAAGTTGCGTCACATCTTCGAGTCACCCTTGCCACAATGCCTGAAGACCAAGGTATTCAATCAATGCGTCCTGCCGGTCATGACATAGAGACGTGGAACCTGACAGTGAAACTAGCCCACCGATTGCATGTCACTCAGCGAGCTATGGAAAGGTGTATGCTCGGAATTTCGTTAAGGGACAAAGTCCGGAACGAGATCATCCGACAAAAAACCAAAGTCACTGACGTAGTTCAGAAGTGTAGCAGGCTGAAGTGGCAGTGGGCTGGTCACATCTGTCGCAGAACCGATGATCGTTGGAGCAGACGGATTCTCGAATGGAGACCACGACTCGGCAAGCGTAGTGTAGGACGCCCTCCGGCCAGATGGACCGACGACCTGAAAAAGGTGGCTGGTGGTGACTGGATGGCGAAAACGGGAGATCGGGTCTTGTGGCACACCCTGGGGGAGGCTTATGTCCAGCAGTGGACTGCAATAGGCTGAAATGATGATGAATGATGATTACACTCTGTAAATAAAATACGAGGTATGTAATTCGTAAACAAGTATCATAGACAAATGTGGCGAATTTTATAAAACGAACGCAAAGTTGTGGAACACGCTGCCGTCGTCTATCTTTCCGGAGACGTAGAACCTGGGTGTCCGTAAAAGTAGAGTCAACCGACATTGAACAGGTAAGCATGTAACATCCGTCATGTGATGTTACATGCTTACCTGTCAAGTGCAACCTGTCTTACCTAAAACAAATATTAGAAGTTCGTAACGTAACATTTACATACAGGCACATACATTGTTTCTCGCCCCACACTAAGATACCCTGTGTCGTGGATACCAGAAACAGCGACACCACAAACATGTAAACATGCAAGACCTGGGGTTGTTTTTTTCGTCCTCAGCCGGGGATCGAACCCGGGACCACTCGCATGGTAGGCAAATGCGCTACCGCTTCACCACGGAGGTCGTCACAGAAAAAATACATATTGAGATCCGCTCTAGTGTTAGCCATTGGTCGAAAAGGCAGTTTCAGTCGCTTCTGAAATCTTAGCAAATTTTCCTTCGTAAACTAGTATCTGGAGAAAAAAACCATCAAACTCACCAATCAATTTCCCTTCTTTTAAGTTTTTCAGTGGGTTTATTCGGCTTGAGAGGATGTTTTCGTGACGCTACGTAACCAACCCAGGCAGGAGTTATTTTTGATCCGTATTGTGTCTTAATTGAGAAGCAGTTAGTTTTTGAAGTGCCTTGAGTAAATTAGAGATTAATGAAGAAAGTCTACATTTCCTTTCAGTTTTACTAAAGAAACGCAATACGAATTGGTAGCTCTTATTATAATGTTATGCATATGAACAAACGCCAGTATTATGTTGTGAAACTTCATAGGTAAGTAGATACGTACAAATTAGATATTGGAAGTTTCACTTTTTTTAGTAAACGGCTGTTTGAAGAAAACATTACTATTCTTATGCGTTTCTATACCAGTCAGTGTTTAATATTACTAAGTCTCTTCACTCTCCTTACTTATAATATACTGTACACCTCTCAACTGTGTCTCTATCTCACCACCTCCCCTCTCCCCACACAGTCACACACACGGAAGCACACACACACACACAGTTGCACATACACACGCACAAAGGTTAAAAATAACGTCTACGAAGATTTGCATATTTCATATTAATTAGTACTACTTACTTGATGTTCCGTTGAGGCTAAGTTTATTTTTCCTTTGTTTGATGTAAATATAGAGAAGCCCCCTGATACAGGTATTACTATACTTACCAGGACATCCCAGTGATGTCCTGATAAGTATATGTCAATGCGATGTCTTTACACCAGAAAACAAAAATAAAAAATTCTTATCTCAGCTACACCGCTAGTGTAGATAATTTATAGACAGCGTATTTAGATAGCAAGCGAGGTGAAGGTGTAAATTCTATTGAATATTCAACTGTATATGATAAGTTGATAAGTCAAAGGCCATCGAATGCATTGACTGTCTAAATCCACGGACACCTAACATTTGAATTTCAATAGGAAACGGCGCGCGTCAAAGGCGGAAAGGAGTCTTAGATGGGGGAATCAAGCCTTTTGAGAACCCTCACATTGTATAGAAAGACGCAAAAGTGTTGTCTTGTTTGGTATTTTTGAGGTAATTGTTGTTTATGTAAGTTAAGTATATTTTAAGTATATTTATAAGTTTCAAAGTAAGTCTGAAGTAAATGCCTTTCATGATGTCTAATATTATTTACTTTAACAATTATTATCAACAAATTATTTGAGGTTCCTCAAACGTAAAAACGGAACCCTTCTAAGGTCACTTTATCGTCCGTTCGTCCGTACGTCAAGACCCTTTACCTTTATGCGAAGAAACGCTTGGAGGTAACAGATTGAAATGAAAACCGTACACTCAGGTCTACAGTTCATTGAAGTTGTGAGAAAATCAAACTTTGTCGGCAAAAAAGTGACGGCCATTCATGCTACAAAAAACTGTATATTTTAACACTCAAGGCAATCAAAAATAATGCCTATGGTACGATTATATCACCAAGACCTTTGAACTTTGGCAAGTAGGTAACAGTTTCTTACCACAAATACAGGACAAAAACTGAAAACTATACATTTTTAAGTTACCGATGAAAAAAATTGTCTTTGTGTTCGGGAAAAGCTCCGAGCTTTTCCCGAACACAAAGACAAAGTTTAGAAATAAACTTAGTGTAAGAATTGTATAACTATGCAGTGTTTTGTCTCTTTTCTTCCAACTGAAAATTACATTCAAATGACGAAAACAAAACACTGTGTAACTATACCAGGCTTATGCGGTGTTTATTAGTAAGAGCCTTAATGTTTTCGTGGAAATTAAAATCCCACCAATAGGGACTTCTTAGTTTGTACGCCTGACAGAAGTGTGATACTCTACGAAAAAATAAGCTGTTGGCTGTTTTTCTTTCAAAATGGACTTGTGTGTGTTTGCAAACAGTACGACCGCTGACGTCCACCTTTTTCTCGTTTTCTTAACTTTCTTACTATAACACAAAGGTATATAGATCACAATGATGTCTGGAATATAAACCTGTACAATGCATGAGTTCTATATTTCATAATAATTATGTAAACTATGTTAATTAAGGACTTTAAAAAGACTAAATTTGATTGATTGATAAACAATTTATTTATATAAGACACACACACGTATACAAAGTGAAGCCATTAGAATCTGGTTACAAGCCACAGCACGAAGAAATAATAAACAAACAAAACAGTAGCATTGGTACATGATAAGCGAAACACACAGACAACTAGCCATACACGGTACGGCAATGTACCCGGGCAATGTACTGGACTAAGAGTGACCAACGTGGGTGTGGCAAACGTAAATGGGCTCCGACTCAGCATGTGCTGGAAGTTTGGAGTTCTTTTGTTTTCTAGAAAATTAACAGGTTATTGAGAAAGGTCGCGTCCGTTTTGCATATATTCCCACTAAACTGTGAGAACCGAGAACCCTACAAATTCGTACGGAACCCACGATGCGCGGGTGCAACTTGAACTTGTCTGGTATTGCAATTTTGATTGAATTTTCCACTCTGCAAAACTTTTCAAAAAGTTACATTCTATAGAAAAAGTAATGCTAAATAATAATGATTCTAAATGTATGCTTATGATGGAGCTGCGTATAAACGCTCTTTGTGCGCAATTTAATTTTCTCGGAAGTCAAAATTGCACTTGATGCTTCTTAATTTACAAGAACTGTAGTTTCTATACTGTAGTTTCTTACAACTGACAATACTGAAACCACAGAAACAACCGAAGAATCCCTGGCCAGAGACGCGTAGGCCGGAGAAAGAAATCCTGGTTGAGAAACCTTCGGGAGTGGACCGGAATCGGAAGTGCTGTCGAGTTCTTCCGCCTTGCGAGAGACAGAGAGAAAATTGCAGAGCTGACTGCCAACCTTTCCTAGTCTGAGAGACACCAAAAGGAGAAGAAGAAAAAGGAATTTTCTATAAGGTACTCAAAGTTTATCTAGATTCAATATATTTTTTTATTTTTTCTTACATTACCTTATATGGTCATTTACAATTTACAATTTATTTTTAATAATATACTCATATAAAATACAATTTATACTGATATTTCCAGCCAGTCTTTAGACTATTTAATCCGGTACGACAGCAGTTGTGACTACTATACCTCAGCTCTCTTGGCGCTGCATGCCGCTCACACCGGGTACCGGCAGAATACCAGCGCTGAAGTTCTTCCTGAACTTTCAGCACATGCTGAGTCGGAGCCCATTCACATTTTCCACACTTACGTCGATCACTCTCAGTCCAGTATAGCCTAGGTACACTACAGTACCGTGAATGCCTATCTTCTGTGTGTTTTTGCTTTTTATGTACGCTATTTTTTTGTTATATGCTTTGTTCGTGTTGTGACTTGTATTTGCTTATGTACTGCTTTGCTTTGTATACGTGTGTGTGTCTTATGTGAATAAATGTTTTATCTATCTATCTATCTATAAATGTTAATACTACAAAATAGTCAGTAGATATTCTTTCTGGTCTTAGAAAATAGGCGCTTTTAAGTGTTACTACGTCCAGCGATTAAAATGTCAAATTAAACGTCATTCCGGTGCCAGCTGTTATGTAATGGAGGCCTTATGGACAGCTTGATAACTTATGACAGTTAGACCCGATGTGACGCGCGCGACCGCGAGGGCGAATGGGGGCCGGGTCTAGCCCGGGTGAGCTTAAATGTAACGGCTTGCATTAAATTCATAAATTTATAATAAATGAATCTTTGGTCAGCCCGAGCGAGGGGTGGCTTAACTATTATTTGTAATATTTTTAATTTTATTAATAATTTTAATAACTTTCATTTTGTTCCCCGGCGCCTTGCTTGTGACTACTCGTCGGAGTAGACAGAGAAAAGGCGTCGGGGAAAACACTTCTTATGTTTAATTTTAAAATGTAAATATGATTTTGTTTTTAATAATGCAATGTTTTTACATTTTATTTTTTTAATTTGTTTTACTATAATGTTCAATTGTATGAGCAAATGACGCTGTAAATGAATTTAAAAAAAAAAAAGAAAAAAAAAGGAAGGGAAAAGGAAAAGAGCAGGACCTAGCTAAAAAAAAAGACAGTTAGAGCCGCCACTGTCTTGCGATCCTCCACCAACACGAACTTGGCCCCCGTGGTGGAGTATGGCCTACTTCCTGCGATGCAGGAAGAGACCCGTGCCCTAGCAGTGGAGACATACGAGGGTAGATATCATCATCCAAAACGTCCTATAAAAGTCACACAGTCTACACTGCAGTCTCTACACAGTGAACTTTCCGTGTGTTCTCTCAGCCACGAACCGAATACACCGGGTTGGTATACCCAAGTGCTAAACTCTGCAGTCAGCAGTCCAGTGACGTGCCGTTAATTGCCTGTCTTGTTAATAGTTTTGAGGAGGGATTACAGCTCGCACAGGGAAAGCTCAAACTGTATCGGAACTCAAACGAACTAGGCCCGAAGGGTGCCAACAAGCTATTTGGCTCTTGGGTCTTTTTGTTTTTGACTTTGCCTTGTTTTAAAACCTAAAAGACAAATTATGTGGTTCGAGGTAGCTCCCATCGAAAGGTATGGAGCAAATGTTCAGATAGTATTCCATTTATATATATAATCAAAATTAATCGATACATAGAATAAACCAATAATAATATAATAAAACCTGTTAAATTTTGATGGTGGTTTAAAATCTACAACATAATAAAATGTAAAATAGTCTTATGTGATTCTCTGGTAGTAATACTGTTACTACTAATCGCGATTATTTATGAGCATCGCAAAACATTAAGAAAGACTTGTCTCTGGTAGGTATATAAGCAAAAACCTATGATTAGCTTCTAGTTATAATTTAGAATGAATTAAATAAGTTTTAAAGCTGTTGGTTTTCTTGAGTAAAGAAATAGAACAAAGGGAACTGTGCAGCAACAATCAACGTTTTGAGTTACCGTCGCCTTTTGTTTAAATATAAATATTCACATGTTTTTGCTACATGACAAAGCATTGAATTGAGGCATGCAGCCGATGTTTTGAAGTGCCGCCTATGTCACACAATTATTGAGCTTGCCTGAAACGCGGTTCAATAAATGTGTTAAGTACACTTTGTGGCAAAAGGGCTATATAGGATGTAGGATAACACAGGATTATTTAGACGACAGTGATGTCTGGATTTAAAGCCAGTACATTGCAAGAGTTCTATGTTTTATAATATTTCTGTAAACTCGGTTAATTAAGGACTTTGAATAGAGTAAGTTTGCAGATTTTTTGTCCATTTTTTCTCAAAACAATAATCTAGATTTTGAAATGAACACCTAGTTTGACTTGTAACGTCCATTAAGCCGCAGTTTCCGCGCTACTTTGAATAAAACCTTTTCATTTCAGATTTTCGTCTATAGTTTTGAATAAAATGCCGTTTCTGAAAAATGCCGACGAATATTCTGCAAGCTCATAGTTGCCTAGGGTAACACGTCTATAATGACGTGAAGTTTGAAACGCGTGTGTTTTCTCTTTTAGGTTATGCATTGGCCTTTACACAAACGTGAGTTATAGCTGTAATTTTATGAACTTGTTCTCTTTTCTCTCTGAACTCGAGTGAAACACATTTTCGCCGCCGAAGCAATAAAAAATAAAAGATGGCCGGGGAAATTTCTCCAACAATTCCAGTTCCATAAAAGGGCCTCGAATGAAGCAAAGGTCGCGACTTTGACAAGGGGAACTGTCCCTAAACCGGGATAGATTCCGAGAAATGGACCTTTGTGAAAATCACTCGGGAGAAAAAGGGAAAATAAGATAATTCGGGGAAGATAAACGAGCGTCTTTGGGAGGTTTACCAGAGTTTAGACAAACGGTTGTTCGAGCTGCAGCGCTACTCGTGAGGAGGTAATCCGGGAGGAGCTCAGCAGCCCCTCGAGTGGATTGCTTATTATTGGAGGGCCGAAAATTACTAGCCGATACATAAATATCCCAGAAATATTGATTTATTTTGTTCATTACGGAAGGCAAACAGTAAATAATAAAAATAAGATCTCTTGAAATTTTTTTTGTAGCCTATAAATGTCCCACTGCATGGCACAGACTTTCTCTCATAGAGAGAGTATGGGGTTAATTACCACGAGTGCCCACCGCGGATGGGTACACCTCAAACACTCAGATTTACTCAAGAATCATGAAGATCTCACGGATAAATAATAATAAAGATAAAGAAAAGAGGATTGATTGGCAAGAATAATTTTACAAAACTGCAATTCTGCCATCACACGGTTCATGTTCCTATGACTATGTTTTATATGAGAATAATAACTGAAACGTGCTCTCAAGTTAAGACGTGTATTTAGCGACTGGACCGCGAGGCGGCGTCGGTCTAACCACATAGGAACTTACAAATTATTCTACAGACTGGACAATAGTAACTTGCAGTGTAAGCCTTTGGCAACAATTTGTTGCTCATTACGGACATCATTTTTAGCATTTAAACGTTACTTAATTTAATAAGAATAAGATTTTTTATTGTGAGAACCCATGTGGTTTATGTAGCTTTAAAAATATTAATTTAATTTAAAAAAATCTAGGCTCATTACTTTTGACTCTTGACTGTCCGTATACTAATGGCTGCCTCAGCGTTTTCATCCGTGGAACCACTTAGGCTTTAAAATGTAAAACATATATATGTTATCTATGTATTTATTGTATTAAATCTATCGTCGAGTTGGCACCTATAACACAAGTCATTTAGTTGTACTTAGTATGGGGCTAACGAGATCTATGAATTATGTCCACATCGCTAAGCCGCGGTCGGCACGCGTAATGTTCAAGCCCATATTCTCTTTATATAAGAGAAGGCATGCTGTAGTGGGACTTGATTATATGTACGTAGTCCTTGTATCCATTATTATTGACACCTTGAGGTCCTCGAGTGGAGACCATGAACTAACAAACGTAGCGTAGGACGCCTACCGGCTCTCTGGACCGACGACGATGAGGCACATTGCTAGAAGTGTCTGGATGAGGATAGCCGAAGACGCAGAGAAGTGGCATGGCTTTGGGGAGGCACAGGACGTCCATTAGTGGACGAGTACAGGCTGATTGATTGATACCTTTTTTTTAAGTAGGACAAGTTACACTTGACCCCAGTCACGGCTGACGGTAAGCGAAGACGGGGTCTACGATGTTACGTGCTTACCTGTTAAATGCTGTTTAACTCTACTTTTAAAGACACGCTATAATATGTCTCCGGAAAGACAGACGATGGCAGAATGTTCCACCACAAAGGCGTACGTAACATAACTACGCAGCTTGAACGCATGTATAAAAAAATAATGGTGTTGTGTCGTGGTCGTATGTTTTTTCTACAACTTAATATGAATAGAAAAAAACTTTTCCTTAGTCCTTTTTTCACTTCAGTATCATTGAACACTTGTACGCGGAATAAAAGCCGCAATAAATGAGGTCAAGACTGTTGTTGACTTCAAGATGACTGTTATTGTTTGTTCCTAGGCACCAACTTGATACAAAACTCTTACTTTATCCTAATAACTTTTATATTCAAAACGACGACTTTGATTGTTATTTAATATACTTTATTGTACACAAAGAAAAGAATATTGCACAAAAACTATAAAGCATAATTTTAATTTCTATAGAAATTCAGATTCTGTGGAAGCAGATTCAGCACTAGTCAACTAATTGAATTTACGAGCTGACCGGTTCAGCTGTTCGGTTTCTCAGAATTGATATCTACTCGTACCTATATAAACTCGTGCCTGTATCCCGGAGATGAGAAGTTGCTAGGACCCAGGGATTGCCACATTCCACGGTTTCTTACTTTTATGGTATTGTCTAAAACATACACCCTGAGAAGCGACGAAGCGAGCTACTGACGATGCGAGCTTCCGACAAAGATTCATGTAAGTGCTCCCGAATTAAGTAAAGAAAACTCTATTCTTCTTGAAAGTAGTAGAAGTGAAATGTGTTGGAATGTGATTGCAGTTGGATTTATAATTGAAGTGTGACAATTTTATTGCCGTGCCGTAAAACATCCTTTTAAAAGACAGATTAACCTTCCGCTGCTGATCAGGTTACAGTGAAGCGAACACCACGGACAAAAATTTCGTCCAAAGTGTTTTGCCTTAGCATTCAAAGTTTTGTTATGAAAAATAAATCTTCTTATTTAGATATTACTTAGCACAAAAAAATTAAAAGGTAAAACAAATCAGTCTTAATACCATGCAATAAAAGAAACAATAAATACATGTCAAAAAAAATTAAAATTCTGGGAACTTCAAATATGATTGGAGAATTAAAATATGGTTTCTTAAAATACGGCTTAGAGCTGAAAGGGCTGAAATATCGGGCTAAAAATAAAGGCTTTGAATGCCGTTTCTTTTTTTGTGGAGCTTAGAAGATGTTTCTCTATCTATGCATAACATGTGACGTTGTTGTGCAAATACTTACATTTGCAAATTTGAAGAACCAATACCATTCACTAGCGCTAAAGGTAAACATCGCGCGGAAATGTGCTCACAAACCACAGCACTTGTACTTGCCAATCTACGATGAGTGTTTCAAGTCAACTGCGCGCCACTTCAAATAACCAATTCGTATTGATTAATCATTGTAATGAAATTATAGACACTAAGTTCCATTATCAAGAAGGCTAACATTTTTAAATAAATGGCCTTAGTTTGGAAGTATTTTCGGATGTGTGATGTTTTTGTCTGGTTATCATAACACAGGGTACGATAGTTTAGGACCAGGACAAGTCATTTTACTGTGTAAACTATTATTAGATTAGATTAGAACTCTTTATTGTACACACCAGAAAACAAAATACATAAAAATGCTTACACATCTGAACTATTGCCGTATACAATTGGCGGTCTTATCACTGTCTTATTTATTATTATTAAATAAAAGATGATATCTATCTATCCAAAAACAATGACCCTCCACTGCAGCGGCCGAGTGGTCCCTTCATTTATCTAGTGTTTCTTCATCATATGACGACCTCTACCATGCAAGAGGTCCCAGGTTCGAATCTCGGCTGGAAACAAAAAAAAAGTCCAGGTCTTGGATGTTTACATGTTTGTGATGTCGCTGTTTCTGGTTCCCACGACACAGGGTATCCTAGTGTGGGGTCAGAAGCAATGTATGTGCCTGTATGTAAAATGTTAAATGTAAATGTTATGTTAAAATGTTAGTGTGAGAGAAGGTGTCGCTGGGCGCTGCATAAATCATCTCATTACGTAGGTGCAAAAACCAAAATTTAAATAACGAATTAGGTAACTGTTTACTAAAAATACTTCATAAATCATAAAAGATAAATCGAAAAGTCAATAAGTACATTTTTATTACTGATATGATACTACTACAAATGTATATAGCTACAAAACAGAGCAATAGAAGATTTATGGGCGGCTTGATAACTTCTGACAGTAAGGTCAGCTACTGTACTACAACCCTCCACCAACCCGGACTTGGCCCCCGTGGTGGAGTATGCCTTAACCTTCCCGCGATGCAGGAAGAGACCCATGCCCTAGTAGTGGGTACTTACAAGGGTTGATACCATAGCTACAAAACAAAGGCACAAAACAAAGTTCGCTACTTCCTTAATTGCGTCTTACCTCGGTCTCTTCAGCCTCACATTCCGCTGACGGATACGCCTTGGACCGTAGATATGGGAGCCAATTCTCACTTTAGGAAATAAGTCATATGCCTACGGCTCTGAGGCGTATGACTTAAATTCTACATAAAGAGTCGAACGACAGCCAAAATCTGCATTCTGAACACCATACGACGTCACTGAATTCGAACGAGAAAATAAATGTCTAAGTTACCTGTGAATCATACGTTCCATTTTCTCGATTGTAAATTGAAATCGCTGTGTGGTGTCTGCCTAGAGAATAGCACCAACCCAAATTCTTCCCGCGGGTGTCGTAAAAGGCGACTAAGGGATACAGACCGGGGGGTGGGCAGCAACGCCTCCTGCAGTATAATTCCATCAAACTGCGATCCCCAACCCGCATGCCCAGCGTGAGGATTATGGGCACTACCCTCCAATGATGGCACAACCTTGCGCTCATTAGGGGAGGGTTATGTCCAGCAGTGGACTAATATAGCCTGAAGAAGAAGAAATTGAAAGCTAGGCGCATATTATAACATCTACAAATTCACTTTTAAATTGATACAAATGAAATGTATCCTATCACGAAACGTCAACGAGCCGTTTTCAGTACAAGTTCACAAAGCACTTAGATGGCGCTTATAGGTGTGCACTTACAAAGAACAGGGACACGACTGTCTTTTGCATAGCACAGAATTTTTTTGACAACCGCATTTCGGTACTTCTATGACCACGCCAAGAAAAGCAGCTGCAAACTCGTCCATTTTTAGTAAAATGCACTAAAAGTGTCAAAACCACTTTAAAAAAAAAATTCAAATAAAACAACCCCTTTCTTCTTTGGACTTTCCAATCAAGAAACGAACGTCAACTGTCAATGAATGCGTTGAAATTTCCAGAGTACCATGGTAATTACCATGCGATATTATGACAACTCAAAGCGAGCGAAATTTATTAGCAAATTTGCGCACACGACTTTGCGAGAATACGAGAAACTTAATTTTATGAGACAAATGTCTACATTACGTTAAACGTTTTAATGTTCTAGATTAAGTTAGTACCTACTGCATATCCCGCTCTCAATTTTGAAAACCTCTATGTTTACATACCTTGGACTGCAGTCCAGAACACAAACAGATGTATTTTTAAATGGAACTTGTAATGACTATATTCTGTTTTGTAAACTTAATAAAATAAATAAAAAAAAAAATACCATACATACATAACCTCACGCCTGTATCCCAGAGGTAGGCAGAGACCAGGGACTGCCACTTGCCACGATCCTGACAGATCACCTTTGCTTCATCAACGTTCATAAGTCGTTGCATGCACGCACGCCGGTTCCGGGTACTTTTTATCTTTCCTTTTGCTAATACATCCCCTATCTGGTCGATGTATGTCCGCCTGGGACGACCCTTACCAACCCTTCCACTCACATTCGCAAAACAAATGTCTAATCCTTCAAATATTTTGCGTCTACGCTTTCAATTCTCATGGGTAAGAATCGGCACCCTGTACCTCTGTGGGTTAACTAATGAAAATGTCTCCATAATTAAACTCACCATACACTATCTTTTGTGTCTCAGGTGTTCAAATACCTCAGCGCTTGAAATTGCCAATCCCCGGTGGGAACGATTAGTAATTAAGCCCGCACGGGTTTAAAACCCGGGTTTAATTACCAATCCTACCCTCCGGGGATTGGCAATTGGTGGGTAAGATTGGTAATTAAACACGGGTTTTAAACCCGTGCGGGTTTAATTACTAATCATACCGGGCATTGGCAATTGGTGGGTAAGATTGGTAATTAAACACGGGTTTTAAACCCGTGCGGGTTTAATTACTAATCGTACCGGGGATTGGCAATTGGTGGGTAAGATTGGTAATTAAACACGGGTTTTAAACCCGTGCGGGTTTAATTACTAATCGTACCGGGGATTGGCAATTGGTGGGTAAGATTGGTAATTAAACACGGGTTTTAAACCCGTGCGGATTTAATTACTAATCGTACCCACCGGGGATTGGCAATTTCAAGCGCTGAGGTATATGAACACCTCAGACACAAAATATATGTATGGTTTAATTCACCATCCCCGGTGGGTACGATTGGTAACTAAACGCGCTCTCTCTTTCTCTCTTTCACTCTCTGAGAGGAGGCCTGTGCCCTGCAGGGGGACATTATAGGTCACACAAAAAAAATGTTACTGCCGGAGTTAAGTATGTAGTGTTTATGTATGTCAAAGCTCTCCCTTGAGCGTGTTATCTGTGAATCTTCCCAACACAGTGCTGGTGGCACAATTAATCTCAGTCTGTAGTGCACCGGCACCGCCCAAGACCCGCGCTAATGTGCCGCATAAAATTACAATAAAACTCAGTTATCTCCGCTAATGGTGCAAGGCGGTACATTGCACCTGAGCAATAAATTCCGCCCATTGCGTATTCACGATCCGATACCCAATTCTTATTCTTGCTACGTTTTGTCTATCGTTCCCGAGGAGATATATTATTTTTATTAGCTGCCTAATTTTGTTTTGCCTCGTTTTCCTCGACGTAATTGAATGTTGGGTGTTGTCGGGAGACCTTTCTGCAGCGGGCACCGAAACTCAATATCGAATGAAAGCTTCACATTTCTGGGGGTGACTTTCTACAAATAAAAGGGTATCTGGCTTAGACAATAATCATCCACCAATTATGTCCCCATCGAGGGGAACGAGTCTCGTCCCTCGATAAGGTATGGGTTATATTCAACGACAGCTGTCACGTTCGGATTTGTGAAGGCTTGCAAGAATAGTGGCTGGTCTTTCTGTCAAAATTTTTCAAGCCGTGCTAGGACCTCTGACTTGGCTTAACGACGGCGATTTATCGACGACAGCCGGCACCAACTGCTTAACGTGCCTTGCGAAGCACGGAATCGCTCGGAAACATGCCACTAGCGTTAGTCATGGACAGTCACCCATCGATGCACTGAAGCGTCCTTTGTTGCTTAAACTACGTGACCGTTTAAGATCACTCAGGCAGCTGGGACTACGAGCAATATTCCGGCTGATTTTTTGTTGCATTGCCTCATTAAAAATTGATGGCTTGTACGTGCAAACTTTTAGGAGATTAAAATGTCTGCACTTTCGTTTGACATCGCCATTGATAAAACAACGACTATCTTCGACGAGCAAATTGATAATTTCATTCATCATTGTCTCATTGTAATTTTTGTCAATCAATCAACCGTTTCCGGGTTTTGAAAGTTAGAAATTTGACGTACTCGTATATAAAGATTTAATTTTAACAGGTAGTTAATTACCGCTATTTTCAACTTGTGGCTACATGGGATCATCGCATCAGGCCTAGATAGTATGCCCCTTTTCATTTGATGTGAGTTTTATTTCAACATAATAAGGTTCAAATTAAAGTAGGATATGTTCAAATAATTCAAGACCTAATGCCCGTTTTCACCGGGCTTGTATATTAAGGGCTAATCGACAGTTCTTTCAGATGAAACCGAAATTACTGTCAATTAGACCTTAATAGATACGACGTTTATCTGTCACTTAGGGCACTGGGAGTTGCTGCCAAAAATGTAACCAGTAAATTGTAACTCTACACTGTTATTCTGTTCTGTTCTTACTGTATTAAGGTTTATTTTAGTTAATATCGTTGTGACCGCACGTCGTTGGCTCGTTGTAACGTCTTTTAATCAAAATTATTTCACAGAAAGAGTGAGTT
The DNA here is from genome assembly GCA_934045075.1 of Yponomeuta sedellus. Classification (NCBI taxonomy): domain Eukaryota; kingdom Metazoa; phylum Arthropoda; class Insecta; order Lepidoptera; family Yponomeutidae; genus Yponomeuta; species Yponomeuta sedellus. The sequence continues at coordinate 411,246 of OW203727.1, read as the reverse complement.
TCTGAGTGGTTTTGCTGCTGCAAACTCACCGCTTAACCACAGTGAGAATTTAATAGAAGAATTCTCATTTCTCACATTTCTGTATTCAATTTTAAAGATTTCTGAAATCTGCTTCGGCTAGGTCAGGGCTTCCCAAACTCATTTTGACTGTGGCGCCTTTGAGAGGTCACCATTTTCTGGCGATGTCCCCTCTAACTGCCCAAAACGCTGCCCGAAGTGCAGGTGTACACTCCAGTGTACACCTGCACTCTGGAGGATCTAACAGAGGCCAACACTGCTGCAATTGCAGTGGCCATCTTCACCTTCACCTTCGCTTCATCATGAACGTACTTTTGATCTTCCCTTTTACATCCCCTATTTTGTCAATCTAGACGTCACACTTGCAAATGCCACTGTCATTCTTACCCACATTCACAAAACACACCCACAAAAGTCACCCTCATTGTTGCAGATGTGGTACGGGGTAGCTGGGGAGAAGGAGAGATGGAGGGCTGCTGCAACTACTATTGGACAGGAAAAATATTAACTAGTCTCATTTAAAAGAAGAAGAAGAAAAAATGAACATCATACCTAAATCTTAACAACTATGAAAATTATTTTCAGAAACTACAATCTAGAAATCAAGACTCAACCGTCGAGCCTTACTTTAATCGATCTCCGCTAAAAACGGCCGTTTTTGGCATAACTGCTTTAAAGTCTTAGGCTGACATTCAGAGACGAAAACTAAGCTAAGACCGGTCTCAGAAATGTCAAAATCACGTACTTAGAAATATTTCGTATTCAGAATCGAATCTTATCAAGTTAAGTATGAAATGGTACTTAGCTAAGTGTAAGTAGCCAATATTGGTGACTTTACCTGTATGTACTTAGAACTGTCATTGTCATTTGGTTCTCTTCTCTTTGAGGTTACCTTTTTGTCGTATTGTTTTGGTTGGAGTTTGTGATTAGCATTGTGTTTACTACATCACTAAAAAATAACAGACAATATAGATGTTAGATTACTTTCTTAAGACAGTTCTTCTCTTAGCTCATGCTTAACTCCGGCTCCCGATCGAATGTGAATACGAAAATTTCGGCGCTTTACTAAGTATGACTTTAGTTTACTTTGCTAAGACTGCTCTACGCGTGAACTTGGGATTCGTCTCTGAATATCAGCCTTAGATTGGACCTGGGATCTTGTCATTATGTTCTAAAAAGAGCTAGGTACTATTTTTTTATTTTGAGTTATGGTGTTCACTTTGTCCAAAGACGCTTTAGAAAAGCAGATATCATTTTTTCCACTGGTGGCGCTACTTAGTACCGCATCGTCGTCGTAGATAGACGATCTGTGTGAATCACTTCGCGACGCCTTGTGATAATACCGCGACGCACAGCTGGAGAAGCCCTGCTAGCCAATGAATGAATTTAAATTCTTATTTACTATCGAGAAATTTTCCGTTAGGTGCTTCATACAGTAAGTGGGTTATTATAACTTCTTGCATTGATATAACAACTTTAGTATTATCACAGGTACTCGTATTACATGTACCTACTTATAATTTTGAATAACAGAATTTGAGAAAGTAAATAGTTTAACCCAGCAAAATATATATAAAAAGAAGTACGTTTCTTTGATCCAGATCAACTTAATCTGAGTCCAAAATGCATCCAAACCTTTTCACTCATTTATTGTACAAAGAAGAATCTTGTATGGGAGATTTGAGACTCATATTAATTAAGTATTGTAGCGCCGGGAGCGCATCAGTTGAAAGCTGGCCCCACATGAAGAGAGGCCGTGGGTCTCGGCATGTCTTTACTTTGATTTCTACGTAACGTACAATACATTTGCAAACTTGGAGAAACAATACCACTCGCTACCGTGAAGAAACCCGAGTTTTACTCTGTCGTCGAGAGTAGACCTGTGCCCTACTAGCGGGTCGTACGGCGGCAAACTGTTATGTTATTTAATAATGTAACATGCATAACATTCGTTTTATGAAATAAAGCTTCTGTGTGGCGGTAGGCATCGCCTATGCGTCCCCCTCCCCAAACTCCCCCGCGCCAGGGTACTCAACAATTGATAGACAATCAAAATACGCGTGACTGGTTATTGTTTCATTTCACAAAAACTAAAAAGCTTTTAGCATGGAACCTCTTTGTTTGCGATGTGAATTAATAAAGGTTCATACTCTTTGAATTTTTATTAATAAAATTATAACGGATCCTGTACCAACCCGGACTTGGCCCCGTGGTGGAGTATGGCCTAACCTTCCTGCGATACAGAAAGAGACCCGTGCCGAAGCAGTGGGGAAATACAAGGGTTGATATTGATTACGGATCCTGCTTTTCCGGTACTTTATATTCTGAATCTACGTGATGAGATGATTTATACAGCGTTTAGTGGTACGTTCATTCGGGTGATTTTATTACATTGGTGAAGAGCCCACTCAGACGCTGCAGTGCTTAGGATATTGGTTTAGATGGAATAAGTTTGCCCAGCGCATACCATTTTGGTATCTTATTTAGCCTAGCCCACAGGAAAGACAAGTCAATACGTTCGGAGACAACCAAACTGCGGGTGTCCTCGTGATGTTTTCCTTCACAGAAAGCTTGTAGTATTGGTAGACAAATTCCTGGTACAATATCGTAGTAATAACTCTTCCTAGTATCCATTTAACAAGAACTATATTTAATAGAATGGTTAGAGAATATTCAAGCCTTGTAAAGATATTTACCCATTCTGGTTTCCTGGGGAATAGGTTGCTCACCTCGTGTTTCTCGTATCTATACAACATATTAATCTAACATCAGTGTCTGCCGTTCTTTCTACGGCTTAGAGTCAACCATAGATATCTCAAATGATGAGGATTTAATGAGGATTAAAAGATGCGGTTATGAAATTAGTAACTATTTAGTTTAAAAATTAGTTTCTTTAAATATTAATCCTGTTACGAGTTGGTAAATATTGGTTTGAAAAATTCACGTACAATTATTATCTCCTCTTCGTCGTCATTCAATGAATGACCCGTGGAACCTCGGGGCTCACCGCTTTGGCTAACTCTGCCTGTGGCTCCGCTTTGACGATCTCTATGGCGCAGCGGTAGTCATCTGCCTGCCATGCGAGAGATCTCGAGTGCGAACCCCGGTTAGGGACAAAAAACAATCCCCCAGGTCTTGGATGTTAACATGCGATATCGCTGTATCTTGTTTGCCGCCACACAAGGTATTCAGAAGTGTGGGGCCAGACGCAATCTATGTGCCTGTATGTAAATATCATGTTAACTACTAAGAATTCTCACAGATTCGAGTTTGTGTAAAGATGTTTTTAAATAGTGCCTTTTTAAAAAAAAAAGTGTATTTGACAGCTATTATTCAGGCACGTACGTTTGCTGTGGAGAGCTGAAGGGAAGGCTGTTGTGATACTAACCTCAGTTGTGCTTTAGACGCTTTAGAATTAAGTTTTATTTTTATGACATATTTTAAAATTTACAATTACTTCGAATCTGTGGCGTAGCGACTGTGGCGACGACCTCTGTGGCGTAGCGGTAGCGCGTCTGCCTACCATGCAAGAGGTCCCGGGTTCGAATCCCGGCTGGGAACAAAAAAAAAAGCCTAGGTCTTGGATGTTTACATGTTTGTGATGTCGTTGTTTCTGGTTCCCACGACACAGGGTATCCTAGTGTAGGGCCAGAAGCAATGTATGTGCCTGTATGTAAATGTTAAATGTTATGTTATGTTGAATATGCACTCCTGACAGTGAACATCTTTTAACTATATGTTACCAAATCCTATATTAAATAAAACCCTTCAAGCTGTTTACCCCTCCTATCTCAAAAAAAGGCCTTTACCCAACAGCAGGAAAATAAAACGGCTAATAAATAAATAAAAAAATGCTATCACTTTTCAACCACCCAAAACTCATGGTGTATAATTACTTTATCATAAGAAATGTTTTACAGTATCATTTCATATAAGGTAGGTAATTAACAAACATGAATATTTTCAAATGTTTATTTTATACAACGGAAACACTTTGGTACAATGTTGATTCATTTTTACTTTTAACTATTCAATAAAGGACAGTGTACGGCAAAGTTAATTACAATACCCTTTTTTTCTTGTTTCAAGATTAACGGCTTTAAACATAGTTTTAATTTATTACGAGTGACGCTAGGTGAAGTGAGAGTAGCACAATGAGTGGAAGAACAACTCGAGTCAATGCTGGTCTATTGCAGCGACATCGCCTGGAAGTAAGCTTGTTAAGAACATCTTCTGAAGTGTAAGGAAAATTTAACTCTAAGAATGTTTCCAAGTTTGTGAATGAATTGTTGACTCTTCTTAACATTGTAAGGATTTGCGTGCGGCATTATTTATTTACTCCAAAGTTGGTCCGACTCCCACTCCACCCACCTACGTACAATTAAAATCAGTTAACGATTCAGGCAACCACAGTAATTGTAGTGAATCCCTCATCTCTCACATAGAGTTATCAATTTACAGATATGACCTTTAATTATATTACTCGTTATCTTGTTGAATACAATACAAGAACGATTTGAGCAACAAAACCTCCTTCGTAGCTCAAAACAAGGAAAACCGAATCGTCAATAGATTTTAATCGTGTACAACCATTACGTTAATAATCACATGCATCGTGTTTCCTACACATTCTTGATATGACTAGCATCGTGCAAAATTATTTACAGCGAACTTACTCCTCTATATTATAATATTAATTCGAATTTACTTAAAGTAATAAACGTACATATTCACCTCTAAATCGATGTATTTGAAAATGAATCTTTAACACAAAACGTCTTTGCAAACTACTTTTTCTTTTTCGTACAAAAGCGGTTCACCCAAAATCATATCAAAAAACTTTCGTAACTTTACACCTGTAGCCGATCATTTAAGGTCTAGCCATCACTCGACAGTCCTGCGTATTTTATTAGTCAGTAGATGCCTAATTTTTCCAACAATTAGAGATGTTACAGAGCTTGCTGAGCAGATGCTTAGAGAACAAAGAGAGAGAATAATATATCATGGTAACAAACTTACCACGTTCCCATACATACTTTGGCCGTTCCAGGTCATCTTCTCGGCTTTTGATCAAGTAATGTTGAAAACCTTAATCCATTAAACGAGGCTTTGCAAAACGACGCACAGTTCACTGTCTTCTTTAACTAGATACGTTGTCATTTGTCACTGCACCCGTCCTCGCAAACCTCACCAAAATGTGTGCCCCATTCGTTTACTTCCACTCCCGCTTCACTAGTCCCTTCCATTTTCACAACACGATACTAGAGCCTTCTCACTTTGCTGGTCCACTCGCGTGTGGAGTCTACCGAGGTGGTCACGCGAGCAGCAGCTGCAGTACGAGCGCGAGCAGCGCGGCGTGCGCGGCGGCGCGCGGCGCGGCGTGGTCGTGCAGCGGTGGCCAGCCGTCCGCCCACGGCGCCAGCCCACGCCCGCGCGTCTCCGGTCACATGGTCGTCGCCATTTCTTGGGGAATAAGTTAACCAATTTTAGAATTCATAATAATTCTGTCATAATATTTTCGGGGCTTAATCGCGTAGTCATTTATTGCTATTTTACCTCGACGTTACAGTCATCGTGGTCACGAGAAGACTGATGGCTGGCACCCGTTCGCATCTTCGGCTGATGAGGTTTCAGACTACCCTCAATCAGCCATCACAAAGCTCTATTAGGGTTGCGACACACTACACTGACAATGTCGGATGATAAGCCAATATTCTAACTATATGTACAAGTCGCGAAAGTTTAAAATATGTTATAATAATAATTTCTGTTATTTAATGACTGAAAGTAGCCAATTACGTGCGTCAGCTCCAGGCGGGCGTTTTTAAGAGACCGCGCAAGGCAGAGATAAAGGGTGACTTCTTGTGATCCATTGAGGTTCAAAAGACCTCATTTACCAAAACGCGAATGCGTGCGTCACTCTCTAAACGCCCAACAAAATATTTTGCAGTAAAGGACTTACAAGAAAAAGACGTAACCCCAAATTACTTCAACTGTCTCTGAGGAGTTAGAGAGCTTTTTGTAAATGAGTCCTTAAGATTGTAGTGTTTTTTGCAATTTTTTCTCTAAAATAATGAAGCGCTTGATTTGGACAGCACACCAAAATTGTGAGTTTCGTGATTCAAGTACAAATTCTAAATAAACTTGAAATATTTAAAACAATACTAGACCCAAACGACAACGTGAAAGTAGAAAAAAAAACCTGGTACTACAAATCATAAAAGTCCCTTCGTGAATCTACGTCCGCGCAGACTAGGAAGAAGTGTAACGAAAGTACCCGAAGCTGCAAGTACATTCAACATGATCTTTAACCGATACGGTTAAGGTGCAGAATTGATTGCCGCAGTAGCGCTACCTATTTCGCTCACCTTCATCGATGACGTTGGATCAACCAATAGCAACAAAGGCGCGCGGCCTGCCATAAAATAAAACTATCTGATTGGTCGATCAACTTGCCGCACATCCAAAATTAGGTCATCTGCGCAGGTACATCCGCGAGACTTATTTCTTGTGTAGCACTGTACGAGGCGCTAAATAACACTCATAAAAAATGCAACACGTAGTACAATCTAGCGGTTATACTGGTTACTAGTGCTTGTTATACTGATTCATGGGTTGGGTTTGGGTTGGGTATTATGAATAATTTCCTGATGACTGAAAGGCATTTAAGGAAAGCCGCTTACCCAGGTTCTGCATTTGGTGTTGACTCAGTACAATGTAGGGGTCATTCAACTCGGTTTTGTCGAGCACTGCATGGTGCAGCTGCTCTATGTCAACTGAAAGAAACAACTTCATCAGTGCACACGCCTTTTACGTTATCTATTGTTCTGTATCTGGGATTGGTATTGTGTCCGATAAGACAAAACACAATTAAATCAAATTTATTGGGGCGCACGTAACTTGGTGTGACAATGGCGGTACAGCAAGAGAGAGAGCTGGCACCAATGTTGCCACAAGCAAAAAATTACAAAAAACTACACGTTCACAGTTTGTTGTATTAAACATCTCTCACAGTAAAAAGCGTGGCCAGAGTGGACAGGCTCCCGACTAAATAGTTTGAAAACCTGGTTACGGTGGCAGGGAGTCAATGGATGCGGGCGGCACAAGACCCGGAGTATTGGAAAAGTAAGCCCACTGCAGGTGCATAAACTTTCCCTATGGTGATGACAGTAAAAAGTGAATTTAAACGTCAATCATTAGCCTATCTTCAGTCACTAAACGAAATCGACTTAGTAACTTCTAAAGACGACAGTATTAGATGTTTACATTTTAGTGATGTTGTTGTTTCTGGTTTTCTGTTCTCAAATGCCCATTGCCAATACTAAGACATGCCAATGGGGATTTATGAACAAAAAGTTCACAAATCCCCATCGATGGGGATTTTCAATGGGGATTAGTGGAATAACTCGTTCTAGCGACACAGGGTATCCTAGTCTAGGGCAGAAGCAATGTATATGCCTGTAAATGTTATGTTGAACCCTAAACCTGCAATGGCCCCAACTACCATAAGGAAAACTAACTCCTGTGACCACTATAGCCGTAGGCACTTACGCGCAGACGCGGTCGTGGTCGGCGCTGGGGTGGTGGTCGTGGTGCTGGTGGTCGTAGTGGTCGTGGTCGTCGTCGTGGTAGTAGTGGTGGTCGTAGCCACTGCAATATAGTTCTTAAATTAGAAACTCTTTCCTCATAGCATCTTTTGCCAAGTGCTCCGTTAAATTGAGCATCAAATAAAACTAGGAAGTAGGCGATGGTAAAGACTTATGTACACAGCTCCTTTTGACTTTACAATTACATTACAACCCAGAGGTTGTGGGTTTGAATCCCGGCATGGGTGAAATTTTTAGCCTCTAATTAGGTTTTTAAATTTACAATTACAGTTTGTACATCTACTTCATTTTCCAATATTGAATTAGTCCAGTCCGTCCAAAGGTTGTCTGGAAAACATCACTCTTAGTGATAAGGCCGCTGTCTGTACTCTTAGGTTAAGAAATATCTGTATAATTTACATTTTCATGTACAATAAAGTGTTCTCTATGTATCTATCTAGCTACAGATGCTCTTGTAATACAATAGTGATGAATGGATGATGTTTCACAAGATGAATGGATGATGATGTTGAACAGTGATACCCTGACATGAACTTATTTCAGACCCGAGCAACAGTTCTAAGATCGATGAATAAAACATTCCGTAATAATATTTGGTCACGTAGAAAAAAAACAGTATTGGTCAATAGCAGAAAGGAGTTCTAGGATAATCTACGAATATAGGACCTTATAGCTTAGACGTAGACATCTATCTGTTTCAGTTTTAGGGCCTAACTAAGTGGCCAATAATCTGTGGACACCGTTTGCCGTTGAGACCGCTGCCTCGAGGCGTACTTTGTTCATTTGTTTTGCCACCCAAAGGTCTAATCAAGCGTACCAAATCCTGTCGGAATCCTGACATTACCAATAGCAATTAGTACCTATGGAATTGAACAGTTGGACGATTTTAATTGTTCAGGGTTTAGTGCGTGTCACAGATATAGGAAAAGCGAAAAATTGTTTTATAATTAAAATTGATTTATGATGTAAATCAATATAAATCTTAACAACTGTGACAACTATATTTAGAACCTGCAGTGCAGCAATTAGCAGGAACAACCTATGAATTTCATCGATTTCCGCTAATAACGGCTATTTTTGGCAATACTGGTTTAAAGTCCTAGATTCTTGGACCTTGGTTCTTTTCAATAGGTTTTAAAATGATTATAGAAAAAGACGCGTTACAGAAAAAGATTATTTGAGCCGCAGGTCTTCTTGATTACAATGAAAATGCAAGATTTCCTATTTTTGGCTATAATTAGATAATAAAATACAATAAAGCAATTCGCTCAGTTGTCAGTTTTAAAACACAGTTTTTTTCTTAAAAGTCTGTCTGGTTTACACGTTATATTTTAAATTTAGCACTTCCAGCACACTCCGGTGTAAGCAATTCCCATTCATGCAGGCGTTAACAAAGATTATAATTTTTTTTTCAGCGGTAGCGCTAGTTAGCACCGCATAGTACCCTAAAGTTGGTTGCGTATCAAGAAAAGGAAAACATCGTCCTTCACAGCAAAAAAAGAAAAAAAAATCTATCACAAGTAATTGACAGTTGCCAGAAAAAGTCCAGAAAAAGAAGAAAAAGTCCTCTTTCACATTTGGCTGCGAAACTTAGTTGCCAAGGCATTCAACTGAATAGGAGCAATCGGTAAGGCCGTTAGCTAGCCTTCAACCTATATGTCTTGCCGCAGCTCTCACATCACATGTTAATTCTTTCCAGAGACTTACTGTGTAAGAAGAGCTCAGCGTGCGCCCGCCCCAGCCGGTTCTCGACGTGGCAGCGGTAGGGGCCCGCGTCCCCGCGCGCGATTGAAGTCACAGAAAGTACGGCCGTGTGCCGGTAGCCGCGGCTGGTAATGCCAATTACGTGCTTACTGTCTGCGGACAAATAACAGTAAATTTAGTGTGGTCTAGTGTTGTGATGTATGCAGCTCTAGACTGGGAACCCGCCGGAGGCTCACAAATACCCGGAAGACCGACCCAAACGTAGAAGACAACCGTTCTCTCCGACACAAAGGAGAAAGGAGTAACTTGGCTGGATCTACCATCTCTAGCCATGAACAGAGATTTTATTTTATTTTACGTTTATTTGGGAAACCAACAACTTAAATAACAGTGAGATCCTAAAGTGGTACAGTAACAGTTTTTTAAAGCCAATAATAGGCTTTCACATATTTAGGAAGTAGGTTAAACTATTACAAAATTCAAACTTATTTAACAACGTACGTAATAAAGCGTTATTCGGTTTGTAAATACATAATATTTAAGGTGTGCTACAGTTTTGTTTAGCTTTTTCGTATTTAGTCTTTTTTCTTTCTTCACATCAATATCATAGTTATGTAAGTGCTCGTACCACAGTGATAAAGTGAGTGAGATAAATTGGAAGCCCTTGTGTCAGCCCCAGACTCCACGGAGGAGCTTAGGGACCAAAGAAGAAGTGAGAAGGGGAACTCGAGTTACTGATATTGCTCGAAGAATTGCAGTGTCGAAGTGGCCGTTGGCGGAGCCTAGCTCGGAGAACTGATAGCCGTTGGAGTGAGAAATTCTGACCTAACATGGCAACCATGTAACGGACGACGCAGCGTCGGCAGACCCACCACCAGATGGTCTGATGGCGGACGGCACAAGACCGGTCAGCTTGGAAAACCATGAAGGAGGCCTATGTCCTGCAGTGGGCATCAAATTGTTGATGATAATAATGGTCTAGTTGTCTGCGATGGATTTTCCCAAAAGAAGAACAAGTGTAGATGTAGTGGATTCCATTCGCGCCGCAATACTGTGATTTATACAAATGAAGACTGTTCATCCTCGTTTGTGAATTCTTGTTTTTTTGCCATCATAGCATATGGTATTATTGGTTGGCGACCAAGCCTTGTTTATTGGAGTATGTGGAATAGACTTAAAACATTTTGAACTCATCGGATAGCGTCTTTCTCTTCGCCTAAAATGCGACCTTCGATCTTTGATATCAGGCGGTAGAATACGCACCTCGACTACCTCTGTGGCGCAGCTTTAGCGCATCTCCCTACCATACAAGAGGTCCCGGGTTTGAACCCCGGCTGGGGACAAAAAAAAAAACCCAGGTCTTGGATGTTTACATGTTTGTGATGTTGTTGTTTGTGGTTCCCACGATACAAGGTATCCTAGTGTGGGGTCAGAAGCGATATAAATGTTATGTTATGTTAATACGTAATTTCCAAATCATTCAGCACTTATTGGTGTAAATACCCTAACATACTCTCTTCTAAATTTAATGCACTATGACACTAGTCAAGTTAATAATAATAACAGCTTTCAAGCTAATGAGTAATGTGGTCGTATGTCATAAGTCTAATTATTTCATTGCTCTTTTGTTTATTTCAATTTTCTGAATGATGGTAACCACTGATGATAAATAAATAACTCATTTAATTATATTAACAGAGAAGTATTGGGAAGAAAAAACCACACAAGACAATCAGTTTTCCTGGTCCTAAACTAGGTTGCCATGTACTATGGTTACCAGGAAAGGACATCACGAACATAGACATACTCAGATTGAGGACATTTTTACTGATTTAGTGGGAATCGAACCCACGATCTCTATTTCAGTAGCCAAGTGTGTTAACCCCTAGACCATGGAGGCTGTCTCAAAAGTATCTCAAATCGAAATTAGTCATATATACTTGCTATGCTTTGTAAGTAACGACAACTTTGAACGATGAACGAGTCTGACACGCGAGCTCAAGAAAGTGTTCCCGGGGACTTAAAGAGCCCGTGCTTGCAGGAAGACACAGAACGCTTGCCCCACGCTTAAATGTCCAATAGATCAATGACATTGACTATGCCGGATTTCTTTTTTTTTCTTTCTTAAATTTTTCTATATGCCTAGTCATACAGTTTATTCGACAATGGGACTGTGAAAATCCTAAAATTAAAGACGATAAGGTTCGAATCCCGGCATGGGTGGAATTTTTTGCCTCTAAATAGTTTTTTTTAAAGACGATATCCAAACATTTCAGTAAATGCAAGGTACACTGCACACACATATACACACACACACACAGATGTGAAGAGTTTTAAATAAGTAGTTTATCTTTCTCACTTGAGACTGTCATTACCTTGCAAGACAGGACGTTGGTGGAGGATTGTAAGATAGTAGCGGGCCTTACTGTCAGAAGTTATCAAGCCGCCCATAAGGCCTTTGACATGGCTTAACGACTGCCATTACATGACAGCCGGCACCAACGGCTTAACGTGGCTTGTGAAGCATGGAAGCGCTCGGAAAAATGTCACTAGCTGTAGTCACGGGACGGTCGCTCATCCTGCACCTGGCCCGCCTGTTGTTGCTTAACTCAAGTGATTAATTCCAATCACTCGGTTCGCCTAGGCCACGAAAGCTTCAAATAAGATATAATGGAGCTTTTATTTCTTTACATGCTATTGGAGAAAGAAGTTAGGTCGGATCTCGCCGGCAGCGCAATAACAAAGTGACTTATGATCGGCAACTTCGCGGCCCGCCCACTCAGTTCCCTCGCTTCAGACCACTCCTTCTTAATGTGTTGTAAAGAGTGAATCCATTCATACAAAGTTGTATTTGGAGAACATGGTGGGTTCAATAATGCTGAACATTTAAAATCGGAACTCGAGAAGAAAAATTGCGTTTCGTGACAGGCCAACTTTGTTTTCGTTAAAAAAGGAACCATTATAATTTAACCATTGCGAAACGTTTGTTCTAATAGATAGTATATTTAAAATTATATTATGAAAACAAAGCTTTACTTTGCACTACTTTTAAGGTACCTCACATTGTCGCTATTGTTGTGTTATCGGAACGTTTAGCTTCAAATACGACACGGCGTCGGTGCCGGCTGTCATGCAATGGCAGTCGCTAAGCCATGTCAGAGGCCTTACAGGCTTCTTGATAACTACCGATAGTAAGGCCCGCTACTGTCTTCCAACCTTCCACCAACACGGAATTGGCCCCCGTGGTGGAGTGTGGCCTACTTTGTGGCCAACTTTCTGCGATGCTGGAAGAGACCCCCAGCAGTGGGGACATATAAGTGTTGATATCGACCGATCGATGACACGGAGTGTTTCGATCGATTCGAAAATGGACATTTAAAACTTTTGCTTTGCTTTATAAGCTTGCAAAAGAGCGGTGGTAGCGAAGCGGTGAAGAACGCCGGCTTCTCGATCGGGAGGTCGTGGGTTCGAACCCCGGCATGTACCAATGACTTTGTTTTCTAAGTTATGTACATTTGTGAAATTATAGTAGCAATACTACTCGCTGATTGTGAAGGAAAACATCGTAAGGAAACCCTAGTGTCTGAGGTGTTAGCGTTCCTCAGCGCTTGCTACCTACAATGGCCCAACTATGAGGCTAAGTGCGGAAATCTCAGGTCTAACTAACTAACTATATGCTTGCAAATTAGTAATCCGTAATTTATTACAAAAGTTATTGATTGTATCAAGATCACACATTTGAAATTGACTGTCAATATACGAGGTGACTTGTAGATGACTGGTGCAGTTCTTAGTCTTAAATACAAGATGGGACAAAGGAGAAAATTGAAACGGGTAGAATGGTCACGCAAGGTCTTTGTTAACTTTAAGATTGAAATTGTGAAAACCGTTTCGAGAGCGACCCATGGGCCTGACAGCACTGTACGGCTTCATCGAAATCGCTATTAACTTCTGACAAGCGTTGTATTACTAAAAGATTGCTGCTTGCTAGTCTCCATTTTGACCTTTGTAAAACACCTGTGAGACGATTTAACCTCCTCGAGTTTCGCCGGATCATTCTCCAGAAAACATATTGGTTGTTCTACTTATTCATACAAACATCTTGCATTTTGACCGCCGTATCAAAAAATATTATCAGTCTCTAATTTTTTTCTGCTCTCCGCATATATTTGCCTGGATGAAATTGCGTCGCTAATAAATAAATAACCTGACCCCCTTAAATTTTACACGAATTTTCTGTAAAAAACCCTGTGAGACTTGTTAACCAGACGGTGCTTTCTGGTAAGCGTAAATCTAATGTAGTGTAGTATATTTTGGACACGTACATAGACCCGCTTTTTACTGCTTCTCCGACTCTCTAAGGTTTGCTGGAAGAAATCACTTTCAAAGGTAAGCTCGCCTTTGTACATGTTTTTCTTATGTAATGTCCTGTTAAATGATTCGTGTGCAATAAAGTTTAAATACTAAATACTAAAGTACATTTCGTACTGTCGCGCGTAATACCAATTGGCACACCGCATGGTTCTAAATCATGGTTTACGATGGCATTTCATAATCGATTGATCTACAGATTCACAACTGGGAACCAGCTACACTATAAATGCTTTGTATTGTTATTTAAAACTAGAAATTTCATAAAAACCTATTTAGAGGATAAAAAATTCACCCATGCCGGGACTCGAACCCGCGACTTCTGGCTAACCGTGCCAGCGCTTTCCCAACTGAACTAATGGGCGACTACCGACATCAGTGAAATTTCGAACCTATTTACAATACTCTCTGTATTACGTACATTACGAAATTTCATTTTTATAAAGCGCGGCCCTGTGCTCAATAGGCGTGATAATGACACTGTCAACCTATCAAATAATCAAAGATAATTACGGGATAGTACATATTAAAAGGAATAAACACTGATTTAGTTTAAAAAAATATATTACCAATATTATCAATAAAATAAAAGATTATATACTGCTTTCAGCCATTTTGACTGAAACACCCATCACACCGCGTGACGTCTCGCTTAAGGTAAACTTCACCCGTGAATTGTTGTGACTACTAGTGATTACGGTGTTTGTTTACCTGGGCGTGACGTCAGATTCGCCGCCATGACACTGTGAGCTGTTTTCCCACAAATGTAAAATAATTGTAGAAAAATGTCTTTAACCTTCACTAAACTTTAATTTATTACAGAAATAAAGGTTTCTTTTTGTAAATAATTTTTAAATCCTCTTTCAGAATGTGGGGACACATTATGGAAGAGGATTTAAAAATCTTACATCATGCCTATTCGTGACGTAACTTACTGTTGACCAGTCTCTCCGTTTCGTTGAACGTCCAATAGACGTGCGGCGTGGGGTACGCCTCAGCAGTGCACTGCAGCGCAGCGACGCCCCCCGCCGGCGCCCTCAGCGCCCTCTGGGCTCCCCACACCTTCGGTGGGACTGCAAAAAATCGTATTGTTTACAAAAGCTTCCTAATCTAGATATCTCTGAAACTCAATAGAGAAAAATTTAGAAATTGGAAAACTTTGACACCGAAAAGCTACTGAAAACTGATTTTCATTCAACTATATTTTTTGGGCGTTTCAATGCTGTGGGAAGGTCTGGGTTAATTGATTTGAATAACAATTGCATTACGATGTGTAGATGCGTATATTTTAGCGGCTTGATAATTTATGTTAGTAAGACCAGCCACTAGTTCTGCAAGCCTCCACCAATCCGGACTTGGCCTCCATGGTGGACTATGGTCTATACCTTCTTCAGGGAAGAGACCCGTGCCCCTCGGTGTTGACCTAATGGGTTGACGACGATATTTGAGTCTAATGTCAAGTTAGTCCCAATGTACGCATGCAAATGCTAAATTACTAAGATGGATTCTATGAATTTTCTTGATCGTACTATCTCAAACGCAGAATGTCGAGACGGACGATCAGAGGCTGATTAATTTAGAAATCCTGGCTATAAAATCGGCTCAGTCACACATTTCTGACTAACATCCAACCAGGCAGAGCCTGTTGTTCTAACCTCTAGGTAGGAGAAAGATTTACGAACTGATACCGATCAGTTGATCGGTCTCAGTTCGTAAATCTTTCTCCTAAACTACGTAACTACGTTAGAAGCGAAAATACTTGGGTTGAGATGGGAAGACCTCGAGGGTCAGTTCTATATCAAACATTTATATGTCCCCACTGTTGAGGCACGGGTCTCTTCCTGTATTGCAGGAATGTTAGGCCATACTCCACCACGGGGGCCAAGTCCGCGTTGGTGGAGGATTGTAAGACAGTGGCGGGTCTTACTGTCAGAAGTTATCAAGCCGCCCATAAGGCCTCTGGCATGGCTTAACGACTGTCATTACATGACAGCCGGCACCAACGGCTTAGCGTGCCTTGCGAAGTACGGAAGCGCTCGGAAAAAATGCCACTAGCGGTAGTCACGAGATGGTCACCCATCCAGTACCTGACCGCATCTGTGGTTGTTTAACCCAAGTGAGTGATTCCAATCACTCGATTCCGCTAGGCCACGAGCGCTTTGAGGGTCAGTTGGTCAGTCGAGGTAAACCAGTTGCAAAGCTGGTCTAAGCTGGCACCCCATTCGGATGAACCTTAACAGGTGGAGCTATGCTCTAGAGTCGGAACAAATCCGTACATGGATCAGTAGTAATAGAACAGGTGTGAGCCCTTGAGTTCGCCGCTCAAGACCACAGCAAGTAGACAAGAAATATTTTAATAAAAGCTCTACATCCCTGGAGACGGTCAACAGGATACAAGTCAGTTAAGTCAAAGTTAATTTTGTTGTTAAATATGTTCAAAAACAAGCGGTTTGCTCCATAACGGGGTTAATAGAATTGTGTCCTCGTTTATGAGTGTGAGTTTCACATCAAAACGGTTTTTTTTGAGGAAGTGAGGGCCGAAATATGTCTACCCTCTTCGTATGCAAATAAAATTATGACGCGCACAGTTTCGCATAATGTCTGTGGCGCATGAAAGACTAGATTTTCGGACAAATAATCATGACTTGGTCTTGCGTTATAATTATAAGTCTGCACATAGGTAGTCTGGATAGTTTCATGTTATGTGCAGACTTATAGTTACGCTTGCTGACTAGAGAAAAGATGAAACGTTCACTTACAACTCGCTTTCCAATCGGCCGATAACTACGCTATTGACTTTTTATCCCAAATATAGAAACTGACTGCATCGTTGTTTAAGCCTTCAAGGCGCTTGAGTACCAACACAAAGGTAGTGGGTTCAATTCCCACTGGAGGCCACAGTAGGTATACTTATCCAAGTGGCATCAGTCTGGGTATATTTTCATGTTTGTGAAGTCCTTATCTAGTTACCATAGTAGGTACAAGGTATCCTAATTTGGGACCAGGTGAGGTGGTTGTATTGTCTGGAAGTTATTATATTATAACTAGCTGTGATGTGTTATCGATTTTCCCATGGGAATACGATACTTTCCCGTAGCCTACATGTTGATCCAGCTATCTTCATACTAACTTTTACCTCCACAACCACTTACTTTGACCTCCAAAAGCAGCTTCCTTAAATAGTTATGTACGGCCAAATCAATTCATACTTTCGCTGTGACTTTATATACATACCTATATGTATTCATATACATACTTATAATACATTTATTTAAATTAAAATATTTGACATCAATATACAATTTACAATTTTTCTACTTTATTAATCTATTAACAATTTATGCAACTATCGCAACTGACATTGCCCTATCAATTATTCTATCCTAATTATCTTTTTACAATTTATGCAATTACCATAACTGACATTCATCTTACATTATCCAGCATTCCACTTTGTTAACTCAAAGTTTGACTCGCTACTTATAGTAAATAACTCACTGTCTCTTATTTATTTATTTGCTTAATCTTATTTACGATTTTGTTCCGGTTCGTACTAGGTATCTCTCCGAGGCCTGCATGCCGCCTCACGGGTACTGACGGAAGACCAGCGCTGGAGTATCATAACTCCAGCTTATGCTGAGTCAGAGCCCTTTTGCACTTGCCACACCCACAGTACTCACATTGGAAAATGCTCTGTGTCTCTGTTTCATTGTGTATCGTATTGTTGTTGCTTTTCTTCTCTTGTACGTATAGTCTGCTGAATATTGTTTTTATTGCGTGTGTGTGTAAGTGTAAATAAATGATTAATAAATAAATAAATAAAAACTTTTATAAAAATGGCTCCAGTCGTCAAGACGTGAAGAAGTATCAAACACACACACTCACAAACTTTCGCCTTTGTATTATTAGTGTGATGTGTTGTAATGCGATAATATTATAATACAGTGTGTTGTGCTTGTGACGGTGGAAACCTCTTTACACCATTTTTTTATACATTTCTTCTTTTGTCTATCATTTTAAATATTTAAAATTACGTCACACATTTTCGAAATTTCCCCCATTTTCATCATTAATACTTTAGATCTTGACTAGATGTGACTATTTTTACCTGCTAATTCCGTTTTTATCCAGTTATCTGCTTTTATTATAAATAAAACAGTACGAATAAAGCACAAAGTTGAAGTCGTTCCAGTTTTATAATTATCAAAGATATACAACACTACATGGTTATGTGATAAGCGCTTTCACAACGAGATAAGACAACATTGTATCTTATCTTGTATCCTACCTCGATGATAGTGACCGATACTGTTATTGAACGCAATGAAGGAGGGTGGAATAGTGACGCGGCACACACACTGCGATGAGTCATACTGAGCCGATATTGTCAGGGTGGTATCACTGTCAGCTGCCGGCCGGTATAGGCCGGCAGCTGACAGTGATACTGCTGCTTCGACTCTAGAGAAGTTTGCCAGAAGAAATCTCTCATAGAGATAAGTTCGCCTTTG
This sequence comes from Yponomeuta sedellus, assembly GCA_934045075.1. Taxonomy (NCBI): domain Eukaryota; kingdom Metazoa; phylum Arthropoda; class Insecta; order Lepidoptera; family Yponomeutidae; genus Yponomeuta; species Yponomeuta sedellus. The sequence goes on along the minus strand of OW203727.1, from coordinate 393,038 downwards.
TACATGTGTAATATTTTATGTTTCGTATGGTTAAGCTTTCAAGTACGTGAAATTCAGTGCTAAGTAAATACAAATAACTTGCTTTAACACCGGACCTGTCCGTAGGCGTAGTGAGTGTTGCGTGTCGGCCAGCTGCGAAAAATTAAAAGTGACTACCCACAATAATTGACTGTACTCGCCACTTCAGTCTACCCGAAACCACGCCAACTGTAACGCTGCCGAAACGTTGGGAAGTAACGTAATTACGTTTTACCTAATAAATAATCGTGGTTAGACCCGTTTGATATGTGGTACAAGTTTTAACAATGAATAAAAATAGTTGAATTGAATTGAACGACCTATCAAAACCGTAGCTCAAGCGAGAAGAAAAAGCTCCGGGCCCTTGGCGTTGACGCAGTACCGCCGGCGGCGCAGGCGACGGGCGCGGCGCGGCCCTAGTTTTAGCCAATATGGGGTGGTGGGTTGTGGTTGTGTGAGATGAGGCCCTGTAGTGTTAAGATTAAAGCTATTATAAGTATGTAAGTAATGTACTTATAATAAAATTTCGTTCCTAATTATTTTCATTATTGTAAAACTAATTTGGAAGTAGCCTGGCTACCCATAGCACATTGCTATTTTGGGAGCCAGTAACAATCATGGTAACCCTGTTTTACAATAAAATCTTTTATTTTTACTTCATTTCACCTGTTTTATACCCGACCAACTTCGGTAACTGTTACGGCTGGAGGTCAAAAGATCGGTCATGTGACTTATAATAATTCAATGGCAGCCTTCTGTTGATTTTTACTCTAGAGGGAGTTAACTACTTATACATACGTATAGCATGCAAAACTATCGTAAGACCTTGAGACGGTATTTGTGAGCAGGTACTTGCCGTATTTGGTACAGTCAGCAGGGGGCACGGCTCCATCACTATCGCTCGAATCAGATGAACATAAGTAAGAGTGTTGGAGTGAAAAGTAAATTATATGCCCAAAGTTTTAACTTTCGTGTTTTTGGAAAACTATGTACCTAACATTATTATTATTATTATGTATGTAATAAAAAGGGTAAAGTACAAACATGAACATAAACCCAGACTGGGGCCACTTGCACAAATATAGCCCCCAGTGGGAATCGAACCCACGACCTTTGTCTCGATAGCCAAGCGCCTTAACGGGTATACAAAGGAGGCAGTCAATGAAGTGTTGTAATAAAATTAAAAGTTTATTTTGAAACGACTAAGCCTTGCAGTGTTTTTCACTTTTCTTTCCACATTGTTTTATATCCTGACATTGACTACTGACTCTTACATTATTGTTGGTATTTATAGTGTTTGGGTCTTACTAAACAAGAAACCACAAAAGCGTTGTAGATTCAAACTTCCACACATAGTTTCAAGACCTTCAAAACAATAATAATAATCGAAGTCAGCATACGCACACAAGTAAGCATTTTAGTCTATAAGAAAATCTATAGATCTACAAGAAAAGCTATAAGATTCTTATGATACCTTACCACGCTTACTAAGCCTCGGCAAGCATACACAACATGCCCAAGGCAAAGCCCAAACGGAGGGTAATGTTTTCATGAACCCTTAGAACGCATGAACCACTAGTCAGACTTTGACAAGTAATATGTCAATCGATTCGTCGTATTTGCACGAGCGTCGAAGGCTACATAAAATCAGTATAAATCCAACAAAAAATTCAAAATCACAGAAAAGACTAAAATAATAGTAACCAACAACCAGGCTGCTGAGCATCACCTCCTAAGTAGGGGGGGCTCAAATCAGTCCATGTAACTCAATGTAAAAGACCTCGCTTGGTCACACCTGCTTAGAAGTTAAGGCGCTTCGGGTGCCTGTAGCGTCACGTATGGAAAAAAAATTCTAAAATTGTGTTACAATATTTTTTTATTTAAAAGTTATCAAAGGAAATCTTAACATATGTTACAACAATTTACAGAACCTGCAGTCTAGAAAATAGAATTAACAATCAAGGACTTTAATAACTTTCCACCAAAAACGGCCGTTTTTAGCGAAAATCGATTAAAGTTCTAATCTATTGATTCTAGGTTCTAGACTGTAAGTTTAAAAAATAGTTATCACAGTTGTTAAGATTTCTCATGTTCACTTTCAGATTAAATTGGTGTTGCTAGTTAGCGCCGAAACGCCGTAATGCTCAGCAATCGAGTTGCTGGTTATTTTATTTTAGTTTGTATCGTAGAAATCGGCGGGAACGAGCAGATGGGACAGCGTTTAATGAAAATTGTTTGTGCGATCGAATTAAAATGAAATAAATATAATTTTCATGTGCGTACTACCATTTTACAAAGCCATGACAGCAAGAAGCCAAAAAGACAAAAGAAAATTGTTTTCCTTTTCCAATATAAAAACAACTATGGTGGCCAGCGAGCCGCGATGACGTGCCGTACGGCCAGTACGCTGCAGCAGTCCTCAATATAGTTTTTAATACAGTTGCTCAAAACGTGGCGTATTGCAGGGACGTATAGCGTTCGGGATGTGGGCTATTACATACTCGAGCTTTTTTTTTACCTTTTCCGAACTTGTGCGCTCTCTTTCCCAACTGTCAAAATAATGTCTATTTAAAAAGAAAAACCAACCATGAAGTTTTTACTGAAAAAATCATAGAAGTTTTTATGATTCATGCGAATACGTATATTTCTAAAAAGAAGCTACTAATTTGTTTCAATATCAGATTTAATGATTTGATAGAATGAGTTAGCTTAGGTTTCATTTCATTTCATCTCTTTAAATTTATTTTCATTTCATATCAACGAAAAAATTCTACTGAAGACTTGGCTGTATGGGCATAGTTCCCTTTGCCTACCAGAATAGGTGAAGAAAAAAAATTTTTTCTATCTTTTACGGTTGGCGCCATTTTCCAAATAATTTTTCTTTATAAAATTGCTTCATTTTTTTACAACTGCATTAAAAATAGTTGTTCAGTATACGTGCGGAACCGTCATTGCAACTTGTTCCGACCGTCAACCCTCGCCTTCGGCTGCGCCTCGGCTCGGGTAGACATTTCTCGGAACTCTTTGCAATGACAGCCTTTCCGCACTTGTAATGAAATATACTATTTCATGTGCGTACTACCATTTTATAAAGCCATTACAGCAAGAAGCCAAAAAAGACAAAAGAAAATCGTTTTCCTTTTCCAATATAAAAACAACTATGGTGGCCAGCGAGCCGCGATGACGTGCCATACGGTCAGTACTCTGCTGCAGTCCTGAACATAGTTTTTTTTTTGTAGTTTTAAAGAGCGACTCACAGAGCACTTTGAGCAAAATCCGCTTGGAGACGATGGGCGGCACCCCGTTGTTGGCGATGCAGAAGTAAGCGCCGCTCATGGCGCGCGCCGTCGAGCTCAGGTTCAGCCACGCGCCGCTCCACTTCGACACTACGGGAGAGAGAACGTTCATGCATTAACACCCGTATTCCAAGACGTTCCTTAAAGTCTCATCGACTCAATACTCCACGGAGGTGGAGTCGGGGAGAGGTGGAGGCATTAGACTCTCCCTCGAGCAGCTATTTTAAATCAATGCATTTTATTCAAAATTATACGGTAACCGTTATTGAACTGTTATAACTTGCCCTGGTAATTAGAACTGCTGAATCGACAGATCAGCATATGCCCGCCTTCAGCGGCCATCACCCCAGTCAGTCAGTTCGCCTACATCCATCCTCAGAACCGGTCGCCAGTCCAATTTAATATTTTTATTGTATTTCGTGTTTCGTGTAATAAATTGTCCTTTTTTTAAAAAGGCTTTTCAATAATATCCTATAACATTGGTGGCAGCTTAAAGGGATTTCTAAAATCCCAGGAACGCTTCGTTCTCGGTCCGTGAATTAAAAAACCTGTGAAAGATCCTGTGAAGTGAAAATTGTGAAAAGTTAAATAAAACGAAACTTCATTGGAATACAAATAGTGAAATCCAACATCCGACATTCCTGGCAACCGGCGGCGAACTCCATCCATATTCATCAATATCCAGTAGACGTCCTGGCATGACGTCCTGATCCTGAGTATCCTGAGAAGTCCAAATGTTTCTACGGTTAATATCCGTCTTGTGTGTCCTGTGAGTCAAACATTTCATTATTTAAAACTCAATCCGTGCAGCGAACACCTATGCAGTGGAAGCTCATCTCATTGTTTATATTATCCAGTTCCAGTGAAGTGTCGCGAGTAAGCTCGCACTCGCAACAAACTCTTATCTCGTGTCTGTAATATACAATAGTCATAACAATGACCGATAATAAGGAAGACCCTAAGCAACCTAAGGCTGATGTTATTAAGGCCGGTCCTAGCAAAGAAATTGTAACCCATGTAAAAGAGGTTGACCTGAATGTCCTTTTAAAATTTGTTAAACCTTTTGACGGCTCTAGAGAGCAGCTCCAACCCTTTGTCAACAATTGCTCAAATGCAATTTCATTAGCCACATCTTATCAAAAAAAGATCTTATTTCAATTTATTATCAGCCAACTACTAGGCAAAGCTGAGACGGCCTGTTCCATTAAAGATTTTGACGATTGGTCCCAATTAAAAGAGTTTTTAATAACCCAATTTGGGGAGAAGAAAACTTATGCCCACTTACTCACCGACCTTCAAGAGTGCAGGCAACAACCTAATGAATCTGTCACTCAGTACGCTTTAAATTTAGAGACCTGCCTAGCACAGCTGCTAACTGAAGTAAACCTGTCATGTCCCAAGAAGAGCGAATTATCCGGCAGAGTAGCAGCTATGCAGGAAGTGGCCTTAATTACTTTCCTATTCGGCCTTCATCCACGTCTTTCGAGCAATGTTCGGGTTCGATCCCCAAAAACATTGAACGAAGCTATTAACATTGCGGTTTCGGAGGACAAAATAAACCAATTTATGTTAAAACGAAATCCTCGTCCATCCTCCGATCGCCCCGCTTTCAAACCGAATTTCCAACCAAAACCAAGAAATCCGAATCCACATTCTTCAGAATTCAGACCGCAACTGAATAGTGTCCAAAATCAGTCATCTACATTGTTTTGCCGATATTGCAAAATGCCAGGACACGTCCTTGAAAAATGCTCTAGGAGAGAGTATAATAACAAAAGATATCAATCCCAACAAAATCGGGTACATTTCATGGAGGACACCTCCGAGCCAATTGAAGCTCAATTACCCGAAGATCCTGAAACTGTAAACTAAAAAATGGCTCGAGACGGTGCCACCCGAGTCCATCCATATCCATTACCGGCACCACAAAAAACACAAAGAGTGCTATACAACAGGGTAACCAGCCCCAAAGCGGAAGCACTACCTTTGATGTTCCAATTAGGCACACTATACAACAGGGTAACCAGCCCCAAAGCGGAAGTGTAGTCTATAAATCCAAATGCACTATACAACAGGGTAGCCAGCCCCAAATCGGAAGTGCAATAAACCCAAAGAAAACCACAAAAAACACAAAGAGTGTTATACAACAGGGTAACCAGCCCAAAGCGGAAACACTACCTTTGATGTTCCAATTAGGCACACTATACAACAGGGTAACCAGCCCCAAAGCGGAAGTGTAGTCTATAAATCCGAATGCACTATACAACAGGGTAGCCAGCCCCAAAGCGGAAGTGCAATTGATAAAACTCATCATGACATTCCTGAAAAATCCAACACTGTACACCTACCTAAAAGCAATGGTAATTCCCACGACCTTGTAATTCCTAGAAAGGTAAAAGAAAATGATGATTATAAAGTACATGAAATATCTTCAAATCCAAAACACAAATTCCTACCTTACATCAAAGTTGAGACTTCAGTATCTTCTAAAGCGTTATCCTTCCTCGTTGACACTGGCGCATCTGTCAGCATTGTCCAAAGGTCATCAATCGAGACCTTTCCTGAAGTCATCGACCACAAAATCAAATTAAAAGGTATCGATTCCCAAGGTGAATGTATAACCACCTCAGGCCATATCCCTATAACATTTTCTGTGAAAGAAAATCGTTTGTCCTACCATTTTCATATCGTCGATAATATCGACCTAACCTACGACGGCATTATAGGAAATGACCTGTTCAACGAAATGCAAAGTAAAATTGATTATACTAACAATTCCTTGTATCTTAACAATGTTCAAATGGAGATGCAATTTAATGAGCCTGTTTACACCATCCCTGCTCGCACTGAAACAGTAATAGAATGTTCAGTGAGTAATCCTGAGATAAAAGAAGGACTAATCTTAGATCAGAATCCTATAGAGTCATTACTCATCGCTAACTGTATAGTTAGAGTTAAAGATAACTCCCGTATCAACATTTCAGTCGTCAACACTTCTGAATCTCCTATTGTTGTCAAATCAAATTTAAACTTGAAACTAACCCCTTTCGTCGAACACGACGACCAAGACGAGATCCCTAACGACTTGAAAGAAGTCTCAAGTCTCGAAGAAAAACCTTGAAAATAACTGATATCACCGCGCTCAAAAAGTAAGAGAACTCTTGCGCGTTAACCACTTAAACCAAGAAGAAACTGCTATTCTTCTCGAAACCTGTACAGATTACTCGGACATCTTCCATGTCCCTGGTGACAAATTATCCTATACCAATGCAATTAAACACGAAGTTCAAACTTCTTCTCCTACTCCCATTCATGTAAAATCCTATAGATTCCCGGAATTTCATAAACCTGAAGTAGAATCTCAAGTCAACAAAATGTTAAGCGACGGCATCATTAAACCTTCTATGTCTCCTTGGTCATCCCCTATATGGGTTGTGCCGAAGAAAATCGATGCATCTGGTCAACGCAAATGGCGTGTAGTCATAGACTATCGCAAGCTGAACGACATTACTATCGGTGATGTATATCCAATTCCTCAAATATCAGAAATCCTCGACCAACTCGGACATAGTAAATACTTTTCTACCCTAGATCTTGCATCTGGTTTCCACCAAATTCCCATGAATGATGCCGATGGCCCTAAAACCGCATTTAGTGTTCCGCAAGGGCACTTTGAATTCACAAGGATGCCTTTTGGGCTGAAAAACGCCCCTTCGACGTTTCAACGTCTCATGAACACAGCATTATCCGGTCTACAAGGCTTTAAATGCTTTTTTTATTTAGACGATATCGTCATTTACTCACATGACCTTAAGAGTCACATCCAGAATCTAATTTCTGTCTTTGAGAGACTCCGTCAATTTAATCTTAAACTTCAGCCTGACAAATGCGAGTTTCTCCATAAAGAAGTAGCATACTTAGGCCACGTAATCTCCGACGAAGGAGTTAAACCTGATCCAAACAAGATCAAAGCTGTATCCGAATTTCCCGTCCCGCAATGTCCCAAGGACATAAAGTCATTCTTGGGCCTCGTTTCGTATTATCGCAGGTTTATTCCAGATTTCTCAAAAATAGCAAAACCTATGACGTCACTGTTGAAGAAAGACGCCCCTTTTAGTTGGCAAAATCAGCAATAAATCGCTTTTGACCAATTAAAATCCAAACTCACCACAGCCCCTGTGCTAATATATCCAGACTTCTCAAAACCTTTCGTCTTGACCTGTGATGCCTCAAACTACGCTATAAGCGCCATCCTGTCTCAAGGCGACATAGGCAGAGATAGACCCATTGCATTCGCTTCCAGAACCCTTAACAAGAGTGAATGTAATTATTCAACAACAGAAAAAGAGCTATTGGCGATCATTTTTGGTTGTAAAACCTTCCGACCATATTTGTATGGTCGTAGATTCCAAATAGTCACAGATCATCGACCTTTAAAATGGCTGATGAACCATAACGACCCCAGTAGTAAGCTCCAACGATGGAGACTATCCTTGGAAGAATACGATTATGAAATCATCTACCGCAAAGGCAGAATCAATTGCAATGCAGATGCACTATCCCGTTACCCTGTGAATCCTATTCGAGACCAACTTATAAATGGCAATCCTACGCCTGATGTTGGTACAGATCCTGCACAACCTCGAGAAACTGCAGATCCTCTGCTCCCTGATGAAGATCTTCTGCAACTCGAAGACCTCGATATTAGTCCACTAAGTGAGGATCTTAACCTTGATTTCGACGACGTCCTTTTGGACTCTCCACCTCCTCTGAACACCAACACTAACAATAACCCATTGGCAGTTGAAATCCCTACTAACCCTTTTGAACCTGAAGTTAATCTTAACGATACTAATTACTCCGACTTCTTGAAAATCTCCAATGATAAAACTCAAACATTTAATACGAACTTAGTGGAGCATAATGAATCCCTCATGAAGACTCCTGCAAAAGTAATTCTCGTTCCATTTTCCATTGACTTGGACGAATCCAATCCATATGTAGAACAAATCCTTGGCAACGTTACAAACAGAGAAGTCCTTGACAAAGAACGAGAACTTAATTCATTCTTGAAAGTCGACCACGACAATAAGGTATATTACTTTCTTTTCACCAAGGTTCACCACTTTGATGAATCCTCTTACCTCGACATTTATGACACTCTAAAAAGGGCAAGAAATAACATCCTTATTCATGAAAATCCTGACGCAATAGCAATTTCAGATTTAAAAGATCCATTTCAAAGACATTCCTTTCTTAAAATCCACATGATGTTAAGCTATCTCTTTCATGATACTAACATTGTTGTAAATTACACTATTTTTATTTTTAATGCACTAACCCGTGCTAAGGAACAAATTTAAAAAACCTATTTAGAGGCTAAAAATTTCACCCATGCCGGGATTCGAACCCGCAACCTCTGGCTATCCGTACCAGCGCTCTACCAATTGAGCCAATGGGCGACTCACGGCATCAGTGAAATTTCGAACCTCTTTACAATATTCTCTGTATTACGTACAGGCAGCGACATCTGACTTAAGCAAATTGCACTACTTACAGCCCCGACTACCTACTTTGCAGTTAGGTTTAACATCGGAACGATAGCCAGAGGTTGCGGGTTCGAATCCCGGCATGGGTGAAATTTTTAGCCTCTAAATAGGTTTTTAAATTTGTTCCTTAGCACGGGTTAGTGCATTAAAAATAAAAATAGTGTAATCATGTGGGTACAGTGATATCGTTCCGATGTTAAACCTAACTGCAAAGTAGGTAGTCGGGGCTGTAAGTAGTGCAATTTGCTTAAGTCAGATGTCGCTGCCTGTACGTAATACAGAGAATATTGTAAAGAGGTTCGAAATTTCACTGATGCCGTGAGTCGCCCATTGGCTCAATTGGTAGAGCGCTGGTACGGATAGCCAGAGGTTGCGGGTTCGAATCCCGGCATGGGTGAAATTTTTAGCCTCTAAATAGGTTTTTAAAATTGTTGTAAATTTAAAAACCTATTTAGAGGCTAAAAATTTCACCCATGCCGGGATTCGAACCCGCAACCTCTGGCTATCCGTACCAGCGCTCTACCAATTGAGCCAATGGGCGACTCACGGCATCAGTGAAATTTCGAACCTCTTTACAATATTCCTGTATTACGTACAGGCAGCGACATCTGACTTTAGCAAATTGCATTACTTACAGCCCCGACTACCTACTTTGCAGTTAGGTTTAACATCGAACGATATCAATGTACCCACATGATTACACTATTTTTATTTTTAATGCACTAACCCGTGCTAAGGAACAAATTTAAAAACCTATTTAGAGGCTAAAAATTTCACCCATGCCGGGATTCGAACCCGCAACCTCTGGCTATCCGTACCAGCGCTCTACCAATTGAGCGCTAGTGTAATCATGTGGGTACAGTGATATCGTTCGATGTTAAACCTAACTGCAAAGTAGGTAGTCGGGGCTGTAAGTAATGCAATTTGCTTAAGTCAGATGTCGCTGCCTGTACGTAATACAGGAATATTGTAAAGAGGTTCGAAATTTCACTGATGCCGTGAGTCGCCCATTGGCTCAATTGGTAGAGCGCTGGTACGGATAGCCAGAGGTTGCGGGTTCGAATCCCGGCATGGGTGAAATTTTTAGCCTCTAAATAGGTTTTTAAATTTGTTCCTTAGCACGGGTTAGTGCATTAAAAATAAAAATAGTGTAATTGTTGTAAATGTTTATCATAACAAAATTATTTACCCAGCTCCCAGTGAAATCAAGAAAATCTTGTTCGAAAACCATAATATCCCCATCGCTGGACATCTGGGATCTTCTAGAATGTTCAAACGCGTAGCTGAACAGTATTACTGGAAAGGAATGCGCTCCGATGTCGAAAGATATGTAAAAGAATGTCAACTTTGCCAAACCAACAAGGCTCTTAGAAAAACCAATCAAGCACCCATGCAAATAACTAGCACAGATACGAAACCCTTTGAAAAGATTTCCCTTGACGTCGTCGGCCCCCTTCCGGAGTCCGGCACAGCCAAACTAAAGTATATCCTGACGATACAGGACGATCTTTCAAAATTCTCGATCGGATACCCCATTAGAAGCGTTACAGCTGAAGAAACGAGTGAATGTCTGGTCCACTTCATATCCCTGTTTGGTATACCAATATCTATTGTCACTGACCAAGGGACCAACTTCACATCCGATCTGTTCAAACAAACTTGTTCATTTCTTAAAATTAAGCAGACCTGGTCTGCCCCTTATCACCCACAAACGCAAGGGGCACTAGAAAGAAGCCATTCGACCTTGAAAGAATATCTTAAATCTTATATAAATGAATTACAAGATAATTGGCCTCGTTACGTCTATTCAGCCATGCTTGCTTACAACACGAGCATTCACACAACTACTAATTATTCCCCCTATGAATTGGTATTTGGTCAAAAACCCTACTTGCCAAATTCTATCTATGATACAGAACTCGGTCCTACTTATTCCGAGTATGTCAGGGTCCTCCAACAAAGACTGAAGTATTCCCGGGAAAAAGCCGTGGAAAATATCCTTAAATCTAAAGAAATTTCGAAAGGCTATTATGACAGACATACACGCGCTGTCAAATACAAAGCTGGTGACTATGTATATTTGAAAAATCACTTGCGTATGCGAAAAGCCATGTCCCCAGTTTGGAAGGGTCCATATAAAGTAATTAAAATAAATGGTAACAATACACTGACCCTACTTATAAACAGACGTCATTAAACATCATTATGACCAAATTAAACTTGCACATAACTAAGTGTAGCTATTTAACATTTCAGCGTCTGGGCATCATCTTCAATCCAGAATTTCGTAAAACCAGTTCTTCAAAATTCAGGCATTTACTTCGACCCTATTGGATCTATTAAAACTATTAACGGACACCTAAGCGTAGTCATTCCGATTGATATATCATACATAAATCAGCATATAAATAATTTGAAGACCGTTATTGGAACATGCCGTTTCTTTTGACAACAAAGCAATGTTTTTGAACAAAATGAGTGCCATAATATATTGGAGCCGTTGTCTGTCCGTTTTTATGAACTAGAGAAGGACTATGAATCTATATCTCACTATGTACCAGCTAGAAACAAACGTTCCGCATGGTTTGGAGCGGTAGGCGTTGTTTTTAAACACATATTTGGCACCCTAGACGAAAGTGACGCCATAAGATATAATGATGCAATTAATGTAATCCAGAATGACGAAAAGAAACTGGCCTCGTTAATGAGAGAAAACATTCTTATCACTCAATCAAGCTTAGAATATTGGAATAAGACACTTAAAACGGTCACTGTAAAAGAAGCAATTTTAGGAGATGCAATTGAAAATCTGTCATGGAAGATGACCAATTTAAGTAATAAGTTAGAATTTAAGACTAGGTTAAACTATATTATAAATGCTTTAGAAGGAGCTCTACTTAATCTCTCTTTTAAGTTAGAAGACATAATTAATTCAATTATGTTCAGTAAAACAAATGTTTTACATTTATCAGTTATAACACCGAATCAGCTATTCAATGAACTTAAAGAAAATTATCATCACTTGAAGAGCCACAGTGAATTCCCATTTGCTTTAGATTTAGGTAATATTAACGTGTTACTAAACATATCTAGTGTTGTAAGTTACTATAAAGATAATAAGATTATATTTGTATTACTGATTCCGCTTGTTGACAATCATGTGTACAACTTATGTCACTGTATTCCTTACCCTGCGGCTCATAACTCGCAAAATCCAACATCATATGCTGTTGTCATACCTACTCACAACTATTTGGCAATAACCAAGGACAGGACCCATTACTGTAGTCTGAATAGCCTAGATGGTTGCAAACTGGTGTCTGAAAATAATTATCTTTGTGAGAATGTAAACCCTACCTCTGTAAAAGCAAATCCATGTTGTGAAACCGAAATTCTTACCAAAACGCTGAAAGAACTACCAGAATCATGTGATTACAAATTCCTGAAAGGCCACATAAACATTTGGCAGAGTTTTTCTAAGGTTAACACGAGCTGTAGACATAATTAAAACTGTTTTTATACGGATTTATGCTCGTTTATTACATTTTTACAATTTTCCAACGTTTCGGCACTTTTTCAGGTGCCGTGGTCCCGGATGACTGAGGTGACAGGTGTCTTTTAGAAATCATTAACGGTTAGTTTACTACCCTCGGCAAAAATTACAAAAGTTAATTGTGAAGTTACGTTCCAAAATAGACAAACCAATTATTTTTTATATAAAGTCAACAATATTGATTATTAGTAATTGAAGTTAAAATTAAATTTATAAACTAATTACTTTATATGAACTTAAAGATACCGATTATTAATTGAAATTAAATTGATTTTTTATTATTTATTCTACAGTCACACTTCTAGCAAGGGGGTCTCATGCACTTAAGCACTGGTTCCCATGCTACCGGTATGTTCCAACCACGATCTCTATTAAAATTTGGATGCCGGCGGATCTCTATTGCCTCACGTATCATTCTAGGGAAGAAACGTTCTTCTCGGGCTAGAACTTTAACTTTATCGAAATGTATAAAGTGGTTGGTACCGCTAAGTGTATGCTCGCTGACTGCAGATCTACCAGAGCGCTTATGTTTCACATCAGCGATATGTTCCTTCACCCGCTCAGCTATGGTACGCTTCGTTTGACCAATGTACGAGGAACCACATTCACAGTCAAGCTTGTATACTCCTGCCTCTTGTAAGGGAATCCTGTGCTTGACACTTCGCATGAATTGGTGTATCTTTCTTGGCGGCTGGTAGATGGTTCTGATTGAGGCGCGTTTCAAAATACTCCCAATTTTGTCAGTCACTCCTCTCACGAAAGGCAGGTAGGCTGGAACTCGCTCGACTGTGTCCGGTTTGACACGTCCTCCGCGACGGACAAGTCAAGTCAAAAACTGTTAGTCATACTCATTCGGCAACGACGTCATGAACAGGCAACCGTCAGCGATCAAATTCGAGATCTGTCTAATTGGCTTCAAACACAATTGCAAGCTTTCGATTTTGCTTACTGCATTGAAATTTTGGATAAAAGAGAGGGACACCAAATTACTAAGTGCAAAGAGAAGCAAATCAAAAAATATGAACGGCTTCAGTCGAAATCGAACGCAGCGGTACAAACCAATTTTCGGAACGCACCCGTAGCAGTTGTCAATTTATCAAAACAAGCCCTAGACGAACAAACCGAAAGGGTCCTTCAAAAAGGTCTAAATTTTGCTGTAGCACCGCGGGTTATCCCTTACGAAAAGATTATTGGCAGTATTGATGAGTGTCTGTGGAAAAACAATGTGCTAAGTGAGGATTTGGAAGGAATACGCCAGGATATCTCATCCGTTTTGCGTCGATGTAAACCTCCAAAACCCAACCTTCAACGCGATGAATACATTGCACTTAAGACCTTGCATGATAACCCAGAACTAACGGTACTTCGAGCGGATAAGGGAAATGCCACCGTGGTTATGGATACATCAGATTACAACGCCAAAATTAAATCATTACTATCGGACGAAAGCACATACCAAAAGGTCAAACGAGATCCTACGACCCGTTTTCTTAAGAAAACCAAAGAACTTATTGAAAAACACTCCGAATGGCTTAGTCTGGATATTACCAACCTTCTACCAGGGACAGCAAAACCTCCTAAACTGTATGGACTACCGAAAATTCACAAGACGGGGGCTCCACTGCGTCCTATTGTCAGCCAAATTGGTGCTCCTACCTACAAACTAGCCCAACACCTGACGCAAGTCCTGTCACCGCTGAGGGGGAACACTGAAGCCCACGTCAAGGATTCCTACCACTTCACTAGTCAAATTGATGACCTACATTTGACTAGTGAAGAAACAATGGTGAGTTTCGATGTTAAATCCTTGTTTACTTGTCTTCCAATACAGGATTGCATTGAGATTGTTAAGAGAAGGCTCAATGAACATGATTTGCCTGTGGAATATGCAGAGCTGTTAGATCACTGCCTAACAACTGGCTACTTGGTATGGAATGGTGAGTTTTACATGCAGGTAGACGGGGTAGCCATGGGTTCCCCTGTTTCTCCCGTTGTAGCCGATATTTTCATGGAAGACTTCGAGGAGCGAGCCCTGCGAACTGCTCCCGTCCCACCAAGGTTCTATAAGCGATATGTCGATGACACTTTTGCTATATTACCTACTAGTGGAATAACGGCTTTCTTAGACCACCTTAACTCTATAAACAACAAGATCCAGTTTACAATGGAGTTAGAAGCAGATTGTTCTTTAGCTTTCTTAGATGTTTTAGTCATCAGGAATCCAAATGGAACCTTAGGACATACAGTTTATAGGAAAAAGACCCACACTGATAGGTACCTAAACGGTGAGTCTCACCATCACCCGTGTCAGTTGTCTACCGTTGGAAAATCTCTGTTACAGAGGGCACACCGAATCTGCGACAAGGACCATCTACCTGCGGAACTCCAGCATGTCAAACGAGTACTTCGTGCAAACAAGCTGCAAGTTCCGCGTGTCCGTCGCGGAGGACGTGTCAAACCGGACACAGTCGAGCGAGTTCCAGCCTACCTGCCTTTCGTGAGAGGAGTGACTGACAAAATTGGGAGTATTTTGAAACGCGCCTCAATCAGAACCATCTACCAGCCGCCAAGAAAGATACACCAATTCATGCGAAGTGTCAAGCACAGGATTCCCTTACAAGAGGCAGGAGTATACAAGCTTGACTGTGAATGTGGTTCCTCGTACATTGGTCAAACGAAGCGTACCATAGCTGAGCGGGTGAAGGAACATATCGCTGATGTGAAACATAAGCGCTCTGGTAGATCTGCAGTCAGCGAGCATACACTTAGCGGTACCAACCACTTTATACATTTCGATAAAGTTAAAGTTCTAGCCCGAGAAGAACGTTTCTTCCCTAGAATGATACGTGAGGCAATAGAGATCCGCCGGCATCCAAATTTTAATAGAGATCGTGGTTGGAACATACCGGTAGCATGGGAACCAGTGCTTAAGTGCATGAGACCCCCTTGCTAGAAGTGTGACTGTAGAATAAATAATAAAAAATCAATTTAATTTCAATTAATAATCGGTATCTTTAAGTTCATATAAAGTAATTAGTTTATAAATTTAATTTTAACTTCAATTACTAATAATCAATATTGTTGACTTTATATAAAAAATAATTGGTTTGTCTATTTTGGAACGTAACTTCATAATTAACTTTTGTAATTTTTGCCGAGGGTAGTAAACTAACCGTTAATGATTTCTAAAAGACACCTGTCACCTCAGTCATCCGGGACCACGGCACCTGAAAAAGTGCCGAAACGTTGGAAAATTGTAAAAATGTAATAAACGAGCATAAATCCGTATAAAAACAGTTTTAATTTGGCAGACTGTACATGGTAATAAATGGTTGTATGTCCATCTGAAAATAGTAAATTAACAATTGACTGTGAAAATTCCCAATAGATTTATTTGGGACTGGAATACTTACCTTGCCTAAAAACTGCATTGGTTACAGTAATGATAAAACATTGTACCCGAAATCTACCGATTACCTTGAACTCAATGTAATTCAACCTAACGAGAGTCTAATTAATATCTCTTGCCGTAATATAGATCAGTTTGAAAGGGTATCTTCTAAAATACCATTTGCTAAATTAGAAAATATTGACCTATTGTCTTTAAAATCAAATACAGATATAAGAAATAATATTTTGAAAGATTTGAGTCAGATTGTGGAAAAACCACACATTGTCAAATACGGTTATCAGTATAGTGTCACCATAGTTATTATACTTATCAATTTAATCCTAGTACTTAGTCTTATAAGTTTGATTCTTTTCAAAATGTATGGTAAGACTGGCCGCCATCCCCTGCTTCAAATTCAGAATACAATTTCAGCAATTGAAAACCCTGAATCTCTAGAAACCGTAAATGACCCAGAAGTCGCCAACCCTGTCGAAGTTGCTATTCCACTTCCTCGACTGAGAGATCACTATTGAGTAATATTTTGAACATTACGTAAACTTAACCTTCAACCCCTAAGTTTACTCCTTTTCGGGGGAGCTGTTATAACTTGCCCTGGTAATTAGAACTGCTGAATCGACAGATCAGCATATGCCCGCCTTCAGCGGCCATCACCCCAGTCAGTCAGTTCGCCTACATCCATCCTCAGAACCGGTCGCCAGTCCAATTTAATATTTTTATTGTATTTCGTGTTTCGTGTAATAAATTGTCCTTTTTTTTAAAAAGGCTTTTCAATAATATCCTATAACAGAACGGTTGTCAGGACGGAATTGTTTTAAGCAATAAGGCCGCTTATTTGTATATTTATATGTTATATAAATATGGCTTGGTGTGCAATAAAGAATACTCTTATCTTATTCTGCCTTACAAGAAAAACTAGGTGTCCATTTCAATCAAGTGTAGATCATTTTGGAGAAAAAATTGATAAAATACTCCAATCTTAGTCTTTTCAGAATCTTTTGATACTTAATTAACAGAGTTTATGTATTATTTTAAAACATAGTGCATTGGAGGAGTATGGCATAAGCTTCTTGCAACGCAGGAAGAGACCCGCGCCCCAGCAGTGGGGACATACTGGGTTAAAATCGAAATCGATAGTGCATTGAACATTTCCGTACTAACGTAGTTTGGTTTTATGTACGACAAGCCGGACCGCTATAAAAGTATGTCAATACCTTTAGAGGGGACACATCAAGGTTTGCTTTTAACTGAGAATAATATATAAAACAGAAATAATAGGCCCATATTTTTTTATACAAACTATTTCTTTTTTATAACTTTATTTCCAATTATTCTTCTACTTGGTCAATACGCGCTTGACTGAGTAGTCGTGATCCTTACAAAGAAGGTTTGAAGCCTTCTTGCCATTCCTCCCGGTTAACTTTCTAATTCTAAGCACCATCAAATTTCGATCTGTGTCTTCTTAGGGTATGAGCAATGTTTTATTGCGATCTGGTTTGTGTTTGTAAATAAAAACCAAAGTACGTTTGTATGGGAATTTCTACTTGCGAAATCCCAGATTTACTTTCTTGATTTTTGTGGAAAGGGTCCGACCGGGTTTCGCTCGGATTCGCAGAGCGAGTGAAGTAAGTGAATCCGGAATTAAGTTGCCAAACTCACTTCCCACACAATTCTCTGGACGGATATTTTCCCAGAGGTTGTCTCAAATCAGAGTCTTAGGTAATATTCGAATTTTTCACTAGTTTTTTCACAGTGATGCATCTATATATACTAAATATTTTCAAATATACCAGATATAACTTGCATCCTCTATATGCTCTGGTGACATTTAATTCGTTCACTGCTTGGTACATCACGATGTATACCTTCTCTTTGGTCAGTATATCTTCTTCGAAAGCTTCCATTTCTTAAAAATAATGCTTATTAATATAACATAACATTTACATACAGGCACATACTTTGCTTCTGGCTCGACACTAGGATACCCTGTTTCGTGGGAACCAGACACAACGACATCACAAACATGTAAACATCCAAGACCTGGCGTTTTTTTTTCGCTTCCAGCCGGGATTCGAACCCGGGACCTCTTGCATGGTAGGTACATGCGCTACCGCTACGCTACAGAGGTCGTCATGCTAGTGATCATCTATTTCCCTCCAAAATGGTTGAAATTGATGATGGCTGACAACTGCGTTATACTTGTGAGCGAGTGTTGTTCGTGTGTCTGCCCGCAGCACATACCTATGTTTTCCCTACCTTTGTGAGACATTTAACTAATACTTCGGCATTTAAAGTTATTGATGGCAATAATGAGATCTTATCGTATGTATAGGTATAAGCAATTGATGTATTTGGTTTAAGATGACTTGAGAAAAGATGGTCAGAGCGGAGTTTTTTTCCTCGCTGCCATTTTCTTCACTACAATACGGCCCAAAGGCAGCGGCTTACATTTTCCATTGTACATTGACATATAGCAAACAGCAATTAAATTGAATTATTATTTCCCGGTGATGAGTTGATCCAATAATAAGAGTTGTATTGGTTAGTAAAATTGCCCGTCTGCTGCAACACTCGTATGACGTGGAATATACATTATCGGAAATGTTTACAGGAATTGACCGTTATGCATGTTATAAATTGATTCCGGGAAGGCTTGCATATTACAAACTTTCCTGGAATCAATTGTTGTAGCAACCACAATTGGCTCGAAAGGTCGTGAGCCATTAGAAGTAAATCAGTCTGTTATTTACAAAATAAAAATATACTTAACAGTTTATTTTATTTTCTCTATGTTCTTTACAATTTGCATGATAAGTTACACACTATTTTCATAGTAAGGACATAGGTACATAACTGCGTTCTAACATAAAAAGTCTATTTTGTACATGCATGAGGTTGCCTGGAAAAAAGTACTATCAGCAATAAAGCCAATTTTACTATGTACCGTTGTAATAATTTTGTGTTAGTTTTTTTCTCGTGAACAATATAATCAAAGATATCAAGAAACCATTATTTTTAGGTAAGATAATATAATATCTAAAAATTCAAAAACCAAAGACAATTTTGAATATAATCTCAAACCTCCTTATCAAAATAATGAGATATCTTCACTAAGTGATTCACAGTTATTCACATTTAATAATTCACGTTCATTCATTCAATAACTCACAGCTGACAAAAATAAACTTTACAACTCTGGGAATTGACGCAAAGCCGTCACAATTGAGATGCCAAAGCCCTGAGACTGTTTTTAGATAGCAAAAAGGCTGGATTGTCTCTCGGGCGCTGCAAAAAAGCTATTTCCCAGCACACGGCGCGGCGCGGGTCAGAGCAGGCCCCATAAAATCACCTATAAGGAAACCTCTTCGCGCGGCCCCTCGAGGCCTATTATCCATTATACGGAGACAGGAAAGGTACACATAAATAAACACCTATACCAACAGCGAACCGTAAATAAACCCCGCGAGAAGGACGGGAAAACTGCGTGGGAAAACCCGGGAACACCATGCTTCATCCACCTGATGTATCGGTAGGAGGTATCTGGTGTGTATAAATTTAGAATTTAACCAAGTTAACACACCGTCGTCGGCGGCCAAATTTAGTATTAGTCTGCCTCTTACGAGTTCTCAATACGATTCCAGATGGAACAAGACTTCCTAGTACGTACTCGATTACCACACGATTTTGAAGCTCGAAGTACGATTTTGATAATATTCTTTTTAATGCTCTAACCCGTGCTAAGGACAATTTTAAAAACCTATTTTAGAGGCTCCCGGCATGGGTGAAATTTTTAGCCTCTAAAAAGGTTTTTAAAATTGTCCTTAGCATGTCCTTTTTTTTTTGTAAGGTACTGCCACTGTTTATTTTGTGGCAACCTTTTAGTCGATTGAAATTAAAATGTGATAAAATTAATATACAATATTAAAATGTCCGGTAAAATAATCTATAAATAATTTAAAATCTTAAAAACATCGCTTTATATAAAATTGAATTAAAATTAATAAAATGTCAAGTTAAAATAATCTATTAATAATTTAAGGGTTACAATATAATATAAGCTACATGGCTTAAGATAAAAATAAAATTGAATTAAAATTAAAAAATTCAAATAATGATAACATTTTTAAAACTAATGGGTTGTCTTCATTTTTTTTTTTTTTTGGTTTTGTTTTCTTTTCTTTTTCTTTCCATCATTTTGTCACTCTTTTTTTTTTTTTTTGTTTGTTTTTTTTTCCAAACCCATTTACAATAAAATTATTATTTTTATGAGGTTAAAATAGTAGCTATAGTTAGCAAATATATATTTTTTTTTTTTTAAATTAAATTTACCAAGTTGTGTTTTCCCCGGCGCCTTATCTCTGTCTACTCCGACGAGTAGTCACAAGCAAGGCGCCGGGGTACAAACTTAAATTTACTTAAAATTACTATAAAAATTCTTAAAATGCCTCTCACTCGAACCGCCCAAAAAGGTTCAGGGCATTTGGCACGCCCTTGCTAAAGCCGGCCCCCATTCGCCTTCGCGGCCGCGCGCGTCACCCCCAGGGCGAAGGCAAGGAAGGCCTCTCGACTCTTGGAGTCGGCCATAAAGGCGGCGAAAGCCTCGCACCTCACCGCTCTTCCCAGGCGTATCTCGCAATCGGCCCTAGCAGCTCCAAAACGGGGACACTCCTCCAGCAGGTGCTCCAGCACGGGTTAGTGCATTAAAAAGAATATAATCATGTGGGTACAGGGATAGCATTCCGATGTAACAACCTAACTGCAAAGCAGGTACTCGGGGCTGCAAGTGATGCAAATGACTTCGGCCAGATGTCGCTGCCTGTACGTAATACAGAGAATATTGTAAAGAGGTTCGAAATTTCACTGATGCCGGTGAGTTACCCATTAGCTCAGTTGGAAAGAGCACTGGCACGGATAGCCAGAGGTCGCAGGTTTGAATCATCCCGACATGGGTGGAATTTTTAGCCTCTAAAATAGGTTTTTACGATTTTGATGGGTTTGTATTTGGATGTATGTTTTGGACAGACCGGTTTTCTCACGATCTTTTTCACGTAGTTAAATACGAGTGTTAGAGCTGTTTAACTACGTCTGCGCTAGAAATTGCCCATCCACGATGGGCACGCGTGGTAACAAAGTCCATGCTCTCTCTTTGAGAGAAGGCCTGTTCCCTGCATTGGGAAGTATATAGGCTACATGAAAACATACTAGCTGACCGCGTAAACGTTGTTTTGCCATATTAATTAAAGTTGTAAGACTACGGCAGATCCCAAGCCTACTAAATTCATTTAAAAAAATTAAAGACCACTTATTTACAAGAAAACTAAAAAATATATTATTCAAAAACTGTTATTATAATTATAATTCTATATAATTAATGGCTCACCATTTACTTGGTAAATAAAGTTTACTATGTGGGTATTATAACCGTGTACAACGTGACGTGACGTGACGTGATGTGACGTGACATGACATGACGTGACCGGACGTTACATGACGTGACGAGACGTAACGTGAGATGACGTGACGTGACATGACAAGACATGGTCATGTCATGACCCACAATATCGTTGAGGAACTATTGAATATGTTACATGCTTATTATTCTTTAGCTTATAAATATCTAAATAATAATAATAAATAAATTTAACTCTAAGATCTGTCATAAGACTAACTATATTGTCGTGCTCTTATACTCGTAGGATATCATGTACTCACAAATACCAATACCATCTGTACAAACTTCTTCTTCTTCAGGCTATATTGGTCCACTGCTGGACGTAGCCCTCCCATAATGAGCGCCACAGCGCAACGTTCTGCCATCATTAGGGGGTAATGCCCATAA
The DNA here is from genome assembly GCA_934045075.1 of Yponomeuta sedellus. Classification (NCBI taxonomy): domain Eukaryota; kingdom Metazoa; phylum Arthropoda; class Insecta; order Lepidoptera; family Yponomeutidae; genus Yponomeuta; species Yponomeuta sedellus. The sequence goes on along the minus strand of OW203727.1, from coordinate 371,374 downwards.
TCCCAACGCTGGGCATGCGGGTTGGGGATCGCAGTTTGCGGTGTATGATCGCGGTGGAATTGTACTGCAGGGGGCGCTGCTGACCAACCTCCCCCGGTTTGTGTCCCTTAGTCGCCTTTTACGACACCCGCGGGAAGAATTTGGGTTGGTGCTATTCTCTAGGCCGACACCACACAGCATACGTAAGTTAACAATAGAGAATATGAACATGAATAAGAATTATGACTATTTATTGATACGATTTTATTTGGTTTTGATTTGAGTAAGAAGTTCAGTGAATTTTCACCAAATCTCTCACGTGAACTAGTGAGGCACACAAATCAGAAGCCAGGTCATCAGTGACACGCCCGGCCGTCCTTTGATAGGCATCAATCTCTCAAAGCCTTTTGTGGCACATTCAATTCACGAGTGACCGGGATCTTTCCATTTGATGACTTGCCGACCCTTTCCGTAACTGTTCAAGACTGTCAGAGACCTAGTATTATAGGCATAATCTTTGAATCTGTCCTGCTATACATATACGTTGTTTACGTTTTACGTTGCCTCGACTGAGTGTGAACGTGCGTTCGGTTAAATTAGAAGTTAACTTAAATATTTGGAAACTAAATTGGTGATTGGTCGTTTGGTGAAATTTCCAAATCTCGTTTACTCTTGTGGTGTTCTTATGGAGTAACTCCTCCCAGTGGGTGGACCTAGAGTGAGATAGCAGTGAAGTTGTGTTCAATTAAAAATTAAACACAGTAAATTGCGCGCTTGCTGCGCGCGAGACTTGAACTTGTATCGCGTGCTGGAGAGGCGAGCTTGCTGGCGACCGAACCATCGTGCGCTACGCGCCTGCGGCGAAATAAGTGATCGGTTGACGCGGCGCCGCTACTTGATACGCTACGAGTGCTACGCCGCGAGTGCTACGCGATCCGCATCGTCGTAGGCTTTTCGAAGAACAATTATAAATTATAATGAATTGTCACAGCTGCGTTAAAGCAATACGGTGGGGCGAGGTGTTGTGTTGTAATACCTGCAAAGCTCCTTACCACTACGCTTGCGCCAACATCACCTCGGCTGAGTTTAGAGAAAATCGAGAAAAACTGAAGACATCATGGAAGTGCCAGCCTTGTGCAGCCAAAAGGAATACGCGTGTTTCGGGAAACGACGACACGCCGGTCCGCAGGGCGCCTGAGTCAAGGGAACCACTGAATGACAGTATTTTCTCTGTTCACGAACTGCCGTTTTCCACCACTGAGCGAGCAGGGAAGGCCGTTGATCTTCCTGTGACGGTTGAACCTGATAACGTTACCATTAGGAAAAAAACAGGTTATGATAACCACTCTGACATTATTAGGATGATTGTGAGGGAAGAACTACAAGCCCTGATGACCGAGCAAACTGAAAAGGTGACCAAAGTGTTTATGGAAGTGATTGGAGGCCTCACTGACAGGGTGTCAGCGCTGGAAGCTGTCGTAAAACAAGCTTATCCCATTCAAAACAGGGAGATACAAGATGGTCCTTCAGTAAAACATCCTGCGCAGAAACGAAAAGCTAAAAAGAAGTCTTTCACTCAGGTCACGGAAAATAACACTAATAACTGCCTACTAACGAGGTTGGAACTAACGAAGTTGGAAGGGCGACATCAGGAAACGTACTCGATACATCAGAGGGCAAGAAAACGGTAATATCTATCAACGATGACCTGAGTCAATCTGGAGCATCGCTCCCAGATGAAGCCGTGTCTCCACCCGCTGAGGAGCGGGAGGGCTGGGAGGAGGTACGCCGGCGCCGCGGCCGCCGCGGTCGAGTGCCCCCCGCGCCCACACCTGCGGCGCCCGTGCTGCGCGGCACAGCTGATCCCGCAGTTATTGGGTTCGAAGCGTCGGAAAGGATGGAGTATCTTCATCTTTACTATTTAAAAGTTGGCACAACGGCCGCCCAAGTCAGTGCTTATTTATGTGATGTTTGCAAGAGCGAAGCCTGTAAGGTGCAAGTATTAAACTCCCGTGGCGATTATGCTTCATTTAAATTGGTGGTCCCATCGAGTCTGGCCCATTTGGTATTATCAAACGATGTATGGCCCAAGAACGCATGCATAAAAAAATGGACTCAGCCATTTCGTGCAAAGACGCGAGCTTTCAACAGTGAATAATTGTGTAGACATTCTGTACCAAAATGTAAGAGGTATGAGGACAAAGACGTCGCAATTTTTATCACTCTTGGAATCATCGAACTCAGAGATATTTGCAATTACAGAAACAGGTCTCAATGATTCAATACAAAATGCAGAGATTGCTCTTCCAAGTTACCATGTATTGCGATGCGATCGCGCTGATGGCCGTAAGCAGGGTGGCGTCCTTATAGCCGCCTCACCGCGGTTTGAGCTTAGGATGATACAAATGACTGATATTACATTTAATATAGACAATCATAATTTTGAATTAATCGGTTGTTCTGTTTATACAAAGAACCGATTTTTGTTTGTTTTGTGTACAGTTTATATTGCTCCGCAAACAGATGAGTCTGAGTACATGATATTATTTGAAATATTAGAGAAAATGTGTGTCAGATATAAGAACAATATTGTAATAATAGGGGATTTTAATTTATTCTCGAGTAATAATATTGTTTGCAGCTATTACGAATATTTTGTAGCTTTTTGTGAACTCGTCCAATGCAATGAGATTCCAAACTGTAACGATAGACAGCTGGACTTGGTGTTGAGCGGGCGCAGCGGCGTGACGGTGCGCGCAGCCGACGAGGCGCTGCTGCCCGTCGACCCCTACCACCCGCCGCTCGCCGTCGCCGTCGCGGCCGCGGCCAAGCCCTGCGCGGCCCTTGCCCCTGTAACTCGTTTGCCAGCCGCAACTACACTCAAGCAGTGGAATTTTAATAAAGCTAACTTTCCACTACTGTACAGCTCTCTTAGTAATATAGATTGGAGCGAAACTTACAGTTTATGCGATCCTGATCTGGTTTTAGATAGTTTCTACAGTAAGATCAATAGCATTTTAGATGTGTGTGTTCCTCTTAAAAAGCAATTGCCGCAAAATCACAGAAACGTCTATCCAGTGTGGTATACAGGTGACATAATAAGAAATATTAAAGAAAAATATGCACTACATAAGTTGTACAAGACGAGTAAGTCACGTAGTGATTACGTGGCATTCGCTAGGAGCAGAGCAAAAGTGAAAATGGAGACGGCGCTCGCTCACGACCGATATCGGGAGCGGGTTCAAAACCACCTGGCATCGGACCCTAAAGCGTTCTGGAGCTATGTGCGGGCAAAAAGAGGAAACCTGAACCAGCATAGATTAATAAAGAATGGACGAGCTCTCTCAGCTCAAGAATGCGCTGACGAGTTTGCTCAGTACTTTTATTCGGTTTACAACTCAGAGTCACCCGAACTGAATGCTCGAATGGCGAGCGCGGCGAGCGTGGCGAGTAGCGCGCGGGCGCACATCGCGGCGCTGGAGCCGCAGGACGTGCAGCGCGCGCTCGCTCGCCTGCCCGCAAAGCGTTCGGTTGGACCGGATGGTATACCACCTTTCCTTTTTAAAGACTGCCGCAGAGTATTAGAGGAGCCTTTGTTGCACATTTTTAACGTCTGCTTAGCGGCCGCTAAATTTCCTAAGATCTGGAAGCTTACAAGAGTCGTGCCGGTACCAAAGGGTCGCGGTGGGCCGGAACCCAGCCACTATAGACCAGTGGCGGTCTTATGTACTCCTGCGAAGATCTTCGAATCGGCTGTGCACCAGTGTTTGTACACGCAAGTAGATGCTCAGCTGACCGATGCGCAATACGGCTTTCGACCTGCGCGTGGGACAGCAGGGAATTTGCTTAATTTAATGACATGCCTCTTGCCAGCGGTGGATGCCGGGGTCCAGGTGGATGTCGCGTATTTAGACTTTAAGAAGGCATTCGACACAGTCGACAATGATGTGCTTCTCATGAAGTTAGCCAACGCGGGCTGCTCTTCACACACTTTGGCTTTCTTTGCTAGCTATTTAAAAGACCGATGCCAGTTTGTCGACTGTGGTGGATGCCACTCAAAGCCCTACTACACTAGATCAGGCGTAAGTCAGGGTAGTAATTTGGGACCGCTACAGTTTGTCTTAATGATCAATGATTTACCAAATGTAGTTTTAAATTCTACTTGTCTTTTGTTTGCTGATGACGTGAAGCTGATATTTGTCATAAAAGATATAGCTGATCAGCATAAAATGCAGCAGGATATAGATAGAGTTGTCAATTGGAGCCAGGAGAATAAGCTATATTTTAACTTAGCAAAGTGCTCAATAATGTCCTTCAGCCGGGCGCGAGCCCCACATCACTATCCTTACCAGATCGACGGGGTACCTCTGAAGCGCGTCGCTGAAGTAAGGGACTTGGGCGTCTGCTTTGCTCCAGATTTGAATTTCAAACAGCACGTCATCGACGTATGTAAAAAAGCGTACCGTAATTTAGGATTCTTACTGCGACAGGCAAATGCTTTCACCAACATTGCTGCTTTACGTGTCTTATTTGAAGCACTAGTAAGAAGCCATTTTGAGGGCAACGCGGCTATTTGGTCTCCAAAGCAGGCCAAGTACAAAGCCATGATGGAGAAAATACAAAACAAATTTGTAAGGTTCCTCTACCTTAAAATGTATGGCGTATATCCGGGATATCCGCTCTTATATCCTACGCTGTTTGTCCTCGGTATGGTTGGGTACTATCAACTGGAGGTGAGAAGGGAGCTGTCTCTCGCCACTTTTTTACTTAGAGTATTACGTGGCGAGCTGCACAACCCGGCCGTCCTCGAGTGCATCCAACTGTGCGTGCCGGACGAGTACTGCGCGCGGCGGCGACGGCCGCGGCTGCTGGCGGTGCCGCGCGCGCGCACTAACCTACTCCGCGACGCGCCGCTCACGCGTGCATTGCGCACGCTCAACACGGTGGCCGATCATACGGACTTATTTGTATGCACTTTTGACGAGTTCACAAAGGCCTGTCTATGCATTTTGAGTACTATTTTAGGAAAGTAAACATAAGTTGTATTAAAATAGTAGATCTGGATACAATGTAAAATTGATATTGTAGCGCATCTTTCGCATTAGGCTTGTCCTGTAATGATAGATGTAAGAAATTTAATAAATAAATAAATAAATAAAAAAAACGTAATTGCTGTTTATTTGGCTGACGGTTGATATAGATAGATAGATAGATAGATGGAATATTCTTTATTGTACACAGAAATTACAGTAACAGAAATTATATAAAAATACAGTACAAATGGCGGCCTTATTACTAAAAGCAATTTCTTGTGAGATTTTTGTGAGAGATGAATTTTTTTTTGTGAGAACGCGTTTTTGTGTGTATTTAGTTTTCAGTTCGAAATTAATCTGTGGCGAGCACATGTCAACTCTGCGCGCGCACTACAAATTCCAACATTTCTGCATCGCGCAATCAAAGTGTTCCAATGACATACCATAAACATAAAGTTCCATAAATATAAAGTCTAAATTTCCCTTCATAGTGGAATAGCACGATCACCCCCTCTTCCCCATAGTGGTGACCCCTGACAGAACATTTTCAACCTTCCTTCGCCCACAATTGTAGTATAAAGCTCCTTCAAAGCACTTTTTCACTTTCAAATCAGCAGAGTTTTTTTACGCAGCTTTTATACGTCCCACTGCAGCGCACAGGCCTTCTTTCAGAGAGAGAGGATGGGCAAACAGTATTTTAATATTTTACACAAACAATCCAATTACATACATATGCACGTAAGAATTTTCTGATCTGAAACTATATTGTACAATTGTTTGTTTTCTTTTAACAAATAAGAATAATATTTAAATAACTGAACTTTTGTGTATTTCATCTCGTTATGGTGTTTTATGTTGTGTTGTTTAGAAAGTTACAGTTTTATATTGACAACGCATTTTTTTTTCACACTATCGGTTGTTTAATTTTCCTTAAAACTTTTGTAACCCTGTCTAAACGCAAGACATGAAAACGGACACCAAAAGAATAATCCATGTTCAGTATCTTTGTCGCAGCGTTTAGCTCGTAGGCGGCCCACTGAGCCCTTCGACCTCACGCCATCGATATAAAGTACCTACTGGAGAACCCTTTACTTATGTCCGCACTTAAGTCCCTTTGTGCTTCATTGATTCGCATTCTCGCTGAACAACTCGGCAACCGCAGAGTTAAAGCTTCAACTACGGCAGAGGACAAAGTTTATACAGCGCGCGACATTCAACAAAAACTGTCACCGATTTGCATTGAAGCATTCACAGACCAGTTGGCTGTTGGAGTCTGGTGTAAAGCGCAACTTGCGAACTCCATCCCGCTGTAGGGGATAAATAAATAGAAGGATTAAGCCACGTTTTCACGATCTTACTAGGCTCGGACTGAGTGACTCATCTTAGTAGCTAAAATCTGTTATACGTTACTAAGATGGTGGTGTACAGACGTCTTTGTGGACTCAGATTTTTGCTTCAGTTTTAAGGCATTTTTAAAAACCTATTTAAGGGCTAAAAATTCCACCCATGCCGGGACTCGAGCCCGCGACCTTTGGCTAACCGTGCTAGCTCTCTCCCAACTGAGCTTAATGGGCGACTCACCCGGCAGCAGTGAAATTTTGAACCTCTTTACAATACTTGTCTGTATCACGTAATGTGATATTTGCAAAGGCAAATACAAAACCTAGGGGTTCTTACTATTAGCGCCATTTTGTTTTAGCGATTCCATCTAAGTACCTAAGACGAATAGAGTTACGTCCGAGCATGTTCGAAATACATAAAAATATGTCAGGTATTAATATAAAACCTCCGACCAGGTGGGATGACGATCTGCAAAAAAACTGCGGGCAGATGCTGGATGCGGCAAGCTGAAGACAGGGTGCTATGGCACTCATTAGGGGAGGGCTATGCCCAGCAGCGGACTACATAATATAGCCTGAAGAAGAAAAAGAAGATTAATAGAAAATGGTTTTTATTGACAACCACCCACACACACTATTAGAAGACTATAAGACTTATTTATTAGACTATAGCGGCCTTACTAATAAATAAGTTGTACACTCTGAATAACTATTTGACGTATCAATTTAAACTGTTTTATCGCATTTACCGTACAAATAACCAGTTTGTCAGACCTCGCATAACGGCTGTATACACAGCTCATAACCTTTATTAGTAAAGCCATATGAGTATAAGAAGTTACTGAGCATAGTTCTCTGGATCGGATCTTCTGCGCGCTTCTGTTCTGTGTCAAAGCAAAAGTTGTGAGTTGTTGTCGAGTGTTTGTTGGTCCCGCTTGCACATGTGTGTGTGCGAGGCGTGCGTTTTAAATTGTGCTATATAATTTAGTTGATTGCAGTCGCCAGCGCCTCACCGGCGCGCGGCGGAGCTCCAACAAATGAATAGAATTGTCAGTGGCGGAAAACGCTTCCATTCTGCAAACTTTTTGTTTGTTCCAACGGATGTACGAGATTTTTTTATCCTGCTCGCGGGTCGAAAGTCTGGTTGGCGCATATAGGAGTGGATTATAAAGTATAGTAATAGTATCGTAGGGAGCATTCCATGTCCAGGCATGTCCTTATGTCTGTATCTTCTTCTTCTCCTCTTCTTCTTCTTCAGGCTATATAAGTCGACTGTTGCACATAGCCCTCCCCGAATGAGCGCCATAGCACCCTGTCCAGCTTGCCGCATGTTTGTATCATCTTCTTCTTCTTCAGGCTATATTAGTCCACTGCTGGGCATAGCCCTCCCCTAATGAGCGCCATAGCGCAAGGTTTTGCCATCATTGGGGGGTAATGCCCATAATCCCCTCACTGGGCATGCGGGTTGGGGATCGCAGTTCGGTGGAATTGTACAGCAGGGGGCGCTGCTGCCCAAAAGGCAGTCATCATCAAAATCGGCAGTCTGGTAACCAATCGCATTGCAATGGTATAACCCGTACTACTTATCCATCTTCTTCGCATGAGATGCCTATTCAATTTGCGCGGGTTAGACCCCTGGAATGACGATGTCCTGCTATCGCTTTGTAAGCTACCAAATTGAAGCAAATAGCAACCATTGTCGTGCTTATGTCATTCTATTGGAAAACCATGTCAGTATTGTACTCTAGGGCCTGGTCTTGAACTAGGACACCGTAATCTATGGTAACTAGGCAAGGACAATGAAATTATAATCACGGAGATTGGCACCCAGATTAACTTATAAAAACCGATTCCGTTCAACCACCCGAACCATAATAGAACATTTTGTATAATAAAATATGACGTTTAATAGGACTCCCAGTGATAAAATAACAGGGAGCAACAAAATACCCCGATAAAACAAAAAAACATAATTAGCGTCCCGTTGGAATGCTTGTCACACACGAGCAGTGTTACCAGTTGTCCCGCTTTTTCCGAGTGGTTTCGTTTTTAGCCTTTTTAGAACGCATACCTTACTATCGGGAACGCGATGCCCTACATCACAGTGAAACGAAAAGTTGGATACAGTTTGACACGAAAAAGTGTTACGTTTCAGTTATTTTGTTCAAAAATTAATCACTGGTCCTATCAGTGTAAGTACCAAAAAATTTCGGCCTTTGATGTACTGATATGATTTTACAGCGTCCATTAGCACCTTTACTCACACTAGCTGAGTAAAAAGACCACTCGGAGTCTACAATGCCTAGGACATTGTTTTATATGGAGTTGGCTTACCCAGCACCTATACAATCCTGATAGTCGGCCTAACCCACACAAAAGACAAAGAAATACGTACGGTTAAGGAAAAACATACATACATACATACATAATTTTATGCCTGTATCCCAGAGGGGTAGGCAGAAACCAGGGACTGTCACTTGCCACGATCCTGAGAGATCACCTTCACTTTGTCAACGTTCATAAGTCGTTGCATGCATGCACGCCGGTTCCGTGTACATTTTATCTTCCCCTTTGCATTAGCAAATATTCGCCTATTTGGTCGATGTATTTCCGCCCTTACCAGACCTTCCCCTCACATTCGCAATATATATTTGTTTCGTCAATCTTTCTTCCTTCAACCTCTCCAATTGTACAAATCTACGCAACATTCCTATCTCAATCCTAGTCACTAGGAAAAACATCGTGATGCAGAAAAATCTTTAAGTTTAATAGGACGTCCAGATGAGTCCCGCTTTTTTCCATATTAGTCCGGCTATTTGAAAAAAATAATCTGGTAACACTATAGAGGAGACTAATTGAGCGGAACAGCCGGTGAATTAACTATCGCCGGCCATTTTCTTTTATCACCAGGGTGATTGTCTCCGGGACATTACCGCGGACGGTGAGCTGATTGCTCCGGGCAATGTCGCCAGATTGTGTACTGTCTGTTCGCTGACCCGATTGTCGTACGTTGTCTGAGATAGGAGGTTACGTGCGACTACGTCGTTGCTTTAGTTGCGAAATGAAATGAAATGAATTTTATTGTGCTAAGACATGGTTTACATTCAGCAGTTATTATTACTTATATTGAGATCACCAGGTTTTACCTCTTCAGGTGAAGAAATCGGGTAAATTAAAAATTATTTCAACAAAAAGAATTGACATTCTGTATTTTGAATTTCATTGCGCATTATCCGTTGTCTTCGGGACGAGTTGTAGTGGAGTAAAAGGCAGCGAAAATAAACTCCACCGTCTTTTCTCAAATCACCGTAATGGGACTATGAGCAATACCCAAACAAAGGTAATTTACAAACGACGTAAGCATATTGAGATATTTCCATTAGGCTAGGTAAATAGGTACTTGAACTAACAAATTTGTGGCAATTTTTATACAAACGTAGTTTTGTTTTTATGTACAAATGACATGCTGAATCGCAATCAAACTGCACTAACACATTAAGAGGACATAAATAGAGGTTTCCTCTTGCTCTAAATTGGAAATAAACCTATAAAAATAAATTACGGGCTTATACAATTGAATCATCATCATCAGCCCACCGCTGCCCACTGCTGAGTATAGGCCTTTTCCCCATTATGCCAAGCCTCACGGTCTCTCGCCATCCTCATCCAAGGACCCTCCACTGACTCTGCCACATCGTCTGACCATCGGGCCGCTGGTCTGCCCACCGACGGCTTTCCCGTTCTCATAATTGAATAGTTTCTATAAATTCTTTTGAGAATGTAATTTCTTTATTATCGTGTTATTCTAAGTTTTAAACACGAGCAACCCTTGATTTGCTTCCTCGAACCATATTGGTAAATTTTCATTGCAATCCGGCGTATCGTTTGCATGTAAAAACCGAACTACATGTCGTATCATAGTTGCTTTCTTAAATTTAAAACATAAGTTAGTACAAGTACTTATTTACCTAGGGACCACTCCGACGCTGTAGTGCCTGGGACATGATTTTATAGATGGTGTAGGCTTGCCCAGGACCTATACCATCCTGACAGCTTAGTCGGCCTAGCCCACAGAAAAGACTAGTCAATACGTGCGGAGCCAACCAAGGCGCGGGTTTCCTCACGATGTTTTCCTTCACGGTTAGCGTATGGTATTGCGACTACAAACACTACACTACAGCGTCGGAGTGGTCCCTTCACCCATCTAGTGTGAGTGAAGATACCACTGGACGCTGTATAAATCATCTCATTAAGTAGATGCAAAAAAGGCCAATATTATTATTATTATTATTTACCTAGCATCCCCAAATTCTCAGGGTGTTATAATATCCTATCAAGAGATATTTCAAGTAACTTTTGTCTCATAAAACCTCATTTTGCTCAAAAAAACAGCACGTACGTGACCCGGCCGTAAATTTACGCTTGTATACGCTTCTCTAATATGATCCCCAGAGAACAGTAACAGTCTTACTAAGAGGGCGGTTAAAAACTGTGTAAAGCGTACTTTACTTAAAAAGGGCTATAACTTACAGGATTAAAAGTATTATACGTAGGTACACACTTGACTTGACAAATGGCCTCATTCTAGGCGTATTTCCATGTTTGCGATGTCCAGGCTACTACTGCATACCTAGAGTAACCTAGTTTAAAACTAGTTGGATAAATAGAGTAACCTTTATTGCATGTAAACCAGGAATGACATTAGAGGCTTAAACAATAACATAGTACAGTACAATTGGGGGACTTATTGCTAAAAGTAATTTCTTCCAGTCGGAAAAAATAAAAGCTGAAAGACGGGTAGTCGGTGCAATTGAACGATATTAAACAATATATTTTACAAGATACCTAGAATAAGTATTGTGTGAACGTAGCTACTACTAGACCCAGCAAGTTGTTTGCCATCAAGTATTGCAATAAGCTCGAGTCCCCTACGTCTTACGCTACGTGTAACCATTCACCAGCCAGTCTACCCCAGCGGTCAATTAATACCACTAAATGCTACTGTCGTGATGATGATGATGATATTGATGTCCTCCACAACGATTCACAACGTCGACGGTGACACCACGAAACCATTTGAAAATTAGACCACATTCTTTATACCTCCCATACAATTTTTGGCAACCCTTTTCGCCCCCTTAGGGGTTAAATTTTAAAAAAATCCTGTCTTATTCCTTGCCTACATTATATATAGACCCCGTGTACAAAATTTCAGCTTCCTAGGTCCAACGGCTTGGGCTGGGCGTTGATGAATGAGTCAGTCAGTCAGGACTTTGAATTTTATTTATATACATAAAAGAAGATTCCCTTCACCGTTAGCGTGTGGTGTTGCGACTACAAATTCGCAAATGTACGTAACTTTGAAATTAAACAAAGTCATTGGTACATGCCCGCACTGGGGATCGAACCTGGGGCTCTCGCTTGCGAGTCCATGGTTCTACCCACTGAGCTACCACCGCTTCGTGAGGAAACCCGCGGCTTGGTTGGCTCCGCACGTATTGACTAGTCTTTCCTGTGGGCTAGGCCGATTAAGCTGTCAGGATGGTATAGGTGCTGGGCAAGCCAACACCATCTATAAAAACCATGTCCCAGGCACTACAGCGTCGGAGTGGTCCCTTCACTCATCTAGTGTGTGTGAGGATGCCACTGGACGCTGTATAAATCATCTTATTAAGTAGATGCAAAAAGGCCAACATTATTATTATAAAAGAAGATTGTATGTAAGAGAGACTCGACTTGGCGGAGGCACTGCCATGCCCCCAAATTAACCACGCGTTTTTTGAAAGGGGCGCTTGGTGTTGAGTTCGTGAAGACGCGTCTATTCAACTGCTATCGCACCTAGCGTATTGTTGTCCACCTGGACCTGCCTGGCGTCCTCCCGGCGCCAGGTGACGGTTGGCGGCGGAGTGCCGGAGGCCACGCAGCGCATGGCGGCCGGCTCCCCCTCCGTCACCAGCACTTCGCTCGAGCTGATGTCGTCGTCAATATCCGGGGGCACTGCGGGGGAACGTATGTTCATTGACTGATTGATTGATTGAGTATATTATTTTTAATGCACTAACCCGTGTTAAGGACAATTTCAAAAACCTATTTAGAGGCTAAGACCTATCTGCAAAGTAGGTGCTCGGGGCTGCAAGTGATGCAAATTACTTCAGCCAGATGTCGCTGCCTGTACGTAATACAGATAATATTGTAAAGAGGTTCGAAATTTCCCTAATGCCGGTGAATCGCCCATTAGCTCAGTTGGAAAGAGCGCTGGCACTGATAGCCAGAGGTCGCGGGTACAAATCCCGGCATGGGTGGAATTTTTAGCCTCTAAATAGGGTTTAAATTTTTTTTTGATTTATTTAATAATTCCTAGAAGTTTCTTTAAGTACTAAATCCAACCCAAAATCTATGTGGTAAGTGAAGGAAAATGAAAGCAAAAATATAAGTGCAATAATTTTCCATCGTAGGATTAGAAAGAGAATGTAAATATTTTTTGTGCCCTGACATTATTTAACACGAGCAAAATTTGACTCGCAATATCTTCTCCCGAAATTAAAATTTAGGACATTGTGAATGACTTGTTTAAGGTAAAGTTTACGTTCTATGGGTCATATTAAAGGGTCTTTATGATTAAAATTAGTGCTCGTTTATGAAGATTTAAACATTAATCAGGTAAATTACAACATAAACGGAACATTCAGCTCCGACTAATTGGCGAGACATAGTCACTTACAGCCTACAAGTCCTTAAATAATTATGTACCCTATACTTGCTGAAAATTTTAATCTTAGGTATAAGATTTAGGGCGGGGTTTTTAATTCTTCATTTAACAATATTGGTATATCGGCCAGATCGATATTGGCTCTCAAAAAATTACGTTCGCAATGTTCAAAAATGTTGTAGAGAGGCTAAGAATGTTTTATCTGAGATTGTGGCTAAATAATCACTTTGTCGAGAGGCCTTCAGTATTTAGTAACTAAGCCATAAAGAATTGACCGTGTTTTCTGAATTTTCAGAGACATAACTATGCACAGAATGAATGAACACTAAGTGTAACTTAGCGAGATAGACTCACAGCATATTCCTCCTATACGCCCATCATCTTTTAGTAACACTGTATGCTGCACCGTATACCACAAGAAATGTCATCCACACTCAGCGTACTTTGGCGCTAGAGTTTTATTATAAACGTTCCCCATTCACCCATAACCTGCAGCAGATGTGACTGGGCCATCGTAGGTTCTGTATTAATCTAGCACAGTAGCAGCGAATTATAGAATTAAAACTTTGTACCAAACTACAGTGGGTGTAACTTCTGTTAGGTCATTTAAGCAGCATTAACACACAGCCAGCTAAAAGCCCAATACGACGCTTGGTATCAATGGTCATAAAAAACGTCATCACGCTCAGTGTGCTTCGGTGCTAGGGTATTATCACAAACATTGCCCACTCACCGACAACCTGCGGCAGATGTGACTGGGCATATGTTCTGTATTGAGCTGGCACAGTAGCAACGAACCAGAGAATTACAACTAAGAACCAAACTACACTGAGCATAACTTTCGTCGCTTCTCTTTGGAAGCTTTAACAAACAGCCAGCTATAAGCCACCGTTTGGTATGAATGGTAGCAGAAGACATCATCACGCTCAGTGTACTTCAGCGCTAGGATATTAGTACAAGCGTTGCCTGCTGACCGACAACCTGCAGCAGATGCGTCTGGCTCATCATGGGCTCGGTGTTGAGCTGGCACATGTACCGGCCGCCGTCTGGAGGCGCCACGGTTCGCAGCGTGAGCGCCCAGGCGCCGTCACCTTGCGCCACCGACACGCGGTGGTTCTTAGTAATTACGTGGCCCGCGATGGTCAGGATGGTCTGTGTGTCCACACGTAGCCACGCCACCTGGGAGTTCAGCTGGGTTGAGTAAGCGTTAAGGTGTAATTGTGATGACAATTGGCATGACAGTGCAATTTCACTGATTAACTTCCCCTAAAAATTGTTTCAAATTAGGTAGTATTTAAGGACCCATTTAAGGTAATAAATCGTAACAACACCAAACTTCTAAATTACTGCTAAAATATAATGATTTACTTAGCTAAAATAAAGGCTCAAATTGTCAACGACATAGGACTTTATAAGCCTCTATCATGATTATCATCCGCTTGTGAACTGCCATTGGTGGCGCTCATAGATTCATGCATAGTCATATACTCGTAAACACTGCCAGACTTATTTGGTCTACAAGTCCGTTGATGAAGCGAAAAAGTATGTCAGTATCCTGGTGGGTGGCTGGCCCTGGTGTCACATTATCTGCCTCCCCTTCTAGTATGCGGGCATGAGCTTATGTGATGTAATGAAGGTCTGTAGGGCCGGTCCGCGGTTTGCAAGCTCAGAACTTTTCCATCTCAACGGCCATTGGTTCTTTGAGCTAGAACTGGTAGCCTGGTGGCCGCGGAGCAGATGACGCAGCGTGGGTAGCTCGGCTAGTCGTAGATGATCTGACAACTTCTTTTTAATACAGTTGCTCAAAAAGTGGCGTATTGCAGGGACGTATAGCGTGCGGGATGTGAGCTATTACATACTCGTGCTTTTTTTTACCTTTCCCGCACTAGTGCGTTCTCTTTCCAAACTGTCAAAAAAATTACTATTAAAAAGAAAAACCAACCATGAAGTTTTTACTAAAAAAAATCATAGAAGTTTTTATGATTCATGCAAATAATATATTTCTAAAAAGAAGCTACTAATTTGTTTCAATATCAGATTTAATGATTTGATTGAATGAGTTAGGTTAGGTTTGATTTCATTTCATCTCATTAAATTTCTTTTTAATTTCATATCAATAAAAAAATTCTACTTAAGACTTGGCTGTATGGGCATAGTTCCCTTTGCCTACCAGAATGGGTGAAGAAAAAAAATCTCTGCTTATATTATTTTACGGTTGGCGCCATTTTCCAAATTTTTTTCTTTATTAAATTGCTTATTTTTTTCGCAACTGTATTAAAAATAGTCGTTCAGTACACGTGCGGAACCGTCATTTCAACTTGTTCCGACTGTCAACCCTCGCCTTCGGCTGCGCCTCGGCTCGGGTAGACATTTGTCGGAACTCTTTGCAATGACAGCCTTTCCGCACTTGTAATGAAATATACTATTACGGGGGCAATGTGTAAATGAATGCGGATGGCACAAGACCGAGGGAGGCTTGGAAAACCATAAAGGAGGCTTTTATCTTGCAGTGAGTATCAAATAGATCATGATGTACATAGGTCTGGAAGAAGCAAAGATGTACCTTGTAAGTCTGCAGGTTGTCGACGCGGCAGGTGAGCACGGCATCGCGGCCCACCGCTGTCGTCACGTTGGATCCCGGCCCCACGAAGCGCGGCAGGTCTGCGGCAAAAGAAACAGATTTTGTAAGCATCTATCCATGTTTGCATGATTCAGGCTCTACCTAGTGTGGGGAGTCAGCAAGTGGCAACTCAGGGGTAGCGTTTCAAATAGTAGTTAATAAAGCCTTTGTTGAAATTATAGAAATTACCTCACGTACTTTACGCACTTGAAAGTCTACAAACAACAATTTAAGTGATTTAATATGTTCGTCATCAACCCTTGTATGTCCCCACTGCTAGGGCACGGGTATCTTCTTGCATCGCAAGAAGGTTAGGATATACTCCACCACGGGAGCCAAGTCCGGGTTGGTGGACGATTGGAAGGCAGTGGCGGGCCTTACTGTCAGAAGTTATCAAACCTCCCATAAGGCCTCTGACATGGGTTAACGACAGCCATTACATGACAGCTGACACCAACGGCTCTTTAATCTGTTAGTGGTTAATTTATTCGTCTTTGACTAAATATCAGAAGCCGAAACTTAAGGCCTGCCAGCGGGTGATGGAGTCCAGCATTTTGGGTGTAAAAAGATGGACGAAATTCCGAATGCAATGCTGCACTCCAGAACCCAAATTGTCGATTTTGGAGCTGCATCCGCTAAGCTGAAGTGGAATTGGGCGGGCCACGTAAGCATGGGCGCGGATAGGTGAGCAAAAATCGTGACTGACTGGGTTCCACGCGACGGATATCGCAAACGTGACAGAGCACTTCATTTCTAATCTATAATTATATAATTTTATTAATTTCACTATAAGTTTTTTGTATAGAATCAGGCGTTACTTTGCGGAAATCCATAATAGCATTAAAAAGTTAAAATTACTTTGCTAAATTCCGCCAAAAATCCCACAAGCACCATGCGGTTAGCTAATGCACCGCCCTCCCTCCCACTTTTTCAAGCAGAACCAAGACACGAACACACCACCACCGACACCAATAATTGTGTGAGAAAACACGCGACGCGTTTCGCCTCTAACACGAGGCAAAAAAACGCAAATACAAATAGTAACGTAAAAAGTAATTTTAACTTTTTAATGTTATAAGTTAGTAAGTAGTAATGTTGATATTTATTATAGTTTAGGTTACTGGTATATTTTACGTTTAAATTAGTTCTATTTTTTTTTTCTTTCCAATATTTATGTAGACACTCATGTAAGTTGCATTTATATGAGTATAAGCAAGCAGTATTTCATTTCTAAATGTATTTAGCATGTTTTTGAATTTTATTTACTAAGCCCCGCTCTCTTTTTAAAAACATCCAAAAATTTTAGGCTGGCTGGAAAAAAAATCTGTTGAAATAAGTCCGCCTTTGAGCGTTGCATATTATTTAAGTCGCTCTTATGTTCTTATTGTGCAATAAAATGAAACAAACAAAAGTGGACGACCCAAGCGGTAATGGAAGGATGACCTCACGATCTTTTGCCAGGCTGGTAGGAGATGGCAATGACCAGGGAAGATTGGAAAGCGAAGGGGGAGGCCTTTGCCCAGCTGTGGGACACAATCCAGGTGTTGAGCACCGTATAGGCTATTCTTTTTACGTTACTATATTTTTCTAAAAATTAAATAAAACTTAAATAAAACTCACATCAAATGGGTACTATTACTGTTTATTTTTAGAACCAAATTTAAAACTGATAATTTGTGTAAAATACTTGTATTGAAAGAAAGTATTGTAAGAAAAACTAAAAATAAACAGGTCGCCACCAGGCTACATAAAAAAGTTCGATTAATTTAGTTTCGTGCCACTCTAAAATATCAGGACATAAGCTGTGAGCGTTTTTCCCAGGACAAGAAAGATCACAAAGAGATTTCTGACAATCTCTTTGTGATCTTTCTTGTCCTGGGAAAGAAACATTTCAGCCAGAAGTCATGTATTTTCGTTTTGTCTGCCCTGGTAGAACTAAAAGAAGTGCGCAATATTGACAAAATGGAAACGTTTTAGGCAAGCCCTGAGTTTTATTTAACATCAAACAGAGCGTTTGTCAAATGAACAGAGCTCCGCGGGTACTAGAGCAAAGTACAAGGGCGACATTTTAATATTAAATCGTGGAGAATAATATACCGGTAACAGAGGGTTAGTTTCAGGCGTTCTTACACCTTAGTTAAACATAAATCTATAACATAAAAATGAATCGCCGAATGAGTTGGTAAGCGCAAATCTCGACAGAAGCGGAACCGATTTCGCTAATTCTTTTTTTAGAATATTCCTTGAGGTACGAGGATGGTTAAAAAAAAGAAAAAAAGGAGAGAAAAAAATTAGAGAATGGACTGTTAGGTGGTACGAAGTTCGCTAGGTCAGCTAGTTAATAATAATAATGAGTTCCTTACAACACAATCACTTGATCTGGTCCCAAACTAGGATACCTTGTACTATAGTAACCAGGCATTTACGTCACAAACATGAAAACACACCTAGACTGAGTCCACTTGTGCAAATATACGGAGGCCCCCAGTAGGAATCGAACCCACGACTTCTGTCTTGGTAATTACCAAGACATAAGTCGTAGGTTCGATTCCCGCTTGAGCGCCTTAACGACTAGACATGTAACAGTAATTGTTCTTCCTTGGTCTCTTTACTCCTCCTTCTTATCTGGAGCTGCCTCAATAGCTTTTCATTTAGCTCTGTTCATGGCTAGGGACGGTAGCTCTAACCAAGTTACTCCCTTCTCTTTCGTCTCAAAGAGAACGGATCGGATCTCTTCCAAATCTCGAGACTATTTTACGGGTCGTCGTGAGCCTCCGGTGGGTTTGCAGTCGAAAACCATCTTCGGAAACACAGGTCTTTAATAGATAGATAGAGACATATAGAGAACACTTTATTGTACATAAAAATGGAAACTACACAGATATTACTTAACCTAAGAGTACAGACGTTGACCTTATCACTAAAGGTGATCTCTTCCAGACAACCTTTAAAAGCTGTATTCTATTATATAGAAGTTCATTACAGAAGTAATAAAATTTGATTAAAGTTACTAGGTAAACTTAATAGCGTTGCAGCAACCGCGCGTGACGCACGGGCAGATTGGGAATAAAGTTCAGACAAATTCAATCACAGTTGGACCCGTTACATTAATTCACTGTGAATAACCAAAACAGAAAATAAATTGCACCGGATTACACTTTGTCAAATCCTTTTCAGCAAATTATTGAACAAGCCTGCCGAGTGTAACATGTAGAATCTACGAGTATCGAACCTGTATAAGTGGTGTTATTGTAAAGATGGTTTATAATGTTCCATCTGAAAACAATGTCCCAGGCACTGCAGCGTCCGTATGCTGCTGCATAAATCATAATAAAGGCGAAATTTTGAGAGAATGAAGTTAAAGAAAATTAAGGCGTTCCGTTCATGAACATTTAAAGCATAAAAGAAAAATAATTATGTAGGATAATAATGGTCATGACAATCGAATCTTTGATGGTTTATATGTTTTTACAAGCTGGTGCTTTTTTCCCACTTACTTGACACTTATCGTCATATTTTAGACAATTCACACAATATCTTTATAAAATGTAGCCTATGTGTTTTATTGATGTTCAAGCTTACTTTATTGTAAAGTTTCATTAAAATTCATTCAGTTTTTACGTGAAAGAGTAACAAACATCCATAGATACTTTAAAAACCTATTTAGCACGGGTTAGTGCATTAAAAATCAAAATAGTATATCCATAGATACTTACAAACTTTTGCGCTTATAATATTAGTAGGAATTTAGCCTGCAAAAGTCCCATTGCAAGGTGCAGACCGACTCTCAGAAAGAGAGAGAAAGTATGGCCTAATTACCACGCGTGTTCGCAACGGATATATTATATTAAGAAAGTATTAAACACAATCGCCAATGTGCTGTCTATGCAGGACAAGTCTGCATCGGCGCGAGTCCCGCATTTCGCAACGTTAAAATGTTAAAATTTGACAATAAAGGCCTGCGCAGACGAGTCCCAGAATCGTAAAAAATGTCCTCCGAGTACTTGTCGCGAACTCAACGCCTAAAGTGTGCGGTCATTTGTTCCCCGGAAATTGAGTAAAGCGTACGCTATGGAAGCAAATATGCTGAGATTACATTGTGTTGCAATTTACATGAATTTAAAAAAGAAACGGCGTTTTAAAAGAAAACACCGAGCTTTTGTCCAGTCCGGTCTCTTGATGTCCTCGGTAACTTGAGGGTCTTTTTGTACGGGGTACTTTTAGTCCTTCGTGTGCGTTATTCGATGCAATTTATAAGAGATCTATATCGACGGACAAAAAAGTACCCGGGGGATAGTCCCTCGTCTGCGCAGGCCTTAAATGTATCTACTGCAAAGTCGCGACTTTTGATGTTCGCGCGACACAAAAATGCGCGACTCGAGGCCATCGTGCTACGTAGGCTGGTCCAATGCTAGAACACCACGCAAGAACACCCAGACTGAGGCATCCAGTGGGAATTGATTGATCCCATAAAATCTGTTTTGGTAGTCCAACATGTTATGCGCTTTAACAAGGAGGCAATCCACGTTAAAATCTTTATCATGATTAACCTTTCGACATTACGTCTCTCATGAAGTCAATATATTTATTGCAAGTTTACATTAGACAGCAAAATCTGAATTAAAATGACTTCTATTAGCATTAACTTAAGCCATGACTTCTGTTGTTTTTAGTGTGTGAGAGAAGCGTACAAAACGGAAGATAGAGAGTACTTTGAAAGCTATATTTCTTCTTTAAGGAACGGGAGACGGGAGATCCGATGAGCTGAAAATAAATAATAGAATTTCAGAGAAACCATTTAACGGAAGTTAAACTCGTTGACTTATCAGTATCCAATCAATTCACA
Source organism: Yponomeuta sedellus (assembly GCA_934045075.1). NCBI lineage: Eukaryota > Metazoa > Arthropoda > Insecta > Lepidoptera > Yponomeutidae > Yponomeuta > Yponomeuta sedellus. The sequence continues at coordinate 350,847 of OW203727.1, read as the reverse complement.
GTCAATGCAGTTTAAACTGGACATTATTTATGTTGAAATAAGAGCGCATTTAACTCAGCCGAACTACCTGTGATGTTGCAGTACATTTTATAAACAATAAAACTGGAACAATTTCAACTGTGTGTTTTATTTGAATATGTTTTATTTATACTATTTGTTTACAGTTTTTGTCTTATGACGAGACAGAGAATCTACTTAAATAAAATTATAATTAAATTCTTACAGCTCTCTACTCATATGCTGCAATTTACACATCACGCTCTCTCTCACACATACAGGCTCACACACAACACTTAATCTTACACATTCACATAGACACACACACACACACACACATTCGTATACGTTATCAACCCTTGTATGTCCCCACTGCTGGGGCACGGGTCTCTTCCTGCATCGCAGGAAGGTTAGGCCATACTCCACCACGGGGGCCAAGTCCGGGTTGGTGGAGGATTGTAAGACAGTGGCGGGCCTTACTGTCAGAAGTTATCAAGCCGCCCATAAGGCCTCTAACATGGCTTAACGACTGCCACCATATGATTGCCGGCACCAACGGCTTAACGTGCCTTGCGAAGCACGGAAGCGCTCGGAAAAATGCCACTAGCGGTAGTCACGGGACGCTCACCCATCCCGTACCTGACCGCGCCTGTTGTTGCTTAACCAAGTGATTGATTCCAATCACTCGGTCCGCCTAGGCCACGAGCGCTTCATTCACATTCACGCTTCACACACATTCACATACAATTAAGTAATAACTAACCATATTCACCAATGCATCAGTTTACTTGAGACGCACAATACTTAAAGTAATAATGTCTGAAATTGATCTGTACATTAAGTGTACAAAACAAACTAATTGTCAAAATACAGGACCACCTAGTTTGGCAATTAGTTGAATACAAATAATTGTACTATTAGCCTTTAAGTGATTTTGTAAAGCCCTCAAGGCTTATAATACCGTTCCTAAATGTTGTTCTTTATGGTGAGAAATAAACTTTTATTTTACTTTACTTTAATATTTAAATAGAAAACTTTATAAAAAAACTGAATAAGCGGGTAAAGGAAGATTTATGTAGTCGGGTCTAGTTGAACCACAAACTAAAGGATATCTCAAAAATGGGTGACGCAATTTAGAATTTTGAAAATGATAGAAAAAAATGGCAATGGCATACAAACCTAAACGCTGCCTCAGGTATTACCCAGATTATTGAAATTCTACACGAATAGAGGATTATGCAGATTACAATTTGGGTTTGATTCGTCAGATCGCTTTTTCTCTAGATGTATATTTCATCATTTCTCTCCCTCTCGCATTTCACGATTTGAAAATCAATAATATAGTCTGCCACTTATGTAAAACAAGTTCTTATATAATAAGAGATTGTTTTACATATGTGGCAGATCTTGCATTGAAAACATTTAGCTGCGCCAGCTAACGTAATCCTATGTCTGTTTCAAAGTATTCTAGTTTGGGGACCAGGCACTATTTTTGTACTTTGTACTGTTGTTTGTCTATATCTATGGGAAGTTTCAAGAAAATTCATTAAGCCGTTATAGCGTGACTGAGTAATAAACACCGAAATATCTGCGCACACTTTCACCTTTGAAATATAAGTAGAAATGTAGGTTATCCTTTATTCAGACAGTATTTCTACCTGTAAAGTTTCAGATATACACAAGAAGACCCTTTATCTCACTGAGTCTATTTCACAGTAGGCTTAACCCGCGTATAAGTTGAAAAACTTTCATTGAATGCGAGAAGTTGGTTGGTTCGATTCCGGCAGATTAAGACGGATTCAATTCCAAGGATTTCTTTTACATTTTAGCGGAGTTTCTTTTTCTAGCTTTGGCTTACGTGTGGGAGCATGCGGTGCTATACAAGAAATAAAAGTACCAAGCAGGAAGGTTAGGCCATATTCCACCACCGCGGCCAAGTCCGGGTTGGCGGACGATTGTAAGGCAGTGGCGAGCCTTACTGCCAGAAGTAATCAAGTCCCCCATAAGGCTTCTGACTTGGCTTAACGACTGCCATTAACTGGCTTAACGTACCTTGCGACGCAAGGAAGCGCTCGGAAGAAATGCCACTAGCGGTAGTCAAGGGTCACGCATCCTGCACCTGACCGCGACTGTTGATGCTTAACTCAAGTGATTGATTCCAATCACTCGGTTCGGCTAGGCCACGAGACAATCAGATAAGTATAGAAAATTAAAAGTTTATGATTTTGGGGTTGACAGGCCTCCAAATCATACGCACACTAGACCGCGCAGTTTAGTAATTATAGCGAGGGAATGGATACTTCCAAAGTGTGCAGTAACTTTAATTGTATAATATTACATATTCTAGCTTTCTTTCTTTGTACTGGGTTCAAATCCCTCTAGGGGTTGACGTGCACTACAAATGACTTCACTCTCGCTGTGTTTCCAGGTTTATGTCAACCTATCATAGCATGCAACCTATCAGTTCGTGTATCATAGCACAAGCTATCCTACTAGGGACAAGTGGTTGTGTTGTGTGAAAGTTATTTAGTTATTTACCAATAGATAGTCAGTTCTTTTTTTATTTGTTTTGTAAAAGAGAGCCGCAACTCTATTATTTCATTTACATAATTATCTCTTATTTTGTAGACTTTTAGTCCGGATTTACTTACGGGTGTTGTTATATCGGAAAAGTCCGACCAGGTTTCGAATGAAATAGACGTTCTTTTACCTAGGACAATGATTCAACTAGGTAGGTAAATGTAAAGCATGAATTTAATAAAATTATATGAATCCTAAGGATTCATATATATAACACAACACAAACTTTAATTAGGTGTCACATTACCCCATACCCCATTACAAAGAGTTATCTGTGGATCTTCCGAGCTCAAAGTATTATTATGCAACCTGGATCTTCTGGATGTACTCACTCTGCAATTCAGTAACAAAATCCTCCCCAAATGAAACCACAAAGAGGTATCCGGATCAATTTTAATCAAAGCCTTGTAAAGGCTACGATGGTGCTGACGCAATTCGGCAGCAAGAACTTGATGCTCCCTCTGTCCGTAGATTATCCCCTGATGTGTAATATATAACGTAATTTACTTTACGTACAGATTGGTGGAATTTTTAGCCTATAAACAGTTTTTTAAAATTGTCCTTAGCACGGGTTAGTGCATTAAAAATAAAAATAGTATAATCATGTGGGTACAGTGATATCATTCCGATGTAAAAACCTTACTGCAAAGTAGGTAGTCGGGGCTGTCAGTGATGCAATTTACTTAAGCTAGATGTCGCTGCCTGTACGTAATACAGAGAATAGTGTAAAGAGGTTCGAAATTTCACTGATGCCGGTGAGTCGCCCATTAGCTCAATTGGAAGAGCGCTGGCACGGATAGCCAGAGGTCGCGGGTTCGAATCCCGGCATGGGTGGAATTTTTAGCCTCTAAATAGGTTTTAAAAATACTAGTATAGTTGTGTCCGATATGAGGTACCTATGATTTTTGAAGATAGAATTTTACTTACTAAGAGCTGATTTTTCAATCCTCGGATAAAACTTATCCGTCTAATAAAGTATTACACAATAATATAAAAATGTCACCGTGAAACAACAAAAGAAAGGCAATTAGAACACTGTTTTGAATTGGTGGTTTCATATAATATTCGACGAATAAGCTTTATCCGAAGATTGAATAATCAGCCCTAAGTATATTGCTGTTTGGAAGTTCACTGCCGTAGCAATAACAGTCGCTAAATGTGAAGGAAAAAACTGTGAGAAAACATGAGTGTTTAAGTTTGCCAATCCGCGGCGGGCACGCGTGGGCATTAAGCCCATATTTTCTCTCCGAAGTAAGGCCTTTGCCCTACAGTCTGCATTATTATAAGCGTTTGTATTAAGATTATGTTGTGGACATAATTTATTGCTCATACGAGTATCCGTTATTACACCCCGCCTACAAGTATTGAATCAATGTCAAAGATGCCCGTCTCACCCGCAATATAATAACGAGTATTGTTCAGAAGAATAATTATGATGTGGCAACAGACGGAGCAACAAAGAGGAACATAATGATCATCTCTCAGCGGCAAAGAAACAAATTAAACCCGCACTCGGCGGCGACGCGGCCGCTTTATCACTGCGTAGCAATAAACAGCAAGAAAAAACAATGTCAACGGTCTATATTTTGGCAAATGTCTGGTGAACATAAGCTGACATTTACGACGAACACTTGACATGCTTACGATGTAGGCGGCAGTGATATTTAAGTGAGAAAAAAATACAAAAAACTTAATTGGTCAAAAACAATGTGATCCTTAACTTTAAAACTAAAACTAATTTTACAAATCGATATCAACCCTTGAAATTCCCCACTACTAGGAAACGGGTCTCTTCCTGCATCTCAGGAAGGTCATGCCATACTCCACCACGAGGGCCATGTCCGGGTTGGTGGAGGATTGTAAGACAGTGGCGAGCCTTACTGTAAGAAGTTATCAAGCCGCTCATAATGCCTCTGACATTACTTAAAGACTGCCAATACATGACAGCCAGCACTAATGGCTTATCGTGCCTTGCGAACCAAGGAAGCGCTCGGAAAAAATGCCATTAGCGGTAGTCACGGGATGGTCACCCCTACTGCACCTGACCGCGGCTGTTGTTGCTTAACTCAAGTAATTGATCCCAATCACTCGGTTCGGCTAAGCCACGAGCGCTTCTCAATGTTACAAGTAACAATCACTATTGTAGGGAATGTTCACTCACTTAATTAGGGATCGTAGGATCGATTGCGGTTCCCGCACTAGATCAAGCCTGTAACGCGGGGCCCCGGTGATACTTTACAAGGTGACGTTTAGGTGGAACAGAACTAGTTTTTGAAATACTTTCTTTAGGTAGGTAGTCTTACTGTACCAATTTTTGGTAAATGTCTGGTAAACATAAGCTAACATTTACAACAAAAGTTAGACATGCTTACAACGAAGATATTTTTTTTTGGTCATAAGTAGTTTTTCAAATACTTTTTTTTTATTAAAATTCATTATTGTATAAACATTTTGCACACAGGCTACTTTGGTTGTCAACCCTAGTATGCCCCTACTGCTGGGGCACGGGTCTCTTTCTGGATCGCAGGAAGGTTAGGCCGTACTCCACCACGGGGGTTAAGTCCGGGTTGGTGGAGGATTGAAAGACAGTGGCGGGCTTTACTGTCAGACGTTATTAAGCCGCCCATAAAGCCTTTGACATGATTTAACGGATGCTATTACATACAATGCTACTTAACGTTAAGTAATCTTACTATACCTAAAACGTATGTGATTTAGTGAACGCCACTGACTCAATCACATAATTTTTAGGTTTTATTTAGAAAGTGCGAATGTGAGTGCAAGGGCTGGTAAGGGACGTCCCAGGCGGACATACATCGACCAAATAGGGGATGTATTAGCAAAGGGGAAACCGGTGTGCGTGCAACGACTTATGAACGTTGATGAAGCCAAGGTGATCAGAGGTGAACAGAATTTCACTACTCAGTGTGTATGAAACAATGAGGTTCAAAATACAGTTTTGTTCTGTTCAGGCCGAGACAATCTCTTTACAGACAATATGAATAGCTTTTTTCCTCTGTACCGCTCTATTGCCGCGTATTAATAACATCCTTTTATGTAATTTCTCGTGCGAAGGATCCCGTCGATATACCGGGAGTATTTATTTATTTTATCCGCCACCGCGCGGTGTTTTCCTTTTACGTATGATATTATCATGAATAAAGTAACTAAGGGAAAGATAAATACGACGCGCAAATAAAACAACGTTGCGAGTTGATAAGTGTTTACGAGTACGTGACGTCATGTTTTTAAGGAAATTTTCCTTAAGCACCCTCGCGATGAAGATGAAATCGCATCGCTTTTCAGGTGAATAATTTTAAAGTTACGGCAAATAGAAAGTAGATAGACAGATAGAGAAGCGGTGGTAGCGGAGCGGTGTAGAACGCCGGCTTCTCAATCGGGAGGTCGTGGGTTCGAATCCCGGCATGTACCAATGACTTTGTTTTCTAAGTTATGTACATTTGTGAAATTATAGTAGCAATACTACTCGCTGACGGTGAAGGAAAACATCGTAAGGAAACCCCAGTGTCTGAGGTGTTAGCGTACCTTAGCGCTTGCTACGTACAATGGCCAACTATGAGGCTAAGTGCAGAAATCTCAGGTCTAACTAACTTAACAGATAGAGAACACTTTTTTGGGCGTAAAATGGGAAACTACACAGATAGTTTTTAACATACGTACCTACGTACGTAAGAGGATTACTTACTAATTTAAGTACGGAAGCAAGTATGTAAGTAATTTATTTGTGACTGAATAGACTTAAAACTGAACTAAAAGGAGGTGCTGACGAAGGAGGTATGATCACTAACAAGCCTTTAGTGACATAAGTGCTTAGTTAGAATATTTTCGGGGCTTAAAAGCGTAGTAATTTATTGCTATTTTACCTCGACGTTTCGACGACGTTACAGTCATCGTGGTTACACTATTTTTATTTTTAATGCACTAACCCGTGCTAAGGAACAAATTGAAAAACCTATTTAGAGGCAAAAATTTTTTTTTTTTTCAACCATGCCGGGATTCGAACCCGCAACCTCTGGCTGGTACGGATAGCCAGAGGTTGCGGGTTCGAATCCCGGCATGGGTGCAATTTTTAGCCTCTAAATAGGTTTTTCAAGTCATCGTGGTCACGAGAAGACTGACGGCTGGTACCCGTTCGCATCTTCGGCTGATAAGGTTTCAGAATAGCATTAATCGAATTTAAAATATGTTATGTGCTTTGATTTGTTAGGCATCTATAGACACGAGTACATCATCAGAACTGGCTAATAACATGATACGACCACACAATAACATTGGCCTTTGCATCTACGTAACGAGATCATTTATGCAGCGTCTAACGGCACTTCAAACAACATGTATTTGCGAATTTGTAGCAACACCACACGCTAACCGTGAAGGTAAACATCGCGAGGAAACCACACAATAGACATTTTCGGTATCGGTATCAACCCTTGTATGTCCCCACTGCTGGGGCACGGGTCTTTTCCTGCATCGCAGGAAGGTTGGGCCATACTCCACCACGGGGCCAAGTTCGGGTTGGTGGAGGATTCTAAGACAGTGGCGGGCATTACTGTCAGAAGTTATCAAGCCGCGGGTTAACGACTGCCATTATATGACAGCCGGCAGCAACGGCTCAACGTGCCTTGCGAAGCACGGAAGCGCTCGGAAAAATGCCCCTAGCGGTAGACACGGGACGGTCACCCATCCTGCACCTAACCGCGCCTGTTGTTGCTTAACTCAAGTGATTGGTTCCAACCACTCGGTTCGCCTAGGCCACGAGAACACATAGATATTTTATAAAACTAGTATGTACTCATAAAGTAGAACATAGCAGATTTAAATCGGTGTGATAAACAATGCACGCACGCCCGCAGAGGACTCCCTGGGAAATAAGCCGCGACAGAGTTACAAAGTATGCAGTATAACGAGGATGTGAATAACAAAGTCATAAGCGACACTTCAAAAGGCCGGGCCCAGCTCGTCGGTAAGCACTTTTCTATATTAAAGCAAGTTCGCGGGGTGGGGCGAGGGCCGCGCGTCGCTGCCAAAGTGTGAGGAGCTATAAATGCTTCTTTAATACGGCGAAGTTGCTGTCGCGCGACTACTTTCTTTACATTTTGCACCTCCTTGGACCGCTCTTGACCGTCTTGTTACCGGACTGTGGCGTAGCTCAAAAGGAGGATGTGTTCAGTTCGTACGTATGTACCTATGTGCATACACAAACTGAACCAATGAACTGATGTGGCTGGTGTAGGCTAGTGTAGTATCTTCGCTTTAAAGGTGCGGTTGCATATGCTACGAGTAAGTTTTCCGTCCGAGTAGTGGTATGACATCTGGCGTGAAGACCGGCGCTCTCAGCAGCCGTAACGGCTGGCGTGACCAAACCCGGTCGGTTTCGGTTATATCCCGAAACGTCGGGAAATAAGGTAATTATGTTTTACCTAGTAAATAATCGCGATTAGACCCGTTTAATACATAATTATGTATGTATGTATGTATGTATGTATGTATGTATGTATGTATGTATGTATGTATGTATGTATGTATGTATGTATGTATGTATGTATGTATGTATGTATGTATGTATGTATGTATGTATGTATGTATGTATGTATGTATGTATGTATGTATGTATGTATGTATGTATGTATGTATGTATGTATGTATGTATGTATGTATGTATGTATGTATGTATGTATGTATGTATGTATGTATGTATGTATGTATGTATGTATGTGTGTATGTATGTCTGACTCTTAGTTCCCTCATCATATTTAGATTAGTATGTGTTGATTTGAGTCACCTCATTTGTCCTGCTGCCTGGGAGAAGCAGCGAAAACCACAATCATAACTGCAGATACCCCGGCTGGTAGTTAGCCAGTGTCGGCTAGGTCTACCTCACGATGGGCTGGTTGAGAGAGCGGAATGGGAGGTGAAGTGAATGGACTTACTTTGTGATGGTGGATGATGGCTCGCTTTAGCTGTTGGGCAGATGATGAGCGGTGATGGATGAGCTGATGCGTCCAGCGCACGGAGAACACTCCTGCACTGTTCACTTATAGTCTAATATTGTCAATATATTGTTCTTTGAGCTGATAAAGTTTCTTGGTCACCAAAATGTCTATCACTTCACGAGAATTCGAGCACTTATCAAGCGCGTATGTCACAGTGCGAATGTGTGTGCAGATGGCTGGATAAATTACTAGCGAGCGAGCGGCACGAGCGACGGCACCGGAGCGACCAGAATAATGAATGAATGACCACAGATTCATGATTACGTCGCGCGATCGATTCTCGCGCGAACACCGGCATTTAAAGAAATTTTCAGTTCGAAGAAACCTTACCAGACTAGTTGCCGAGCATAAAATATGGCTTGCACTTAGTTTCGTCACTAAAAGTAAGAGATGAATAAGGAAAGTTAACTTGCAACTTGCTTCTTAAGTTCCTTTCACTTCATGTCTTGCATCAATTCAATGCGCAATTAGGTTGACTCAAAATTGTAATATTTTAAGTTGTTTTTAAATAATGGTTCGTGAAATTTCGTTGAACAGTGTGGTCTGGTTTAGTGACTACAATTGAGAAAGGAATGTTACGTTGGATTGTAAATATTGAGAGGATGAAGGAAGTAGACTTGGGCAAAGTGTGTCCTTAGAGGGAGTTGTTATATCTCATGTCTTTACTCGCCGAGACACACTATATCTCTATCATATCTCGCTCACCACTTGTTTCCGCAAGAGACACAAGTGGTGAGTCAGTCTCGTCTTACCTATTCCCTACTTTATCCAGATCAAACGTTTTTTAGGGTTCCGTACCTCAAAAGGAAAAAACGGAACCCTTATAGGATCACTTTGTTGTCCGTCTGTCCGTCCGTCCGTCTGTCAAGACCCTTTTTTTCAGGAACGCGTGGAGGTATGAAGCTTAAATTTATATCAATTACTCAAGTCTACTGTCCCTTGAAGCTGTGAAAAAATCAAACTTCTACGCCAACGCAATCAAAAGATACAGCCGTTTATGCCGCAAATTTTCGACACTTGCAAGGGAATCAAAACCTACAGGGTGCTTCCCGTGAACTCAGAATCTTGAAATTTGGTACGAAGCAACGTCTAATAGCATAGATAAAGGAAAAATTACAAAAACCATAAATTTTTAGTTACATCACATAATATATTTTTTTTTAATAATTTTAAACTTACTACCCATTTCCTCATAAACGCGTAGAGGTATTAAATTGAAATTCATACCAAATACTCAGGTCTATAATACAGGTTTGTACGGAACCCTCGGTGCGCGAGTCTGACTCGCATTTGGCCGGTTTTTTTTTGGTGAACTTTCTCTCATCGCTCGTTGGCTACGACAAGAAATGCGGCCGAATGTAACCGATGTCAGACGATGTTGATCTTGCTCTCGCGCATTGTGTATGAGCTGGATAAAGTAGCAGGAAATGACTACCATACTGAGTTGAGAGTTGTAGAGAGTAAGATATAATTGACATCTCTGGGATATGAATGGGATACACTTGACGGTAAGGGAGTTGTGTGTCGACTCATATCTGGCTCTTGAGTTACCCAAGGCTAGAAGGAAGAAGAAATAGAAGAGAAGAAATATATCGAGCGAGTGTAGGTGGAAGGGCCGATAGTGGACGTCCAAGGCAGACATACTTCGACCAAATAGGGGATGCATTAGGCAAGATAAATAGTCCCCAAAACCGGCGCGCGTGCATGCAACGACCAATTATTGCTTATGCCGCGAAAGAGATGTTTCAGAATTGTGGAAAGTGGCAGACCCTGGTCTCTGCTTACCCCTTCAAGACACAGGCGTAAGTAAATGTATAAATGTATTTGAAAAAACTAAGTTTAGAGTTTTTTGTCCAAAATGATCTAGATGTTCTATGATCTAGATTTTAAAATGACACCTAGTTTGACTTCTAACGTTCATTAAGCCGCAGTATCTGCGCTAATTTGAGTTAAACCTTTTCATTCCATTTAATTTCATTTGAACGCAAATCTCTTTGCAACTCTTCCTCCATAAAATATGCATATTTAAGCTACAATATCATGATAACCATGTTTTTGCGTAATCATAAATTCAACAGTGGTACAATGCATCGTATTTTATTCAGTAAAATCTATTATACTTCACGTTTTACATCTCTAGATCTACCGGATCTTGTTTCCTATTTTCATTTCCTTGGCATCATATAAAGCGGATGTTGTGTGAAACGAAATGTAAACTTGCAACGAGAGCAGGGCTATGACCGCTACATAATCCAAGACAGACTAAGACCCTGTTTTACAATGTTCAAATAAAGTTCCAGATAAGCTATACGCTACCAGGGCTGCCGTTTGTTCTAAATTTAAATAATCAATCCTATATTGCGTGTGTTCGTTTATGGCTTCAAATTTAGAACAAACGGCAGCCCTGGTTGCGGATTGCATATCTGGAACTTTATCTGCAGATTGTGAAACAGACCCTAAGTTGAATTCCTCCCCGAACTTCAAGAGTACGTCTAATTAAAAAAAAACCGACTTCAAAACACTAAAACGCACAATAATTTAAACGAATGTAACCTCTAAATCCGACATACGTATCAATTTAGGGATTGTGGAAGTATATCTTGAAGTGGGTGCACAAAATCTATGTGTTAGTCTAGAATTTGGCAGCAACTCCAGATATACCATTCTAACACAAAAAGAGTTATCGGAATCGGTTAAGATTTGCTGAAATTATGCGAGAACAAGGTCAAAAAATAATATACACATCAAATTGAGAACCTCCTCAACTGTTTGAAGTTTGTTAACAAGGTGATAATTTTAAGCGCCTGAAAAAACTTTTCGGAGAGACCGACTGTTGCAGTTAAATTTGTACAATTACCTTTTCTAATAAAGAATATTTAAATGTTATCTCAACATCTACGCGTTTTCTATTATTGTATCATCTATCATTCATTTATCTCGCTCATTGAATCAGGTCGACCCTCGGTCCGATTGTTTTTCACCCGACTACGGCAGAACCAAAAGGAAGGGTAATGATTTTAGCAGTCTATAAATGTTTGTATGATCGCATGTGTCAATCGATTTGTAATATTTTTTGGGTGTCATAGGCATCATAGTTTGACGACGGCAACCTTATGGGTTGGTAGAACATTTGCGGCGGAGCGCTCGGATGTGACTCGCACAAGCCAGCTTATTTATGAATGTACGGTTACATTGGCCATCATTATAATTGTGTATAAGCAGTGGAGACTAATGGGGTTCAGGGAGGCTCAGGCCAAGATCCTTACTAGGGAGCCGGGTTGCTGATTAAGGGACAGTGGGCTTGACTGCCACTCTGATGCTTATCTTACCCAAAGGATCTCTTTGGCGGTGCAGCGGTCCTTTAAATCGGATTTTTCCCGGAGTGGTTACTTCAGTTTTTTTTGTATGGCAAAATTATTTTTGTTTATTATTGTTCTGTGTTCTTGACGAAACTTTTAGTGGACATTGTGTGTCACATGTTTTTTTTTCTTTTAAATTTTATAAGTGGCATCCTTTTAATATGTCTAGACTGAATAAATATCTATTGTAAGAGTAAGTGGGCTTTGAAGGGGTTTTTCGCAGCAGTCGACGCAGCGTTTGGAGTCGGGCGTCTCGAGCTGGGCATCTTTTGAATCCCTCACTTGTGGAGTACCACGCACTGCGTTTATGAGCAACTTTTTGTCAGCTATCAGGAATGCCGGCTGCGGTTAGGTTAGATGCCTTGACATGGAGTGCTACTTTGTATCGGAATAAAATCAATATTAAATCTGAGTTCATAAATATTTATGCTCTATATACTACAATATTAAAGTACTTCAAGCAACTGAAAAACCATATCAAGGAAAAAGGATGACAAAAGAAATTAATATACCTGTGAGTGGATAGAAAGGCCGGCAAGGGACGTCCCAAGCAAACTTAATTCGATCAATAATTGGCGATGCAACGACTAAAAAATGTTGATGAAAAGAAAGAGATCTATCAGGATCGAGAGAAGTGGCAGACCCTACCCTCCAAAATACAGGCGTAGGTTTATGTAATTTTCTAATATATTTTTATATTTTTAAGTTTATGAATACTACTAACACCATCTATTCGTAGTCGGGTTTTCTTTTTTAAACTTTAGCGTGGAAATTTTCCCAGTTTGTTTTGTAACATTGTTTTATGGACATTTTCTATCTTCGCATCGTAACCCACATTGTAGGCAAGTAAAGTGCTGTTGTATATCGACATAGCCTGCAGCATGAGAGAGGGTTGGAGTATGGAGATTGTTCTTGGCAACAAAGTTGAGATGTTAAGTCGAGCGGAAAAGATCGACTCAATCGAATATCTGACGACCTTTGAGCGGCTGTGGCTTTTGCGCTGTTAGGGATGGCTTCTTTGAATAATTATTTATAACGAGAATCTATACAATATGCGTCGATTCATTAACTAAGTACTATATATTAACTATATACTTCAACAATGAAATACAATTGTAAGCTGCCCCTAGACTAGGTGCTGTAAACGTAAAGGCTTACAGCGTTGTTTATAAAAACATGATTCCTTAAAGCACTTGATAAATATCTGTGTATTTTCCTTTTTTTACGTACAAGAAAGTGTTTTCTAACCATAACCGTAGAAATAGTCTGTAGGAAAGACTTTACAATGGAAGGGCTTCACCACAGATAACACTGAATTTGTAATGAGAGCGGCAACGTCTAATGATTACCGTCGACTGATTTTAAGAGACTAACAAAATAAGACGTAACTAAATTAACTTTTACGAGTAACAGACAAACACGTAACATGACACATCGGTCGCTTATTTGCTCTCACGTTTATTTTTTATGTTAATTAAATTTTAATGTTTAAAACTTAAATAGAATTAAGTTAAAACTATAGATGTACTCTAAAACGCATACAATATTGGGCTATCGGCCTTTTTTAAAAGCATTGTCCAGCGAGTTCTCTGTTCCAACGTGTTTATTTTATCATTTATGGTAAACTGTGGACAACTGTTATTGACCTTATTTTTAGCTATTACGAGTAGTTAATACGCTGTTGTTGTTTTTAATATATAAATAATAAATAAATCGATAACTGCACTTCTTAATCTTAAACATATAAAGCAAAGTCCTGATTGGTACACTGTGTTTTAGACGGAGTAGGCTTACCCAGCACATCCTAACTGCTTAGTTAGCCTAGCCTTTAGAAAAGATAAGTCAATACATGAGGAGCCAACCAAGCCGCGGTTTCCCTCAAGAAGTTTTCCTTCAGAATTAATGTGTAGTATAGCTTAAATCGTGGCCTAGGCGAACCGAGTGATTGGAATCATACGCTTGGTTAAGCAACAACAGGCGCGGTCAGGTACAGGATGGGTGAGCGTCCCTTGACTACCGCTAGTGGCATTTTTCCGAGCGCTTCTGTGCTTCGCAAGGCACGTTAAACCTTTGGTGCCGGCTTTCATATAATGGCAGTCGTTAAGCCATGTCAGAGGCCTTATGGGCGGCTTGATAACTTCTGATAGTAAGGCCCGCCACTGTCTTACAATCCTCCACCAACCCGGACTTGGCCCCCGTGGTGGAGTATGGCCTAACCTTCCTACGATGCAGAAAGAGACCCGTGCCCCAGCAGTGGGGACATACAAGGGTTGATAACGTAACGTATAGCTTAGATCTAAAAGACCAGGCGGTCTAATTCGGTCAGCGGTGACTAAATAAACATGGAATGAAAAATATACCTATTGATAGTTGTTAGTAGCACCACAATCCGCCTTGAGCCGGATTTTACTCGCTCCGCGCTGATCGAACTTATCATAAACCTTGTGCTTTCCATAGAACACATAAATTGTACGAGAGCGCCATTTATAAGCAGTTTAACGTCGCTTAAATCTCAGATTATTGTGAGTGAAGTCATTTGGGATCCCTTAACTGATGCAGCTATACTTGTAAGTATATATTACTTTTTTATTACATATTAATAAGTTATGAAGTTTGCAAATTTTCTGCTTTGTGAGTACGATGAGTTCAAAAAAGACTTGAAATACTTCCGCAGACTAGAATGTTGCAAGGTTTTTTTTAAATGAACCCCGGATTATCGTACAGAGATTTTTTAACAAAAACATTTGTTCTAACTTTTTTTTCAAAACATTATTTAATATTTTCTGAGGTTAATGTTTTATACGGGAGGTATCCGTATAAAACAGTTTTAATTATGTCTAGTGCTCGTGACTAGACATAATTAAAACTGTTTTATACGGATTTTACTCGTTTATTACATTTTTACAATTATCTGACGTTTTGGCACTTTTTCAGGTGCTGTGGTCTCGGATGACCACAGCACCTGAAAAAGTGCCGCAACGTAATAAATTGTAAAAATGTAATTAACGAGTAAAATCCGTATAAAAACAGTTTTAAACATTGTTTAACTTTCGTAAGCACTACACTCTTTTTTTATCCGTTCTTTAACAAACTCTTCCAAGTAACAAAAAATCAAGTAAAATAATCCGGGTTCAAAATAATAACGAGTAAAATGCGTATAAAAACAATTTTAAACATTATTTAACTTTCGTAAGCATAATTTTTTTATACGTTCTTTAACAAACTCTTCCAAGTAACAAAACATCAAGAAAGTTAATCCGGATTCAAAATAATAATGAGCTGAGAAATTGCTACAGCAGCAATAATGAGGCGGATAGAAGATACCCGAGATTATGAGGTTAAATTTTTGATAAGATACGCAGCGCCAAGAGCGCATGCTGAGGACAGCATGATCGCAGACAGACTTGACTGGCCTTATAGTAATCAGTTTCATTGTCTCAGTTTTATCACATCTGTGGGACCACGGAGGCCGTGAGATCTGAAATGTGTACCTATATACAATTAGAAGTGCTAAAATAGCTATAAATGTTCTATTATTATAATATTATATTCTTTTGTAAAGAATATTTTTTTAATACCACAATTGTGTTATTGTAATTTTTAACTTACAACTTGAAATCTTGAATAAGATAAGTAAGTAAAATACCAGCATTAAGTACGAAAAGTGTTACTTTTTATAGAAATAACAAAGTGAAGCGAAGAAATAACAAATTTCCTTTGAAAAATACAGGTACTAATCTTTTATTGTATTTTTATGAGTCTTTTTTACATAAAATAGAACAAACTTGCAAACGATTTGGTGAATCAACATTACAATAGTACCTTGTAATTATTATAGCTAAAAAGGCATCGAAAAGTCTTATGAGGTCATGTAACATAGCACCAAAGTTACACCTACGAATCGTGGAACTCCCTTCGCCGGTGCAACACAAAACTCGGCAGTTTAGTGTTGCGTTTAACTTTTCCTCCTACAACTGCAATGATAGAGCTCGTATAGTCACAACAATATTAAATTATCTGCGTTTAAAAACTTCTCGGTCATACCCGACCTCACCCACGCCGGGTTTTCATTAACTTTGCTAAACTGATAGCGCGAAGCGCTCGTGGCATAGGCATACCGAGTGATTGGAATCAATCACCTGATTAAGCGACAACAGGCGTGATCAAGCGCAGGATGGGTGACCGTCACGTGACTACTGCTATTGGCTACTGCTTTTCTGACAGCTACCATGCTTTGCAAGGAACGTTAAGCCGTTGGTGCCGGCTGTCATGTAATGGAAGTCGTTAAGCCCTGTCAGAGGCCTTATGGGCGGTTTAGTCACTTCTGACAGTAAGGCCAGCCACTGTCTTACAATTCGCCAACAACCAGGACTTGGCCCCCGCGGTGGAGTATGACCTAAACTTCCTGCGATGCAGGAAGAGACCCGTGCCCCAGCAGTGGGGACGTAGATGGCTTCGTATCGACGACGAAACTGACAGTGGTTAACAGTAGATAAATATATTGTTAGTGTACGAGAAATCGGGGATTAACCTCCGTAATATATAGTAGGAAGGTCGAAAGCATGAAACCGGATCAGCATATTCATGGCACACCTGGCGGGCGCGGCAAACTTTGTAAGTGCATGTAATTTCATCGCTGCACCGCACGGGTACTGTTGCCCGACTACCCACCCGATATTAAGGCCCGATACCGTATAAAGCATAATGCAGCGGACAGTATTAATATCAGTTGACGTTTACAAGCTTTTATTCAGGTAACTAAAGCGCTCGTGGCTTAGTCGAACCGAGTGATTGGAATCAATCAATTGAGTTAAGCAACAACAGGCGCGGTCAGGTGCAGGATGGGTGACCGTCCCGTGACTACCGCTAGTGGCATTTTTCCGAGCGCTTCCGTGCTTTGCAAGGCACGCTAAGCCGTTGGTGCCGGCTGTCGTTAAGCCATGTCAGAGGCCTTATGGGCGGCCTGATAACTTCTGGCAGTAAGGCTCGCCATTGCCATACAATCCTCCAACAACCCGGACTTGACCCCCGTGGTGGAGTGTGGCCTAAACCTTCTGCGATGCAGGAAGAGACCCGTGCCCCAGCAGTGGGGACATACAAGGGTTGATATCGATTCAGGTAAAAGCTTAGTTAGAACAACGGAGTTTGATTAACATTGGTGGCCGCCGTACTTGATTTTTACTAATGGCATCAGAATCGGTGTATTCTATGTTATTTCTTCTGGGGGGTCGTGGATTCCAATACCGACAGGTACCGATGTCTTTGTTTTCTAAGTTATCGTAGCAATTGATTGATTGATTGAATACCACTCGCTAACTATGAAGGATGCCTGATGTGACAAGCCCTTGAGTAACGGAAAGGGGGGCGGCTAAGGCAAATATCTGGAAAAGATCGATAGACCAAAAGGCGAAGTCGATCGGCACTAGCTGGCCCGAATAGGAAGCTGCCGCAAACCACCATTATATCCCCACCAGTAGTGGGGGCATGCAAGGGTTAATATCGATGTATGTTGCATTTTACCGCAGGCATAAACACTCGCGTTTGTTGTCTTAAGCAAACATAAAACTGCACTATTAACGACTTCTTTGGGCACAATTTAATTCAAATGACTGTTTCATGCAAAACAAACGATATAATTATACGTTATGCGGTTGAAGACCGTACTTAGACAAAATTAATCACTACAGTCTTGTAACTAAGGTTTTTTCCACGAATTGCTCTCAATGTGATAAGGGAATGCCTGCAAAGCCATTTTTTAGGGCAAAGGTAAGATAGCTATATTTCAGCGCGCGGCAGCGGCAAGCCAGCCTAAAGTGGTCTATGGTACCAAACTGTTTAATATTGTGCAGTGGCAGCTATCTAACACGTTTTACTAATAACTTTCGGAGTGAAGGCTTTTGCCCTGCAGTGGAATGAATATAGCCTACATAAAAATAACTAAGAAATAATATAGTTGCGGTGGTAGCGCAGCAGTAGCACGCTGGCTTCTTAATTGAGGGGTCGAAGGTTCGAATCCCGGCATGTACCAATGACTTCGCTGTCTAATTTTATGTACATTTGTAAACTTGTAGTATCAATACCACTTGCGCTGCGGTTCCCTCACGACATTTTTTTAACTGTCAAGAAAAACATCGCGTACAACCTGAGTGTCTGAGGTGTTCAACAACCTCAGTATCGAAAATTGCCAATCCGCGGTGGGCACGCGTGGTTGTTAATACCATACTCTGTGTTTCTGAGAAAAGGCCTGTGCCTGTGCACAGGCCTTTTCTCAGAAACACAGGGTATGCTTAGAGTATGGTTAATGAGTTAGTGGTTAGTGAGTGAGTGGTTAGTGAGTGAGTGAATAAAATATAAATGGAATTATTGTATACAGAAACGTATACAATAACGTTTGTTGCTTTATTAAAAAAGATAAAAATACAAAATGTTGGTAGATCTAATTTTTTTTATCATTCTCACATATATTACAGTCTGTTAGCTTTTAGAATATACCTCGGGCTCTAGAGTAGGCTTCAGTTTTCGCCGCAAGCACACGAGTGTAATACTACTTCCTGCTCTGTACAAAACTTTTGTTATTAAGTTTATTCAATTAAGTGGCATATTAGTTCCGATATTTCTATTACATGAATATATCCCATTCTATCCGATAGGAGCTGAGGTATATCCTAAAAGCTAACAGACTGTACCTACTTGCATAACTTCAAGGTTTACCAAAAAGTAACGTAACACAACGACGTTTTCTCTCTCTCCCCCTATATGAGAAAATAAGTATGTCGTAGGTTGTCTGAAAAAATTGCTCTAAGCAATAAGGCCGCCAATTGTACTGTATCTGTACAATTATTTTATGTCTTTTTTCCTATTGTACAATAAAGAATATTCTTATCTTATATATCCTGCCCTGTGTAATATATATATCACCCTCCAATGATGCCCAGCGTGGGGAACTGGGGATTATGGGCATTACCCTCTATGATAGCACAATGTGGCGCGCTTTAAGGGCGCGCTGCTATGTCCAGCAGTGGACTCATATAGCCAGAAGATGAAGAAGATATATCCTGCGATTGGACAAATACAGGCCGTTTATGTTAACAATATTATTACTAGAAAGTCACACCCCTGCTGTACATCAGGCTGTTACAGTAACACCTTTAGCCTGCCGGGCTTCTAAGGTGCGAGCTAATTTATTGTAATTTATGACTCGGCCCTCGAGGGCTCGGCCGCTTCAGACGCGGCTTAATTAATTCCTAGGCCGGAGCCGGACTATCTGTCACACATGGACCGCAGCCCATCGACCCAGGGCTCAAGGCTAATATTTACTGCTTTAGAACCATTTTAATTTTCCTGGGAGAAAATGGTTTGATAATGGTTCTCAAGATTAAGTGGGAAAATGCTTCTGAAAACTGTATTCAAGGCTCTTTTTCCCAATATAATTCTTTATTGTATACCGGAAAAATGTATACCACTTACAAAAGGATTGAGAATTTCATGTAAGAATAAGCGTTGACTAAAACAATTGGTTACAGCAACAGATAGCATAATCTTAAAAAAATATTACAAATTATATGAAAAAACTTTAAAAAGGATTGTACAAACTTCAAAAAAAATTCACTATGCAGAAAAAATATTTAAATCAAGTAATGTAACCAAAACTATGTGGCAAATTATAAAAGAACGCTCAAATAAAAACTTTACTAAAAGAAGAAAAAATATCAAGTTATCTATTAATGAAAAAATAACTGAGAACGCTAATTACTTTAATAAGTTTTTTTGTTCGGTAGGTGCCCCAAAAAGAAATAAACCTAAGCCCTTCGGTAAATCAGTACATCCCCCAACAGAAAACTCTATCTTTATTAACCTCACTGACCCAACAGAGGTCTTCTACATAATAAAAAAAAATAAAAACAAAATGTTGTTTTGGTTTTGATGAAATCCCACCGATCTTAGTTAAAGAATGTTCAAATGAATTAGCTTCACCCTTATCATTTTTAATTAACCAATCTTTCTCCGAAGGGAAAGTCCCAGATTTAATAAAAACAACTATAGTCAAACCCTTACATAAAAAAAAAGACATGTAACGACAGTAACAACTACAGACCCATAGCATTACTTTCCACATTTTCCAAGATATTCGAATCAGCTATCTATCAGCGAGTTTACTACTTCTGTGAAAAATTCAAAATCTTTTGCGAAGAACAAAATGGCTTCCGTAAAGGTCGGTCAACAACTTTGGCCGTGTTCAAATATATTAATAACATATTGAACATCATAAATGATAAAAAAACATGCAATAGGTGTCCTGCTTGATATTTCTAAAGCACATGATAGAGTACTTCATGACATTTTATTGAAAAAGCTCCATGAGATTGGAATACGCGGAAATGCACTCTGTTGGTTTGCATCATATCTTTCAAATCGTGAGCAGTATGTAGATGTTGAATACCAAAATCCTGCAACTGGTGAAATTAACAATACGAGGTCTTCGAAAATACTTTTAACGCAATCGATACCACAAGTCAGTGTTCTGGGCTGTTTATTGTTCTTAATTTATATTAACGATCTGCCAGAATCGATTGATATACCGTGTACCATTTTTGCGGATGATATATCACTTATCGTACCATGTCAGGACAGTAAAAATCTTGTAGAACTTTTGGACTTAAACCTTACAAAACTTTTAAACTGGCTCCATGATCACAATTTGGAAATAAATTTTATTAAAACTAAATTCATGCAATTTCGACCCTATCAAAAAAACCCTTTAGAAATAAATTATGATTTCAATAAAACATCAATAGAACTTGTAGAATCGTATTCTCTCCTGGGAATTACAATAGATAGCAACTTACATTGGAAAAAAACATAAAAAAGGTGTAAAAACCTATTTAGAGGCTAAAAATTTCACCCATGCCGGAATTCGAACCCGCAACCTCTGGCTATCCGTGCCAGCGCTCTACCAATTGAGCCAATGGGCGACTCACGGCATCAGTGAAATTTCGAACCTCTTTAAACTATTCTCTGTATTACGTACAGGCAGCGACATCTGACTTAAGCAAATTGCATTACTTACAGCCCCGACCACCTACTTTGCAGTTAGGTTTAACATCGGAACGATATCACTGTACCCACATGATTACACTATTTTTATTTTTAATGCACTAACCCGTGCTAAGGAACAAATTTAAAAACCTATTTAGAGGCTGAAAATTTCACCCATGCCGGGATTCGAACCCGCAACCTCTGGCTATCCGTGCCAGCGCTCTACCAATTGAGCCAATGGGCGACTCACGGCATCAGTGAAATTTCGAACCTCTTTACGCTTCTGTCGCTGCCTGTACGTAATACAGAGAATAGTGTAAAGAGGTTCGAAATTTCACTGATGCCGTAAGTCGCCCATTGGCTCAATTGGTAGAGCGCTGGCACGGATAGCCAGAGGTTGCGGGTTCGAATCCCGGCATGGGTGAAATTTTTAGCCTCTAAATAGGTTTTTAAATTTGTTCCTTAGCACGGGTTAGTGCATGAAATTAAAATAGTGTAATAAAAAAGGTGGCTAGTAAACTCTCCAGTTTCAGCTACGCATTAGGAGAACTAAAGAAATCTGCAGACACTAAAGTGCCTTGTGTGCCTATTTTGCGTATGCACAGTCGTGGTTGTCGTCTGGCGTGCTTCTCTCGGGCAACAGTACGGATAATAGACAATTGTTTTTGTTACAAATAGCCAACATTGACACTATGACAAGCCGTAGAACCTATTTCATTAAATTCAATATTTTCACTTTAACATCTCTGTATATTTTAGAAGCATGCACATTTGTGAAAAAGAACAAAACTCTTTTCCCCGTCTATTCACGACCTGAAAACCTAAGACCACGTAAGCGATAAGAAACATGCTCATCTAAATTACATCTTGTACACACTGGCCCCCATTCAATGGCCGCCAAAATAAACTACCGTCTACCAGAGTCCATACAGTCCTTGCAGAAACCCCCTTTATTTAAGAATGCTCTTAATAAACACCTAATTCAGAAGTGTTATTCCCTTCAAGAATATTTCGAAGAGTAATCTTTGGTTAGGTATTTTAAGTGTTTAAGTTTAGAGAGATTTATGCCTGGTTTAAATGCTTTTAAGTCAATGTTCCTCATAGTATGATAGAATATATGTAGTATAAGTTAGTCCTAAGTTAGCTGTGCCCTAGCAGGGTTCTTGATTGTAACCATGATTTTAGTTAAGACCTTTATAAACAACAAAAATGCTAATAAACATCTTATCTTATCTTAAAATTGTTACAGAAACGGCAGATACAAAAGATCAAATACAACTGGCGGCCTTATTGCTAATAGCAATAATTTAGTAGGAATATAACAATAGCAATAGGATTTTATTTTTGTGTAAGAAAATGAATGAGTACTTATTTTTACGAATAAGAAGCGGAGTTATTTAAAAAAAAACTGAATAAGACAAAATTTTATTTAGGAATTATTAAATATTTCACAAAAATCAACGAACTAAATTACAAAATGCAACAAAGTTAGGTAGGCGACCGTCTGCGTCGAGCGAAGGCGAAAAAGTGAGCTCCGAGCCGCTAGCCGCTATCCCCGCTGCGCCGCCCGAACGGCACGCCCTCTGACATCATCAAGGCCGACCACGATGCCTGCCTTACTACATTTTTCTAAGTGTCACTCGTACTTGTTTCTAATACGGCCGTTCCTGACTGCGAGGCGTCCTCGTCCGCTTCATCTTCAGCTGTCAACAGAGATAACATTGGCCGCATTAGTTGAGGAGTGCCAGGGTAGCTTCAATCCCACATACACACCCTTGTACCATAAAAACTCTTGAGCGTTCAAGCCTTTATGGACAAGGCTCAGTCATTATTCTCAACCACACTATTTACTTGAAATTCTAAAGCCAAATAAGTCCTTTCATACGGTAAATTCATACCATCCACACACGACATAAATAGTCATGACACACGCACACACACACGGGAAGTACCATCCCGACCCACAACTGATACACACATGAGCATGAACATGAGGTATCTGAAGTGTTTTTGTGGCATAGCCACCCAGACATCACCCTTCCAACCTCAACAAACACACACATGCGCATAAACATGAGGTACCTGAATCGATCTAGGTTAAGTCTGTCAGGAAATACCATCCTGATATATAATGTGAGCCCTCGTCTGCACATCATATCTGCCGTGACAAAGACATCACCATTTCAACCTCAACAAACTCACACATGAGCATAAACAAGAGGTGCCTGAAGCGATCTAAGTTCAGTCTGCCAGGACATACCATCCTGATACACAATGTGAGTCCTCGTCTGCACATCGTGTCTGCCGTAGCAAAACCAGCCAGGGAAGAAAAAACCTGCCAGAAACAGCGTTCTGAAACATGACATAAATAAATACATGAAGTGTCTGCTCGCAAAGCCAGCCAGAACAGAATTCTGATTCATACTTACGATGGAAAAATTTTGCACACGCCTCGATTTTTGCTGGGCTCGGCCGTACCTGACGCTGACTAATTACACGTCCCAGATACTCGACCTTCGTAGTCAGAAAAGCGCTTTTTTTTTAATTGATCGAGAAATCTGCATCAGCCAACGTTTCAAGAACCTGACGTAGCGTTACTAAGCCTTCTTGAACAGTTGGACTCAAATTGAGGACATAGTCGATGTACACGAGCACTTTACCACTCTCAATCAAGGATTTCAATGTGTTTGAAATAGTTTATTGATAGACCACGGGTGCAATGGCAAACCCATATGGCATACTATTCTTGATGGTGAGTGCGTTAAGTGCCCGGTAGTCTACGCACAACTGTTAAGTTTTATTTTCATGGAGCCAGTGATTACGGTAGTCGTCGCGGTACCCGTGATAAATGACTCGGAGTACTCATTGATGGTCTCCATTAGCTGCTCTTTCTCCAGGCCTGCCATTGGAGTGTTAACCAACGACTCATCAACATGACCATTGTCCACTACTCGCACGTGAGTCACCCATGTTTTGGAACCTATTCTGACAAGCCGTTGGGACTCGCTGTTTCTAATGTACGTAACGCCCGAACGATTAAGCACATCAGTCCCTATCAGTACTGGTGCACTCATACAACCAGGACCCACTACAAACAGATCTACCTCAAGCGATATCTCTGGGAACTCTAGTACGGCTGTAATGCAAGAAGTTGACTCAATCTCAGGAGATTGAGTCAGGAGATGTAGTCAGGACTACCTATGCCTCGGAGCATACGATACGCGGGGACCATTTTGCAGTTGAGGTGCTTCAACAGCGTCTCTGAGACAAGAGAAATACTTGAGCCACTGTCAACAAGCACGTCGACAGAGACACCCTGTATAACAGCGGACATAACGTCAATATTATTAGGTGGCAATTCAAGCTCCCGGCAGAAGTTAACATTATTAGCTCGTTTGCTTAGATTATTACTGGCTTCTGAACGCTGTTTTACAAAGCATGAATCAACTGAATGACCGGGTTTTTTGCAATGCGTGCAGTAAGGTCTGCCTGAAGGGCCCGGTCCTGTTATAGGGACCGCCGGATTAGAACTTGGTCCAGGTGCCGGGATCGCCGGATTGAGTCTCGGTCGTTTTGCGCAATTGGCACGCTTCTGACCGGTCCCACCGCAACCAAAACATTTTACGTCGGGTTTATTAGCTTCGCGTTTACGGAAATCAGCCTTACAAAAACCTAGCTTTGACGAACGCACAGGATCGTGGTTATGACGGAAATCACTTTTTGGTTTTACGTACACCGATAAAATTCGACCAGCTCGTGTGGTTTCAACTTTGCGTTAGTTGCCACAGCCTTAATTTGTGGGTCCACAATGCCCCGGATGACAATGGCGACTTTTAAATCGTCGGACAAACCTCCCACAATATTAAGGCGCAACAAAGAACGACTCGGAATATGTCGGAAAATTGTTTGAATCGGTGGACATAACCTCAAACAAAATAGTTGCGACATCGATGCTTCGTGGGCAGAGTGATCTAAAATCGCGCCGAAAACTGCTCCATGTACGGTCGCTAGTGACCCAGTCATTAAGCCACGTGCGCTCATCGCCCCTGAGGCAGTTTCCAACGCGCGCAAGACATTCATTTTCATCCCAGCGATTTAATTCACGGGCACGGTCTACCTCTGCACACCAAACATCGAAGTCGTGCACGTTTGGATCGAAATTGGACACATAAAAATGATTGGATGTTCTTACTTGGACCATTGCTGATAACGCGCCAACGATCCTGTCCGTTACGTCGTCCCCACGCGGTGTTGATGCTCGCAGTCGCTCCGACACAGTCACATCACCCGTTCCTACGCTGTCCGCACCACCATGCATTACAACTTCGACTCTCGAGCATGCAAGATCCACACGTGACGTCGTGGGCGACGGTGGCAACAACGGAGGCACTTCCAGCACGGGCTCAGGCGTCGACGATGCACCTATCCTATTCTCTATTACATTTAGTCGACCAAGAATCGCATCCAATGCAGCAGCGGCATTAGATTCGGTAGTTTTCTTTTTCTTTCCTTTCGTTGACATAACGGAAACTTTTTGAATTTGTGAAGAAAAACTTAGGCGAATTTATGAAATTTTAAGCAAAACGTGTCAGATAAGAGCGGTAAAAGCGCGTAAGCCTATCCCACTTCTGATTTTACGAATCAGAAGCGAAGTTATTTAAAAAAAAACACAAACTGAATAACACAAAATTTAATTTAGGAATTATTAAATATTTCACAAAAATCAGCGAACTAAATTACAAAACGCAACAAAGTTAGGTAGGCGACCGTCTGCGTCGAGCGAAGGCAAAAAAGTGAGCTCCGAGCCGCTAGCCGCTATCCCCGCTGCGCCGCCCGAACGGCACGCCCTCTGACATCATCAAGGCCGACCACGATGCCTGCCTTACTACTTTTTTCTAAGTGTCACTCGTACTTGTTTCTAATATTATATTAATAAGTGCACGTAGCTGTAAAATAATTAAAGGAAACCTAAAGTTATGAGAGCGCAACGCCAACAAACTGCACAGCAGTTTGGCGACATTTGTAAACCCAAAAATGTAAAGTTTTTTTTTGCTATTCGTCGTCAGGCTATACTAGTCCAATGCTGGACATAGCCCTCCCCTAAAGAGTGCCACGTTATGCTATCATAGGGGGTAATGTCCATAATCCACACGCTGGGTATGCGGGTTGGGGACCGCAGTTCGGTGGAATTGTAAAGCAGGGGGCGCTGCTGCCCACCCCCTGTTTTGTGTCCCTTAGTCGCCTTTTACGACAAGCGCGGGTAGAATTGGGTTGATGCTATTCTCTAGGCCGACACCACACAGCATTTTTTGCTATTAATAAATATACAAAATTCACACATGTTCACAAACTGTTTCTACTACTGATGAATCACTGATAAAACTTCACAATGTAAAGGAAATTCCCTTAAACTATTGCTAACAATTTCTTAATCACGCTGTAGATGTTTGATAAAAAGATATGCTTGTATTAATTAGAAATCTATTTCTAATTTTCTAACGCCCTTGAGTTTGTGAAGCAGACTAGATTATCTGAGACACCGATTGTCTGGCGAGATTTTCAATTACTCTGAAACATTGATCTCAAATAGTTTTGGAGGATCCTTTACGATCAAGATTTGCCATGAATTTCTTAAAGTCTTTTCAAAGACTTTTAGTTAATTTACTATCAAAAATAGTTCAGTAAACTCTCGTCTTAAATCTTCATCATTTTAGGGTTTATTACTTTTTGTAGCTTACGATATAAATGTGATTCACTGAACTGTAATTAAAGCTGAGGATTAATCGGGTAAAAACCTGGAGCATACATGCATGAAAGAGATTATTTATGTTTGTTATTTAAGAGTCGATAAATATTTCACGTGAAAAGCAATGTGGTGTAAATTGGAATGCCAACCAACAGAGTGAAATACGCTTCACGTCAGCATATTTTGCCAGTCCCCGCGCGTGGCGTCGTAACTTCCTTGTTCAGTGTTCGTGTCCCGTTTCATACAGCACGTTGATTTACACTTCACTCAGCCATCGTGAAATTGGTCGTTAGCAATCGCATTAATCGTTGAGTATATTTATTCAGACCTTTAAATCTTTGCAAGGTAATTTAAGCACTGATTCTGAGTATGATTTCGACAAAGACAGTCGAAGATATAGGCACACGTATCATAAACCTAAAATGGAGATTTGCAGGGCATTTGGTTAGGCGGGAAGACGCCAGACTAGGTAATAGCTACTGAGTGATGGCCAAGAACGGGTCGACGGTCAGTGGGTAGGCCATCAGCCTAGTAGAACAACACTGTGAAAGCGGCTGGGAAGCATTGGGAGAGCCTAGCAAAGGACCGGATGGGTTGGTGTAAAAGAGAAGAGGCCTACGGCCAACAATGGGCTTGGTTTACAGGCTGATTAGATAGATGATTTTGACAAAACTATTCCCGTATAAAACCTCTCAAAATTGCACAAAGAGCAGTACTAAAAGTTGCTACAGAACGACCCAATCTTTTTTCCACTCTAGAACTGTACAATATTTGTGAGAACACCGCAAAACGACCTATGTACCAATTTACAAATGTCACAAAGACCTAGTAGCATCCCTATGCCCAAGCTTTCATGCATAAAATGTCACAATATTTATCTAGGACCATATAGGAATATGTATAATAAAATAAATAAAAAATCTCCCCTTTCATCTGTCTTTTTACAAAATGTAAAAAATAAAAAGTATCAAACTTAAAATCTCTATCTAATGATGAAACTGAATACTTTTGTCCTATTTTTGAACTAAAACTTTCGTAAGCACAACACATTGTAGTCATATTCCTAAACATTTAGTCACACACGCACTCACATACACACAACACACACACGCAATGCATGTTAGTCTAAATTTATATTGAACAAACTTTATCTTTCACTTCATCAACTACTCACCATTGTTTAATTATTAAACCTTATTGTAAGAGGCACGGACCTGCTGCTATTAATGCAGGCTATTTAGTAGCTTACCTATATTAGCAGGCACCACCAGTTTCGTCCACGTTTCCTATTTTATTTTAACAGTGGAAAGTAAATGTAATTCAACCATGTTACTATCAATAAAGTTTTTATTATTCATTTATTTGTTAATCGGAATCGTGGAATCTAGTGCTAAGCATATACAAGTCACGCGCCTTATCACTGGACCTGTCCGTCGGCGTAGTGAGTGTTGTGTCTCGGCAAGCTGCGAAAAATTAAAGTACAGTCAATTGTTGTGGGTAGTCACCCACAACAATTGACTGTACTCGCCACTTCAGTCTACCCGAGACCACGGCAATTGTAACGCTGCCGAAACTTCGGGAAATAAGGTAATTACGTTTTACCTAATAAATAATTGCGATTAGCCCCGTTTAATATATAACTATGTATGAGTACTCATACGCAATCGTTTCAAAATATTAGTATAAGGTAAATGTGTAACCTTTAATTTAACGGAAAAAGAACAGCCGCTGGGTTACGCTAAGGGTGATTTGAAACGTGAGTGGTGGACAGGCGAAGTACGTCATTGATTTGAATCGCCCACGTTCGACTAAAAGCAAAAGCCACACGGCTGTCCCTAAGGCTTAGCAGATCAATGATTGGCAGATTACTGAAATAGGCGGCTGACTACCGACGGCCACTCCATCGGCCCCGGGGCTGTTATTGTAACTGCGCTGCTACGCAGTAGCCTCTACACTACGCACCCTCGTCATACCGACTGACGGGTCTACTTCGGACAGGCTAGTCAAGATTCTCATTCCATAATTTTTCAATGAGGACCTTAGTGGTGCGTTCAAATAAGATTGGAGTTGTATTTGAATTACAAAAGACGTAGAAAACGTCACAAGAAAATATAAAAATCTCTTCGTGCTTGTAAGGTCTCAATTAATGCAAAATATTATGTTTTTTATAATAATAAAGAACTTATGAAGATTATGTTTTCCGTTCAATTCTATACATTTTTTAATAGAAGTGTATAAACACACGTTTCATCAAATGTTGACAATTTAGTTTTTTCGTGCTATCACCATAGTACCGGGTCAGTAATATAAAAAAAGACACATGTAATGTGATGACGCCTCTGTAGTATAGCTAGGTATGGATAAACATTGTAACAAGAGAGTGAGAATGTTGCAAGACGAAACCAGTGGCGGTTGTCATCAGAGAGACCGATTAATAGAAGTAGATGACTAGAGGCTAAGCTATTTGTGTAAACATGCCATATAAATCAATAAATATTTATGGACATATTACACAGATCTCGTTAGCCCTATACTAATTATACTATTTTTATTTTTAATGCACTAACCCGTGCTAAGGAACAAATTTAAAAACCCGCAACCTCTGGCTATCCGTGCCAGACGGCACGGATAGCCAGAGGTTGCGGGTTCGAATCCCGACATGGGTGAAATTTTTAGCCTCTAAATAGGTTTTTAAAGTCTCTACTAAGTATACTAAATGACTTGTGTCATAGGTGCTAACTCGACGATAGATTTAATACAATAAATACATAGATAACATCCAAGACCCAAGACAAACTAGAAAAGTTCGTTTCCTAGTTTAACCCGGCCGGGGATCGAACCCGAGACCTTCTGTTTTACAGACAGCGTGCCAAACCGCTGCGCCACCGAGGCCGTCAATAAGGAGAGCCATGTTAGGAACCGACCGGCCAACCAGCTGCCACGAACCATAAATTTTGTTACAATCGTGTAACCTCTTCCAGCCGTTATATTCATTAGTTTTTAAGAACATCGATATCGATATTAACCCTTTTTTATGTCCCCACTGCTGGGGCACGGGTCTGTTCCTGTATCGCACGAAAGTTAGGCTATACTCCAACACGGGGGCCAAGTTCGGGTTTGTGGAGGATTGTAAGAGAGTGGTGGGCCTTACTGTCAGAAGCTGTCCGCCCATAAGGTCTCTGACATGGCTTAACGACTGTCATTACATGACAGTCGGCAGGCTTATCGTGCCTTGCGAAGCACAAAAGCGCTCGGAAAAAATGCCACTAGAGGTAGTCACGGGATAGTCACCCATTCTACACCTGACCGCGCCTGCTGTTGCTTAACTTAAGTGATTGATTCCAATCACTTGGTTCGACTGGGCCCAGAGTGCTTCTAAGAACATAAAGTACCAATAAAAAAGAGTTTTCAAAGTATAACTTTCGTAAGCATAACACATTGTAGAATTTTAGGCCGGCGACTTTTAGTGAGACGGGCAACCGACGACGCGAGCTCTGCTAACCATGATTAAGCTCTGCAAATCGGAGCGAAACCTGGGCCTAGATTCTACTAGTGCATTGTGGTACAATGACAATTGCATGAACACGTCGATTTAATTTCGTTGCTGCTTTAATTCTACGCGCGCACATACATCGAACCTTCTAGGCGTTAATGGTATGAAAAGACACCCACGTGACCCGACCATGTATCTGTCATGGTATTTTAATGCATTAACAAATCGAGGTTCAAAGAATTGTGGAAAAGAACACCAAACTTAAAAATGATCTTGCTGAACTGGACATCATCTGCGAGGACCTCCGTGGACAGCGAGATGAACTCCAAAAAATTGTTCATAAATATGATCAGTGCCGTGATACCCACGAAGTAGCACTTATATCACTTATGAATATCAGCTTTCTGAAGCGCATAAAGAACTCAGTGTGCTACATCAACAAAACCTTGACAGAGAAAGTGAAAATATATCTTGTCTGTACAATGACTTAATAATCAACAATAGCACTAGTTGTCTTTCCTCACAAACTGAATCCTCCCAACCCAAAATGCCACTTCAAGGTTCCAACAAAATAAAACGGTACATTCGTACAAAAAGACATATTAAACGCATCAATAAAGCCTTGAAAAGCAATAACCAGATTATGAAGTACATGGGTATTAAAAAACTTAATATTAGTCTGCAGAAGGACCTACTGGGCAACACAATGGAACATCAAGTAATAACAAGTGAATATGAGGAAAAAATTCAGGATCTTCACTCCCACATTCATAGTTTAGAAAAATCACTCAGTGACTTAGGCAAGCAGTACACTGAGGCACAAGAGGAAATGGAGGCATATGCAGCAGAACTAACAGCCTTAGGTACATATAACATGGATCGATTTCAGTCGCTAAGCAACAAAATATCAGCGGGTTCTTCATGTGCATCTTGTAAAATTCTACAAGATCAGCCACCAGCATCAACATCATGCCTCACCACACGACTGCATGGCCCCACTGAGGATACAAGTCCAGCTGCGTTGCGTCTACCTCCAAGCACTACTGAGATAACTCACAGCCAGCCTGAATCAACCACCATTAGCATGACTGGCCCGGCAGTAAAACAAGAAAGGAGGACTGTAATCTTCTCTGATAAGATAGGTGCAGGGTTAGGTCCTTTGTTGAATGACAGGCTGACACAAAATGTGCTGAATAAATGCTATCCCCATTCAAGTTTTACTGACATTGTTAAAGAGCTGTTCAAAAGCCCAATACA
Organism: Yponomeuta sedellus; assembly: GCA_934045075.1. Taxonomy (NCBI): domain Eukaryota; kingdom Metazoa; phylum Arthropoda; class Insecta; order Lepidoptera; family Yponomeutidae; genus Yponomeuta; species Yponomeuta sedellus. Next base: position 319,365 of record OW203727.1, on the reverse strand, counting down.
GAACGACACAACCTACGTTTTATTAGTAGGAAATAGCCAAGGTGTTAAAAAGACTGATATAAACAATATATTTGAATTATATGGTCAAGCTAAAGATGTCCAACCGTGGATGGGAAAATTAGTGTTTTGCGCTTTCCCATATTCTCAGTCCCTGTCAGCAAAAGAAAATAATGACATCCATAGCTTGAACATACACATTCACCATTTGACATGTCGTCATAGTGACATATCATTTTTTGATCTTAACAAATTTGTTAAGAATTACTTTTGGACGCGAGATACTGTGTACCTCACGAAAAATAGTCGACGTAAGTTAGCTACTTTGTTAGCTTACAATATTTTTGACTCTGTGGTTATAGGAATTATAACACAACCTGATAGGAATGACAACCGTGTTACTAGTATTAGTAATAATTCAACAGCGGGCTCAAACACACAGTCAATGGCTTTAAACTGCCATCGCAGACAAAGGAAAACCCTAAGTTAGGTATCAATTTAGTTGCACAAAATATACAGGGTTTTTCCGGCAAAGACAATTTAATTGAACTATTTTTAGCAGATTTCAATGTAGATATTTTGTGTTTAACAGAACATTGGCTGAAACATTCTGAAATGTCATTTACTTTAAAAGACTATTTAGCAGCAAGCACTTTTAACCGACAACACTCAATAAGAGGAGGTTCAATGATCTTTGTCAAAAGTAGTTTGAAAATGAAAGAAAGAAAAGATATTGTCAGTCTATCTGTTGAACGTTTAATTGAGATATCGTGTGTGGAATTGGATAGGTATATAGTTATGTGTGTTTATAGGCCGCCACAATCAAATTATAATGAATTTGAATTACTTATGGAGGATGCCTTAAAACGCCTATTCAGTATTACGAAGAGCATAGTGGTGTGTGGGGACTTCAATATAGATTTCTTAGTTCAAGGTCCACTTAAAAATAAACTCGCAAGCCTTTTCAGGTCATATAATTTAGATAATTTATTTACAGAACCCACTAGGACAACTGCTACTAGTGCTACCTGCATAGATAATGTCTTTTGCAATTGTGAATATTTAGAAAAAGAAGTCATACATAAATTACAGTCGGACCATAGCGGGCTATGGGTAGTCCTACCGTCAGTACTGGAAGCAAAAAAATGCAATGAATTAAATTGTAGGCCAATAACAGAGAAAAAAATTGAATTATTTAAAAAAAATATAAACATAAAGTTAAATACGTTGAATTTCGATAGCAATGATCCGAATACGTTATATCAAGTATTGTTTTCAACCATATCAAAAGAATTTGAACTTGTTTTTAACGTAAAAAAAATTACAGAGTTAAAAAGCGGGTTTTCAGAATGGGCAACGCCAGGTATATATAGAAGTAGGAAAAGGCTTTATGAATTGTATGAAGAAAAACAATTCAATCACGATCCGACGTTCAAAGAGTACGTAAAAAAATATTCAAAAACTTTTAGACAAACTTGTTTAACAGCCAAATCGATAAGTATAAGTAAAAAAATTATGGCGTCTACTAATAAAATAAAAACAGTCTGGCAAGTAATTAACAAAGAAACAGGTAAAACGAGACCTAAGGACCAGGGATTTGCGTTGAAGATCGAAGGTAAGTTAGTTAATTCGAAGAAGGACATAGCAGAAATATTTCAAACTTTTTTTAAAAACATGCCACTGCATATAACGGCTAGCTTAAATTCTTCCTCCCAATTAGCCGATACCTTACTTTTGGAAAGTACAAATCCATGTAAAGTTGACTTCCAATTCTCCCATATAACTACCTTAACTATTGTCAAAACATTTAAAGAGTTAAACTTAAAAAAGACTGAAGATTTGTGGGGGTTATCGGTTAAATTAATATCCACTATAATCAATATTCTAGCACCTTACCTTGCTTTGATTTTTAATAAATGTGTTGACCAGGGAACCTTTCCTAATCTATTAAAGTTAAGTAAAATCGTACCCTTGTTTAAAACTGGTGATAGTGAAGATCCAAATAATTTCAGACCTATAGCAATACTGCCGGTGCTAAGTAAAGTTTTTGAGAAAGTAATATTACATCAATTGCAAACTCATTTTAGTATAAATAAGCTCTTCCATAAGAAACAGTTCGGGTTTACAAAAGGCCGCTCAACGACGGAAGCAGGCATAGCGTTAGTAAAGCATATCTTTGAGGCGTGGGAAGAGTCGCAGGATGCCATTGGGGTTTTCTGTGACCTTTCTAAGGCGTTTGACTGCGTTGACCACGAAACACTTCTCATAAAATTGCACCGATATGGTTTAAGTAATAAATCACTAAGTCTTCTTCGATCTTACTTAACAGACAGAACTGTAAAGGTTGATATTAATAGAGTTAAATCCTCGGGTTCTGATGTAAAAGTAGGAGTCCCTCAAGGTTCTATACTGGGTCCGTTCCTTTTTTTGGTATATATAAATGATTTGCCCTACCTAGTAGAAAAGCTTTCGCAGATAGTGTTGTTTGCAGATGATACTTCCTTAATTTTTAAAGTAAAGAGAGGTATAAGTAATGTAGACGATGTAAACAATGCTTTATCTACTATTCTAAACTGGTTCACTATAAACAATCTGATGCTAAATGCAAAAAAGACAAAATGCATCAAATTCTCACTACCCAATGTTAAAAATGTTGACACGAGTTTAAAAATATCTGGTGAGAGGCTAGAGCTGGTAGAGTCCACGCTTTTTCTAGGTATAACGATAGACTCAAAACTGCAATGGGGTCAGCATATTGGAAAACTGTCGGGTCGGTTGAGTTCAGCAGCGTTTGCAGTCAGAAAAATTAGACAACTTACAGACGTGTCGACGGCGAGGCTGGTCTATTTTAGTTATTTTCACAGTGTCATGTCGTATGGTTTGTTATTATGGGGACGGGCAGCAGATATAGAAACCATATTTGTCTTGCAAAAAAGAGCAATAAGAGCTATTTACAACTTAAACAGTAGAGAATCGCTAAGGGAGCGTTTTAAAGAAATAGGCATTCTTACACTGGCTTGCCAATATATATTCGATAATATAATGTATGTCCGAAAAAATATAACAATGTTTAAATTAAATAGGGACGTTCATAACGTAAACACAAGGAATAGAAACAAGGTTGCTTGTACTAAATCCCGATTAGCCAAGGTAGGCACATCATTTGTAGGTTACTGCGTTCGTTTTTACAACAAAATTCCAGAACGTGTTCTATGCTTGTCTGAAAATAAATTTAAAACTTTCATTAAAAAATCGCTATGTTAAAAGGCATATTATAGAATAGACGACTATATAAACGATCCTAATCCGTGGTAGTAAACCAATTCCACCGCGATTTTATTGTTAAGTATAACTAAGTATAACATATATTTTATAATACAAGTGTGTACAGACGACGTGATTGCATATTAATAACTATATGATACCTTATATAACTGACAAAAACTTAACTGCAAGTTTGCTAAAGGTCATTCGAATGGTAGCGTGGTGTTCGGGTCATCTATCTCCCTCCAAAATGGTTGAGACTGATGATGGCTGAGCACTGCGTTATGCTCGTGAACGAGTGCTGTTCGTGTGTCTGGCCGCAGCACTTATATTTTCCCCTATTATTGTGAGACATTTGACTAATGCTTTGGCATTTGGGGTTGTTAATGGCAGTCATGAAATCTTATTAGGTTTACATATGGCAACTGATGTATTTGGTTTTAAGATGATTTGAGAAAAGATGGTCAGAGTGGAGTTTTTTTTTCCGCTGCCTTTTTCTCCACTACAATACGGCCCGAAGGCGGCGGCTTACACTTTACATTGTACATTGACATTCAGCAAATAGAATGTAAATTCTTTACGTTGAAATAAAATTATTTGAATTTGAATTTGAATTTGAGGCCCTGGTCGGACTCTTCCGATATAACAACACCCGTAAGTAGATCCGGACTAAAATTTACAAAGAGTTTTTAAGTCAAACCTCCGTTCCCTTCACTTCACGATGTTACATCACAAAAACGCGCTTATATAAAAACTGTCCAAAAAGTAAATTTTTATTATCTAATAGCCAATTAGGCCTGTTACATGTATAACGGGTCTAATCGGCTTTTACCCAATAAAAACACTTTTGTCTTTGCATCTACGTTAAAAAATATTAACACAGCGTCCCGTAGCACCTTCACTCACACTAAACGGGTGAAGGAACATGGAAGGAACAGCCGCAGGGACCCAGCAACTTTATTATTTTAAAAATCCTATTTAGAGGCTAAAAATTCCACCATGCCGGAACTCGAACCCGCGAGCTTTGGCTAACCGTGCCAGCGCTCTCCCAACTGAGCTAATGGTACTAAATACTCTCTGTATTACGTACAGGCAGCGACATACAATACAGAGAGTATTGTAAAGAGGTCCGAAATTTCACCGATGCCGGCAGCCGCCCATTAGCTCAGTTGGGAGAGCGCTGGCACGGTTAGCCAAAGGTCGCAAGTTCGAGTCCCTGCATGGGTGGAATTTTTAGCCTCTAAATAGGTTTTTTTAAAAGTTGTCCTTAGCAAGGGTTAGTGTATTAAAAAACAAAAAAAAGAATGTAACTTTAATATAAGTATAGAAGCGCTCGTGGCCTAGGCAAATCAAGTGATTCGAATCAGTCATTTGGTTAAGCAGCAACAGGCGCGGTCAGGTACGGGATGGGTGAGCGTCCCGTGACTACTGCTAGTGGCATTTTTCCGAGCGCTTCCGTGCTTCGCAAGGCACGTTAAGCCGTTGGTGCCGGCCGTCATATAATGGCAGTCGTTAAGCCATGTCAGAGGCCTTATGGGCGGCTTGATAACTTCTGACATGTAAGGCCCGTCACTGTCTTACAATCCTCCACCAACCCGGACTTGGCCCCCGTGGTGGAGTATGGCCTAACCTTCCTGCGATGCAGGAAGAGACCCGTGCCCCAGCAGTGGGGACAACAAGGGTTGATAACTAACTGTAATATTTTAAGAGCGCTTTTGTATGACAAATCAGAACATGCATCCACAGTGGCCCCCCGGGCCGACCCACACAGGTGGACACCCGTGAGTCACACGCCTCATGTCACCTGTCATTTCCACAATATACTGCCGGATCACAACACATGCAAACGTTTCACAACACTCGCCCGTGCTCGCCCGTCGAAAAAGGTGCCACGCGTCCGTACAAAGGGCTTAGCGCTGCGGGACTCACATACAGTCAATCAGCCCGTACTTTCAAAAACCTATTTACAGACTAAAAATTCCACCAATGCCGGGATTCGAACCCGCGACCTCTGGCTATCCGTGCCAACTGAGCTAATGGGCGATTCACCGGCATCAGTGAAATTCCGAACCTCTTTACACTATTCTCTGTGTTACATACAGAGGTCCAGAGGTCGCGGGTTCGAATACCGGCATGGGTGGAATTTTTAGCCTGTAAATAGGTTTTCGAAATTGTCCTTTGCACGGGTTAGTGCATTAAAAATTAAAATAGTATAACAGCCCGTACTTGTCCACTGCTGGACGTAGGGGTCCTGTCTCATATAGTGCAAGGTGTGACGAAATTACCTTGGTGATTTAAAACAAAAACCCCAGGTGGGATGTTTACATGTTTTAGATGTCGCTGTTTCTGGTTCTCAAGACACAGGGTACTCTAGTGTGGGGCCAGAAGCAATGTATGTGCCTGTATGTAAATGTTATGATTATCAAAATATAAACTTACAGTAAAAGAAACACAATGTGCCGCATAATCTTAATCTACGGATGACTAACAAATGTGTAGGTAGTCAATTAAAAGAAGGTTCTCTAATTCAAAAACAAAGCATTGAATTGAAAAGAAGAGCCCCCCTTTGTGTTAAAGTGAGCCATTCCAATTTCAAAATATAAATGGACGTTACAGAAAATGTGAATTCATTTTAAGGCAAGGAACATTTTGAAATACAATTTAACAATTTCGACGCGTAGCATGTTTGTAGCAAATTGCAAACGCAAATATAATGCGAATTCGATTACGGGAATTGACGTCTACGTGCAGGTTGGAAAGGAAATCACGGAACATTTCACACACCGACTTCATAACCAGAAAATATCAATGAATATCTACTCTGAGTCTCAAATAGAGGGAAAAAGCTGACAAGTGCGAGTAAGATTCGAGACATTAGGGTTTGGAATAAACGATCAGAAATTCAACTTCGCAGTTGAAAAATCAAATAAGAACCAACTACGAAGGTAAGTATATTTTTTGTTAGAAAAAGCGATTTTCACGCTCTCTATTTGCTGTCATCATAAATCAGAAATGTATTAATGGTCAAACCTTTGTTTGATTGATTGATTAACAATTTATTTACAAAAGACACACACACGTATACAAAGTGAAGCCAAAGATTAATCCTCTCCAAGGGGGGTGATGTAGTGCTTCCTACATGGAGCTTTCGCGCGCCTCACGCGTGCTGGCCAGCGGAATACTCTCGCCGCCGCGCGACACAAGTGTCATACAAACAGTCACGTCAAGTAACTCGTTTTTGCTGTCACGAATTTTCTGGCGCACCAAATTATATTCCTGCTGAATCCTAAAAACCTTCTTATCATTTCATTGTTGAGGAGAAATAGTATCCCTCCTCACATTGGTTTGCGTTAACTTCGAAGCTTGATTTTTTTCACCTTTAAAAGACCAAGTTTTAGTATTTGATATTAATTACTACTTGGCTACTTAAGTTGTTTCAGAGCAAAAGTCGCTCTGATAGACGAGCGAGTGGCGAGTGATCTTCATTATTTCACTTCATAAGGATATCATTATGTAATATGGCTTTGAATTCATCATCAACCCATTATGGCCTCTTCTTATGGTGACTTGACTATCGACGGCAGCCGGCACCAATTTCTTAACGTGCCTTGTAAATCACAGAACCACTCCAAACAATGTCATTAGCGTTAGTCATAGACGGTCACCTATCCATGCACTGAACGCGCCCTAGGTTGCTTAACCTTTGTAATCGTTTAAGATCACTTAGGCAGCCGGGGCTACGAGAGATTCTCGTATTCTCTGGTTTTGCATGTCTGGTTTGAAATGGTTCTATTTTCCTTTTTGCTCGATGGACTGTCTGTCAGTGAAACGACAGTCTGGTACAGTGCTACACAAGAAATAAGTCTCGAGGATGTACCTGCGTTGATGACCAAATTTTGAATGTGCGGCAAGTTGATCTACCAATCAGATAGTTTCATTTTATGGCAGGCCGCGCGCCTTTGTTGCTATTGGTTGATTCAACGTCATCGATGCAGGTGACTATTAGTTTGGCAATATTAGCGTGAGCGAAATAGGTAGCGCTACTGCGGCAAGCAATTCTGCACCTTAACCGTATCGGTTAAAGATCATGTTGAATGTACTTATAGCTTCGGGTACTTTCGTTACACTTCTTCCTAGTCTGCGCGAACGTAGATTCCCGAAGGGACTTTTATGATGTGTAGTGCTGTAAGCAGCTTGGATTATTGGATATGCAAATAGTACTAAAAAAGAAAACTGACTTTGAGTTAATATAAGTATCTGTTAGGTACTTACTATAAAGATTTATAATAATAGTACATTTATTGACAATACATAAAAAAAAACATAACTTTACGCATTAACAGTTAACAAAAAAAATACCACAGGTATTGGATAATTACAATAGAATTAATGTTAGCGTCGCGCGACTAAATAGTCGTATAAAGTTTACAGAGCGAGGGCAAGTGATAGATTTAGTGTCTGCTACAAATTACCTTTACATAGCCACGTACTCGTATTACCGTTATCATACACGGTGTCACGCCGCAGCTCGGACCCACGTTGCGCCGGTTGGCAACGACATGACAAGACAAGCTTGTCGCCGCGAGCGGAGCACTATCCAACTAAATAATGTCAAGAATAACGTTCTTAGTACACACTGTAATATAAATGTTAGTAAACGGTCCTTCCGCGTCACTCTAATTAAAATTTAGCATGGTCTTGCTGAAATTATGTTGCAAAGGAATTAATTAGGAAATAATTTAGCAGTCACTTTGATCAATAAGTTGTGCTCGCAAGCTGTCTTATTTATGTATGAGTCCATCTGTAATAAGTGTAAAATCTGTAATGGACTAAAAAGAAAACACAAAATTCTGTTTATTTCAAGAGTGTGTATCAGTATGTTTAGCGGTGGTAGCTCAGTGGGTAGAATCATAGACTGGCAAGCGGGAGCCCCAGGTTCGATCCCGAGTGCGGGCATGATAGATAGATAGATAGATAGAGATAGAAAACACTTTATTGTACATAAAAATGGAAATTACACAGATATTTCTTAACCTAAGAGTACAAACGGCGGCCTTATCACTAAAAGTGATCTCTTCCAGACAACCTTTGGATGGACTGGACTAATATATTGAAGAAGGAAGTAGATGTACAAATATAAAAGATTATTACAAAGGTATAAATGAATACATGCCTAAACAAAAGTGTACATATAGTTATCAACAGATAAATACAAATAATTAACATTAATACACAAAATAAAAAGTATATATTATAATATAAATACATAAACACTTAAGACAATATACATATTGAAAGGACAACAAAAAACACAAACAACAACAGATCAATATTACGGATTACTTCAGTGTTACAGTATTACCAATGACTTTGTTTAATTTCAAAGTTACGTACATTTGCGAATTTGTAGTCGCAATACCACACGCTAACATTGAAGGAAAACATCGTGAGGAAACCCGCGGCTTGGTTGGCTCCGCACGTATTGACTAGTCTTTCCTGTGGGCTAGGCCGACTAAGCTGTCTGGGTGGTATAGGTGCTGGGCAAGCCTACACCATCTATAAAACCATGTCCCGGGCACTACAGCGTCGGAGTGGTCCCTTCACCCATCTAGTGAGAGTGAAGATACCACTGGACGCTGTATAAGTCATCTCATTAAGTAGATGCAAAAAGGCCAATAAAAAAAATCAGTATGTTTCGTACATCAGCCGCATTGGCACACAAAAGGTAACACTTCTCCTGTTAAGGTATTCATGCAGCAAAAAATAGGCCTCTTTTAAATGTATATAATATACTGAGCAGTTAGATAGAAGAGAACAAGGAAAATAATAATAAAATATATGTTAATAGAAATGTATGTCTCAGTGTAACTCTACTAAAATTTAACATATACTGACTGTACAAAATAACTAAATCTACAATTACCAAAAATTCAGAAAAATAAATTTTACAACAAAACCTATTTAAAAACCTATTTAGAGGCTAAAAATTTCACCCATGCCGGGATTCGAACCCGCAACCTCTGGCTATCCGTACCAGCGCTCTACCAATTGAGCCAATGGGCGACTCACGGCATCAGTGAAATTTCGAACCTCTTTACAATATTCTCTGTATTACGTACAGGCAGCGACATCTGACTTAAGCAAATTGCATTACTTACAGCCCCGACTACCTACTTTGCAGTTAGGTTTAACATCGGAACGATTTCACTGTACTCACATGATCACACTATTTTTATTTTTAATGCACTAACCCGTGCTAAGGAACAAATTTAAAAACCTATTTAGAGGCTAAAAATTTCACCCATGCCGGGATTCGAACCCGCAACCTCTGGCTATCCGTACCAGCGCTCTACCAATTGAGCCAATATTTTAATATAATAGGTTTTTAAATTTGTTCCTTAGCACGGGTTAGTGCATTAAAAATAAAAATAGTGTAACAAAAACTATGTTCATACAAATTGAAAAAAACATTAAGTAAAGAACTTGATTTAGTTAAATTAAAATATTTTCAGCAAGTTTTCAGGAGAAAATACACCAATTTAAATCTCCGGATAGAAATTAAATATTATCATTTATAAAAACCTATTTAGAGGCTAAAAGTTTCACCCATACCGGGATTCGAACCCGCGTATTATCATTTACTTAAAGTTATCATTCGCATATAAAATCTTATGCAAGTCTTCAAACTCACTCTGTCTCTATTAATATTAAATGAAATAGTCTTATAAGAAATGCTTAGCAAATATGAAAATATTGTATTACAAAAATAAACTGCTCAAATTAACCGAACCTTGAAATTAAATAAACCTTCATAACATTTTATTCTCTTAAACTTCATTAACTTAACTTCTCAACATATTAAGTTTTTATTTTGGCAACCGTTGAAATTATACTCATTGCACTGTACAATCAAGCACATATTCAATTCGACTACGCCGACTACCAACCTTAACACCTCTGCCGTACTTAACTGGCATTAAGTGTTCTTACAACTTCTTTTCACAAACAAAAAGAAGTTAGTTTTGTTCCCGTAAACTGTAAGCCAAGCATTACCCTCTTAAGCCCAAAGGGTCAAGTTTAACAGGTAATCCTTAGATTGATGAAAGGGTAGCCAATAGAGGTGACACGTAACAAGAAACGATAATTCTAACATAATAATAAATACGACGGAAAGCGGTCGTGGCCTAGTGGTACCAAGTGATTGGAATCGATCACTAGGGTTAAGCAACAACAAGCGCGATTAGGTGCTGGATGGGTGACTATCCCGTGACTACCACTACAACTCACCATCACATTCTGACCATCCACTTCACTCTGACCAAGTGACATAAAAAATATATTTTACATACATACATACATACATACATACATACATACATACATACATACATACATACATACATACATACATACATACATACATACATACATACATACATACATACATACATACATACATACATACATACATACATACATACATACATACATACATACATACATACATACATACATACATACATACATACATACATACATACATACATACATACATACATACATACATACATACATACATACATACATACATACATACATACATACATACATACATACATACATACATACATACATAACCTCACGCCTGTATCCCAGAGGGGTAGGCAGATACCAGGGACTGCCAATTGCCACGATCCTGACAGATCACCTTCGCTTTATCAACGTTTATAAGTCGTTGCATGCACGCATGCCGGTTCCGGGTACTTTTTATCTTCCCCTTTGCTAAGGGTGCGTTTCGAGGTGCGATGAAATCGATTACAGTGCCAATCCAAATAAGTGCAGTAGGCACAAAAACCCAATTTCGTGCGAGATACTTTGGGACTACTAAATTTGGTCGCATTTGGAACGCACTCTTAGCAAAGCGGAAGATAAAAAATACCCGGAACTGGCATTAATCCCCTCTCCTACCCGTACATATCCCCTATTTAGTCGATGTGTGTCCGCCAAAATATATAAATATTCTGATAACAAAAACGGTTGTCCTAATGTTTCAGCCCGTCTCTAGCTGCCATCGAGTGATGGCGCCATCAATGCCGAGGGCGCAACAACTGACGAACTTATCGGAAAACAATCGCCGCTAATACTGCCGGGGGAGGCACTCGATTACGTTAACAAAAGCGCGCGATATCTCAGCGCGCGTCCTTTGTTCCGGCTCATTTGCCGGCGGAGGGCACGGGATCTAATCTAATGCAGATAATTAGCTTAGCTTCTGGGCTCCAGATGAGAAGGTGTTTCCATATGTAGTAATTTAAGGCATTGTTTTGTCCAACTACAGTTCACTTTGACGATTTGATGTACATTGCAAAGTCGATTATTCCACGTAAACAAGAACTCGGCTACGCCTTGTATTTAGAATTGTCATAATAAAGTATGAATTGCAGTTTTATACCACTCGGCTTAGTCCCTAATAGTACAGAAACTGAACATATGTAACATATTTTAAACTTTCGCGACTTGTACACATAGTCTTCTCGTGACCACGATGACTGTAACGTCGTCGAAACGTCGAGGTAAAATAGCAATAAATTACTACGCTTTTAAGCCCCGAAAATATTCTAACTAAGCACTTATGTCACTAAAGGCTTGTTAGTGATCATACCTCCTTCGTCAGCACCTCCTTTTAGTTCAGTTTTAAGTCTATTCAGTCACAAATAAATTACTTACATACTTGCTTCCGTACTTAAATTAGTAAGTAATCCTCTTACGTACATACAACAACAACATAACATTTACATACGTTGCCATACCTACTTATTGTTATATCAGTTTATGCATTTAATTCCCAGTACAAAGTTCAAATACCGTAGCAGCGCTACGCCGTAGTCGTCATATTGCTACGAATTGCTACGATCTACGAGCAATCTAAAAAGGACAAACTATAGGGACTGAACAGAACAACACCTAAGGGGGTGAAAAGGTAAAAACATTGACCGCTGCATCTACGTAATGAGATAAGTTATACACTCGGATGCTGCAGTGCCTTAAACATTGATTTAGATGGTGTAGTGTAGGAGTGATTTAGATGGGACTAAGCTAGCCTACGGGAAAGACTAGTCAATCCAAGCGAAGTTAACCCAGCAGCCCCAGCCGTTGTTTTCAGTCAGCGTGTGGAATTGCAACTACAAATTTGCAAATGTACGTAACTTTGAAATTAAACAGTCATTGGTACAGTCTCGTGCACTAAAATGAATGCACTTCAGTACCAAGTCTAGAACTCTCTTATGTAATAGAATATTTTTTATTGCATGAAGTGTACGTGCAATAAAGAATATTCTATCCATCTATTTATCTACATTTTTGAAGTCAAAATAGTCAATTTCTCATACATCAGGCTAAAAGAGATTAATGTGACAAGTTTTTTACGTGTTTATATATTAGTGCCCACACTAAGTATTGAACATAAAACTTCTCTCTTGCAAGTCCACTGTAGCGGTAGTAGCCCACTGGGTAGAACAATGGTGAAAAGGTTAATCTGCTGCAAATTTCAAATGGCTAAATACCTATACAATAATATACAAATTACTGTCACAGTTTCTTAGTGTTTCATTTAATATTCATTTCGCATGAAAGCAAACTAAACAAAAAATTCAATCAAAACATAGGCGACAAAAGACACAATAAACTAACCAAGGTTTTGAAAACTTTAATACGAAAACTAAAGGAAAGCCATATCAAAGTTTTCTACATAAAGGAATCTTTACTACCAAAGGCTTTATAACTAAAGGCCTTGTACTCGTATAGTTTAAGTAAGTTTCCCACACAGAAGCAATCTATTATATTCGGTCTCCCGGCAGCAATCAGAGTTAAACACCTCGCTCTAAATCGTTCCACTTGACTCATACAAATTAATTACAATTCAATCTGTAGGGTTTGTTGGGCGCCGTCAATGCTCTGAGTGTATTCAGTGAATTGGCAATAATTCCACGATATTACGTAACGCCAGCACAAGCCCTTTAGAGTACTCAACAATAGAAGGACGAGGCTTTGTCTTTAATTTCCAAAGTTGAACTTATTCCATTTAAAAATTACGTTGGCTTTTGCATCTATGTAATGAGATGATTTATACAGCGTCCAGTGCTTACTCACACTAGATGGCTGACGGGACCACTCAAATGCTGCAGTGCCTGGGACATGGTTTTTTTCATGGTGTAGGCTCAGCACCTATGCATAGTGGGCCTATTCCATAGGAACGACTAGTCAATACGTGCGGAGCCAACCAAGCCGAGGCTTTCCGCATGATGTTTTCCTTCACATTTAGCGTGTGGTATTGCGACTACAAATTCACAAATGTACGAGTACGTAACATTGAAAATAATCAAAGTCTTTGTTTTATTGAAAATTATATCTTAGGTATCACAGCATCTGCTAAGTCATTCCAATTTAAGTGGTGTAAGTAGAAGTTGTCGTTGCTTTTTACACTCTGCACTAGTATAAAAACCAACGTCTAGCTTACGAAGAAATTCCAATTTTGTAATTTTATCTACTATTTACGTAAATTATGTTTGTAATAACCTTATTTTATTTTTATTTGACTACCTTATTGGTCTAACAGTTACTAGGTGGATTTCCAAGACAAAGATCGTAGGCAAGATTTCCGCTAGTAGTCCCATCTACTACACAAAATGTCTTCACTGCGGGTGCTCTCTACGCTTGTGATGTCTTTGCCTGGTCGAATCTCAGGATTTTGTTGTTTTAACATTCTTTTTTTGTTGAAGCATTAATACTGCAGCATTATTAATCATATAACATGCAAATAACATATTAGAGTTTCAGTTTTAGCAACTATTTGATATGTAAAACTTTGGAGGAAACCCAATGTAGACATCTTCATTGCTAACCACTTCGCAAAATTTTGTGAATAAGTATTCTATTCTTTGCAGTTACTTAAACTCTAACCTTTTATGTGTAACCAATCTATAGTTTATCTAACTAAATCAAAATAGTATGTGTGAAGGGATAATGGGATATCCAAGCCCATATTAATCCTAGTGGCAGGATATCCAAGGATATCGGCTGGCATTGAGAAACGTGGGAAATGAATAAAGGCGTGGAAAAACATGCATGAAGCTCAGAACACGAGGAATTAATTTGTTTTTTTAAATAACTAAAAACCCGACTGTGGGCATTAAGTACTAAGCAGGTAAGACCAACCCGGAATCATCACAATAAGTTACAGTGTTGAGTTTTGGTCCCGCCTGCTCAGTATTTAATGCTCAGCAGTCGGGTTGTTAGTTATTATTTATTTAAGTTTTTTATGCTTGTCTCTTTAGTTATTTTCATTTTTTTGGTGGTTTTATGCTAGTTGCTTGCATTTTATGACACTCGCGCAAATATAACGAACCGATGGAGAACGTATTCGTCGAATTATGACGATTTTTTAAGCAACTCCTTAAAGAGAAGACAAATCCGACGTACTTACATACATGCTATTCAAACATATTAACCTCTTTTTGGGCTCCGCCACAATAGAGTGAAACAGGGAGAAGAACAAGATCTAACTGGTTCTGAGCTTCTACCGTAGTTTACCGGCAACAGTTCACGCAGCTTCACCTGCGGGGCACTTAAGTATTTACCAACTAATACACAGGTATATACCGGTAAGTGTTTACGTGCATACATAAATTACATTGTTGTTTCACTTACTAGAGTAATTACTGTCTGCCAACGAGCGCGAGAGTGTAACTAACGCAATCGTTATTAATTAAATTAATTTATTAATAAAGCGGCTGCGATCCCGGTAGCTGGAAGTCAATTGCCGAGTTGCATTTGCGGTGCGAGTAATTGTTATCGGTGGCTGCTGTGATCAAGGCGGCGCCCGCGGTCTAGTTGCCGACGAGCGATTCATCCCGCGCGCCGCGGCTCACGTAAAAACACACACGAAATGGCCTGTAATTTGGGCAACAGAGAAAGGGTGGAGTCGCGCTATTGTTCACGCAAAATATACCCTTATATCAACGAGTACGTACTCGCGCGGAGTGATAACACTCGCAGCTCGATGGAAAAATAACAATCTGCTCGAGCACTCGATTGTGGGAAAACAATGTGATTGATTAACTTCTTTGCCTGGGAAAGGAATATACAGCCTGGCGAGCGGTGGTAGCGGAGTGGTAGAACGCGGGGTTCTCTATTGGGAGGATTTAAATCCCGGCATAAAAAAAAATATTAAAATAACTACAGATACACACATAAAAAAAAAACTGAAATGAGAAATAAACCTACAAACCGACACTGGAGATTAACTATGGAGCAGGCGGGACCAAAATTGAACACTGTAACCTATTGTAATGAGTCTTGGTTGGTCCCGCCTGCTTAGTAGTTAATGCTCAGTAGTCGGATTATCGGTTATTATTTTAATTTTAAATAAATATAAATAAATATGTAAAATATATTCATGGACATATTACACAGATCTCGTTAGCCCCATACTAAGTACAACTAAATGACTTTTGTTACAGGTGCTAACTCGACAGTAGATTCAATACAATAAATACACACATAACATCCAAGACCGGAGACAAACTAGAAAAGTTCGTTTCCTAGCTTGACCCGACCGGGGATTGAACCCGAGATCTTCGGTTTTACAGTCAGGGTGCCAAACCGCTGCGCCACCGAGGCCGTCAAACATGAGGCATCTACCTTTCTGACTATGACTTTATTTTCGAAGTTACGTACATTTGTATGGCTTTAGTAGCAATACCACTCGGTAACTGTGAAGGTAAACATCGTGAGGAAACTTAAGTGCACGGTGTTAGATAGATAGATGGAATATTCTTTAATGTACACATAAATTATATAAAAATATAGTACAATCGGAGGCCTTATTATTAAAAACAATTTCGTCCAGGCGACCATAGACAAGGACCAGAAAGAAATCGACATACGAGTAGTTGGTGCTATTTAAAAATATTGAAATTAAGTATCCTTAGTTAGCACCTTTCTAACTAAGGATCCTATAACGAAGAATCCTTATTACACTTTTTTTATTTTTAATGCACTAACCCGTGCTAAGGAACAAATTTAAAAACCTATTTAGAGGCTAAAAATTTCACCCATGCCGGGATTCGAACCCGCAACCTCTGGCTATCCGTACGAGAGCACGGTACCACGGCACCGTAGTACATTAGCACGGGTACGGGTACGGATAGCCAGAGGTTGCGGGTTCGAATCCCGGCATGGGTGAAATTTTCAGCCTCTAAAAAGGTTTTTGAAGAATCCTTAGTTAGCGCCCTTCTAACTAATGATTCCTAATTTCAATATTTTCAAAAGTGTGCGGTTGAATTTGTCAATCCGCAGTGGGCACGTACGCTACTTAAGCACATACTCTTTGATTCTGAGAGGAGACCTGTGTCCTTCGGTAGAACGTATATAGGCTACAAAAAAAAAAGGCTATTACATGAATCAACTTTGGGATGTATTTATAGCGGCTTTCAGTTCTGTATCGAAATTAATTCGTCTGTCGCGTCGTCGTGGATTGCTGTCGCGGGGAGATCTCGTCAGAAGCGGCCATTACTCTCCCGAAGC
Organism: Yponomeuta sedellus; assembly: GCA_934045075.1. Lineage (NCBI taxonomy): Eukaryota > Metazoa > Arthropoda > Insecta > Lepidoptera > Yponomeutidae > Yponomeuta > Yponomeuta sedellus. Next base: position 302,523 of record OW203727.1, on the reverse strand, counting down.
GACAAGTCATAAATAATGAGTGCTCGCACAGCGACGGCCGACTGGCTGGGCGATCAATCAGCGCAGGTCTTGTAGCAGCCGCCAGCGGCGGTGTAACTCAAGTATTTCCCATCATTCATACAGCCGGTCTACAGCCAGGGAGTAGTAGGTTTCCTGAACGCTGTGCCTGATACTTACAAATGCCCTCAGTCTGGGTGTATTTTCATGTTTTTGATTCTTTTGTCTAGTTACCGCAGCACAGGGTGTCCTAGTCTGTGGTAAGGGCAAATGATTGTGTCATGTAGTGGTTATAATTACGAGAATTATATCAAATAGCTCCGATATTAAGCATGTACCTTTGCCTTATGTAATAATTGTTATTAAGTGGCCATTCGTTAAAAAATAAATAAGCTGTCAGTAGTCTTCTCAAATGTTATCTGGAAGAAATTACTTTCAGTAGAAAGTCTCACTATTGTACCCTTGGTACTAAGTAATGTATAAGCAGCGGGGACCTCCCACTATTTGAGAGAAACCTTCTCGCACAGAAAAAGATTTAGTTTAATCACTAATTGAAGTGAAAATACTTTCCACATCTCTATCTCTATGGGAACAAGAGAGAGAAGTGAAATCTGGTATTGGTTTATAAATAAAATATTTCTTAGCTTCACTCTTAGTGACCCGCAAATCGGCGTTTAGATTTCGTGTTTTCAAAGTTGATTAGCGATTTTCACCTTACAAACTGTGAACACCTTTTACTCCCCTTAACGTACCCTTAATTAACCCTTTAACGGGCAGAGCCAGTATAATATTTTTATTGGTTTTACACTTTTTTGCAAGGTTCAATTTAAGGTGGTAACTATTATTACACTGCCTGGTAGCAATCGTAACAAATATCCATGAATAAATTGTTCAGGCTGATTTATTCATGGATTTTTGTTACGTCCACTGTTACGTCCACTGCTAATATAGGTCTCCTCCAAGGTAGGCTACTTCCCTTTATCCTCGGCTACCCACATCCAGCCACTGCCAGCAAACTGCCTCAGGTCGTCAGTCCAGTGAGCCATTAGGCATCCTACGTTGTATTTGCCAGGTCTCGGTGAGAACCTTCAGGATGGAAGGATCACTCGAGAACCTTTGAACCCCAACTACCATCGGTTTTTCGGCACGTGTCATAAAGGGTTAGTGTAATACCAAATTTTAAAAACCTATTTTTATAGGCTCCAAATTCCACCCACGCCGGGACTCGAACCCGCGACCTCTGGCTCACCGTACGAGAGCACGGTACCACGGCACCGTAGTACATTAGCACGGGTTACTGCATTTAAAATAAAGAATATTAATGCAAAATGTCTTTGTAATTATCGGTACTCATCAAAGAATAAACTACTTGTCTACATGGCAGAAGAGATTGATGGTAAATGGACCCGGGAAAAATATTAATAGCGGCCCAGACGTGGAGCGGCCAATAGGCAAACCAGAATACCGATAATCAGATGACCCTCGAGTCGGCAGCGACCGTGAAATACGGCGTAAAGGGGAAAATGGCCTACACTCAGCAATAGTCAGCAGTATAATTTATTTACCATAGCAGTAGATGAACGTCGATAAATCAAGAATCGCGGAACCCGGTGCAACCCATTCCGAATGATTTACTTGTGTTTACTTAGTGCAAAGGGGGCGTATCGATAGAGAGGAAAAATCGCGAGGTGACTTTTCTCTGTGAAATCGTGAAAAAGCAACGGGACGCCAACGTTGGGAAGCTGAGAGCACTCCAGTGACGACAGAGCACAAGCTTTCTATAAAGTAACTAGTATTCTGTAGACTACAATCTTGCTACCTACAATGACTGAACTATGATCTTGCTACCTACAATGACTGAACTATGACACAAAGTACCGAAATCTTGACTGCCGCGTTAGTCTATCCGTTAAGGCGCTCGGGTACCAATACAGAGGTCGTGGGTTTGATTCCCACTGGGGTCCGCTGTAAATTTGTGCAAGTGGCCTCAGTCTGGGTGTATTTTTATGTTTGTGACGTCCTTGTCTGAGTGCTTAGTGCGAGTTTGACAGATCCAATCGAGTAACTTTACTATCGCTTTAATCGAGCATTGAGTAGTGAGTATGAGTAAGTTAACCGTTCGAACTGGCAACACGCTGTCACAGTACAACTCGCACTCGCGTTTATTCGTGTTATGGCTGGTAAACGTGTTCACTTCTCAACGTAAACCATTACAACTCGCACTCAGCAATTTAAATTTCCATACTTGTCGCTAGGTGGCGCTTCCTCGATGTCATAGAAATATGAGTTTACGTTAACGCGATCGAGTAGTTAAAAACTCGCAATAAGCACTCTGGTTATTATAGTACAGCGTATCCTAGTTTGGGACCAGACCCTAGAGTCTAATACGTACATAGTTTTTCAATAAAATTATATAAGTCTGACAATAGTTGTTACTTGCCTCAATTTGGTCTACAAAGTAAAAGCAGTACAAAGTCATTCCTGGGGTATAACATGCGCAAATTAAATAGGCACCTTGCGAAGAAGATCGAATCGCGCGATGCGTCGAGTTAAGTTGCACGGGTTACACCATTGCAATGCAACTAGCGACTGACGCACGGCGGCCGCGCGAACATTTTCGCGTTGTTTTGTCATCGGGAAAGCTTTTAAGGCAAAGGCAGTACGCTGTGCTAACTGGTATCACTAATGGAAAAAAATCTACTGTTATAAGGCGTCTTTATAAAAGGTCAACTTTGTAGATCTCAAAAAAAAAACTCCACCCATGCCGGGATTCGAACCCGCAACCTCTGGCTATCCGTGCCAGCGCTCTTTCTAATTGAGCCAATGAGCGAGTCACCGGCATCAGTGAAATTTCGAACCTCTACACTATTCTCTGTATTACGTACAGGCAGCGACATCTAGCTTAAGTAAATTGCATCACTTAAAGCCCCGACTACCTACTTTGCAGTTAGGTTTTACATCGGAATGATATCACTGTACCCACATGATTATACTATTTTTATTTTTAATGCACTAACCCGTGCTAAGGACAATTTAAAAACCTATTTAGAGGCTAAAAATTCCACCACCATTTGTAGATCTCAAAAAACATATTAGCTCTTTGTAGAATCTACTGAAAAGTACCTAATTCCAAGAGTCTAGGACTTTAAAGATTTTTTCCAAAAACGGCCGCTTTTAGCGGAAATTGATTAAAGTTCTAGAATCATTATCAAAGATTCTAAAAATAGTTACGATATTGATTTTTTGTCGTTATCAATGTCAAATTATCACATAACTTAACCTCAATTTAGATGAACAGTGATGTAGTAAGAATCAAGAACTACTGCCACTCTCAACAGAATGGTCGACGGTTGATGGACTGGTGCTTACTACATGTGTTGAGAATGGCAGGTGGGTGAGATTGATCGCTCTTGCCGCGGCTGATGGAGCACGGGCTCGGAGCTGCAGCTGCACTCCACTCTCGCGGTAAAAGGATTCTAGTTATCCAATTAATCTTCGGCCACTGCTTATTGCTGAACGCAAAAAGGCTTCGCTACGTCACCTAAATAAATTGTGTAACATATAATCCTAAAGAACATGTAAAATTATTCATATTTTCATAACATAACATTTATTACATTTACGACACTAGGATACCCTGTGTCATGGGAACCAGAAACAACGACATCATAAACATGTAAACATCCAAGACCTGGGTTGTAAGTAGATGCGCTACCGCTACACCACAGAGATCGTCTTGTGATGTTTTCATTTGTACGTATGTGTATATTGTGTTTCTTGAAATCCTCCACCAACCCGGTCTTGGCCCCCGTGGTAGAGTATGGCCTAACTTTCCTGCGATGCAGATATACCCGTGCCCCAGCAGTGGAGATACGAGGGTTGATATCGTATACACCGTACAAACTTACTGCCTCGTTGGTCTAACCGTTAAGGCGTTTATGTACCAAGGCAGCGGACGTGGGTTTGAGTCTCACTGAGGCTGCCGTATATTTGTACAAGTGGCTGCAGTCTGGGTATATTTTCATATTTGTAATGTCCTTGTCCGGTTACCATAGTAAAGGGTATCCTAGTTTGGGACCAGGGCAAGTGATTGTGTAATGTGAAAGTTATTATTATTAAATAAACATGAAGTAGCCAACCATTTGCCTAGGCGAACCGAGTGATTGGAATCAATCACTTGGTTAAGCAACAACAGGCACGGTCAGGTACAGGATGGGTGAGCATCCCTTGACTACCGCTAGTGGCATTTTTCCGAGCGCTTCCGTGCTTCGCAAGGCACGTTAAGCCGTTGGTGCCGGCTGTCATATAATGGCAGTCGTTAAGCCATGTCAGAGGCCTTATGGGCGGCTTGATAACTTCTGACAGTAAGGCCCGCCTCTGTCTTACAATCCTCCACCAACCCGGACTTGGCCCCCGTGGTGGAGTATGGCTTAACCTTCCTGCGATGCAGGAGGAGACCCGTGCCCCAGCTGTGGGGACATACAAGGGTTGATAACGAACCGGTATAATCGCAATTATTTATTAAGTAAAACGTAATTACCTTATTTCCCTTATTTCTAATTAATAAATAATCGCAATTAGACCCGTTTTATATTTAACTATGTATGAGCAGCGCGAATCATTAAGAATTGTATTTGCCTCTTCTTCTTGGTCGGTACGCTCTTGACGTAGATCGTGGGCCTGAGAAGAGGCTGATGTCGAGTGTCTCAGGATGTTTACCCACTCCTCTAGGTTAGATGCCGCTCTAGAGCATTCATGCAAATGTCTGCCCACGGTGGACTTAACTTGGTCGGTCCTGCGCATTCTTCTAATCAAATTTTTACCTTTCATAAACTGACAACTGCATTCGAGAGAGATAAGCAGAGAAAAGGGTTTGCCATTTCACGTGTGCCACGCTCTTGACGCAGACTTATGTCGACTAACATTCATTAGTCGTTCCATGCAAAAACGCCGGTTGTGGTACTATTCATTTGCAAATATATGTGGAATTTGTATTTAATCTCTTCAGTCTTGTATGGCGCCTAATCTAGAGCTTGAAAATAACAATTGGAAACCATTATTATTTTCAAGGTCAGGACTGAGGTTTAATGGATTTCGAATCTAATTAAATGTACATGGCTTGATAAATATAACATAGAAAATAATTTACTTTTTACCGCGTTGTGTTAATTAGCCCAGATAAGAAAACTAAACCAAATCTGTTTTTTTTATATTTCTTTTATTTCATTCCGAGGCGACCTGGCGAATAAACGCGCCAACACAATGGCGAAAACAACGTTACGCCAGCCCTTCACGGGACAACGAGGGAGACCGTTACTAAATAAATTATTTAAGTTAACACTATTAGGTTAACCCGTAATACGTTATTACCGATACGACGGGCTTTCGCGCCACAATGGGCACAAAGGACCCGCGACACAATGCTGCCTGAAAAGGGCACATTTCTTTTATTCGGGACACATTGAAGCTACTGGGAATTTTCCCCAACTAGAATTTGATTAATAGTTACAAATTGAAGAGCCATCTAATCAAACCTTTTTGTTGAGCAAGCTGTGTACGTTTGTTGTCACTCTCAGCACACAATGCACTCGTTACTTGTTGAATAAAACCATTTTGCTTCTAAAACCTTTCTACGTACTCGTATAACCTAATTGACGAATTGTAGCTTTGAATATTAACCAAACTGATACTGATGTAAAACCTAACTGCAAAGTAGGCACTCGGGGCTGCAAGTGATGCAACATGTTTCAGCCGGATGTTGCTGCCTGTACGTAATACGGAGAGTATTGTAAAGAGGTTCGAAATTTCACTGATGCCGTTGGTCGCCCATTTCGGTCGCTCAGTTGGGAGAGCGCTGGCACGGTTAACCAGAGGTCGCGGGGTCGAGTCCCGGCATGGGTGGAATTTTCAGCCTTGAAATAGATTTAAAAGAAAAATACTGATATGCTTAGCTTTGGTCTATAATGAGATGATTTAGGCAGCGTCCAGTGGCACCTTCAATCACAACAGATGGGTGAAGCGTCCACTCAGACCATACCGTGCCTGGGACATTGTTTTTACATGTGTAGTAGACTTTCCCAGCACGTATACCATCCTGACAGCTTGGTCAGCCGAGCCCACGGGAAAGACACATCAATATGTAGGGATCCAACCAAATCGAGGGTTTTTTCTCACGATGTTTGCCTTCACCGTTAGCACCGTTGATATGTTTAAGCAAATAATAATCCAGCCTCTATAAGTAGTACTTTAGGGCACAGCCCTTTTCTTGGAGAACAGAATTCTCTCTCTCAGTGAATTGGCAGTGTTCTCGCCCATTCAAGCGTGCCCTCTCTGAGTATTGGCAAGTTAAAGCGCTGAGGCATGTGAACACACCAGGCACTCAGGGTTCCCCGCAACGTTTCCTTCACCTTTACCTAGTAGTATTGCTACAGCAAATTTACAATGTGTTACATTTACAAACAAAAAAAATACAAGAAGAAATTGGTGCATGCCTCCTGTGCTTTATGCATGCATTTTATAAAGGACCCTGTTCATCGTTGTCTCAAATGATATCGTTAGTAATAAGAAATAAAAAGAAACTTTTGTTGCCAACTAAAGTGTTAAGAATTCGATCCTGGCTCTTAAATTTCTGCTGAAAAGAATAAATGTGGACTGTTTGTGTTAGTTTCTCCTCAACATAATTTATTAATTAAGAAACTAACAGTTAGAAAGATAGCTAACAGGTAAATACTTTTTTTTACTTCGACTTTTATTAATCTAGGATTCCCCGTGCTATATTATGTAGCCAGGCTGATTTCGTAAATTTAGTACTGTAGTGAACAACCAAGGGTACCAGGTTGAGGAAGAAGAGTATGTTACTAATATGTCGAAACATAAAAATACTCTATTGAATTGAGTCCAGATTAACTTATTTTATGTTTTGTTGGAAGAAGCAGGGTTCACTTTGATTCGCAAAGCTTAATTTTATTATGGTGACTAACCCGGAGCGAGCAGATCAAACATTGAAACATCAAATAAGTTATTCGGGATTCAAATCAATAATGTAAATATCTATACTCTTATTCTTGTTTTCGTAGGAAGCCATGTCTAAATAGCGTCTAATCTTTGAATAAGTAATTAGTTGGTGTACAAAGAGTAAAATAACAGTACATAACTGTAATAATTTTGTTTTTTCAAAATAAATTCCTTAGTAAGCCAAATATGAATATAAGTAGCGTCTAAACGTTGAATAACTAATTAATTCGTATGCAAAGAGTAAAACAGTACAGTGAAACTTTTGGTAAACTGTAACAATAAAAATAACAGTAGGTTTTTTCAATGGAACCAATATAGTTAAGTCGAAGCAATTGAGTTGCAAAACGCTGAATCGGATATCGTCCGATACAAAAAAAAAATATTTGTCGGTACCGCGTTTAGCAGTCAGTTCAGTCTAGATTTTTTTACTTAATATGTTGAAAGTTCTGTAGGCTTTACCACAAAGGATTTTTTTTTACCGACCCTGCCAACAAACTTTCGATCTTTGATTAAATCTGTGTGTAAATTTATTGTAGCAATATAAAATGTAAAATTGTAACGTTATGGAATACATGTCTTAGGTTTATTTACAAAGCAGATGGGTAGCCTGAGTAATACGACGACGTGAGTCGCGCCTTTCAACGGTAAAAGCCGCGACTTTCCGTTACATTAACTGTCAAATTCCGACATTTTATTACGTAGATTTGTGAAATTATAGCAGCAACACCATACGCTTACATTGAAGGAAAGCATCGTGACCAAACCTGGGTGTTTGAGGCGTTCAAATACCTTAGCGCTTGAAATTGACAATCCGTGGTGGCACGCCTGGTAATGAATCCCAGTTTTTCTGAGAGATAGAATGAATGAATAACCATTCATTGCCAAGAACAATGAATATCTTACACTTATAAGATTACCTATATACTATGTTACTTAGATAGGCCTTGGGACGTGTATACACACTACATTAAAAGCAATCCCTAGTTCGATAAGCATGGACGCTGACAGTTTAATGGTTTAATAGTTCTTTCACGCAATTTATGTCAAGCAAAAAATCTAAGTTAGTACTTTTTAGCAGTCGAATTTACCGTTTCATGACCCTTTTTATTTGCTTATCGAGCCCGTATCGAGCATCGAGCCTATATCGCTCTTTCCAGCTTCGTTAAACAAATTAATGCGTGATTGGCTTAAGCGTGGCCCCCCGCCGCCCGCGCGGACGCGAGCCGCTCTCCTCTCAACAGCCCAATTAACCGCCCTGAACTGAACCAGCACGCCCAGCCGAAACTCTCCACTTGAACAAAGTAAATAAAAGCGGAAATTGTATGAAACAGATTGATTGACTGACCTAATAATATGTATGTATGTATGTATGTATGTATGTATGTATGTATGTATGTATGTATGTATGTATGTATGTATGTATGTATGTATGTATGTATGTATGTATGTATGTATGTATGTATGTATAATCTCTTCGCGCATTTGCGCACATACATACTTAACGTCACGCCTGCATCCCAGGTGGGTAGGCATAGACCAGGGACTGCCACTTACCACGATCCTGACAGATCACCTTCGCTTCATCAACGTTCATAAGTCACATTTGTATTTTCATTTTTTCTTCACAATTATCTAGATTACACTATTTTTATTTTTAATGCACTGACCCGTGCTAAGGAACAAATTTAAAAACCTATTTAGAGGCTAAAAATTTCACCCATGCCGGGATTCGAACCCGCCACCTCTGGCACGGATAGCCAGAGGTTGCGGGTTCGGTTTTTTGCGGGCATGGGTGAAATTTTTAGCCTCTAAATAGGATTTTAAAAATGATCTAGATTTTGAAATGGACACCTTGTTTGACTTGTGACGTTCATTAAGCCGTAGTTTCTGCGCTACTTTGATTTAATTTCATAAAAGTGTGGTGTGGACAAAGAGCTCTGAATCTGTGTTGGCATATTTGAAAACAAAAGCCTGTGGGTGTGTGTTAATCGTTGTGTGGAATCTTTCACACCGATAATATCAATTAGTAACTCCATGTTGTGCTTGTCAGCATGGGATAGCAATTTTTATATCACGTGTTATCTGGGGTAGTACGAAGAAAATTCTTATTTTGATATCAGACAATTTTTACAGTTTATTGGGTTCCGTACCGCAAAAACAAACGGAACTCTTATGGGATCACCCAGTGTTCAATTCGTTTGTCTCTCTGTCAATATGGTTTATCTTGGGAACGCGTGGATGTATCAAGTTGAATTGAAAATAATATACTCGTGTTGATAGTCCCTTGAAGCTGTCAGAAAATCAAACTTATGATAAGAATGTTCTTATCCAAGATAAGGTAAAAGATGTTATGGCCGTGTTGACACCAAAACGTATACTTCCATACTCAATGAAATCAAAATTTATATGGTACAAATTTTGCCATGTAATATTATCTGTTATTATACGTATATAGGATTATCAAAAAAGTAAACATTTTTAATTAAACCATAAAAGAATTGTCTTTGAATTTCGGGAAAAGCTGGAAAAACCTGCAAGACGACTAAGATAGACTAAGTACCTACCAACAAATTTGTACAAATCCCTCTGTGGACGAGTCTGAGTTGCACTTTTACGTTGCTTTTTTATATTTTTAAACTGAGGTGAGCCAAAACCACTCGTGGCCCCAGCTGCCTGAGTGATCTTAAGCGATCACGAAGGTTAAGCAGCATAGGGCGCGTTCAGTGCATGGATGGGTGACCGTCTATGACTAACGCTAGTGGCGTTTTTCCGAAAGGTTCCGTGTTTTACAAGGCAGGTTAAGCAGTTGGTGCCGGCTGCCGTCGATAGATGGCAGTCGTTAACCCAAGTCAGAAGCCTTAGGGGGCGGCTTGAAAACTTCTGACAGAAAGACTAGCCACTAGTCTTGCAAGCCTCCACCAATCCGGACTTGACCCCCGTGGTGGAGTATGGCCTATACCTTCCTTAGGGAATAGACGCGTCCCCCTCAGTGGGGACATAATAGGTTGATTATGACTGATGATGACTACCAAAACCTCCAAAAGTATCAGCGGTTCTGGCTGCATTTATTTGCCCAAAACGTAGCCCCAAGACAAAGAGGGGTGTTTCCAATATTATATTTTACAACCTATTCATTCAATACTTCGAAGATTTCCCCCTCGTTCAATTTAGATGCCTGAGAATCTTTGAAAAGAATATTCGTGCAGCGCTCCGAGGAAAAGCCTTGTAAAGTATTGAACTGATATTAATTTCGAACATAACCGGAACATTCAAGGTTTTCTTGAAAAATCGTGCAACCGTTGAAAGTCACACATTTGTTGATATTATTATTTTAAACTAAAGTCTTCTTTGGTTTACAGTTAGCTAAAGCAAAATAATAACTTGTGTAATAACACAGGTTTGTTCACATTTCCTATACTCTAAGGGTGAGATAAATAGTCGCTTCTAAGAACGAGTCTTAGCGAAAGCACGTGCTTAAGAATCGATTTGTCTATCATACACAGTACTTAGGCACGCTCTAAGTCGCGAAACCCGGACTAATTCTTAGCATTGGCCTAAGAACATGCTTAGCTAAGCAAACGTATATTTTAGTAACGCATTGATACTTAGCTAAGTTAGCCTGAAGTAATGCTTAGGGAAGCATGAGTACGGACTTGGGCTAAGCAACGACTATTTATCTCGCCCTAAGGATTTAGGAGTGGGTCGTTGTCCGATTTTTCGACGACGAAACGCAACCGTTTTTTCTGGAACGAAAACAGGTCCTCGAAACGGTCCTCGTTCGCAACTGGTTTCATTGTATGCGAACGAGCAAGGCGCAGAGGACGGTCAAGCGAGTGCGAACGAGACGAAATCACGAAACATCGGAAGAAATAAGTTGTTTTACACGATATTCGACTGTATATTCATAGACATAAAGATTACTTTATTGTATCACAGACCAAAACGAACGGAACGAGCAAGGAGCCGACGACGACGTCGCAATGATCTCATTACGTTCTAGGCTCTATTAATATAGCACTAAAGGACATATCCGCGTCAAACAATCTAAGAACTGGTCTCGCGACGAACAAACGCTGGCACTGCTTTAGGGTCGCTGGCACTGATTTAGAATGAAACGTAAAACGGTCCTATCGTCGCGGAACACAAAACGGTCTTATAAAACGGTTCGTCTTTGCAACGATCACGCCTATAAGGATTCGCTGGAAGAAATCTTTTACGAGATAAGCATGCCTTGTACATGTTTTTTTCTTATTTTATGTCCTGTGAGATGTTTGCGGATGAACATCTCACAGGACATAAAATAAGAAATGACATGTAACAAAAACAATAAACCATAATTAATTAATAACACAATCACTTCTTCTGTTCCCAAACTATGAGACCCTGGGATACGGTAACCAGGCAAATATGACATGCTACGCTAACCAGGCTGTCATTGCAAAGAGTTCCGACAAATGTCTACCCGAGCCGAGGCGCAGCGCAGCCGAAGGCGAGGGTGACAATCAGAACAAGTTGCAATGACGGTTCCGCACGTGTACTGAACGACTATTTTTAATACAGTTGCCAAAAATAAGCAATTTAATAAAGAAAATGAAAAAAAATATATTTGGAAAATGGCGCCAACGGTAAAAAAATATAAGCAGATTTTTTTTCTTCACCCATTCTAGTAGGCAAAAGGATCTATGCCCATACAGCCAAGTCTTCAGAAGATTTTTTTTATTGATATGAAATGAAAATGAAATTTAATGAGATGAAATGAAATGAAACCTAACTTAACTCATTCAATCAAATCATTAAATCTGATATTGAAACAAATTAGTAGCTCATAAAAACTTCTATGATTTTTTTAGTCAAAACTTCATGATTGATTTTTATTTTTAATAGACATTATTTTGACAGTTGGGAAAGAAAACGCACGATACAAGGACGATACATATGGATATACATCCAGATCGAGGCCATTTGTAGGAAAACATTTTTTTAAATTTGTTGAAAAAATATTAACCTCAACACAATGCCCTGGACTATGCCTACCAAATTACTCCCCTACTAAGCATTCAACACGAAGTTCCGTAAGACGACAAGACACTCTCTACCTCGATATAATTCAGTTAGTTAGATAATGCTATGTCTAAAAACCTATTTATTCACTGATGCCGGTGAGTCGCCCATTATCTTAGTTGGAAAGAGCGCTGGCACGGATAGCCAGAGGTCGCGGGTTCGAATCCCAGCATGGGTTGAATTTTAGCCTCTAAATAGGTTTTTAAAATTGTCTTTAGCACGGTTTAGTGCATTAAAAAAAAAATAGTATAATAATGTTAAGTCTACACATCAACACTGAAACGTTGCTCTCCGCCTATCAGACAGAGAATCAGGCATCCTAACCCTTTCAAACAGTGTATTACGGTATCATTGCTACTATGGTATAAATACATTATCAGCACCATAATCAGCTAGTGTCAGTCAACTGGGTTATTCCACTAATCCCCATTGAAAATCCCCACTGATGGGGATTTGTCTGCTGGACATATGCTCCTTCCAAAACACGCCACTGAGCCTGATCTTCGCGCTCTTCTCTTCCAGTCAACGCCTACCGCTTTGTAAATGTCGTCAAATACATACAAGCGTTGTATTTCTTTCTTACTTCGTATTTCGTAATAATATGTGTCTGTAACTCCTAAAAAAATATTACCTAATCAAGTTATTATGTTTATGTATTATCGTTCTTGAGAATCTCGCATTTTATTTTGCAAAGTGGGTTCCTTTAGGCCTCCACCCTCCTTCGTTCACATTCAATGGAGGTAATTTGTAAGGAGGCTCTTGACATCTTGAAAAATAAGTCCGTAAAACGGAGTCAATTGAAATACCTAGCTAGATAAAGGAGATGTTGATCAGACTAATTATGCCGAGAGCCTACACTAATTATGTCATTTTAAATAAATGTCGCGCAGAAAAAGGTGAGTAATGGTTAATCTTTCATTATTAATCTAAAAGTAGCTGCTGTACATTGACTTTAAGATATCTACATACACAAGCCAAGTACATAAATTCAACTTTCAGTATTAAACACCATGGAGAGATAGAGATAAGAGATAGATAGAGATAATTTATTTCATCAAAATCAGAGCTACACAGCTATGGTACAATAACATATGTAGAGTAAATTTTTGACAATTAAGATTCCAGGGCTTACACTTAATAATGAATGCCTGATGTCTAAACTAGGCAGGGCCATTGAAAATACCCTTGTTATTTTTACGTTAAAATATATAGTACATGTTTTAATAATGCTTTATTACAGTCTCAAAGTTGCAGTAGTTGATTAGACCTGAAATTGCCATATTTCCATAAATGAAGTAACCTGGAACACTCTTTTAGATAACACGCTGCCAATTTTACAAACATAGTTCATGATAGTTCATGAATTTGCGAGAAATTGTCTAGTTTAGACATCTAATCTCAATTTTAAGGTTAGAATCTTGTTTACTAAATTGGACAAGTAAGAATAAATAGACTGTAAGTGTTATTTGATATTGCAGCAAATGCATGTTCTTGATTATACGTTTATTCAACATGACATGCTTACGAAGGTTTTAGTGGCAAAATAAAAATTGTGCCTCAAAACAGAAATTAGTTAAGGCCATACATTGCGAAGTTAGAAATTAAAAAACCGTTAATCGTGAAACATAAAATTATCAATTTCTTTAAGTGGCATTGGGCCGATTACATTAACTCGAAAAACTGGTGGCCGTTGGGGCGAAAAAGTGGAGACCACGGATCGGATGACGCAGAGACTTCCACCAGATGGTCCGACGACCTGGCTACGGTGGCGGGGAGTCGCTGGATCCCGTCGGCACAAGACGGAGAAGCTAAAAAAACCACGAGGGAGGCCTATGTCCTGCAGTGAGCGTCAATGGCTGATGATGATGATGAGAACAGTAAGGCAAGTTTTAGCTGCCACTTTGTTATGCAACCCTACTGTGAGAATACCTGGAATGTGGCCTAGATACCTCGACCATGATGTGCGATCATATTAATTTATTTTGCCTCAGATTCTCAAAGGTGCGTGAGCTTTAAGCCGCTTTTTAATTCGAGAGCCTCAGATTCCAGTCAACGTTAAGTATGCAAATAACTGTAGCACGTAAATTTCGAAATAACAATAAAAAATTACTTTGCTCCGTATGAAAATAAAGTGAGGCTCTGTACCCTCACGTGCGCCACATTTTCCTGTTGCGTCCCCCGGGGGAGAAAAGTTTTGTTTGTTCAATGTTTCCTGTTGAGAAAACTCCATCGGGATCATACTGTACACTGCGCCTGCGACAAAAACGCAGTCGGACGTCGTCGCAACTTTTCCCCTGTCAACAATTTGTATCTCGGTAACAATAAGTTCTTAGCTACTTAGATACAACTTACCGACGGAGTCTGTGTTGTGAAACAAGAGGCAAACTCCCAGGACAGCTAGTTTCCATTGCGTCCACTTCACTGCGTTCGTTTTTGCACCCATTTTAAGCACTGTGGGCACTGGCGGCGTCGAACAAAACTAGAACATTTTCGTATTCACATTGTCAAGTTGTCCGACGGTGCGCGCGATGTTTTAGGGTGGCGGCACACGTGGCGGGCGGCGCGGCGCGGCGCTGCGGTGAGACTGGCGCGCGGCGGCCGCGGCCCGGCGAGGCGCGCGGCGCATGCGTCGCCGCCACTCGCAGTACTTGATATCGTGGGTTGAAACAATTTGGTGTTTTCAAGACTTGTTCAATTAGTTGTCTTCATCTTTGAAGTCTGAATTGGTTGTTTGATAGTGGAATATTAAAATTAAAAGTATTTCTTGACTCTTAATATTTTTTTTTTTATTGTCTATTTATGTTCATGCTTTTATAAAGAAGCTCTGTGTTAGATACATTGCAAAAGCTTAAACAAAGCAAACTTCTGAAAGTTTTATGTTGTAATTGTCACATTTTCCCCTTTCTCTTTGTTTATTTTCTTTATTTAGAACGACCAATAATTTCAATACAGGAGTGTCAATTTTATTCCATGTTACGAGAAAAGGAGAATAGGTATTTTACCGAGTTAATTTTCGGAGAAATTTCGATTGGATACTGTTTGCGAATAAGCTCCTGTCTACTAGTACCGCTATTTGTTCCTTAGTTCTTTCCTCGCGTGACAACTTGAGCCCCTTTGAGAATAAAACCTGGCGTCCATTAGAGCAGAGTCGAGACGAAACACGTCGATTCACATCGAATTTGTTCCACAGCGTTTTCGGCTTGGCGCGTCGAAAATAGTAGCAATGTAGGTATAGGAGGTGGATTTTTACGATTCGACTCGGCGAGGCAAGTGGACTTTAGGCTTTGATATAGTACATGAATTGTAGATGAAGTATATGTGTGGAGTAGAGAGCGCAAAACAGAATAAATTGTGCAGCGGAAACTCGCGCCTACAGGTTGCAAACATTCTCGGTGTACACCGGCGAGCTGTCGGCAATCGCAGAAAGGTATAGAAGGCTGAAGACCGTCTATGACGTCGGCGAATCCTCTTGATTCTAAATGCTTCCATAGATTGACAAAACCAATAATAAATGTATTCCGTAGGAAATAAAATTATGGACGTTTTGCACACACCTCATTAGATTTTTACATACCAAATTATTTTTAAGTTAGAACTTTTTTCTTATCAAAAATTGAATGTCCTAAATTTTCTATGTTTATTTATTTATTGTTCGTGACTTTATTGTCTAGTGGTGCCAAGTTGTTTCATTTATTGAATGAGAGGTAATGCAAGCTCTTCATCTTAATATGACAATCGACTAAGTACTACCTTTTTATGAGACCAACCTGTTTCTCACGAAAATTTATGTAGAGGTAAATAAATCTAGTTGAAAACAACCGAGTTCATTATACCAGTTTTTTTAGATTTCTATTACCGTAGTTTGTTTCCATTAACCACGCATCATAATGATTTATGACAGTCATATGCTTTTCTCGCCTAATGAGCGTTTTTGGTCGTTAAGCATCAGATAATACACGTCGAAATGTTGGTCGTTGAAAAGCCGCAGTTATATAACTATTAATTAAAAATGCCATCCAATTAGACTATAACTTTTAACTATAGAAAATAAAAATAAAATTGATTTGAGAAATCTTTACACTATTTTTATTTTTAATGCACTAACCCGTGCTAAGGAACAAATTTAAAAACCTATTTCAATTGGTAGAGCGCTGGCACGGATAGCCAGAGGTTGCGGGTTCAAATCCCGGCATGGGTGAAATTTTTAGTCTCTAAATAGGTTTTTAAATTTGAGAAATCTTGTATCACAAAATTGTGAATAATTACCAAGTAGTATCGCCTCGCGACACGCACGCACCGCTCTGGCTGACTACTAAGAGTTTGTGTTTGTGTGCATAATGGGCGCCGCGGTTACTTCTTTTTCTTATAAAGATAAAAAAACATATATAATTCATACTTCTGAACAGCGAGACTTGGGTGAAGCAAAAGAATAAACAAAGGAGGACTGATGCACTAGAAATTAAGTCTTTGAGAAGTAGGTGCAGTGTTACTTTGAATGACAGAATACGCAGTGGTCTAATTAGAGAACGTTGTGGACTGTGAGAGGATGTTGTGACTAGAATGGAGACAGGAATGTTGCGTTGGTTTGGATATCTTGAAAGGATGAAGGAAGAAAGATTGAAGAAATAAATATATATTGTGAAGGGCGGGTAAGCGACGTCCCAGGTGGACATACATCGACCAAATAGGGGATGTATTAGCAAAGGGGAAGATAAAAAGTACTCGGAACCGGCGTGCGTGCATGCAACGACTTATGAACGTTGATGAAGCGAAGGTGATCTGTCAGGATCGTGGCAACTGGCTATCCCGGGTCACTGCCCACCTCTCTGGGATACAGGCGTGAGGTTATGTTATGTTTATAAAAAAACAGTTCGTTCGTTCGTTATCAACCCTTGTATGTCCCCACTGTTGGGGCACGGGTCTCTTCCTGCATCACAGGAAGGTTAGGCCATACTCCACCACGGGGGCCAAGTCCGGGTTGATGATTAAAAGCAGTTACTGAGTCGTTATTTTGCGACTTTTATTCTACCTTCCGCTGAGACATTCTGAATAGCTGTTATTTACGTCAAAATATGTGCAGTTTTCATGCTCGCTGTGCTCCATACGAAATAGGGTAATGTTCTTAGGTTGTTCAATGTAGTGGAAAGTGCTGTTAAAATGCCTGAAGTATATCTTAAACCGAACACCACAATAAGAAGTACCATAAAACCAAGAGTGTTCTATCGAAGTGGAGTTTTTGCGGTACTTTGTTTTTAATTTTTTTATTTATGTAGCCTTACGTTCCACTGCAGGGCACTGAGCTTCGCTCAGAGAGAGTATAGCCTTAATTACCAAGCATGCCCACCACAAATTGGCATTTTTAAGCGCTGAGGTACTTGAAAACTCAGACACTCAGGTTTCCTCACGACGTTTTCTTTCACGGTTAGTGAGTGGTTACTGTAACTTTACAAATGTATATATATTAACCTTTTTTGCATCTACTTAATGAGATGATTTATGCAGCGTCCAGTGGCATCTTCACTCACACTAGATGGGTGAAGGGCCCGCTCCGACGCTTGTAGTGCCTGGGACATGGTTTTATAGATGGTGTAGGCTTGCCCAGTACCTATACAATCCTGACAGCTTAGTCGGCCTAGCCCACAAGAAATACTAGTCAATACGTGCGGAGCCAACCAAAGCGCGGGTTTCCTCACGATGTTTTCCTTCAAAACTTCCTTCTGCTAGTGTGTGGTATTGCGACTACAAATTCGCAAATGTACGTAACTTTGAAATCAAACAAATTGGTACATGCTCGCACTCGGGATCGAACCTGGGGCTCTTGATTGCCAGTCCATGGTTCTACCCACTGAGCTACCACCGCTTTCACAAATGTAAAATGTACATAACTTAGAAAACAGTCATTAGTCATGTCCGTATGGGGAATCGAACCTGGGTCTCGCTTCTGAGTCTTTTGTTCTACCGACGGTTTTGCCGTTCACGGTTTTTCACTATATATGCAATATAGATAAAAGCTTTTTAACTTAAGCCTTTATATATAACGCCGGGAATTAAGGTTAACTTTACCAAAAAAATTTATTACACCCGTTTAATGTATAAAACGTACGAGAATCGCTATTCATTAAGAAATAATTTATATGTATGAATCTTTATGTACTTTATAATTATCTAGCATCAGGATTTTGACATCGTCTTGAAACAACAGATTTTGAATTTAAAAACCTATTTAGAGGCTAAAAATTTCACCCATGCCGGGATTCGAAGCCGCAACCTCTGGCTGTCCGTGCCAGCGCTCTACCAATTGAGCCAATGGGCGACTCACGGCATCAGTGAAATTTCGAACCTCGAAGAAGTGAAAGTAGGTAGTCAGGGCTGTAAGTAATGCAATTTGTTTAAGTCAGATGTCGCTGCCTGTACGTAATACAGAGAATAGTGTAAAGAGGTTCGAAATTTCACTGATGCCGTGAGTCGCCCATTGTCTCAATTGGTAGAGCGCTGGCACGGACAGCCAGAGGTTGCGGGTTCGAATCCCGGCATGGGTGAAATTTTTAGCCTCTAAATAGGTTTTTAAATTTGTACCTTAGCACGGGTTAGTGCATTAAAATAAAAATAGTATAGATTTTGAATTGTACTGTGGAATGGTTCTGGCTAGTTCAAACGGCGGCATTATTGAAGCTGATTTTGTTATACAATAGCCCTGGTACCAACACGTGATATGACAGAAGTCTGATTAATGAGAAGGCATTGGTAAAACACATTGCCTGGAAAGCACGCAGGGTCTTATTACGATGCGTCGTAAGGTAACCCGCTCCATTAGCTGTTCCAACAAATGAATCCGCGCCGCGCGTATCACGCTGTTGGCTCGGGGAGCTCCATGCATTAGCGCTAAGCCAAATATCATCAATCAAGCGTTCGTATCTTATCTAACCGGCGCGCGCGGCAAATATGACAAATATTGCCTAGTGCGCGTTCACACTTATCACCGAATAACTGCTTCGCTGCTTACTTTTTCTCACCTGGCAATATAGTGAGCTTTGGCCTTTCAATATCAACCCTTGTATGTCCCCTGCTGGGATCTCTTCCTGTATTGCTAGAAGGTTAGGCCATATTCCACCGCGGGGGCCAAGTCCGAGTTGGCGGAGGATTGTAAGACGGTGGCGGGCCTTACTGTCAGAAATTATATAGCCGCCCATAAGGCCTCCGACATGGTTAACGACTGCCATTACATGACAGCCGGCACCAACGCCTTCACGCGCCTTGCAAAGCACAGAAGCGCTCGGTAAAATGTCACTAGCGGTAGTCACGCGACGGTCACCCATCCTGCACGTGACCGCGCCTGCTGTTGCTTTGGCCGTTGCATCTACGCAAAGAGTTGATTTATACAGCGTCCAGTGACGTCTTCATTCACACAAGATGGGTGATGGGACCACTGCGGGACGCTGGAGTGCCTGGGGCCTTGTTTTTAGGCTTAGGCGTGCCCAGTACATATGGCATCCTGACAGTTTAGTCGGCCTAGCCCACAAGAAAGACTAGACAATAGATGCGGAGCCAACAAAACCGAGGGTTTCCTCGCGATGGTTTCCTTCACGATTAGCATGTGTGGTATTGCTACTACAAATTTTCGCGTAACTTTGAAAATAAACAGAGATATATGCCTGTACTGGGAAAAGGACCTGGGTATTGTTCTGGAACGGTTGTTCTACCTAGTGGGCTACCACCGCTTATAGTGAGCCTGTTTGTGATTTTTTTTGGCCGAACTTACCTTCTGTATCTCTTGACGGTAGTAGATTAAGACAAGCCGAAATAAGTGAATTTGGCGAAATTGTAAAAAGGAAGATAGATGCCTAAATAACGAAAAAGTTAGAAAATAACGCTAAGAAATGTAAATATTTCTTACTCAATAGTTAACGAATATTTTTGAAAGTCGTAATAAATATGGAAAGTGTGTCTCGGTCCATGACGAATAAATTAAATTGTACCTCTTCTTTTGTAACTGTTGTCTCTGTAATTATTTTCTGGTGTGTACAATAAAGAATATTCTTATCTTATCTTATCTTAAATAAACTGTAATAAGATTTAAAATGTCCTTTTTTTCTTTTTGCCTTCAACTATCTCCATCCATCAGAAACAATCATCTGGGTGATTTGGGACAAGATGATTTATCCAACAATGTTAAATGGATAAAATTTCAGTGAGGTTTTCATAGTTAAAACAGTATGTACAGTTGCAAAATTTAAAGAACCGAAGTAGCTTTCACGCAAGTGACCCGCCAGAGGGCATCATCCACAACTACCACTCAATACAAAATAACAGAAGGAATATAATCAACAGAATGGGCGGCACATGGAATGCATTGAAACTGTTTATAAAGAACTATTTTAAATACCCATATTCATGTATAAACGATACTTTACTTTACTATACTGAAACTCAACTGTAGTAAACATACCTTTTTCTCATGCAGCCTCTAGCAAGGCGAAATCTAAAAGAGTGGAGTCTCTTTTAGACCCAGATTTTTAGCTGCTCCTGTCTGCAATAAGCAAAGCATAAATAGAAACATTTAATTTAAATTAAGCAAGATTGGAAACTGCTCTTGCCTAGATAATGCGCCCACGTGATCATAGGTTTTGTGAGGTAATTCATCAGAATTTGACAGTAAATATATAAATAGTAAATTTCGCCACTTTTGACTAGCCATTTTGGTATGTGAGAAGCAACTTAGTCGACCTATTTAATAGGTAACAACTGTTTTAATAGGTCTAACTCAACTATAACTTAGCAACTGTAGAAATTCAACGTTAACAAAGCAGTAAATAAACGTTGTATCTCCTTGTAATGCACCGTAAACTATCAAACCTAGAGCTTCGAACTGTCCAAATTAATAACCGGCCCTACACTAACAATCAGTTATTTTTTAAATGTACGAGTACATAGTCATTTTATCTCAAGAAGGCGGGCAGGCAAGTCTTTGTTTCTACAGTATTAAGGTTCAAATTCGTCAAAATCACCCGCCTTCCTGAGATAAAAATACTATACCATAAATAATGTATCCATAAAGAAAAATACAAACTAAGTAAAAGTAGATCTTAAGCAAAATAATAATTGTAGAATGCGGGTTTTGTAGAAGTCTTCCTGCGATTGGATTCTTACAAAACAAAATATTGAGAATCACTGTTTATTGTGAAGAATATCATATTGAGGATATGAGGTATGAATATGAGGAATGCAAGTGTGAACTACAGTAAACGATTGCGCTTACGTCACTTACCACCGCATTTAGAAACGTCAATTAAAGTTAATCTCCAATTACGTATGCTGTTGTCCTTTTCTGTTTCATTGATAAAAAGTGAAAGATAATTACATTTGAATAAACATTAAATTTAATGGACGTCTGTGAGTGTGGCAGTTAAACACTTAGGAGTGAGCGCATAGAGTGAGTATATAAAAATATCACTTATGTACACAAGCCTTAAAAATGTTAAGCAATGAACACAACGAATACATACATACAACGTGTTAAGTACAAAGCAGGAAAAATAGATGAAGAAAATTTCCAAATCAGAATTGTATCGAAATTACAATCATTGTAATACCAATAGCTGATCAAGCTTCTTTGTAATGCTAGTTGTTTTGTGGAATCCGACAATGGAACCACGGAGTAGCTTTAATGTTTTATCTTAATGGATATTCGCTAATGGATTCTGCGTTGTATTGGCACATACTGGTCAGTTTTCCACGTACCTACCCAATTATTTACAATCTGAAATGTAAATTATCATTTTGTCTGTAGAAAAGAGCGGCTGATCATGCTCTTCCACTGTAAAGGGATATTTCCCACCTGGTACGGCGTATAACTGGGGACAGCCGTTTCGTCTGTTTTTCATCAAACGTTATATTTATTTTAATGTACAATAAAGTGTTCTCTACATAGATCAATTATATATTACACGGGTCTAATTGCGAGTGATTGTTTATTACGTAAAACGTAATCCCGAAGTTGGTAGTTACGTAATTCATAAGTGTTCTCTGTCTATCTGTCCACATTTATGGTCACGCGTAACATTTTGTGTAGTACGCGCACGTGGTAAAATGTGTTCACCAATGTCCATTGCTCAATAGTAATAATTAATGATAAAAATGGAACTAAACCTAAAACATTCTAATTTAAATAAAATATTTGAGCCAGATCGCTGTCGGGCGGCAGAGTACCAGAAGGCTGGCGGCATTGCCTTGCTGTATGGCTAGGCTTATTCTTTGGCCAAAGTAAGCACCAGCCCTCGGGTCTCCTGAAGCGTCGACTAGGCGCGACGAGATCTCCTTAAAGAGGAGTCTCGCCCCCGGACCCCATGGCCCCAGAGTCTCGACTCCGAAAGGCACAAATATAAAGCCCTGCCCTATGGCTGCATATTTGTGCCTCTTATTGCTCAATTATGTTTTTTTTTTCCACGCTAAAATATGGCAAAAAGTACCAAAATCATTACTCAATATTACAACGTAATAATAGTACATTACACAACCTTAGTTGTGGGAAGAATTTGGGTTGGTGCTATTCTCTAGGCCGACACCACACAGCAGTTGTTTAACATAATGAAAAAAAAAATAAAGTGAAGTTTTATACTCGCCTTTTATCCATTACAAATTTGACCCCAAATAAATCACGCTTACCTTCCACCACATTTTGTATTAAAATTCTACAAATAGAATCTAAATTCTTTGTGATGAAAGTTATTACACGTGATAAAGAAAATATTTACTTCGGGTTCACAATCGGTATAGAATGTACATTTATTTTAATGGAAAGCCTAATAAAAAATACGTTACAAATGTGAAGAAATATAATTAGGATAACATGCAAACGTTCTGTTAGGTTCATTGCCTCATTTTCCCAATTTTGCGGACATAAGTAAAGTCGCCGCGCAGTGTCTAATATAAAAACTGCAGTAGGTGCATGCCGCGAGCAGTCGAGCCCTAACTCACAAACCTATCGGATTACCTTTAATTACGTGAAGTGACCTTTTTACCAAATTTCCGGACTAACTGTACGTGCTGTGTTTTGAGATTCACAATAAACATCAGTTAAGTGAATTCCAGTGGTTTAATTCCAAAGGACCTTGTGGAGCGCCATCTTCCCCCTCTAACAACTGGTGTCAGAAGTGGGATTTTGGTGCTAAGCTGATTCAATTAGCTTGTGCCAAGAACCCCACCGCTCCGCATCCAGAGGTTCTCGTGATCGACTCTCACCCCCTGAGTGAAGTCTGTATCACGGTGATCGACAGTGAGCCTTCACCCCCTGCGTGAAGCCTGCATCACATCCGGTAGTCGCCTTCACCCCCCGAGTGAAGCCCGCACCAGCCACTACTGGTCGACGTTAAGCCTCAGCCCCTCGTGCTAGAGCCCGCACCAGCTACTTCAAAAACAGCATCGTGGTCGACGTGAAAATCACCACTCTACCTACAGGGTGAGCCCACACACACCTCGTTGGCTCATCTCGTCCCGTCATCTTCACCCTCGACTCAAACGCACTTCCAATCCTCAACATGATTCAGCAACGTGACTCCCTAGTTGCCAACGCCGAGTTCACCGACATACGACTTTCTGGGTCGCACGTGTGGACTTCGACTTCTAGCCGTGGCCGCCCATTGCGAAATCGCTGACATCGCATCTACCTAACGCGGAGGATTTGGACTAAAATGTTCGCGTTTTTCATCGTTTTACTGTGAGTTATTTTATATTGTTTTATTGTAATCCAGATTTTCAGAAATTATAGTTAATAATTATTATTGAAGTTATCTCAATTTATATAAGATAATTTTAAATACATATTCACTCTTCTATGACTCTTCCGAAGACAGAACCAAGTTGCTCAAATAATTCCTTTAAGGAAGAATTCCATTCTCAGTCAGAAAATTCAGACTCTGATTCGGGCAGTGCTGCTAGTCAACAGTCACCCGTAATTTCAAAGCCCAAAATGTCGGACAACATCACCCTATCAGTCCTGACAAAATTTGTAAAGCCATACGATGGGAAAAGGGAAACTCTCCCTGCTTTTCTAACCAATTGCGAAAACGCAATGTCACTTGCAACTGCTGACCAACGGAATGTCCTTTGCAAGTACATAATTTCACAGCTTGAAGGTAAAGCCCAACTTGCTTGTAGCCTCAAAACTTTTAATACCTGGGCAGATATAAAAGCATTCCTAAAAGCTACATTTGGCGAGAAAAAGCACTCGACACACCTTCTTCTCGAGTTGCAAAATTGTAGACAACTGTCTTCCGAAGATGTCACTAATTTTTCATTAAGAGTTGAATCATGCCTGATTCGCATTCAGTCCGATATTCATAATAGTTGCCAGGATGAAAAAGAGCTTAATGGCAGGATCGCAGCTATGGAAGATTTAGCCCTCAGCACATTCCTGTTAGGTTTAAATCGCGACTTTTCCGTCATTGTTAGGTGTAGAAATCCTAAATCACTGTCGGAAGCCATAACGCTTGCCGTAGAAGAGGAGAAAATATACAAGGTGACCAGAGCCTCCCAAAAACCTGCGGGTACTAAGCAGTGCTCTATTTGCCATAGACAGGGTCACTCAACATCAGATTGCTTTCAAAATAAGAAAGGGTCTCCCAGTAGCTCTCACACTTATAAAACGCATTCTGTGAATGCAGCATCCTCCTCCCCGACTTCTCATGATCGAAATTTCACATCCAGGAATTCAGTTAAGAAAAAATGTTTCTATTGCAAGAATTTCGGTCAGACGATAAATGAATGTCGCAGACTTCAGTACAAGAACGACCAAAGTGCCATGCAACCCGAGCCGATAAGCTCGCGCGCACCGAACAATAGCTCTAATATGCATGTTGTTCTCGATCCGAACTCGAATCAAAGTCAACATTTAAACTGAAATCTGTTTCGGTCCCGTGTCTGCCGAAACAATCTAAAGTTTTGAATGACACGAAAATCTATAAGTCACAGGTATTGCCTCTTACCCCCGAGTTTTCCAAGTCTTTTGTTGAGCCTTGTGTCCCTGCGTTTTCTATTGCTCAAGCCAACCCTACAATTTATGAAACTCCTAAGGCATCAAAATCTCTTACCTCTGACTCATTTTCTAAATTGCAAGTTGAGACTTGTGTCCCTGCATTTTTCGATGCACAAGCCAACTGTAAGCCCGAGACTCACAATGTTCAAACAGAACCATTTATTTTTGAGTCTCCCAAGTCACAAGTCAAGCCCAGTGTCCCTGAATTATGTATTAAAGCACAGGCAAGACTTCAATCCGCTGAGTTTTCTCAGAGTTCTAACACTACAACTCAGCGAGATTCATTAAATACTAAAGGAAGTTCTTCGCCGAAATTTTTTGTAAATACCTTGAATGATAAGGTCTCACTTCCTCACGTCAGTCTGAAAACAAGCTATTCTGACAAACCTCTGCGTTTTTTGATCGATACAGGCTCCAGCGTTTGCATTGTTAAATATTCGAGCCTTAGTTCAAAACCAGACCTCAGCTCTGAAATTATTAAGCTTAAGGGTTTGAACAATGTCGATACTTATTGCGAAACTGTTGGTACTTTACAACTGTATTTTCAAAGTCTGTTGTCGACTTCAGCTAATCTAATGAACTACAAATTTCACGCAATCGATGACGATGTCAATCTGCAATATGATGGCATCATAGGCAATGACCTACTTAAATCTTTGGACGCAGATATTCAATATTCCATCGATTCCTTGCGTATTCAATTTCGTGAATCCTGTTATACAATTCCAAGCCGATCCGAAAAGATAATAGAGTGTGCGGTTTCAAATAACCCGTCAGTACTTAATTTACTTAAAGAAGCACTTGTACTCGATCACCTAGTTTCCGAAGGTGTTTACGTTGCAAATTGCATTGTTGTTGTGAAACCAAACAGAAGAGTCAACCTCTCTATTCTGAACACAACCGAATCAGACATTGAACTCAAGAATTTTAAGGTCCATTTGACTCCCTTTGATGACAGTATTTTGAAGTCCCCTGAACAAGGCAAATATGTCCATAACATTTATGGTTCATCTCTAACCTCTAACAGATCCAACAGAGTTCTTGAACAAATTCGTTGTTCCCACTTAAATTCAGAGGAAAAGAAAGCCCTAATGGACTACTGTTCCAACTTCACGGACATTTTTCATCTTGAAGGCGAATTTTTAACCCACACTGATTGCACACAACACTCTATCGATACTGGTAATACGGCCCCAATTCATGTGAAATCATATCGTTTTCCCGAATTTCACAAAGACGAAGTTGAGCGACAAGTCAAGAAAATGCTTGACCAGAATATTATACGTCCCTCTAACTCTCCCTGGAGCGCTCCTGTTTGGGTAGTCCCCAAGAAGCTAGACGCCTCCGGTAAACAGAAATGGCGAATCGTCATAGATTACCGACGTCTCAACGACGCTACCGTTACGGAGATTTATCCACTTCCTCTCATCACAGATATTTTAGATCAATTAGGCCACTCTAAATATTTTACCACGCTAGATCTGGCAAGTGGTTTCCATCAGATATGTTTAAACCCCGATGACATCCCTAAAACAGGATTTAGTGTCATCACAAACGGTACCTCTGGGCACTTCGAGTTCACTAGAATGCCGTTTGGATTGAAAAATGCTCCCTCGACATTTCAGAGACTAATGAAATCTGTCCTTTCCGGTCTTCAAGGTCTCCATTGCTATATTTATCTAGACGATTGTATTGTTTACTCCCATGACCTCAACTCTCACATGCAAAAACTAGAACTCATTTTCTCCAAATTCCGGGAAGCCAATCTCAAACTGCAACCGGACTAATGTGAGTTTCTTCGACGCGAAGTCGCGTATCTTGGCCATATTATTACCGACAAAGGTGTCTCTCCCAGCCCAGAAAAGGTCAAGGCCGTTTCACATTTTCCGACTCCCAAGAATGCCAAAGACATCAAATCTTTTTTAGGTCTAACTGGTTATTATCGTCGTTTCATTGAAAACTTCTCAAAGATTACTAAGCCGTTAACTTCTCTTCTCAAAAAGGATGTTACTTTTCATTGGTCCCACGAGCAACAACAAGCATTCGATTTTCTCAAGGAAAAACTTATTTCTGCTTCACTTCTACAATACCCCGATTTTTCCAAACCATTCATTGTTACTACAGACGCTTCAAATTACGCCGTCGGCGCTGTCTTATCCCAAGGTGTCATAGGTAAAGATAAACCTATCGCTTATGCGTCTAGAACATTGAATAAACCAGAGGGTAACTATTCAACGACAGAAAAGGAACTCCTTGCCATCATTTTTGCTGTCAATACCTTTCGCCCTTATTTATATGGCTATAGGTTTCAAATTGTGACAGACCATCGTCCACTTGTTTGGCTCTTTAACGTCAAGGATCCGGGTAGCCGATTAATCAGATGGCGCCTTAAATTAGAACAGTACGATTACGAAATTGTTTACAAACAGGGAAAACTCAACTCAAATGCAGATGCATTATCTCGTTTCCCGGTTAACGTCGTAGATCCAGTCAAATTAAATAACGATTCCTTTGAAACATTCTCCAAGGCTCAATGTAGCAAATCTTTGGTGTCCAACACTCAAATTGAAGAGCACAGAGAAAATCTTAACACTTCCAAATTCAAATCAATCGCATGTCCTATCTCTTTGGACTTTGATTATTCTATGCCCCATTGTGAAGAAATTGTGTCGCAGCTAGAAAATTCTGCTGAGTTGCTATCAGCTGAGCGCGAGCTCCGCACCGTTCAGTCGGTCAGTTCTAAAAATAGAACATTCTATTTCTTATTTACGAAAGTCCACCACTATGATGAGACAGATTTTAAGACAATTTATTATTTGCTGATTAAGCTCCGTGACCAACTTCTCATACAATATCCCGATGGAACTGATCTCGCCATCTCTGATTTTTTAGAACCTTTTACAAGGTTATCTTATACAAAAATTTATAATTTGATTGCCTATGTTTTTCATAACACTAATATTAAAGTGCATATATATAAAAATAAAATTATTTACCCTACACCTGCTGAAATTCCCCAAATTATGAAGGAAAATCATGGTACCACCGCAGCTGGTCACCCAGGCATCAGGCGAATGTATGCTCGTCTCAAGGAATCATACTATTGGCGAAGTATGCGTTCAGACATAGAAAATTTCGTAAAGGACTGCAAACTTTGTCAAATAAATAAGCCCCTTCGTGCTAGTAACAAAGCACCTATGATAATTACTTCCACGAGTACTAAACCCTTTGAACGTCTTGCTTTAGACATAGTTGGTACTTTGCCCGAAGCTGGCTCCGAAAACTTCAAATTTATTCTTACTCTTCAGGATGATCTCACAAAATTCTCTTGTGCCTATCCCTTGGTAACTTCCACATCCGAAGAGATTGCCCGAAACCTCGTGCATTTCATTTCTTTATTCGGTTTTCCGAAAACTATTCTTACTGATGAGGGCACTTGTTTCACGTCTGAGTTATTTAAACAACTCACAAACATTCTCAAGGTGAAATCCATATTCTCTAGCCCTTACCACCCTCAAACCAATGGTGCACTAGAGCGTAGCCACGCTACGCTAAAGGAGTATCTCAAGTCATTCGTAAATTCCAATCAAAATGACTGGCATAGTTATCTGCCTACTGCTATCCTAGCCTATAATACCACGCCACATAGCACAACGAAATTTACTCCTCACGAATTGTTATATGGTTTTAAACCATCAATCCCTTGCTCCTTATACGACTCAAATGATAATGTCACTTATCAAGAGTACATTCGCGCACTTCAGTACCGTATGCGGTACAGTCGAGAAAAAGCTCTCCAAAACATTAATGATAGTAAGGGAAATTCTAAAAAATACTATGACGTTTCAAGTCGCCAAACTACTTACAAACCCGGAGACATGATTTACCTTAAGCAACATCACCGACTCAGGAAGGCACTTTCCCCTATCTGGAAGGGTCCATTCAAAATTATGAAGGTTCATGATAAAACCAATGTAACTCTCCAGGACAATCGTAAATTGGTCAAATATCATTTAAATGAAATTAAACCAGCAAGCTAGCTTAACTCAGTTTATTGCTCTTATTCATCCGACAAAACTATATTTAGCTTTAAGTGATGATAGATTAAGCTACGCGTTTTTTTTTATAGTTTAAGTAGCTGTAAGTCTATTGACAATGAATATTTTGTATGTCCATTAACTTTTGTACTCTCAACTATAAATAGTCCTAGTTGCGAAATATTGTATGGTCAAATCGATACTTGGCAAAAACTTAAGGACAATCGTTGGATTTACGTTCAATCAAGCCCAAGTAAACTAACTGTAAAATGAAATAATGAGATAAAGGACTATATTATCTCTGGTACAGGTATTCATTCTTTGACAAACAATTATGGAATTATGATTGAAAAAGAAACCACGACAAAAGCAATAGATTTTTTTTATATGTAAGTAAGCTTGAATTATTATGATGATTGTGTAAACAAACACATTTGGAAACTGATATAGATCTGGTTTTGAATCAGAACAGTTGCCCCAAATTTTGCTCTACAAATGCTTATCTAATATTAGTCCTTTATACTTCAATCCATTCGAATAATGAGTCAGTATTTCGGTCGGTACTTGTTATTTACCGATAGCAGGCAAGCCTCCACAAATAAAGCGGCAACTCGCGTAGTTAAATCACAAGTTTCTGTTTGTCATCCATTGCCGTAACTTTGGCCGCATGTAGAGCGGCGTCACGCGCAGGCTCGAGTTATGGCAAAACTTGTCGTTATGTATTACTAAAGGTTTTGTTCTACAGGATTTCCAAGAACTGTCATCCAAGTTTCAAGAGTTTAATGACCTTATCTTTGCCAAATAATCTAAGTGTTATCCAGTGTACCGTAATCATAATCGTTTTCTTCAGATTGTTCGTGAAAGTTCCGCTCAAACTTTGAGAATTAATAGATCAAGATTTTGTGTTTTAACAGTGTATAGTAGCAGTCAGTATTTTTACCAAGAGTTTATTTAAGCATGTTGTGTTCACATCCAGTAGAATGTACGTTATACCTAGATATTATTGAATAATTTATGTGTTTTGCCGATGTAACGCTCAGTTTTGTGAACCATCAAATTAAAAAATAAATCTAATGCTCATTTAAACTAAATTTATTGAACCAAATTGTTCTTTAAAATGTGAGCAAATATGTTTTCCCAAAAGTAATAACTTGCATAGCTAACAGTCATTTTCGTGAGTAATATAAAACAAAAAGCCGTTAGCAAAAAAATCATGTGCAGCATGTTAGAAAAAATCAATCTGCAGCATGTTAGAATAATGCCGTGAAAGCTTTTGTTCAATTTGATCCATCAAAAAGCTTTTCAAATCAAGAGTGGCGTTCAATTCGTTTTTTGCAACAATGCTGAATATTTCTTTTTAAAGTGTTACACATATCAATCACTTGGTTTGTCCTGGTCTCCGACTAGGATACTCTGTATATAGAACATACTAACCTTTTCACACCATTTCTTTATATTTTTTCATTTCATTTCTGTCCTATCGTATTAAAATCAAAATTTAAATTAAGAATACAAATGAAGCGGCGGCCGCTATTATCAATCAAACCCTCGCGTTACGACCTCTGTTTCGTCTGTCAAGCATTTAAACTACATATTGCGAGAGTAACGGAGCTGTCAAATTGGTACGTGCCCACTCTGGGAATCAAATCTTGGACTATCGCTTTCGAGCCCACTGTTCCACATATTAGGCTACCACCGATCTCCATTGCTTAACCAATTGGGCTAAAACCACTGTCCAAAATATTACAGATCTTTTTATTCTTTCCAAATTAGGTAGTTCATTTACACAGGGTAGAAATGGTAAGAAACTTCATACATAATATTTCTTAATAACTCGGTTGCTCATACGTAGTCAAAGGATTTTTAAAGGGTTTATACTAAAAAGGAATTAATGTAATTACTACTAAATAATCGCGATTATACCAGTTTAATAATTAACTAAGAAAGTTCAGGTTTTCATACTTACGTAAGTGTTTTAAGATACGCGCTTATATCACCGCTTGAATATTTCTAACACTCACGTAGGACCCCTGATCCACACGTAGCTGACATGTCACGCGTGAACCCATTCTCTCCGGCAGGAAGCGAGGCCCGCCGCCGTATATTCTGTCGCGTGTCCAAAAATCAATTGAAACTGCTGCTATTTACGCGCGGACGTGCGAGCAACCGATTACTACTTACTTCAGAGGAAAATAACTAGTACAGAAAGTCAACTCCTCTTTGGTTATAAGCCCAAAAAAAGGAGCAGAAGGTACGGCAATAGCCTAATTTTCCTGCAATGGAGGAAGATACCCGTGCCCGAACAGTGGATACATACAAAGGGTTGATACCAAGGTACTCAAGAGTAAAAAAGTGAGCACCCTACAACAGCAACACATTTCCAATAAGTCTGGTTTCCAGATTGTCTCCTCGTTTCTGTTTGTGCCCTATATTATATTGACAGATAAATGATCGGGACACGCGATGTGCTTTTTAAGATCGTTTACGTTGACAAGAAGCGCCCGTGGCCCAGAGCGCTTAGTGCGAGTTTTTTAACAACTCGATCGCATTAACGTAAACGCATATTTCTATGGCATCGAGGAAGCGCCACCTAGCGACAAGTATGGAAACTAAAATTGCTGAGTGCGAGTTGTAATGGTTTACGTTGAGAAGTGAACACGTTTACCAGCCAAAACACGAATAAACGCGAGTGCTAGTTGTACTGTGACAGCGTTTTGCCAGCTCAAATGGTTAACTTACTCATACTCATACTCTCTCATACTCTCACTACTCAATGCTCGATTAACGCTGTAGTAAAGTTATTCGATTGGATCTGTCAAACCGAATCGAATCGAAGTCGAATCACTCTCTTGAGTTAAGCAACAACAGGCGCGGTCAGGCGCAGGATAGGTGATCGCAGGATGGGTGATTTTCCGAGCGCTTTCGTGCCTTGCGAGGCACATTAAGCCGTTGGTGCCTGCTATCATGTAATAGCAGTCGTTAAACCAATGTTCGAGTCCTTACGGGCGGCTTGATAACTTCCGACTGTAACTGCCCGCCACTGTCTTACAATCCTCCACCAGCCCGGACTTTGCCCCCGTGGTGGAGCATGGCCTAACCTTCCTGCGATGCAGTAAAAGACCCTTGCCCCAGCAGTGGCGACAAACAAGGGTTGATATCGAATCAATGACGTCTAGAAAGTTTGATACTTGTCCACGAATCAACTAGATGCTTGAGCACTGTCTTCATGTGATAATAAAGCATTCTTATACAAAGGGCTGTGTTGATATAACTTGTATAAAGAATAACTACTTGTTAATCATGTTGTTATATTGTAAGTGACGACCTCTGTGGCGCAGCGGTAGCCAACTACCTACTTTACATGTTTGTGATGTCGTTGTTTCTGGTTCCCACGACTCAGGGTATCCAGTGTAGGGCCAGAAGCAATGTATTCGCCTGTATATAAATATAAATGTATATAAATGTTTAAAAATTGTTATTATAAATTAAAATATGACTTGCTGTTGTGAAATTATATTTTGAGTGACCATATAAAATGAAAAAGTTGCGAACATTCGTGAATTTGAAAATTCATGCACATGAGGAAAAGTTTTAAGGGGATGCAAAAAGGATCACCAATTGTAGACTTTTAGTCCGGATCTACTTACGGTTGTTGTTATATCGGAAGAGTCCGACCAGGTTTCGCTTCGATTCGCGGAGCTTAATCAGCTTAAGTTCTGCGAATCGGAGCGAAACCTGGTCGGACTCTTCCGATATAACAACAACCGTAAGTAGATCCGGACTAAAAGTCTACAATTGGTGATCCGAAGCGAAACCTGGAGCGAAACCGGAGCGAAACCTGGTCGGACTCTTCCGATATAACAACAACCGTAAGTAGATCCGGACTAAAAGTCTACAATGTGTTGTGCTTACGAAAGTTTTAGTTCAAAAAAGGATCACCAATTGTGATTAAAGACGTTTTTCATTTTACTCTTTACGTTCTCCAAGTGTTACCCATGTGCCCAGGTGCTTTATCATCCTTTCGAGGTTATTACTAACTACCGATATAAGTTTTTCTAAAAAAAATCTCCTATTACGTTTTTGGGGATAGCAGCAAAACAAATAGAGTGTGCTTCTTAGATTAAATCGTACTTCTGAGCAGTGCGCAGTTGTGCCGTGATTCCACGCTTTTAGTTTATTTGAACAAAAGGACAACAAATCATACAGCAGCGGACGCGCCGCCTCATGCATGAAACAATCGAAATTTATTTGTTATTCATACTTTACGAACGAACCGTGGCGCGCGGCAATGCCCTGTAGGTCTATCCCGAATTTCACTTAGCGAACATTATAGGCATGTTAAAATAACATAAACTCACGCCTGTATCCCCGGAGGCAGGTCTCAGGACCCAGGGTTTATTACTCGTCATGATCCTAACAAATCTCTTAATTTAATTTTATTATAAAAAATAATAAAATTAAATAAATATATATATATTAAACGTTAAAAAACGTTAAAAGGGAATTAACCATTGCTACTACCACGCATGCAGTCACGGCAATGAAGCTGAGCTCGTTCTTTTTATCAAAAACGTGTAAATCAAAGAAAACTTATTATTCTCACCGTACTGTAATTTTTCGTACTGTAATAAATTTGTGTTAAATAAATTATTTTCATTTCCACTTTCATAAATTTTTTAACATACCTTTCTTGTTGATCCAATACACACAATAAAAGCCGTCTGTCTGTCTTTGGCAATGGTGTCCCGGAAGGGGTGACGCGGTCGCGTCATACCGCTTTGTAGGCGGTTTGTAAGCGGACGCTCTATTTACAGACCCTACAATGCGGTGCTACCTATGAATAGAGCAACGCATTGTGGTCACCGCTACTGAATCGCGGCAGTTGGGTCGCACCTACCATGATCGGAAGGTCCTTCCAAGCAGGACGACGCCTACACAAATACAATATACCGTATTTAGCCACTATATAGCCACGACCCTGATAAGCCTTTTCACCAACGTTACTCGCGTAGTAAACAGGTACTCTTTAGTACCTGTTTAGTCAGAAAAAGCTTAAGTCGCTCTGTATTTTGCATTTCTGTATTTGTGATATACGTGTCTGGTACTTGCCATAGCATAGGATATCATAGTTAGTGAAAAGAGCAAGTGATTGTATTGTGTGGAGAATATTATTGTTATGTCACTAAATGTTTGTCTGTACATTCACCCGATACCTATATATTTATGTTAAAGCGGTGGTAGCTCAGTGGGTAGAACCATAGACTGGCAAGCGAGAGCCCCAGGTTCGATCCCGTGTGCGGGCATGTACCAATGACTTTGTTTAATTTCAAAGTTACGTACATTTGCGAATTTGCAGTCGCAATACCACACGCTAACGGTGAAGGAAAACATCGTGAGGAAACCCGCGGCTTGGTTGGCTCCGCACGTATTGACTAGTCTTTCCTGTGGGCTAGGCCGACTAAGCTGTCAGGATGGTATAGGTGCTGGGCAAGCCTACACCATCTATAAAACCATGACCCAGGCACTACAGCGTCGGAGTGGTCCCTTCACCCATCTAGTGTGAGTGAAGATACCACTGGACGCTGTATAAATCATCTCATTAAGTAGATGCAAAAAGGCCAATATTATTATTATGTTAAATAGTTTAATAATTGGTGCAATGAAAGCTTTTGTCCCACCCACTAATTTCAGCTTAATAATAATAAATCATTATTATTATTGAGCTGAAATTACTTTGAATGCGCTATCAAATTGCTGTTTTGATATCAGACGTTCAATACTTTTGTATCGTAAAACAGAATTTGCAATATGCCCTTACATACCGCGCGCGATTACTCGCGCCGAGCGAAATTCAATGCTTTGATTTTTGTTTTTGACGTATTTATGTACAGGTGCCGATAGCAGGTAATTGAGTATACTCGGAGCTGTTATAACAAAAGAAAATTTACTAATCCTAAACATCTTACAGAGGACTTTGTGTGCCTGTGCTATCGATTTTGGGTTTAGTTGTGGATGGCATCCAATAAATTAAATATCGAAGAGCAGTGTTATTTTTACAAACTAAATTCCATACAATTCCACTTTCACAGTTCCACCGGAAATACGGCTTAAAATAATTATTTACATTTCGTAAGAAAAAAATTAAACGAAAAATAAAAATGAATTTCAGTAAATTATTAACTTGGAGCCGGTGCCCAAAATGTTTGATAAAAATAAAACCAATCAGACGTAGTAATGTCTTTATTAAATAAAATAAAAGAAGAATTATCAAAGTCGGTTAAGATTTTACGATATTATTAGAGAACATAAAAAAATACGCGTCTAATCTTTCTGAAGATTAGACGCGTATTTTTCCTTATTGAAGTCTAATCTTTCTGTAACCCATCGATGAAAAACATCAAATTTTACGTGGTCGCTTCACTACATAGACTTTCATTTTGAGTTAGTGACTGATAGCTAGTAGTGGACTGTATGAGACGATTATGAATACTGATGGAAACACGGATTATATGATAAAAATTTAATAAAAAATAAAGAACAATTTCTAGACAGATATTAGTAAACCTGACAACCAATGAGACCACGTAAAACCAGAAAGACAAATTAATAAGTAGAAAAAGGTCTCACTGCAGTGACTTAGCACTACTCAATACTTTATTGCATTCCACAAGTTTTAGGGTTGTTACATTTTAACTTAACTATTCTATAAAACTGTTATTGCGGTATCGTGCAACGAAAGCAGAGCCTCAAATGCGAGACAAACGTCTCACTCTGCGCCCTGTGAGTGTGACGTCACCCCGCTGTCACTGGCGCGGCGTCGGGGATCGAGACAGAATGCTCTTTATTTGTCACAACTTGTCTTCATCCACGCGACCATGCTACGCTAGACAGACTTAGAACTAACAGACATTTTGGGTTGGGTCCAGTTATTAAACTCCTCAGTAGAACGGGAAAGTAGGTCTTTGACGATGGATTAAGATTCATCTGAACCCCGCGCGAGCAAAACCAGTAATAGAATATAATTAGTTTGGGTGGTCCAAAAAGTTTAATAAGTGTGGTTACCTACCAACGTGTAGGTAACACACTTTTTAAAAGATTCTGATATCAACTTTGTATGCACTCACTGCTGGTGCACGGGTCTCTTCCGGCTTCACAGAAAGCTTAGGCCAGACGACACCACGGGGAACAAATATGGATTGATGGAGAATTGTAAGACAGTGACGGGCCTTACTATCAGAAGTTATCAAGTCGCTCATAAGGCCTGTGACATGACTTAACGACTGCCATTACATGACAGACGGCATCATCGGCTTTACATGCCTTGCTAAGAACAGAAGCGCTTGTAAAAATGCTACTAGTGGTAGTCACTAGATGCTTACCCATCCAGCACCTGACCGCGCTTGCTTTTGACTAACTCAAGTGATTGATTCCAATCACTCGGATCTTAAACTGAAGAAATTGATTAAAATAATGTTCATGAGAAGACAGATAAAAATATAAAATGTCCAAAGGCAAACTCGAAAATTACTCTGCATGCACTCAAAAAGGTTATGTACGTATTGAAGACACTGTTGAATAGATGTTTCAAGCAACTCGCGGGCGCCTCCCGCTCGCCGCCAAAGGAATTGTGAAAATGTACGGAAGCCGAAACACGCCCTGCTAAAACTCGTGCACTATTGTCAAGCAACAAAGCAGGTGTGCGGGCGCACAATGGGGGCACAGAAATCTTTTGACGCGCCGTCTGCCCGCTGCGGATGAAATTCAATTTCGGCAACGTAGCGACCTGGGCTATCTCGCACATTAGGTACTCCGTGCAAACAATACGATATTTGCCCGGCAAGGTCTATTCCGCCGCCCCGAAGTTTAGGGAGTGACTAGGCGAAGAAGGTCTAATGGATACTCGTCTAATCTGGATCCCAACTTGCTTACGCACATTTAAATGTATCTGAAATATTTTTATTTATTTGCCTGCCTGCCCGCCTGCCTGTAAGTATTTTTTTTTAAATAAAGTCACGGTCTAAATATTTTCGTTCAATTTAGCGTTAAAAGTTAAGCACGTGTACATTAAAAACCTAGTCTTATCATAGACATTTAAATAACTATGAAATGACTTAGTTAAAACTGTTTTTACACGGATTTGTGCTCGTTTATTACATTTTTACAATTTTCCAACGTTTCGGCACTTTTTCAGGTGCCGTGGTCCCGGATGACATAAACGAGTAATAAACGAGCATAAATCCGTGTAAAAACAGTTTAATTATGTCTACTGCTCGTGTTAACCTTAGAAAATACTATGACTTAGTTGTTATTTAAACTGTAACGACCTTATTTATACAAACAGATTCCACTAAAACTCCTCTGTTACATTTATGGTTTAAGTAAAGTCTCTATCTTAGTTCCGCTATAAATCCTTCACAGTCTGAAGTACTACAATACGCTGCAACAATAAAGAGTTAAGTAAGTAAACAAAGTTTACCCAATACTATTTAGAATTAAGCCCGCCAGTTTCACTTTTTTCTGGAACAATAAAGAATAAATGATACGGAGGTTTAATACCTCCGCGCTTGAAACTGCCAGTCCGCGGTGGGCATAAGTGGTGATTAACCCATATTCTCTCTTTGAGAGATGGCCTTCGCCCTATAGTGAGACGTATAAAGTATTCCCGGAAATACTGAAGTAAAAAAAAAGTAAAACATATCAAGAGTAACATATGAAATACCTACTGTTACTAAATCATCACTGGCTCTCAAGCTGTGAATCATTTAAATTCAAGAATTTCAACTTCAAGACTAGTAACTTCAAATAGTTTATTTGGTACTACTGTTACACAAACTTAACGCTCTAAGTTTCCTCCATACTTAACTATGTAAAACATGTAAACATAGTTAACAGTATAACTTTCAACATACAAAATTTGTGTTTTGACGCTAGATTGAATTATCCGACTATCTGTAACTTCCCTCTTGCTCCCTGCTCCGTGGCCGCAAGTCATCGTACATTGTTCCAGTGTCGTAGTGTGCCAGCCCCCACTGTCACCATTCTCGGCCCACTACCACCGTCACTCATTGCTAGAATAAAACACGCTCGTTTGACGGTTTATTTGAAGACGCTAGTAAACATTTCTAGAGCAAGTTAAAACCCCCTTTAAGCAGCAACAGTGGGTGTGGAATATTTCAGAAGGACAGTTTGTTCTTGGACTTCGGGTATTCTCTGCATGCGCCCTCTATTGCCAGGAGTTCTACTCTGCATTCGCACGTCTGTATTCTAAGGTACAATCACAATGAAATTAGATACTCAATGTGAGGCTTTCAACACGGAGCTAATAATACGTTTTTTGTAATTACGTTTGGCCTAATAAATAATTGCGCCTAGACGCTTTTAATACATAACTTTGAAGTGAGTCAACCAATTGACTAGTTAAAATGTAATTTGATGTTTGTGGAGTACAGCAGAGCTTCTATCTAAGACTCGTCCGTATTTAGCACAAGAGCTCCCGTGAAATAGTTACAATTCTCTTCTGAACATTAAGTTTTACTTTTGTAGCTGTTATTTAAAACCCGCTTCGGTGGCTCTTTTATACTTGTGCTCTAAATTGTGCTACAAATAGCTTCTTCTTCTTCAGGCTATATTAGTCTACTGCTAGACATAGCCCTCCCCTAATGAGCGCCATAGCGCAAGGTTGCGCTGTCATTGGGGGGTAATGCCCATAATCCCCACGCTGGGCATGCGGGTTGGGGATCGCAGTTTGGTGGAATTGTACTGCAGGGGGCGCTGCTGCCCACCCCCCGGTTTGTGTCCTTAGTCGCCTTTTACGACACCCGCGGGAAGAATTTAGGTTGGTGCTATTCTCTAGGCCGACACCACACAGCAAACACTGCAAATAGCTATTAAATGATAATAAATAATGATCTGCATCCCCTCCACTCACACCCAGAAAGATGGTTTTCTATGTTACCTAAACAAGAAGTACCTATGAAAACCGTTATATTCATTGCAGAGCAAACATACTCACATACTGTACTGCGGTAGTAGATAAAGTAATAAGAAAATTGGTGTATATCAGTGCGTTTCAATACAATGATCCAATTGACTTTAGACAATCTGATGCTCTGTTTTTATTATTAAATGACGTGTTAAATTTTTTTGAGAGTATTTAAACCCTTATTTTCTTGAAGTATATCTGTTTCACACGTCCCTTACTAGCCCTTTCACCCACATTCACGCGATATACTAGTTTCGTCAATGTTTTTTTCCTTCATCCTTTCGAAATGTCCAAACCAACGCAACGTGCCTTTCTCAATTTCAGTTACTCGATCCTCTGTCTTTTTTTTTTATTTTTTATTTTATTTTATTCAGGACACAAACAGTCATACAGAAAATCTATTAAAGTATGTGTATACAAAATAAGACCTAAAGGTCCCTTAAGTAAATAAAATATTAATAAGAAAAAGCATGCCATCTTAAGTAGTTAACAATATATATATATATGTTTTGATTCTAAAATTTTGCACTTGATTTACAGTAAAATGATGATTTTATATCATAATAGAAGTATGAGCCATTTTATTAACTTAGTTGTATGTGAGCAATAGGCTACCCGCCTCTTTTTTAAATTCGTTTAATGTGACTGTAAAAATATCAATATCTTTTAAAAACCTATTTAGAGGCTAAAAATTTCACCCATGCCGGGATTCGAAAGTCGGGGCTGTAAGTAATGCAATTTGCTTAAGCCAGATGTCGCTGCCTGTACGTAATACAGAGAATATTGTAAAGAGGTTCGAAATTTCACTGATGCCGTGAGTCGCCCATTGGCTCAATTGGTAGAGCGCTGGTACGGATAGCCAGAGGTTGCGGGTTCGAATCCCGGCATGGGTGAAATTTTTAGCCTCTAAATAGGTTTTTAAATTTGTTCCTTAGCACGGGTTAGTGCATTAAAAATAAAAAAAAAAAATAGTATATCAATATCTTGCAAAAAAATATTAAAACATTTAGGGCTGCGTCTGAAGAGCCTATTATAAGCTTGTTGAGTACGAACTATATGAGTATAAAATAATTGAGCAGAACCTGACGAGATCCGAGGGACGAGTGAATATTTTTTCTAAAAGCGTAGGGCAGTCAATCATGTTATTTAACAGTTTGAAGATAAAAATGACGTCAGTGAGGTCACGACGACTGCTAAGTGTCGGTAGGTGATGGTTCTCTCCACTCGTTGCATAATCAAGAAAAGAGTTTCCAGTTCGAAATTCCAGTGCTCGGAGAAACTTGTGCTGTATTCTCTCAACACGTGCTTTGTGACATGCGTACTGAGGGCTCCATACAACAGAGGCAAATCCCAAAATGCTCCTAACAAATGTCAGTTCACAAAGTTCTCAAATCAAACTATTGTGTAACCTGCCATTCCAAATCAAATCAATTAGAATATACTAATAGTAGCTAGTATATTCTAAGGGCTATGTCCAGCAGTAGACTACATAATATAGCCTGAAGAAGGAGAAGAAGAAGTAGTAGCTAAAACGGGCGCAAGACGACTAAAAGGTCGAGGGCACTGAACTAAGATTGTTCTCCCGCGACCTCATGAATCAAGTTATGATTCAAATAAAAGGAGTGCTTTATCCCCTATTTCTTCTGAAAGAGGCGCAGTTACCGCTGGAAACTAATAAAACGTTATTGAACATAAACAACCTATAAACTGTACAAACGGTTTACCGGTCACCCGAGTACAGGCAGACTGTAGTCTGCTAAGAGAATTGTAGAGATAAAACATTTTAAAACCAAGAACATAATTACGTTGTACGTTTGCTTAACATTTATGGAAACGAATAAGATAGAATAAGATAAGAATATTCTTGTTTGTACACCAGGCACATATAAAACATGTAAAGATACAGAGTACAAATGTCGGCCTTAAAACAATTTCTTTCAAACAACCAAATAAGAAGAATAAGCATGACCATTGAATTTTAATTATCTAGAAAATGAAGCGACTATTTTGATAGATAGATAGAGAACACTTTATTGTGCATACAAATGGAAATTACGAAGATATTTTGCAAGAAAAATAACTATGACTATAATAACGACTGAGTATACAATACACTCTATATGTACTAGCCTTAGATAATGTTATAGGTAAAGCTACGGAGTATTTAAATATGTATTTTAACGTAATAAAAGCAAAAGCATCAATTAATAACCAATAATCTGTACTCGTTCACTGCTGGACATGGGCCACCCCCAGGGCATGCCACTTTCCTCTGACCTTTCTTGATTCTCATCCATCACAAGCATTTTAGCCCTGAAGTCAGATGTTTTAAGCAGACTCCGCTATATACATTGATGTCCTTGCTAAACTCAATTATTAAACGAATGTGAAAGGAGCACAAAAGTAGGAGAGAAATGTGCCGATGGTTTGCTTTATCGAGTTCGATAAAATTCAAATACACAGAATGGCAATTCCGTGTTACACACTCAAGAATAGACTGGAACTTATCGATTCGATTCGACCCTGGTATGTCCCCACTGCTGGAGCACGGGTCTCTTCCTGCATCGCAGAGAGGTTAGGCCATATGGGGCCAAGTACAAGTTGATGGAGGATTGTAAGACAGTGGCGGGCCTTACTGTCAGAAGTTATAGAGCCGCCCATAAGGCCTCAGACATGGCTTAACGACTGCCATTACATGACAGCCGGCACAAACGGCTTAACGTGCCTTGCAAAGCACGGAAGCGCTCCGAAAAATGCCACTAGCGGTAGTCACGGGACGGTCACCCATCTTGCACCTGACCGCGCCTGTTGTTGCTTATCTCAAGTCATTGATTCCAACAACTAGGTTGGGCCACGGGTGCTTCACTTATTATTAGTGTATATTTTTTGTACTATTTCGAAAATGACTAGTTAAAGCCTACTCATAACATAACATAGCATTTACATACAGGCGCATACATTGCTTCTGGCCCTACACTATGATACCCTGTGTCGCGGGAACCACAAACAACGACATCACAAACAACGACATCACAAACATCCAAGACCTGGAGGTTATTTTTTTTGTCCCCAGCCGGGGTTCGAACCCGGGACCTCTTGCATAGTAGATCGATGCGCTACCACTGCGCCGCAGAGGTCGTCGATTAGGCATATGCCTCTTTCCAGACACAGCAATACCTACGGGAGAAGTAGGTACAAAATTTGGTTGGTTGGCCGAGGGGCATATAAAATGGAGCCACTATACGTCCCACAGTAGGGTACAAGCCTTCTATCAGACAGAGAGTATGGGGGAAGGAGAATTAATTCTCCTTGGTAAGGGCTTAGTAACTACGCGGGCATTTTCAAACTCCGAAGTATGTGAACACCTCAGTCACTTACGTTTCTTCACGATGTTTTCGTGAACTGTTAGCGGCTGCTACTATAACAAATTATTTTTGTATATTTAATTAGTTTTTTTAGATTAATTTGTCTTTAGTTAGTTAGACCTGAGATTTCCGCACTTAGCCTCATAGTTGGGCCATTGTATGTAGCAAGCGCTGAGGTACGCTAACACCTCAGACACTAGGGTTTCCTTACGATGTTTTCCTTTACCGTCAGCGAGTAGTATTGCTACTATAATTTCACAAATTTACATAACTTAGAAAACAAAGTCATTGGTACATGCCGGGGTTCGAACCCACGACCTCCCGATTGAGAAGCCGGCGTTCTACCCCGCTCCGCTACCACCGCTCTTTATTTATT
Source organism: Yponomeuta sedellus (assembly GCA_934045075.1). Lineage (NCBI taxonomy): Eukaryota > Metazoa > Arthropoda > Insecta > Lepidoptera > Yponomeutidae > Yponomeuta > Yponomeuta sedellus. The sequence continues at coordinate 259,661 of OW203727.1, read as the reverse complement.
TCATTTAATTTGTCTTTATTTAGTACATATTTTATATCTTTAAAATGCATTAATATTTATTACAGTTTGTTGATTTTTACATGCATGATGCGACAACCTTTAAGTGGGTGAGCAATTACCGTGTTATTTGTGTGTGTGTTTTTTTGACTGTGACTGTATTGTTGTATTGTCTGTTGGTTGTCCTATTTAAATAAAATAGAAATAAATAAAATAACGATAGCTTTGAAAATTAAGTTATTAATACATGCCGGGATTCAAACCTATGATCTCAAGAATGAGAAGCAGGCGTTTGACCCTTGCGCTATGACCGCTCTCAGGGGCAAATAGTTTGTGCATTCGTTTTTATTTGTACTCGTTAATTCGTAAAATCTGAAATTTATCATTTGATTGGATCTCAATACACCTCTTTTGCATCTTATCTGGTGCATTCATAAGATCACCAGACAAGCTCACCAGTTTAGGGCACTTCAATACGTGACCCTATGTTAAGTAATGAATTAATAATTAATTAAAACAAATAATCTTAATAAACAATACTTATACGAAGTAAGCTAGAATTTACCTAAACAATAAATAACCTAACCTATCTAACCTAAAATTATGAAATGATGGAATTAGATGTCAAATCTTTAGCGTCTTTGAAAGTCGTGATTAAAACACACTGGAGGAAATTAAAGACATAGATCGCAAGCAGTCCAGCCAGATGGCTGCTACACCCGGTGCTGAGATTTATATTCCTTCTTTCAGTTAGCGTGAACTATTTTGCCCGCTCTGTAGAGATTTAACTACCCACTGGCAGATAATACCTGTAACAAAATAAGTCCTGCGTCGTACTTTTGGCCGTTGTATTAACTGGGTCCCTGCGTCCCCCATCGCAGACGATATCCTTCAGGAAATTGAACGCAAAGAAACATAAATTAATTACCGCTGTGACAATAAAGACGATCCGTAAAGAAATACGTTTTTTATGAAACCGTCGCGTGACGGGCGATGACTCGTGGCAAGCAGCCGCCGCTCGTCGACTCCGTATTCCATTTAAGCGCTGTGAATAATAAATCGTGTTTATTTGTTCGCAGCGGTACACGCGAAAGCACTTTGCCAATAATTTCCGTTCTGCGATATCTTATCGCGCCGCTCATAAGTAAGAGTATCAGATGATTCACGTGGAAAGTATTGTGATTTCCTGGCATCGTGATCGGTTGCAAACAGACATAGTCTGAATAGGTAAATAGTACTTAATTACCGAAAAATTGTTTTATTATTCTTATTATTTATTTAGAAATAAAACAACACAAGATAACAAAAATATCTGCAATCAGTTATCGTGACAATAAAGGCAAAATATATTTCGCTTGTAACTATTAATTAACAACTATACAACACATCAGGCAGTAGAAAAAAAATTTACATATTTACATAACCTCACGCCTGTATCCCAGAGGGGTAGGCCAGACCAGGTCATCAACGTCCATAAGTCGTTGCATGCACGCACGCCGCAAAAACAAAATAAATACGTTTTCGATTTTAACCCTTTATGTCCCCACTGCTGGGGCACGGTTCTCTTCTTGCATTGCAGAAAGGTTGGGCCAAACTCCACCACGGGGGTCAAGTCCGGGTTGGTGGAGGAGTGTTAGACAGTGGCAGGCTTTACTGTCAGTAGTTATCAAGCCGCCCATGAAGCCCCTGACATGGCTTAGTGACAATGGCTTAACGTGCCTTGCGAAGCACGGAAGCGCTCGGAAAAAATGCCGCTAGCTGTAGTCGCGGGACGGTCACCCATCCTGCACCTGACCACGACTGTTGTTGCTTAACCAAGTGATTGATTCCAATCACTCGGTTTGACTAGGCCACGAGCGCAAGAATATGTTTTAATTAAATTTAATTGGGAAGTGAACGGGACGACGACGGCAGGGAGGGGTGTATGTGTGTCTGCATGTGTGTGTGAGTGTATGTTTGCGTGAGTATGTGTCAGCGAGAACTGTTTATTAATAATTATTATTTAATAAAAGAAGGAACGAAAATTTTAAATAGCAGGCACTTGCCCTCACTACTTTTCTTTTAGATATTTACGCTGTCCTAATTCCTTTGCTGCCTCATGCACAGTCAAGACGGAACATCTGTACTCCAACGCATAAGCTCTTATTCAGTCGACAGTATCTTTGATGTACAGCAATCCCGATGAGACTGCATGCTAATGAGCACTCTCGACACCCTCTCAGAGCTTCTTTGCAACTGTCAAACGTTCTTGCTGATTGAAACGTCAAGTTCTCATTATTTAAATTTGTTTTTCGTAATAAACGATAAAGCTCTACCTATTCCTTTTTTCTGTTTGCAAAACAGACAGACGAATTCCTGCATTTATTTATTACAATTAAATATATTGTTGAATATTATTATTATATTTAGGACAACGTTCATTAAGGTTCCTAAGTTCACAATATAAATAAAATATTTAACTATACATGATATTTGATACTAAACGGATAGGGAATATCACATACCTACGAGAAATCGGCGACTTTTACTTTCATGTTACATTGTACTTTGACATTCAGCAAACAGAATGTAAATTCTTTACGTTGAAATAAATTGAATTGAATTCAATGGAATCACCTTTGTCTACGGTATTCAGCTGCTTAAGGTAAATTAAGTTCTAAGCAGAGTTCCCTTTACAGGTAGAATACGTGTAATCCTATGCTCCAGCTTTTGCACTTGCTGCCATTTCTCTGCGTTCCTCTTGTTCTTGTTTAAAATGTAAGGTTAAGTGCACTTTATAATCAACTCGCAACTTCAGTCTGCCCGTGACCATGGCAACTGCAACGCTGACATTTTACCGAATAAATACTCGTGATTGCGATCTGACCCGTTTAATATCTAACTATATATGAGTATCGCGAATCGTTAAGAAATACTACCATGATCCAGTTATGTTAAAAAAAACCTACATTTAGAAATCTAATGATGAGTGCATGCATACTCTAACGCCAATTTCCTGAAGGGGTAGACGTTTGGCGTCGCCATTTTTACAATAAAATTATAATAAAGCCTTCGTTTTATCAAAATTCATTATTCGCAGCACGATCGGTTCAATTTTTGTCCCATCCTTTGGTAATAAATTATCTATATGATCGGCTTTCTTTCTTCATCCTGTCCATATGTCCAAACCTATAAAACCCTTTTTTAACCCTCCTTGATGTCTGATGTCATTGCAAATAGTACTGACAGCCTTATGGTGAGGCACTAGATCTCAGTCGATTTTTAATAAAATAAAATACAGGCTTATGTAATGTGACTATTTTTTTTTTTAGTTAGCCTGTTTTGTGTCCCACTGCTGGGCAAAGGGTAATGTGACTATTATTATTAGTTAATACACAAGCAATGCCGCAATCGTCTTCCTGCAATGCAGGAAGAGAACCGTGCCCGAGCAGTGGGGACTTGCAAGGGTTGCAGTCAATATACAAGCAGCTTTAAGATGATGCGTGTCTATCACTTCCGTGTGCTTGTTAAATGGTTAGCTAGTCTGTTTTTAAATGAGTTCACTGAAGGAGCAATTCCACGTATTCACTACACGCTTCGGCAAAAAATGTTTTCGGGTATTGCGTGTTTACTAATGTAATTAAAGAAATATCTGTAATACTAACATTTTGGACTTGTTCCATAATAAAAATATTGAATGGAGTTACTTCAAACCATTTTCTAACAATGATACATTTGCTGTCTTTCTATACATAAATAATTGGTGAAATGCCCATATCTAAACTTGAGGAATAGAGACTCTAAAAAAACTAATTCAGTGTAAAAATCACGTTATCTATTATAAGAATATTATGGATCATTCTACTTTATCCAGCGCTCCTAAGTTTACACTCGGTTTAAAGGAAAAGATTCCACCGACTCGGCTAACAATCCGGACGCCCCCGAGCACACCCACTCCAACTCCGAGCTAAGACAAAACTCGTCGAAGTGTCGCGCTAACCGTCTAATTGCACCCAGCCACTGTCGAGACGAATACAGAAGCTTAGCAATTCCTTGCCTTGTATTTTTAGTGTCTTAACCTTTTTTTGAACTAAAACTTTCGTAAGCATAACACATTGTAGACTTTTTGTCCGGATCTACTTCAATAGAGACAGTGAATGGGCTCTTCCGCCGGCCTGGAAACCGGTCCTACGAAAGTGCAGAGATAGTGAATATCGAAATCGACACTGCAAGAACGAAGATGTCGTGAGCTGTGTCTGTGCCATCATGCCTAGTGACATTGACAACGGGAAAGCAGTAGGCGCTGCGGCGCAAGCCAGTGGGAATCTCCCGCAGCCGCAGTGTGAGACGAGCAGCCGACGACGACGCGAGCTCCGTCTCTGCTCACCATGATTAAGCTCTGCGAATCGGAGCGAAACCTGGTCGGACTTTTCCGATATACTAACACCCGTAAGTAGATCCAGACAAAAAGTCTATAATGTCTTAACCGTTTTTAAGATAAAGCAAGATCTATTTCGTAATCATCATAATCATCAGCCATTTGATGCCCACTGCAGGCCTATGTCCACTGGCATATGTCCACTCAGGGTTTTCCAAGCTTTATGGTCTTGTAGCGACCACATCCAGCGTTTCCCCGCCACCATAACCAGGTCGTTATACCATCTGGTGGAGGCCCACGCTGCGTCATCCGGTCCGTGGTCACCAGGTCAAAACTTTCTTTGACTTGCGTATCATCGAGTAATTGTTCTGTGAATGCGCCATCACAGTGTCTGGCGGGATGATCGCCGCAAACTTGCACAGTCGCGGCTGCAAGGATTAGTCCGCAGCCGGCGACGGCGCGCGTAACGACCGCGGGCGGCACTTGCACTTGGAATGGGGGAACTCCGAGCACTACCGAGTCGGCTAAAAGCATATGGAAGGTAGCGCCTAGAAAGTATCTTAAACGTACTGTTAAGATAAGACGGCATCTAGAATTTATGCAGAATATTTTGGGGGTTCATATATTTTAACCAGCTCCCGAGTGGTAGTTCTTGAGTGGATACCACGAACTGCAAACTCTGATGCCAGTATGGTGGATAGACGATCTGAGGTAAAGTGGTGGCTGCTTGAAGATGGTCGAGGACAAAAGAAGTGGCAAGCTTTGTCCTGGCCTATGTGTAGCAGTGGACCAATGGTAAGAAACAATTTATGTAGGAAAATTTAAAATTGTTTTATGTGTGTGTCAAAAAACGGGTTAAAAACTTATGTTTGCAGTTTGGATTACGTGACGCTTAAGTTAGGTTAGTAATCGTTTGTTCGAAACAATAAGGACACGCAACTTTTGTTAAATAATTCATACTCAATTTGCCTCTAATTTTCGTCCATTTTTGATATCTCTGTCATACGATTTCTTTGTTTAATAACACAGTAAATTGCGCGCTAAAAAAGACATTCACAAAAGTTTTATCCGTAGTATCAATGTAAATATACAGTTTTTTAACAAAAATACATAAAAACAATTTCGAAAAGCTCGTCAATCAAATCAAAAGCCACCTCGAGACCTATCTGGCCCAAAAGTACCCATGAAACTTAAAGCTGAGCAGCGCTTTATAGCGCTGTAATGCTGCCAGTTCTTTGCATCAAAAATATCTCTATAGTCAAAGCCATACAGCCACACCAAAAAATTCTTTCTGCACTCACTATACTCCGTAGTGCTGACGCTAAATCTCGTGGCTTGCACACAGCGACCCGTGGAGCTGCAGTGTAGTTCGCGGCACAATAACTTGGCTCGTTTGCGCCGTGTTTAGTGTTATACTTGCCGAGTTAAACAGCGACTTGCAGAGGCTTTGGGTCACTTAGTTGCACTTTGTTGGGGAACGAGCACTACTCGCTCTACCAATAAATGATTCCATACATTTGTGTGGAGAATAAATTGATCCTGTAACGGTTCCGTTGTATGCTTTTTGAGATACGGCTTAATTTATGAAACGAAATTGACTAAAAGTCGAAACTGACGTAAAGGATTTACTGGAATAAGAAGTAAAAAAAGTTAGAATTATTGAAATAATTTAGTTACCGCAGCAGTTGTTATATAATTATTTAATTTACAAAAGAGGTGGGTAGGTGCAATGTATGGTTCAACGGCAGTCCACAAACTAGGCGTGGCCTGTATCTTAGGGACTTTATTAGTGTGCACTGAATACGTTTTATACGTTACGTAGATTTGTGAGTTTGTAGTAATAATATATTATTTATTTCAACTAAATTACATAGTACATTATAAACTTACAATGAAAAAAATACACTATAGACTTACGATTAAGAAGACTCGTTATTCTCCATGGTACATAAAGTAGTACCTCTCGTTTTGTATATCTGTATCCAAATTTCATGTAACTCCGTTCAGCCGTTTTTTCGTGATTGCGTAACAAACATTGGCATTTATAATATTAGTATGAGAGTAGGATTATTATGCTATGTTTGTTCCATTGACGACGTTTCGCACTGATAAAGTAACAATGAAGCTTCTTCAATTTTCTGCAAGACTCTCGCAGTAGCTCACTACAGCACTCAAGTGTAACTGCTCCTTTTATCGAACGTTTGTGTCTCAGCTTGCTCAGCTGCTTACACGTTCAGCAGATTAACAAAATGGCAATTCTCTTGTTGTGAAAAGGTCAACGTTTCGTTTACTGTTGTATTTAATCTAGGTCAGTTAATATCGCGAGTCACTTGTCTTTGCTGAACTTCCAGTAGCTAGAATATATTTTTTTCTTAATTACAGCACACTAATAATGAAATCATCATCATCCCATTATGTCCCCACCGAGAAGCACGGGTCTCTTCCCTGAGAAAGGTTAAGTTCATACCTTCCCTCTCAGGAATGTAGATAGCAAGGCTAGTAAGGGACGTCCCAGGCGAATATTAAGGTGATTATATCAACTCTTTGCATGTCCCCACTGTTGGGGCACAGGTGTCGTCCTGCATCGCAGCAAGTGAACATCATACTTCGACTTAATGAATCAAACAGGGGTATGTATTAGCAGAGGCCTACTTTAAAAGTACCTGAAAAGGCCGTGAATTAATGTTGATAAAACGAAAGAGATCTGTCAGAATTGTAGCAAATCGCAGACTCTAATCTCTGCCTATCCTCAGGGATACAGCCGTGAGTGTGTCTGTGTATGTACTAATATACTGCTATTATTCTAATCGTGAAAATATTTCGATACAAGATTTTTTATATATTAAAAGATTTACAGACACGCACATAATTTTTTATCTAGATAACATCAAGATTAAAACAGAACCTTAGATTGTATGAATGTTTATGCAAAGGAACTCATTACATTTTATTTAGTAGGTTTTTTCAATTTTATTTTGTCACTGCCTACGAATTTCTGTCGTGATTTGGCAACAAAACAAGAAATAATTTGAAGTGTATACATATTTCTACTTATTTCTTGTATGAATGGTAGTCTGGAAGAAATTACTTAACAGATTATATCGGACTATGTTAAAATGTAAGTCTCATTATGAATTTGCAGGTGTAAATACAATAAAGTACAATCAATCTATCTATCAACCATTCTCTTAGACAAGTCATGCAATTTTTATCCTAAGCGAAGAGTGGAAACTTTTCGCTCGTTCCTCATATTGAAATATAACAAAATCCCCATGATCTCATGCATATCGGCCTGTATACAAGTAATGTGGTTGTTTACCTCGGAGCGCCGTAGGTGCTTGTGCGATAGGCGTGCTATCGGGCGCGTGTCATCGTAACTGCCGCGCTATCACCGCCGCCGCCGGTAGCGGTAGCTCTACAGGACAGCGGCAGAAGACCCGCTGGGTAAATACTACAAAGCTTAAATTTAAATTAAAATGCACGTAAAATAAAAAAATATATGAATATGTTAACTACATTAAGATAATTTTCTTATGTAAATCCAAATGTTATTCTGATTGTCAGTGAAAACCTGTTGTTGGCTTTAAATCTAATTTATCTTATTCTTTGTAAAAATGCCTCGTGTATAAACTGTTGGTTTTCCAATAAACAATGAAATAAAATAAAGCTAAATTAATAAATTATCTATGTGGTATTCTCGGCCTGCGTCAATGTGACGACTAATGAACGAAGTTGATCTATCATGATCGTGGCAAGTGGCAGTCCCTGGTCTCTGCCTGCCACTCTGGGAACATGCGTGGGGTAATTTTGTTTTATGTTACGGACTGACTTTAGTATGGAATACTTTAACGACTTTATAGTTTTCCATTCAAGTCCTCGAAAATTGGTGGACAATGTTGGGATCGGTAGGCAGACCAGAGCCAATTGTCACTTCATTAGTAAATAAGTCGTACACGACTCTAAGCGTATGACTTCAAATTCTACGTAAAAAGTCGAGCGACAGCCAAAATCTGTATTCTAAACGCCAAGCTAGATTGAATTCGAATGAGAAAATAAATGTCTAATCACTTTGTCGAGTTATCTCATCTTTTTTTAATGCGACAAATGTCTACTCCTTCGAATATTTTGCGTCTACGCTTTCAATTCGCATGGGCGAGAATCGGCTCCCACGGATTTGACCTGTACCTACCTGCCTGGGATACTCTGGGATTATGTTATAGTATAGTTTTGGAAAGAAAAGACGTGAGTTTTTTTGTTAGCTTTTTCTCCACATATTCTATTAATTGTGAAACTAACAGCTTTGACGTTCATTAAGTAAACATTTTGTTTTTATAGTGAATAAAATTCTTTTGACTTTTTTTGAAATATAAATTCCACACAACAGTATTACTTTTCCTGCTATTAGATGAGGAAACCTTGTACTATGACAAGGAACCAGGACAAGGAACAAACAAACATGGAAATAATCCCAGACTGAGGCTACTTGTACAAATCCAGTACGGTGGCCTCCAGTGGGAATGAAACCCACGAGTTCTGTTTTGGTAGTCGCGCATGTTAATGCATTATGAATGCATTATGTGAATGCATTATGACCCTTATTACTCTAGTCATCCTACTAATATTATAAATGTTAAGATTTGCAAAGATGTTTGTATGTTCAGATGTTTGTTACTCCATCAGAAAATAACGGCTAAACGGAGTTATATAAAACATGGCGTACAGATAGAAAAAGACCTGAATAATGAGAATTACGATCCGTTATACCCTAGTTATGCGTTCCCGTGGGATTAAAATCTATTGCTGCCGTAACAGTTTTTTTTCAAATAAAACTTTAAGATATTTATGCCATAGCAGCCATAGTAACAAGAATCGTATAATCGGATGTTGTGGCGGCTCGAAGTTAGCCAGGACAGCTAGTCTTTCATAATTCAGTCTTACGTCTGAAATCTATGCTATTATGTCGCAAACAGAATTTTAAAATTTGCACTCAACACCGATCTCAGGGATTTAAGAGCATCCTATTAATATTGTCCTAAGGATAACCAAAACCAAGCAAGTGGCAGTTAATTTTTTTTTGTGCATTCATGCACAATTAATTTGTATTCCCATAGAGGATCACCATTATGAATAAATTCAAAGAATTGTAGTATAAATAAAGTTTGCCGCGCCGTGTATCATAGAATGGACAGTGTGCCGAAAATTTGGGTTAGGTTAAAAAATTAAACTCCTCGTCGCGAACGTACAAGGGAAACAAAATTAATGCAAACCCTTTTTTTAACGTGACAGGAACGAGACAGGCTCACGTTTAGCTTTTAAAAGAGTACTTTAAATAAGGAATAAACATTTTGACGCAAATTCTACGTTTCGAGCTGCAACGACGACTCATATTAGCTGCAAGAATAATCATAAGACTGGCACGTTTTTCGATGTAGGTATGATAAAAATACTTTAAACGTCTTAAATTCGGAATTATTATACCAATGCGTCTTCTTATAATAGCGACTAAGAAGTCTCTTAATACTCGTAGAGATATTATTGATCTTTGAAATTTTACCCATGTAAACAAGAAAATACTTTCTTGCTAAGAAAAAGAGCGGTAGCAAAGAGAACGCTATCCGATGGGTCTTAGACTCGATGTGAATGACAACAAAAGTTACGTACGTTTGGCAAATTGTGCCGGCAATGCAACAAAGTAATGAAAATCATCGTGAAGAGGCCGTATGAATAGTTCACCTAACTTAGCGCTGGAAATGGCTGGGCACGTGGGCACGGGCTTTGTTTAAGCCTACGCTCTTTGTCTGAAAGAAGGCCATTTTTACCTAGTCATAAATTTACCCATCCACATCAATATACGCGCTTGCGCCCATCACACTGATAGACTACCGCTCGACAGTCAGACTGACTACCGGGTCAAACTTATAACACCTGTTTATAGATGTTGGGGTTTAATAATTGTGTAATGTCGCAACATAGAATCTGGGTAAGATTAAAAGCAAAAACCCACATAATAAATGAAACATTACATTTATAGTACCTTGGCTTGTAAACATTGTGTTTTCTATACAAACCAAGTACTACATACTACATCAAGTATGTTGCACGCTTATTGTTTATTCTTTGGCACATTATAATGTGTACTCTTATGTGTACAAAAGTCCCTAAAGTAAATAAAGATTAAAAAAATTATATATATCTAAATTATTTAATTTAACGCTAAGATTTGTCATAAGACTAACTGTATGCAGTGCCCTTACAGGGTATTATATACTTACCTACTAATACCAATACCATCTGGTACCATATGGTTATATACGTGATTTAGCAATAAAAAATATCTACAAACGAAATTATATTTACTTTCGATAGATCCGAAGCGTGCCCTCAAGACAATTATACTCGGTGGCAACTTAGATAACCAAACAAATTACTTGAGCCTTAATGACAAGTTTCACATTGTACGATAGCCGTAACGGCACGACGTCGTTGGACTTCTATGCATACCATCTTCGCACAACGACCAATGTATAAAAATATCAGTCATAGGATGTTGTGTCGTCTAGGCCTTTGCGTCTCTTACGAGACGATGCAAGCAGGGCCTTAGAGTTACAGTTTTTTGAATAAGTAAAGTAAGTGGTTCAGACATGGCAGGCTCTACTGCATATAAGATATGCTAAGACGCATGTCAGCTACTACGCTATTTAAACTACTTTTTTCATGTAGCCTATACATATCCTACTGCAGGGAAGATGCCTTATCTAAGAGAGAAAGTATAAGCTTAATTACCACGCTTGCCCACCGCGGATTGGCAATTTCAAGTGCTGAGGTATTTCAACATGTCATACACTAGTGTTTCTCCACGATGTTTTCCTTCACAGTTAGGGAGGGAGCGGTATTGCTACTGTAACTTCACAAATGTACATAACGTAATATATTGCGGTGGTAGCTCAGTGGGTAGAACCATAGACTGGCAAGCGAGAGCCCCAGGTTCGATCCCGAGTGCGGGCATGTACCAATGACTTTGTTTAATTTCAAAGTTACGTACATTTGCGAATTTGCAGTCGCAATACCACACGCTAACTGTGAAGGAAAACATCGTGAGGAAACCCGCGGCTTGGTTGGCTCCGCACGTATTGACTAGTCTTTCCTGTGGGCTAGGCCGACTAAGCTGTCAGGATTGTATAGGTGCTGGGCAAGCCTACACCATCTATAAAACCATGACCCAGGCACTACAGCGTCGGAGTGGTCCCTTCACCCATCTAATGTGAGTGAAGATACCACTGGACGCTGTATAAATCATCTCATTAAGTAGATGCAAAAAGGCCAATATTATTATTATATTAATATACAAAGACAAGTACATGCCTGCATTGGGAATCGAACCTGGGTCTCCCGCTTCCGAGTCCATTGTTCTACCCACTGTGTTACCACCGCTCTTAAAGTACTACCGCTACGTAAAAAACTGCGTCAAGCGTGACAACGCTTAATACGGTTTTTAATCGTATCAGCGGTCTGCCGACACGCCTCTTAGCGCGCGCTACCTCGCCTAACATGACGGGCTCGAATGTGAAACTGGTCAATCCCAAAGTCTTACCTCAGGGAGTTCGTCAACAAGTTTATGGCTCGAGCGCAGGTGCGGCGAGCACGCGTCGCTATCGGCAATCGCAAACACTCTCCGATAGCGGCGCGCCACGTACGCAAATACGCGTCTCGCGCGTGCCTGCTTCTCAGTTCTACTGCGGAATTTCCTTGAGACTTTAGTATTTACTGAAGAGATAATAATTGTACACTCGAGAGCAATGGATGATGAAATCCTTTTTGTCTGGTTCTGATTTTTTTTAAAACTGTTTTTGCTTTTGTATACTCCAATATACGTATTTCTTCAGTAATAAACATCTTAACTTCTGAACATCCAAAGATCACAAACTGAAATTAAATTTAATTGTAAAAATTGTAATTTTAATAGTGGTCTTTAGACAAATAACCTGGAACAGGAACATGTTTACGTGACCTAACTTGCCTAGAATTTCTATTCAAAAACTAATAACTGTTAAACTGAACTGTTAACTGAAGAAAAGCAAAGTGATAAAGTGTAAACAAATAACGCACAGCATTTTTAATTTTCTTTAATTAATTGTTAACGAATTCTTTTGAAATAAATAACGTAGATAAAATTTTAACTGCCAATAACTGGCGATTTATTCGCGTTTTCGTAAAATGGTTGCGCCCGTCGTGGCACGTTAAATTTGGTATAGGAAATTTATTTTATAAAAAGTGGCTTAAAACAAAAGCCTGTTTTAGTAAAAATCGATACAGAATCCTATGAATTGCATAAAAAAATAAAAAAATAAAGAAAAAGATGGAAGCAGCTAATTATAATATTATTGTGCAGAATCAAAACATAAAATTCTGGAATAGATACTGCTCGGCAAAGTTTACGCGGATGGCTGCGTACCGCTTGAACTTTAAATACGTAAAACGCAAATAGAACGAGTGTAGAGTTACCGCCGCGAATTGGATATTCAAACGTTTACTTCCGTTTTGCATATCCACATATTTCCTCGGAAACCCGGAGAGAATGGTGGACAGAAGAACCGCACGATGATTTAATTTTTAATCTAAAAGACTTCACCAAGAACAGGTTCGTCTGTATATCTTTAACTATCTGTCTCTTCAATTTGTAACATAATGGCATCTTCACCGTGATACAGTATGCCGTAAGCCCCACCTAGTGTGAAAATTTGGGAACTATATTTTGTATAATGCGTACATGATTATATTATTTTTAATACACTAACCCGTGCTAAGGACATTTTAAAAACCTATTTGGAGGCCGGGATTCGAACACGGCACCTCTGGCACAAATAGCCAGAGGTTGCGGGTTCGAATCCCGGCATGAGTTAAATTTTTAGCCTCTAAATAGGTTTTTGAAATAATGCGAACATACTTTTAACGTTTTTTATATTAGTGAAAAGAACAATCCGATAAAAGTTTTCGTCAACTCAATATCATTAAAAAAATATTAACGTCTGCATTTATAAAAAAAAGGATATATACGTACAATGTGAGCTGCCTTCGCGTCCAACCTGTAGTGGTGAAGAGTTTCCTTTCTGATTTCTTAAATAAATATGCCAGTCTTCCCACTGCAGGGCACAAACTTTATCCAAGAGAGTGCGTATGGGCTTAATTATCACTCGTGCGTGGGCTGCAGTGGTGGAGATGATGATTTCCCGCGCTGAGAGACATATCAATCAACAACTTTCCTCGTGACAGTTTTATTTCACAGCGAGTGGTATTGATTGAATCAATGGGACGGGCCAACTTCAAATTCAAAGCCACAACCTCTCGCATGTGAAGCATGTTCTCTACCGATGCTCTACCACACCCGCATCAGTTTCTACTACGTAATAAGATCCAGTGCCTTTCACAACTTTAAATACTAGTTCACACGTATGCTAGTTCACCTCTAAAATGCACAATTCCTGAAACACCCCAGTTGGAGTTCTTGTTGTTCGACAACTTGTGTTTTCACCCGTTTTGTACATTTAATGCCGTAGGTAGTGAATGGCGAAGAGAAGGCGATCTGTCAGGATCGTTGCAAATAGCTGGGATACAGGCGTGGGAATATGTTATGTTAGGTACTAACCTTAGTATGGAACACTTCAACTACTTTATAGTTTTCCACCAAGTCATTGAGTGGTGGACGAAATTGGGTAAGCGACGATTAGGCAGACCAGAAATTGTCTGAATTGGCAGAAAACCGAGAGGATTTGTGTGACAGAGAAGAGGCTCACGCCTAGTTGTACGTAGATAATATAACATAACATTTACATACAGGCACATACATTGCTTCTGGCCCCACACTAGGATACCCTGTGTCGTTGGAACCAGAAACAACGACATCACAAACATGTAAACATCCAAGACCTGGGGTTTTTTTTTTGTTCCCAGTCGGGATTGGAACCCGGGACCTCTTGCATGGCAGGTAGATGCACTACCGCTACGCCACAGAGGTTGTCATAGATAATAATCGGTACAGCCCGCTGCTTACTTCTTTTAGAGTGAAACTTCTATCGCTTTGGATTTTCTTTAAAGCAAGTCAGTCTCCCGAGAAAACTACAAAAACTCAGTTCTAAGTTCATCCGGACGAATTTTGTAAGTTTTCAACGCGATACCGGAGTGCGGCGCAAGTTAACTTCAACTTAGAGGATTTGTTCTCGCAAAGTTGCCGCGGTCTATATGGAGTGCCGTTGCTTCAAATTGAGTTCCCGGTCAAAGTAGGGGTACATGTCTCCATTTGCGTTCGGTTAGTACTTAAAAGGTATACTGGTGAGGAATAACTACTGCAAAAAAAGAAGCAAGAAAGTAGAATGTTGCGTTGGTTTGGACATGTGGAGAAGATGAAGGAAGAAAGATTGACTAAAAAAATATATACTGCGAAAGTGAGTGGAAGGGCTGGTAAAGGACGTCCCAGGCGGACATACATGGACCAAATAGGGGATGTATTAGCAAAGGGGAAGATAATAAGTACCCGGAACTGGCGTGCGTGCATGCAACGACTTATTTAAGTGAAGCGAAGGTGATCTATCAGGATCGTGGCAAGTGACAGTCCCTGGTCTCTGCCTACACCTCTGGGATACAGGCGTGAGGTTACGTATGTATGTAAATACTGCACAATTACTACTCTACGTGAATTCCTACTGTCGTTCAACAGGGCTACCAAAATACTTTAATAATGTGTGATATCAGGAAATTCCCATTTTTTCTGTCATTGAGCGTATGGAGTAGTATAAATTGCCAAATTTTTTACAAAACACGTTTGGACGAATCATTTCTAACTGAGGTGCATTGTCGAGTCGTAATTCTGCGCAGGTTATACTTCAGTAACGGTCATTATATCCCTTTACGACTTTGCATTAGATTTGAAGCGGGTACCTACTAGCAACTGGCAACACAGCATAATTAAATAAGCAATCTGTTTGCGCGGCAGCGCGTGACGTCGTTAAGCGAGACTCGCCGCATTAGTTCCCAATTCCCATTAAGCGATATTTCCTTTATTCGCACACTCAAAGAGGCATTAAGACCTGCCGATTGTCCTCGATACGCAGCGAGTGGGCTCAGAATTGTGTTTGCAAGTTTCTGGACTCATTTCACGTCCAAATACTCCGTGGGCACTCCTGTTACACGCACTGCTACGAGATATTTAAAAAAATGTAGAACGGAATTACAGAATAATTAGAAATTTCCACGTAAATAATTATTTTTGTTAAACCTAAAATTATATAAGTAGTACTTAAAATTATATAAACCTAAAATTACATAAGTAGTACTTATATAATTTTAGTTTTAACAAAAATTAAACAAAAATTATGTAACTTAAGTACCTAACTAGTT
The DNA here is from genome assembly GCA_934045075.1 of Yponomeuta sedellus. NCBI lineage: Eukaryota > Metazoa > Arthropoda > Insecta > Lepidoptera > Yponomeutidae > Yponomeuta > Yponomeuta sedellus. The sequence goes on along the minus strand of OW203727.1, from coordinate 243,916 downwards.
ATTTAAGTTACATAATTTTATATTAACAAATTTGTATTGGCAGCGCCCTAACAGGGTTCTTGTTTGATAATTTTCCTATATAAGTCATCTCATATACAACAAAGAATGCTCAAGGAATTTTATCTTACCTTACCTTTCTCATGGACTTCAGCTACATTCTAGTTTGTTGTAAGTTCAAGTGTCAATATCTATATGAGAAACTATTATATATAAATTGTTTTATCTGACTCGACGATCCAACGTAAATCACAGCCGCCATATCAAGAACGTGTCATAAATACTAAACATTGAATTGGTCTATTGCTGATTGCCTACGAGGTAAGCTTAATTATCTAATTCCTAACCTTCCTGCGATGCAGGAAGAGAGCCCTGCCCTAGCACTGAAATGAAATGAAACATACAAAAGGGTTGATATCATTATCATATCATATTGTCATCATCAGTCATTTAAAACCCACCAATTACATATTCAAAAGTAAAATGTAATTAGCACAGGTGGGTAATGTGTGACAATATGTAATTTTTTACCGACACGTTGAAATTCAAACTACGTCAACCTTTATTATGTTTTTCGTATTTTTCGGTGCTATAGACTATGTTGTATTGGTATGGGATACATTTCTTTCGCATAATTTTCTCTTCCTAATTTTCTTTGTCATAATGAATGTCGCAAATATTGTTTTTTCATAATGATACTTTTGCATAAACGTTCTTTGGCATAATAAGTCTTAAGAATAATGGTTTGTTATACTATATTCATTTTGACTATTGTTGTAACGCATATAGTCTTTTGTTCATTTGTAATTTTAACTAATACTAATTTTCCATAACCACACATGGCATAAGTGATATGAAAATAAAGCTCATGTTACATAAATATCTTTGTGCTTTTATTACTTTATAATTTATTATTTTTCTATCGCTACTAAAAACATTTTTTTTTTCGATCTTTTAAATTTGTTACTGCTTCTTGAATCTGTAAAAAAAAGTTATGTTAAATTAAATTATTAAAAAAGTCGTTATGTAATCCAATATGGACCCTTAATTTTGTCGTCAAAGTGCGTTTAAAGGCTTACGTTTTGCGAAACGCGAATTAATGTATTCACGATTTATGCAACAACAAAAAATATAGGTGCGACGTAGCGCGTAGCGTAGCGGAGCGCGTAGGAGCGTGTTAGGTTGAACATACGGTTAGGTAAGACCAAAAACAGACTCAACTTTGTTGGCTAGGTAGGTACATAACGTAAAATAAATTAACAATTTAATTTTTATGTCGTTTGATGTTTATGCCGATGATCGTTATGCTATGCTGTCGTTATGCTTTTCTCAATCTATGCCTTAAATTATTATGATAAGTTATCCTTTTGCCACTTTTATTTATGCTTGTCAAAATTATGCGAAAACAGTTATGCGTATAGTTTTTATGGGTGAATATAATTATGCGTGAAAACGTTATTCCTAATTAAATTATTACAAAAGTCGTTATGCGATCGAATATGGACCCATTGGTATTGGGTACCTTGTATTACGTATTGGTATTGGGTGATATATTATATATTGGGTTGCCAACCAGGAGACGGCACATAGAGAAGAAGAAACTATGTGAGATGTTCATATAAATAATATTTTTTTTTAAACTCTTTACACACGGGAATAACACCGACTCTTTTTGGACTCTGTCGGGTAAAGGAAAAACTTTTATAGTGAGTTTACTTTCAATCCAATCTCGTTTAATGAAGTGGGCGCTGGAGCGCGTGTGTATCGGAAGTGTGGCCGGCCGGATTAGTGCGTCCGGTCACGTGGCTGCGGCGGGTAAGTGCTTCTGTCAGGCGGCGGGTTCCGTAGGCGCCGTACTCGCGACAGGTACGCGCGACTTTGACGCTGCGACTTACGCAACCGAATGAAATATTAGTAAACAGCAGACTAAAAGAAAGGGTTTAAAATTTCCGCGTTTAGTAAAAAGGCTTTTAAAAAGACTGTGTGAAATTTATACAAAATGTAACGCATATTTTTATCACGTATACGTTCGTTGTTTTATACATGTAGATACTATTCCATCTATCGCAAGCCTCGCATCGACATTCACTCGCAGTCGCTACTTAGGCGCCCCGGAAAGTCCACTTTTAATCCGCACCTCGTCGGCCGCTCTTCAGCCTCCCAACTCCGCACTAATCCGCGACAAACACTTGCTAAGCTTATAAAACACCCTAATGTCTTAGCCACAGTTACCTGCAAACCTAGAAAAAAATCTATAGCAGAATAACTCCGTTACCTCGGCTTAGATTTTGTTAATCAGAGAGGGGTCATCATCGAATTCCTCCGAAACGGCTTCACCTATTTTTATGAGACTTTTATTGTATATTTTACGTACTTTTGTGTAATAATATTTGTATTTGCACCGGCTATCCGTATCTATTTTTCTTCCTGAAATTGTCCAACTTGAGGGTGCCTGGAATAAATTGCTATTGGCAATAAGGCCGCTAATTCTATTTTATCTTTTGTATCTGCTGTTTTTGTAACTATTTTTTCGGTAAACAATAAAAAATATTCTTATCTTATATTTAATAGCTCTGAGAATAAATCAACGTTTGTGGAGTCAGCTTAAATCCAATAACATAAGCTGAGAGGCTACTCTTTAGGCTTAATCTGAATTAACAATACTTCACGTCACAGCTCTGATTTTTCTGGATAGCTTTAATAAAATTGCCAGTATGAAATTAATAACTAAAGTTTGGGTACTGCTGAGTTGCCTACTGAAATATCCGGTCTTAAAGTGGCATTTAAACAACATGCGTTATGAAATGTTAGTGACATATTCTAGGTAATATAAAACAGTCACGTGCAAGCTGTACTCGTACTGTGCACCAAGAGTTCCTTACTCATATTATCATACAAAAGGATTAATAAATAAATAAATAATTTCCACCCAACACAATCACTTCTCTTGGTGCCAATGTATTATTAATAATTTAAGAAATTGCTTTGACGGAAACTTTCTAATCCTCTCATTTAACCTCATGCTATGTTGGATTTAATAAAAATAGGTTTTCTTATTCGGGTTATGATCCTTAAAGGGAGGTTGACTCAGACTTGACAGGTATATGTTTTTTATTTACACCTTAGAATGTTACAAAATTACGTTTAATTTTCGAGATCCGTGGAATGCAATAAATTATTGAGTATTGAGTTTTTTTATGTTTTGGTAATTTGTAAGGAAAACTAAAAAAATCCACCGTTTTTTAAGTAAAAATTGACTTTATAAGAGATATTGCGCTTTAAGATATTGAAGGTTTAATAATAGTGTTACATCATCTTACACTTAACAAGGTAAATACTAGAAGTAAACATGAAATTTCGTTTCCAAAATTTAGGCTGGCAAAAGTCAATACATCCTTTATGTTTACATTTTGTACAATAATATCCGAGAAGATAAAATAATCTTGTCAGAAACGCGGTTCAATAAGTGTAAAGCACACTTTGTTGCAAAAAGGCTACTATAACATTAAATATTATTTAAATAATAAAGATGTTTTGAATTGTAGTCAGTTCTATTCATTAGTACTAAGTTTTAAAATAATATGTAAACTCGATTAGTTAAGTATTCAAAGACAGAAAAGTTTGGAGTTTTATCTACTTTTTCTTCAACATCATCAAGATTTTGAAATGGACACCGAATTTAACTTGTAACATTCAATAAGTCGCAGTTTCTATTTTATTTTGAATAAAATACTTTGATTTGTTTTGAAATAAAACTATAGTAGTATATTTTTAGAAATGTGGTCCCTCGGACAAGGAATCCTGCAAAGAGCTCGGAGAAAAATATTCACCTTTGAAATCGAGTTTATGAAATCTAATTCAATCTCCAGGCGTATTTGCTCGACTGAGTCAGAGAGTCTGTCTCGCACTTGGAATTATTCATAAAAAACGTGCACCGATGCGGCGCCAGCAGTACCAAATCGGATTAAACAAACGAGTGTTTATCTTTCACCGACTCGTTCCAAGAATCCTTTCCAATCAAACGGCTTTACTCAGTGCGATCCGCGCGGCGGCCTCGCAGTTAAATATTGTTTAAAGCGAGCTGTTTCGGCCGCTTTTTGGATGTCTGGGGCGCAGTCGGTCAGCCGAGACATTACTCTTAACGATTTTTTTAAAACGCGCCGCTCTCGAGCCAAGAATTTGATTCAGCGGGTCTGCAGTGCGGCAGCCGCGTGATGTATGCGCGCTCTTATGAAGGAATTAAACGGCGTCGCGTGAGTTATGACGTCATAAAGGCACCCGTGATGTCACTCCTGTCCGCCGTGTCGCCTATCTGAGACGGCTGAAATGCCTAAGTGCAAAAAGTTGACCGTCTAGTTAAAAAAATCCTGGTCCTATCTTAGGGTCGTTGTTTTGTTATTATACTTCACTGCACACGAAACAGTTAACAAGACATTACATAAGAAATAACATGTACAAAGGCGTGCTTATCTTTGAAAGAGATTTCTTCCAGCAAACCTCACAGAGTTTTGTTTTGTGCCATTCAGAGAATAATAATTTAGCTGAGAGCTTCAAGATAACATAAGAATGTTCTTTATTCTACAATAGGAAAAAAACATAAAATATTTACAAAATTACAGTACAATTGGAGCAATTTCTTCCAGACAACCGACGAGGGTTCTTGCGATTAAATAATATACATGACTTCGTATTTTTCGTAATTTTCTTCATTTTAATAAATATGTTGACTTCGTTTATTTTAAAACTGTACAAAAACTGATCACAATAAAATTTAAGTGGAATTTGCAAGTAGGCAACGGAAACAAGTATTTGGAAGTAGCAAGTGGTGTTTGAACATCTTTTGAATTTTAAACACTTCACTAGCTCAATGCTCTAATGCGTGACGTAATATTAAATTATGATTTGAAAATTATAGGACAGAGTGAAAGAAATAATAAAAGTGGTGTAAAAAGGTTTACACCGTTAGAAAGTGATGCTAACACTGTTTTCGAGGTTGCAAATAACTATGATTGTATTGACGCTCTATCAACGACAGAAGAGAGAGAGAATACTGGCATGCGAAATATACAATTACAGATATCGCAATATTTCATTGACATACAAAGACTGAATTCGGTTGTTATTTGTATGTTTTCTACCATCAATATCTTCACCGATTTAATTTCAACAAATTCATTGTTGTGTAGGCTTTGCATGTAAACTATCCATCGTTATGCCTATTTTGCCTCCTTCAAACACCCTTCTGATGCTTCCAAGTGTGGGCCGTAATGCACAGGGGCGTTTCGATAACTGTATTTTAATGCTGGACATTGGTTATCAGGGTCCGAAGTCCGAAGTACTTCAGAGTCCGGACTAACTTATACCGGGCTCAGTTTTTTAAGAAGCTCGGATTGTTACCGCTACGGACCGCCACGGACCGCCACGACCATCTCTGATGCTTTCTCCTGGTCTGCCGGGTAGCTTCCCAGAGCGATCGGCACCGACTATCTACATCGCTATCAAGGCAACAAGATGAGTTACTCATCCAACCTAAGGTAGTACCTATCGGCAGCATTTCCGGGCTGAACCAATTTTAGCAATGTAGGACTCGAACCAAATTTTTCCTACACACTGTCACTATTCTTCTGTAAAAAATATTTGTATACATTGTACGTATCTTGATTTTTCTTCACTTTCCTAAACTATTGCAAGCGTTACAAGGTGTATTTTGCCATTCGTTTTATACTATAAGTGAGAAATGTTCCAGAGGACAGATAAGTCCATAACCAATATTGTAAACCATATAAACATTCATTATCTGTGCCTGTATTTTTTCCAAATAAATAAATTAAATTTACACTATTTTTATTTTTAATGCACTAACCCGTGCTAAGGAACAAATTTAAAAACCTATTTAGAGGCTAAAAAATTCACCCATGCCGGGATTCGAACCCGCAACCTCTGGCTATCCGTACCAGCGCTCTACCAATTGGGTGAATTTTTTAGCCTCTAAATAGGTTTTTAAATAAATTAAATTTGTAATAAATCTTTGTCTCTGGTCTCACCATCAGCCCCCAAAATCGGGTGTTTATAAGCTAATCCGCGGTGATGTGGCGCCGTGCGCCTAATGCCGCGCCGGCACCTGTTGTGGTGCTCAGTGCTAATCGCAAGTCGTCTGTCTCCACATTTCATTCGAGTTTCGCTTTTTTCTCATTAGAATAATAAGGGAATTTGAGGTTTCGCTGCAGCTCGGATCAAGGATGAAAAGCTAAAATAAGATTAATAACTTTTTTCTCACATTAGATATCATATGTTATATTCTAACTCACACGTAAGGTAATTATTTAAAAAAGCTCAAAATTTATTTATATGAAACTTTAGATAGCCAGTATTATTATTTCTGAAATAATATTCTTGAAATATAAAAGTCAAAAATAGCGTAAGTATGCTGACTTTTTATGTTATCAATTTTTAAAGTACGTCCATTTGAAAGCAACCAAGCAAACCATCTTATTCTAGTCGTTACATTTTTCACACGGGTCCATCAATCTAATCTAAACTATTCTTGGCAACCTAAAGTCTACAATGCATATTTGGATACCAGTAAAAGTCTACACGGCTCACATTCCAGTCTCATAAATAAATCATCAGGCTGAATATTTCCATTAGCCCCTACAAAGCGTTTCTAACGTGACGGTTATTGGCAACTCCAAGATCTACCCAAGGCCGGATTTTAGACAAGCCCTCAGGAAACAACAAAGACAAGTTCGGAAGCTTATATCTAGCAAGCTCACCGACGCGGGTGGAAATGTAGGTAGATGAAAAAAAAGAAATTTTTCTCTATTGGCATTGGTTTGCATTGATATTAAAAGTATTTTATAGAATAGTGTCATCATACCTATAAAATCAGAAGTGCCGCTGTCACTATTTAAAAGTAACCGTTCGTTAAGTTGGCATCCCTGCGACAAGGGATGGTGGGTTGAATCGATTAGTTGGGAATGTCAGAACCGTGAGCCTACTCACTTTAACTGTATTCTTGGCAGAGACATATCCTAACAATTGTACATACTAGAAAGTAAAATACATTAAAAGGTCAGTTAAATTAAATATCTCAGTTTTCCGGTATACAATTGGCGGTTTTATCGCTAAAAGCCATCAGCCAGGATTTTTGTGGATCACCTTATGTGGATATTTTTCTGGTTGTGCAATAAAGTGTTCTTTATATATCTTAAGGTTTTCTTTTTGTTGCACTAACCCGTGATGAGGACAGTTTTAAAAACGCTACTATTTAGACGTTAACTTCCCCCCATGCCGGGACTCGAACTCGCGACCTCTTTCAAAGCGCACCAGTGCTTTCCCAACTGAGCTAACGGGCAAGTGCCGGCATCAGCAAAATTTCTAACCTCTTTACGATATTCTCTGTATTATTTACAGGCAGCGACTTTAAAGTTTGTTTTTCTGCAATGCCCAAATGCACCCAAACAGTGTTCGCTCATAAAACGAATGTTTTAGAAGGTCGAGAAAAAATTAACAAAGCCCACGGGTGGGACCGGCTAAGATCGTCATATGACAACTGCAAGAAAAAACGTTTCAAATTAATTATTATTCTTTATTGCATACGAAACATTAAATAGGACATAACATAGGAACTAACATGTACAAAGGCAAGCTTAACTTTGTAAGAGATTTCTTCCAGCAAACCTTGGATAGTCGGAGCAACAGTAAGAAACGGGTCTATATACGTGTACAAAATAAACTAAATTTTCACTTACTTTCAAAAGTGATGCACCGCAACTCTAGCTGCTAGTACATTAAAAATTATGCTTTTACTGTAGTAAGTAGAAACATTTGTTTAAATCAAACCAGAAAAAAATGGTGTCCCAGATTTGCTGTTTAGTCAGCAAAGGCGGCCGTGGGGAGCGGGGAGAGTTCTACGTAACAGGGAGATTTAACCCGAGCTAAACTTATAACTCTACTCTGGGGGTACTACACAACTTCATTGTCTTAGCAAAGGTAAGCTTCTTAACAACAATTAACCCGGCGTTAGCGAGGATTACAGACCAGTGCAATCTCTCCGCGATTACAAATGCCAACCACAATTCATGTGGTTATCCCTGTTTCCAACGGATTGTTAAACATTATTGTTGTTGATGTAACCAAAGGTTTGTAACTACAGTACATAAAAATTTCTTATGTCATAAGTAACGAATAAATACGCCACAATTTTAATTAAATTAGTCGCTACACATCAAACTATAAAAAGGTAAATAATAACGTGAAAATATGACAATTTTGTTCGCAGTTGATTTCGATGATGCCAAGTATCTACAACGGATCGTAACAAAGTAATAAAGACAACAATGTTCTACGCCGATGCTACGCCGTAGCCTGTAGCTAACTGAACGAGTGCTACGCGCCGTAGCCGCCGCTCGGTGCTACGAATTCACGATTGTTACTACGCTGCCGCTACGAAATGGTTGTCGGACTGTAAAATAAACTTTCATTTCAATGTGGCAAAAGTGGTCTTTCTTTTATTTCCACTTTTATCCTCTTCGAAACAAGCTCAAAACAAAATACAAAGTATTTGGTGTCTTCTCCTGTCTATAAACTTGTAAATTTCACTGCTATTTGAACCGTTTTAAAGATTGGGCCATCTGGCACGGCTGGCTTCACAATGTACTCTATTTTTTCAAATAATAGAAATACAGAGCGATTGTAATGGAATTGCTACAGTACATTGCTGTGTTTCGTAGCTTAGTGGGTAGAACAATAAACTTGGCAGCGAGAGCCCCAGGTTCGAATCCCACTGCGAGCATGTTCTAATGACTTTAGTTTTTAAATTATGTACATTTATACTATTTTTATTTTTAATGCACTGAACCGTGCTAAGGACAATTTTAAAAAGCTATTTAGAGGCTAATGTACATTTGTGAAGTTACAGTAGTAATACTACTCGCTAACGGTGAAGGAAGACATCGTGAGGAAACCAGTCTCAAAGGTGTTTTAATACGTGGTTTGCAATCGTGATAATGAAGCTCATACTCTCTCTCTCTTGATGCTCTCGTGGCCCAGTCAACTCGAGTGATTGGAATCAACCTCTTGAATTTTAAGCAACAAGAGGCGTGGTCAGGTGCAGATGGGTGATCGTCCCGTGACTACCGCTAGTCGCATATTTACCGAGCGCTTCCGTGCTTCTCAAGGCACGCTAAGCCGGTGGTGCCGGCTGTCATGTAATGGCAGTTGTCAAGCCATGTCAGAGCTCTTATAGGCGCCTTGATAACTTCTGACAGTAAGGCCCGCCACTGTCTTACAATACTCCCCCAACGCGGACTTGGTCCCCGTGGTGGAGTATGACCTAATCTTCCTGTGATGCAGGAAAAGACCCGTGCCCCATACAATGGGGGACAAACAATGATATATACCGATGTCTTTTTAAAAGAAGACCTGTATCCTTAAGTGGGACGTTTATTTGTTTTTAATAACCTATTTAGAGGCTAAAAATTCCACCCCTGCCGGGATTCAATCCTGCGACCTCTGGCTATCCGTGCCAGCGGTCTTTCCGACTGAGCTACTGGGCGACTCACCGGCATCAGTGAAATTTCGAACCTCTTTACAATACTCTCTGTATACACAAAGAGAGTATTGTACAGAGAGTATTGTAAAGAGGTCGCAGGTTTGAATCCCGGCATGGGTTGTTAGCCTCTAAATAGTTTTTTTTAAATTGTCCTTAGCACGGGTTAGTGCAATAAAAAGAATATAATAACGTTTATTGGTTTTTGTTAAAAATAAATTATAACATTTATAGGTCAAAATAATATGCAAGTAGCCTAAAAAGGCTACATAGATAATATAAATATGGACAAGCGGTTACAGACTAATAACATTTTAATAAAACGTTATTAGCACAATCATGCCGTATATAAAGAGAACACTTTATTAAACAACTAAAGAGAAGAAGAAGTTTATACTGTCTGGTTTTTGTTTCTGTTAATATATTTTTTACACTCCCCGTCGTATCTTATTAAAATCAAAAGTCTGCCGAAAGAGAATGCTTATTGCTTTAAGCACGCCAGTATGGGGTCATAAAGTGCTAATAAAATTTAAAGCCCCTTAAATATTTATTTAATTTAAATATAATTTTTAAGTGAATATACAACAAAATATTTTAGACGTCTACCTAATGCCGTTATTAATATATATATATATATATATATATATCTAAAAATCAAGTTTGTTGCATGTGAGCTTAAAAGAACTAAAAAGGAGAAAATTAATATGTAAGTAGTTTCATATTAATTTTATTCATATTAATTATATCCTTTAAAGTTCTTGTTGGTATATTGGTAAGAAAAATATGAAATGAAATGAAGGGGTTTTATTCAAAGTAGAGCAGATACTGCGGCTTAATGAACGTTACAAGTCAAACTAGGTGTCCATTTCAAAATCTGGATCATTTTGGAGAAAAAATTGACAAAAAAACTCCAGTCTTTACATCATTATCTGCTATTTAACACCCACTGCAGGACTTAGGCGTCCCTCATGGTTGTCCAAGCTTCACCGTCTTGTACCGTCCACATCCAGCGACTCCCCGCCACCTTAACTATGTCGTCAGACTATCTAAAATACAAGATAAATACATAATCTGTAAAAATCTTAGCTATTTATGAGATGCAGCCTGGTCAAAGACACACATACGGACAGTGAAGTCTTAGTGATGGGTATCCTTTTTACCCTTTGGGTAAGAACCATAATAAAAACATAACATCCACATTTGTACTTGGTAGGTACGGTAATATCTTTTTGTCACATATGAAACTATCTGATACATCTAATTACTATGTTACTTTACTTACAGACATCGCTCTTATTCACAGGCTAAACCTTAGTGTAAGGGCCATAAGTTGTTGCAAAATAATCAAATTATAAAGTTACATGCAAAAGACTAAAACGTGCAGATTTCACATTTAATGAGTAAATTCCTGTATATTTCTACTGTTATGTTAGGCATAATATAATAAATGTTAAGATTCAGGATTTAGATACGCCTATTGGTGCTGTTTTGGACATATCTTCTATAGATATCAATGAGCAGTTGGTTTTTAAATACTTAAAATCAATTAATATTAATAAGGGTGCTGGCCCAGATGGGATTCATCCTGTTATAATCTCTAGATGTTCTAAGGCATTGGCACAACCAGTTACATTTATTTTCCGTAAATCCCTGGTACAAGGGGAGTTTCCGAAATTATGGAAAGTGGCCTGGGTTACCCCAATTCCGAAAGGTGGTCCATCTAGCCAAGACATAGAAAAAAACGGCCTATTTCTAAACTATCCCATTTTGGCAAAGTCTTAGAAAAAATCGTCTCCGATGAATTGGCTAGGGTAGTTTTTCGTATAATTTCCCCAAACCAACATGGTTTCCTTAAGGGTTGTAGTGTTGAGAGTAACTTGATAACGTTCACAGAAGCTGTTTTAAACGCTATGGATGATACAAACCAAGTGGACGCCGTGTATACCGATTTTGCCAAAGCGTTTGATAAAATTTGCCATAATACGCTACTTAATAAACTTTGGAAACTCGGTATACACGGTGATCTGTTCCGTTGGATAAAATCTTACATTGAAAATAGAAGCCAAGCAGTTGTGGTTAAGGGTTATCAATCTGTGCCCAAATTAGTCACCTCTGGTGTGCCACAGGGTTCACACTTAGGGCCTTTATTATTCACACTATATTTAAACGAATTGTCCGATTTTATAGATAGTTCGAGCATATTATTGTATGCTGATGATGCAAAAATATTTAGAGTAGTTCGCACTGTCGAAGACTGTTGTCTGCTCCAAAACGATCTTGGTAATTTTGAAAGATACTGTGGTAACAATAATTTGTTTTTAAACCCTGATAAATGCTACGTAGTAACTTTTAGTCGCAAAGCTAATCCTATAACCTTTGATTACCAACTATGCAATAAGAACCTAGAAAAAGTTCAAGAAATAAGAGATCTAGGTGTCACGCTTGATTCTCGGCTCACCTTTATACCTCATATTAATAAGATACTCCGTAAATCGTTTAAACAGTTAGGCTTTATTCTAAGAGTAGGAAAACCCTTTAGAAATACACTTACGTATAAATTGCTTTACAATAGTTATGTCCGTAGTCGGCTTGAGTTTGCATGTACTGTCTGGAATCCATTCTTTAAGTTTCATATTGACAGGCTAGAGAAATTACAAAATAAATTTATGAAATCGTTAGATTATAGAACTGGTCATATGTTTACGGATTATCATACGGCAGCAAAACGATATAACATCATGCCCTTAGAGCAGCGGCGTAATGTCATTGATTCTGTTTTTCTATTTAAAATTTTAAACAACTTCGTTGATTCCCCCGCGTTACTTCATGCAATAAATTTTCGTGTACCCCGCAAACAACAGAGAAGCTGTTGCCGAAAAGATTTATTCTCAAACCCTCAATGTAGAACTCGTTACACAAGGAATAGTTTTCTGAGGCGTTCCTGTGACTTATATAATTCTAAGCTAAGTGATGTTGATATATTTAATCCATGTTTAAGTAAATTTAAGAAAAATGTCAAGTCTAAGATTTATAATGAGTTTTAATAAGTGGGTATTTCAATTTATATGAAGTAGGTATCTATCTACTACTTATTATGAATTTTACCTAATGGATCAACTTAATTATTATTTCTGTTAAAAAATGGGCAGTGGAGTTGTGTGTTATAATAAATAATTCATGTTGTTAATTGGAATGATATGAGCGTTTCAGTGGAGTGTTTTTGTGTATGTTTGGTTTTTTTTTCCTATTTTTGTTTTTATAGTTGGAATTTCTGATTATGTTTCGGAGCGCTTCTCCGACCGATGTTTAACTTACCTTAAAAATGTTTGCATTTGAAATTATGAGAAACTAGAGGTCTATGTATTTAACATAAGATATAATTTGTATTGCATTTAAATGACTGTTTGTTTCTAAAATAAAGATAAAATAAAAAATAAAAAAAATAATAACTGGTATATGATATGAACATACTGAAGTCTTTGTGCGCTTTACAGGAAATCAAGTATCATTTTTGCATAGTTATACAGAAATATAAACATTTAATCCCGACTATTTATTAGGTAAAACGTAATTACCTTAATTCCCGATAGAAAATATTAGGTATGTTAAAGTGAAAGTAAAAAAAAAATACTATAAAAACAAAATGTTTAAATAAAGAACGTGAAAGCTATTAGTTTCACGATTAATAGATTATGTTGAAAAAAAGCTGACAAAGAAACTTAATATTTATTCTTCTCAACCCCGGTTTTACCTAAATTAACAGAGTTTTCAACTTATGAGCATCGCGAGGCATTAAGAAATATTATCTTCACCTGTTTTTGTGTTACTGAATGTGTTGACACCGCTCAGTATCCGCAGATGTCTGCGATAATATACAAGTATCCAATCCACAACGTTCCGCCATCTCGTTCTGTCTTGAGTTCAACTCAACTCGCTACAACACACTGACCGTCGTCATATTCGCTGCCACTGGATCCCACCAAATTTGATTGGGGAGGCCACATTTCCTCTTTTTATGAGAGGTTCACTGCATTATTAACTAATTTACATACATAAACTTGTGCCTGTATCCTCGAGGGGTAGCAGTGACAAGGGTTTAAAAAACATCATTATTTATTACCCTCAAAACAATATCATTTACTAAGTGCTAGATAGCGATCGTACCCTTGGGGAGACCTACGTCAAGCAATGCATGAATGACTGTAGGCTGACGGTTTGACTTGTCGTATATGTGACCAATCCATTTGTGGCGTGAAGCCCCCGCTGCAGGTGTGCAATTAGACCGGGGCACTCAATAGCCGGATAACATTAAGCCACGCTCGGGTTGAGCCGATTGGATACCTCCTCGCGGGATTGCTTCCACTGCAGATATACTGTTACGAAGTTCCTCATTTTGCTTGCGAGCAAGAATTTTTTTAGGAACTGCACAGGAAAGTTTATACTTTTTTTTAAACTACGGAAAATATACTCCATAGTTTTTTATGGAAGCTATGACATTGCTTGGCATTGTAATTTACTTATTTCGTAACACTACATAATTAATATTAATGTAACAATTAACTTATGGCCCTTATACGAAGCTAAAGCCTGTATGGTAAGATACAGTAATCTCTGTAAATACGTCGTTTGTTATTTAAAATACGCGGTAAGTATATTTTTTGTTAATACAAGTTTAATACAGCTGATAAAATGTGGTCTTACTTTGAATCAATTTGTTAGTTCCAGCGTTAAGTAAATTTTCAAACCGTTGGTTTATAAATTACGCCCAGTATCGCGAAGTTGCGCGGATATTTATATGTTTTTAACGAACAAACACATTAAAAGCACATGGTGTGTGAATTTAAAATATTAGTAGAAGCAAGTTTCTAAATGTAAATTATTGGGAAAACAGCTTGTGCTTGCAGTCTTTTGGTGTGCCCCGACACCTTCCACAAATAAAGATTTCTTGCCCATACTGTCATTTTTTATAGAGGTACTTTTGCTTCTGGTTGATGCATTGAAGTATCATGATATAAACTGGCAGTAAAGTTAAGCTCAAACAAGAAAACTGATTATATTCTTTTCAATGCACTAACCCGTACTAAGGACAATTTTAAAAACCTATTTAGAGGCTAAAAAATCCACTCATGCCGGGATTCGAATCCCGGCATAGGTGGAATTTTTAGCCTCTAAATAGGTTTTTAATACAAGGAAACTGCCCAATCACTGTCGCACCAACGAGCTGTCGCTACCATGATTGTTGCACCGTCGCTTGTCGTGACTCCGAATGACAACCCCCCACTGGCGTCGCGTCAATCCATCGACTGAACTCTTCTATGAATAGATAACTACAAAAAGACACTCGTTTTTGCTCCAGCCGGCCCTAGTCAGCCTTAAGCGCGAGCGCAGGGATATAAAATTAAATGAACTGATATCCATATCGGCCTTCACGTCGATTAACTCGGCAAATGGCGCGCGCGGAGCATGTGCTGCCAGACGGAGACAGATGTACCTCGCTGTTGTGAGCCAAGAGTCGGTAAATTGCACCACTTCTTGAGGGAAAAACGAGCTTTTTGTTTAAGTTGCGCCGCGCCTGCGGTCGGCTAATACGTTGGTTTAATAAATGGCGCTATAAATTAGGTCGGTAGAGCCCAGATTGGATTATCAAAAGCGGTTAGGTTCAGTCGAGTCGACGTTGAATTAGTAATTTGATTGGTGGTAGTATCTGAAGCAATGTGCTGAGCCCCGGTAGGAAGCTCATCCTAGCGCTATTCTTACCAACGGCATGCGGGACTTGTTCACTCCGCTAGCACGGCGCGTACTTCAGCTAGCGTTGTACTCATCCCCTCCCTTTTGATATGATTGTATTCTAGGACACACATCGGTACACACCACACCTCGTACCGCAGATTTTTATGCAGCTCATAGGCAAACCCCTCTCACACGTGCACTCGATATGCTCCTCCGCGCGCGGCCTGCAGATAGCTTACACAAGCCAACAATGAGTCAACGTCTCGATCAAGTACGGAATATTCATGCGACATCTCACACGCCAAACGCGTTGTAAACATACCCGGAGGAAGTAATAAAAATCTAATACAATGTAATTACAGTATAATTCCCGAATAAAATCCTGTGAAGCATTCCGCAAAGCCTCACTCGGCGCGGCGGCACAAAAACAGTTTTCTCATTATAGGCCCAGACAAAGCCCTTTCGAGATTTAATGTATCATCAAGCTTCCAAAGGGACGGATTTTGTGACGTCACTCTTTGATAATTATTTTATTATTTCATAACAAGCCCTATATACCGTCTCGGCATGAAGGTGCGTTTTGCTTTATAGAAAGAAACAAGTCTTTGTCAGACGGCAGAATGGTCTTTTGATTGAAGTACTCGTATTATTCGGTCTGGCCTTGCGCCAAATGTATTTGCGTCGCGATAATCACTTCCTAATGACGCGGCCACCATCCCCGGCTCTTCACACCCGATCTCTCCAAATTCAATGGGGACTTCCAATTGTATGAAGTACTGTAAGGCGTGCCGGGCCATAGTTTTCGTGCGCGGAAACTAACGTGAAGGCTCTCAAGGAGCTCGCTAATCCTCGCCCGGGGTTACTGCCCACTTCGCCGGGCGAGATTTTCTTGAATGCCTCTTCTTTTTATTAGTCACACTCTCAATAAAGATATTTACTCTATTCACTCTGAAGCAAATAAAAAAGTTATATTTAAATTATACTTTGCCTTTGAATGAAACTTTAGTCAGTACTCTCTAGACTTCAGTCTAACTGAATCACTTTGAAAAGTCCTTTCCAATTCATTACTCTATACCGTTATTCAATAGAAGTAGATAATCAATTCAGTGATTACAATTACTGGAAATTGAGTTAAGAGCCTAAATTTAAATGTACTCTCACAAGCTTGCTCCGTTGAATAGATTTATTGTCTCGATGGAGACTTAACGAATATCATAATAATCTTCACATAAGTTCTAAGGCCTCTTTAGTGAAGGAAAATAACTGCTTTCTGAGATGTTCACTTACCTTAGTGCTTGAAATTGCTTCTCTGCGGTAAAAAGTGGTGAATTAGCCTACACTATCTCCCTGAAAGTAAGCATGGGCCCCATAGTGGGACGTTTTATATCGTCAAATACCTATTTTTTTAAATAATTGTAAGTAGTGGCAATTTTACATTAAAGTTACCGGCGTGCGTGCATGCAACGACTAATGAAAGTCCATGAAGCAAAAGCGATCTTTCAGGCTCTCACAGCAAGTGATCTGGATAGTAATGTGGATACATTTGTTCCAAATCCACGCTAAGGTAACCTGTTGCATTTTGACCTTGAAAATTAACAAAAAGTTCTTTTGCTCGATCGCTACCGCTAAAATTACATAGAAATTTAGAAGAAATTTAGAAATTTTATTTTCAAAACGGACTTCCAAGTACACAATTATTGTAACAGCTTTATAACAGGTACTCACTTAAGATAATCAGCTTGTTAGTATAAAGCGTATTTACAAGACACGTCGAAAGCCAAACTAGGTAAACCTGTACTATGGCTTTCGACGCCACCCTTCGGAGGCCAAGTCTGTTTACATAACTATTACAGAGGTTAAGTACATCAAAAACTTTTATCCATTACCCAAAATAAGTTAAGTTTAATGAGGCAGAGAACAATTTAAGATCAAGACCCAACTCAGTTGGCATTATCTCGAACATTAACTCAAGTCAACAATAGGGAAGGTAGTTTACAAAATAACATCGCAAGAATAATATGATCGCACTAAAGCCACTCTAACATTCATTGGCTGTTAGTGATTCCTTAACCGAAGCGCAATAAAAAAGTCATCAGAACCCTTAATGCACATAATTAAAGTTCATTTTTGAGTGTTTGTGAATGTTAAGTACGGGTCAGGTAAGTTGGACGGCTTAGGTTATACTACAAAAACTTTGGATCTGTTTAGTTATTTACGGTGCAGTACTACAACGCGCCTTGCTATCGAGGTGAGATCTACTTTGTTTGACCGGCTAATTAACTTGTTATGTTTGCCTTGAGGACGTAGGTGGAGTTATTATTATTCTATATTTATATATATATATTTTTTATTATTTTTCTTTCGAAGTCGTTTTTTTTTTATTATTATAACTAGACCCTAAGACAGCGGCTAGTATGAATATTGTTCAATGATGATATTCTACAACCGAAATGTAAAATTCTATACGTCGAAATACATTTTTGATTTCTGATGGATAAGTTAGGTAAGTTAATTTCTAAGAAATAATTGTGAATAATTTTTCAGTTTCGGCATAATCCAGCTTCTTTAAATACGATTCAAGAACTTTTTTGAAGTGAAATCTAGTACACATGCTGAGGGAAGTGCCCCGATTAATTTTGTTGTATAAGTAAGGTCCTAAGAAGGTTGCGAAAGAGTGAGCAAACTTTGTTCTACATTTAGTGGAAAGGTACACTTTATACTTGTTTCTGAGAGAGCTGACATCCAATTTAGGTACTAGATGCTGTCTTAATAGTAAGCGCTTGATAAATAATTGCCGCACAGTTAGAACATCAGCTTCTTCGTACAGAGTTACTGTCGGGTAACGAAAGTTTTTAAAAAGAGCTACTTTTAGAACCGCTCTTTGAGCTCTCTCAATTTTCAGTAGCACCGTTTTATTAGCACCACCCCACGATACAATACCATAAGCTATTATTGATTGACAGAGTGCGAGGTAGGTCATCATTACGGTGCCTTTTTCATCAATGTGTCTGAGTTTTTTGAAGATGCACATTAGTTTTCTAACTCTTTTGCTCAGGTTGTCTATATGTTCACTCCATTTTATATTTCTATCGACAGTTACTCCCAAGTACTTTATCGAGGACGTATGCGTCAATTCAAGACATGAGCAGACAGAAGGATCTTGACATGTATGAGCTTTGATGTGAAAGTCAGTCGGAGGCTGAGTGTTGTTTTTTATAGAAAATGAAATATATTTAGTTTTTGAAAAATTTAGTGTCAGAATATTATAATCAAGCCATTGGAGGATATCACGAAAACCAGCTTCAGCTATTTTCTTTACTTCTTTCCAGGAGGACCCATCAAAGATAATTACCGTGTCATCTGCAAATGTAATGATTTTAGCACTTGTCAGTTGCTTATTACATAGGTCATTTAAATACACAAGGAATAAAGTTGGACCCAAAACCGAGCCTTGTGGCACTCCAAAACCTATATCAGCCCCACGACTAAGTATACCTCCGACTTTCACACATTGAGACCTATTACTAAGGTAGTCAGTCAAAAGTTTATGCGGAACACCACGAACTCCGAGGCACTCCAATTTTCTCAACAGTATGGGGATAGAGACAGTATCGAATGCCTTGGCCAAATCGAGGAATATACCCAAGCATTTTCTGTTTCCATCAATTTTCCCGACTACATGTGAGACTAGGGATTCAATAGCGTCTGTTGTGGATTTGGTATGCCTAAAACCGAACTGATTTGGGGAGAGAAGCCCATGAGATTCTAAATAGTTCATTAGCCTAGCGTTAATAAGTTTTTCCAGGATTTTGGCCAAGACAGGGAGAATTGAGATAGGCCTATAGTTATCAATATTGTCTCTATCCCCAGCCTTATGAACAGGTATCACAATTGCTTCTTTTAGGATGGTAAGGAAGACGCCGCTTGATAAGGATAAGTTGGAAATATGAGCTATAGGCTTTGTGACATATTGTATCGTCTGTTTGAGAAATATTGATGATATACCATCTTTACCGGTAGATGACGTAGACTTCAAGGACATGATCGTTTTCCTAATCTCCATCTCATCAGTAGGCAAAAGTGAGAAGGAAAAAGGGACATCATTTGATAGACCTATTTTTGATGCCAGATCTGCCTCTGTCGTATTTATATCTGATAAGGTCTTTCTAGCCATGTTGTGTCCCACATTGACAAAGCGATCATTTATATGGTCAACAGATGCTTGGTGCGATTGTTTTAGTTTGAGTAGCATTTCGGAAGATTTACGATTGTTATTTATATTACAGATTTGTTTTATGATTCTCCAAGTGTTTTTCATATCCCTATGGTGTTTTTTCAATTCAGACCTCTCATAGCTCTTTTTTAAATTATGTTATAAATTTGTGCAAAAATTGCGATATCTTTTGTATTTAATATGTAGAGTGTTATCCTTAGGGTGCTTTTTGAGTTTAAGGTGTAGACGATCTCTCCAACGCATGCAACGGATTAAGCCAGGTGTTATCCATGGCTTAATGTTGACCTTTTTTCTCGGCATTTGATAGGAATGAGTGTGTTTATCGACGATAGATGCGACTAGGCCAAGAAAAATCTCAGTTGCCACGTTGGGATCGTCAGTAGATACAAGTTCTTCCCAATTAATATTCTGGAGATCAAGAATCGCCTTAGGGAAATCTATCTTTTTCATGGTGAGTTTTGGTTTTAGCTGTTTATTAGCTTTGTTTACGGAAGATACGACCATGCAGCTATGATCCGTAACAGAGTTTTGACAGACTATAGTTGTTGTTCTATGTCCGACTCTGGAGAAGCAGTGATCTATACAGTTACGACCACGAGTGGGGAATTGATGTCCTGGTAGTAAGCCGTGCATGGCCAATAAATTGAGGAAGTCATATGATCTCTGATCAGTATTTTCGTCTTTAATGTCAATGTTTAGATCCCCAAGAACTAGTAACTGTGAAGTATTTTTACGATCGTTCACTACATTAGCTAAGGATGTTTGGAATCTGTCAATGTTATAGACGGCTGGTGACCTATAAACACAAACAATGGCATGACTAGTTCCAATTTTAACAACCAAACAGTCGGCATCATCTACTCCAGGTTCTTCAACATTAGCTTCTACTGTGTTACGGACATAAACCACAACTCCACTATTTTGATTAGTATGCCTCTGTGTAGCATAACTATGGAAATTTGGAATAGTAGGTAAATGAGGTAAGTGCTCCAACCAGCACTCCGTCAATACAATAATGTCAAGATTAATGTTCAATCTAGAAATTAGTACTAAAAAGTCATTAAGATTACGATCAATACTTCTAATATTTTGTACTATTATGTTAAGTTTATTGGAAGGATCACACACAAACCTGCAACAATCTTCGGCTTCGCCTATGAGATAAGAATCGCCCACTTTAACGCTACTATCTATATCGTTTACTACTTGTTCTATATTATTATGATCCATCGTGTATATATTTGTTTTGGGGGATTATTGGGTTGAGGTTTTATTTGTTGTGCACCATTTAAATAGTGCATCATATTTGGGTAATAAAATTTATTTTCGTGTACTTGATGAGGAGGCAATCTTAAGTTTATGTTAAATCTAAAAAGGATGAAATAAAGGCCTAAGTCAGAATTTCTCTGTAGCCTGTAGGAAGTATTGCAAATAGACACCACCAAAAGCAAAGTAAGAAAGTAATGCAAACCATACAGTCACAGGTTCTTCAGCTTCAACTGTTGTAATTGTGCTTCACTTTCAATCAGTATATTGGTGGAATCCTCATCCTTTTTCACAAAAATTTTCCCGTTTGCTGTCCAGCAAAATTTGAAAAGGTTGACTTTGACCAGTTCACGTGCTAGGAAAAACAGCCTGTTTGCTAAGGGGGTAAGATGATCAGATATGTAGATTGGAGAAGACTGTTTCAATCCCATATGAGTAGCATTCAACTTTGAAGCCCTATTTTCGGTGTTGTAGGTCTTTGCAGCTTTTATTAGGCCAAGTTTTTTTTCTTTGGTAGTGAGTTCTACTATCACCGGTTTGACAGAATCTCGCTTTCCCGCGACACGGTAAATATCTTTAATTTCAGGGATAGAGATATCAGTCTTGATAGTCTTACATAGAGCCACTACAGCTTCTTTCAGTGTGTTCTTGGACTCGGTGTTCTCAATAGGTACATTTCGGATTTCCAGTAAAGTTTTACGGGATTCGCGACGAAGGTGTTCAATTTCACTTTTGAGAATTGATATGGTTTAATCTTGTTCCTTCTTTTCCTCTTCGAGTCCTTTCAGCTTGATAGCCTGCTCGTCAACTTTGTCCGATATGTATGACATTGATTTCTCCAGTTCCTGCGTGGTATTCTTTATTACACTTAGAGTTTCATCCCACTTGTTCTGTTTTATCCTGTCTTCGTCCCTCCATAGATTCAGCATGGTGATCACTTCTTCCTTAAAAGTTGCCAACTGGTTAGTGACAATATCCAAAATGTTCTCCTCAGTACGCTTACGTTTGGTTCTCATAGTGATGGAGTCAGGATGGATGTAGTCCGTGGCGTCATCAGGGCGATTGAGGTTTGAGTCCGATCCCCCTGTCTTCGGTGAGCGAATCATTTTGTTTCGGCAAGTTCAGATTTTTAGTGGTCGCACCGACACCAGACACCGTGAGGCGACCCAACTAACCAGCCTTAACTGAACCGAGATTACTTGAGACAGATACGCTAACAGGGTTCACGACTATTTGGTCACAATTTAAAAGTTATGCACAAAAGCGGCAGCCGATCACACGTCTTTACGCCAGCGCGTTCCGAAGGGGAAATCGAGGTTTAAGACCTATAAGAGGTTTAGTAGACAGACAGAGACGCCTTATACCGTCAATTATTTATTTCATGTAGCGTCCCAAGGATGTAGATGTAAGGGTCAGTACTCGACAGATGGCTGACCCATTGGTCAGTGACGGACGCCGCCGCGGCTTCATAGGATTCATGGATTATCCGCCGAGCGCTCTGAGGCCACAACTTGCTACCCAAGTAGCACGACATAGCTATGAAGGTAAATCAGCGAGTGACTTGGCTTCTACAAATTTACAAATGCTTGATATCGATATCAGCCCTTGTATGTCGCCACTGCTGATGCACGGGGATCGTCCTGCATCGCAGGAAGGGGTAGGCCATACTCGACCGCGGGAGCCAAGTCCGGGTTGGATCTCGTTAGATAGAAAAGAAAATATTTGAACTGTGAATTAACTGGATAACCCACTGTACCGAATATATCTTAAAGATACCTGAATGTCTTACCTCCAGTTTCTCGTACATGATGATATGAATTTTTTTTGTAACATTTTAACGTGACATTTACTTTTTTGATTTTTTTTTTATTTAATAATCGACTGTTAACAGATGTCGGATGTTTTTGTTTTATGCATTTAGCCAACTGAGAGCTATAAACAGCAAATTAAGAGACTGTTAATGGATGATAAACCGGAGGTTAGAATTATAGATACCTTAGCGCGAGAAATTGCCAATCCGCAGTGGCTACACGCGGTGTAGGCCGCACGAAAAACAATTCCCATGCAGTCATAGTTTGGCTTTAATTCACCAACGTCATTACGGATCGCAATGACCCTACACCAATACGCTTAGAGGACAAATTGGAATTTACTTGTGCTTATAATTGAGAGTAAGCGAAAAAAAAGTCTTCTGAGGTCATAGTTTGTTTTTTCTTTTCTGACTTTTCATATAAACTTTTCATAAGGTATGATTTCTTTTTGATAAAGCTATAATTTCTTTTTGATAAACCTGTTTCCAATTCTCAGTACGATTGAACTTCAATTTGGTCCTCTAAGCGTACTGGTAAAGTTTTATCGCGACCCCGCATCTCGTTTGTAGACTAAAACCAAACTACGTTTGCATGGAAATCGCCTCGTGAATCGCCCCCATTATGACCATGCTCTCTTTCTCTGTTTGAGAGAAACCCTGTGCCCTGCACTGCGACTAATAAACGGATTGCTTAGCTTATGCTTCTAAAATTAACAGAATATGTAGAATATGACGGCCTCGGTGGCGCAGCGGCTTGGCACGCTAACTGTAAGACCGAAGGTCTCGGGTTCGATCCCCGGCCGGGTCAAACTAGGAAACGAACTTATCTAGTTTGTCTCGGGTCTTGGATGTTATCTGTGTATTTATTGTATTAAATTTATCGTCGAGTTTGCACCTATAATATAAGTCATTCAGTTGTACTTAGTATAGGGCTAATGAGATCTGTGTAATGTGTCCATGAATATTTATTTGTTTATTTATAAAGATAAGCCCATTGTTAATTCAAAACCGACAAACACATACGTCATGATCTAAGTCGCTCGGTTGACGCGCTTGCGCACGCATCACGGTGATCGCTAAGTGAACTTACAAAGTACCTACAAAGATCTTTTCGTACAGTTTTCTTTATTTGACTAGTGAAACGTGATAACTATGGCAAAGTGTTATAAATGCAACAAAATTGTCAGCAAAAAAAGTCCCGGCCTGCAGTGCAGCAAATGTTCTAAGTGGATACATGGCGTGTGCGCCGAAATCTCAACGGAACAACTGAATGCGCTTTTTGCCATGGATTCAATTGACTGGAAATGTAAAGTATGTACTAGTGGATCGAAAAATAAACGTATTTCGTGTATTCTACCAGATACAGATGCAGATACGGACAATGAAATCTCAATTCCGAATTTTTCCGTTAAGAATCCTACCCACAAAATGTTATGCGAAATTAAACACGATGTGCGTGAGATTATTTGCGATGAACTACAAAGAACCCTGCAGTTTTATTCAGATAAGATAGATGAATACGAATCTAAGATAAAGACCTACGAGAATAACATGAAAAAATTAGAAAATCAAAACACTGATTTGTTTAATAACTTTAAACATCTGTCACTGAAATTTGATGCTTTGGAGCAAAAAATTAATAGCGTTGAACTACGTGCCCTTGAGAACCAACTAGAAGTTGCTAACATAAAAGAATCAGAAAATGAAAACGTAGAACAAATTATAAAAAATGTTGGCCTCAAGCTGGAGGTAAACTCAGATGATATCGTTAAGGTATATAGAAAACCAACTATTCGATTGGGAAACGGCGGCAAAAAATCCATCCCACCAATCATTGTGTCACTTAAAGAGGGTTGCAGGAACAGGTGGATAGAACAAGCCAAGACGATAAGACTCACTGCTCGTGACCTAGGTCTTGAGGATAACAATACCATCTTTATCCGAGAATCCCTTACGTCAATGACGGCATTTCTACTGTGGAAAGCAAAGCAGGAACTAAAAGAAAGTAACCTGTGCAAATATGTTTGGTGTAAGAATGGAGTGATATTAGTTCGCCGACGAGATAACGACAAACCAAAATACATCCGCTCAATTAATGATATCGACCGTCTAATAACGGAGTTTACTGACTGATAATTACCTCCCTACAATAAGCCTTTTGTCAATCTTCACAAATATAAAAATGGAGTCCGAAATAACTGAATATAACTGTGATACATGGAATGAGTTTATAGACAAAGCAGAAAAAAATAGTATTTCCTTTCTTCACGTAAACATACGTTCTATGCTGAAGAACTTTGCGGAACTAGAACAAATTATTGCTACGTCCCCCCAAACGATACACATTATTGCACTGACAGAGGTTAACTTAACGCCAAGAAATGTAAAACTATTTGAATTACAAAATTATGAAATGTATAGCAACCTACGTAGCAATCGCAGAGGAGGCGGTGTGATGCTTTATATACACAACTCCTTGTCATTTTCGGTCAACGAACTCAGTGTGAAAGCGGTTAACTTTGAGTGCATTAGTGGAATAATTAAAATATCACGTGATTGCAACCTTGGTGTGTGTCTAGTCTATAGGCCTCCTGATTTAAATAAGGATTTATTTACTGCAGAGCTTAAGAGGACACTGGGTATGATACCACCTAAACATGACTGTGTTTTTCTTGGCGATATTAACATCGATACTAAACAGAGCAAATCTAGTGTAATGGAGTACAAGAGTATGTTAAGTGCGATCGGCTTTGAGAGCGGAATATCTCAGTTTACCAGGATAGAAGTTAAAAAAGATTGCTTAACACACTCGTGTATAGACCATATTTACTTGCGTAGACATAGATGTGAGGCGGTCACGGCGGTGATAAATATCGCGCCAGCTGACCACTTCATAACAGGTCTTATTATTACCTACAGTTCTGATCATCGCTTGGCGAATGATGGGCAAAGCAAATTCGTCACTAGACTAGATAATAAGCGAGTGCAATTTGAATTGGATAGAGTTGATTGGTCCATTGCACAAAGGTATGAGAAGCCCTCTGACATTGTTAACTTCATAAATACAGCCTTTCAGGGAATCTACGATAAATGTACAGTACGCTACAGAAAGAGAAGTAAAAATTGTGATAATAATAAATGGATAAATAAAAAAATTATTTTGATGTGTGAAAAAAGGCGAGAACTATTTAATTTGTGGAAAACAGATGTTAGTGTTGTAAAAAACAAATTACTTTATAACAGGTTTCGTAATAAAACAAATAAATATATAAATAATACTAGAAATAAGCATTATAGGGATGAAATAACGAAACATATGGGAAACAGCAAAAAAATATGGTCTATTGTTAACCGCTTATGTGGGCGAATTTCTAAGTCTGTGGATGAAATTATAACAAAGTCTTTTAAACTAAATAAGTGTGATTTAACAAATAATTTTGCTCATACATTTGATGAAAGTGTAAAAAGCATTTGCTCGTACTGCCCTACGCCCCTGTTAGAACCAAATTCCTATACTAAATGTCTAGATAAATCATTCAGAATAAATAAGGCCACTAACGATGTTATTAATACGATAATTAGACACATAAATCCCAACAAAAGTCCGGGTATCGACGGCATTAGAGCATCTGACATAAAAAACTTACATGAATACTTAACTCCAGTTATAGTACATCTTATAAATCGATGCATTAAAACATCTACCTACCCAGACAGCCTTAAGATAGGTATAATAAGGCCAATCCATAAAAAAGGCTCTTATAGTGATTATAACAATTACAGACCTATTACGATCCTATCATGCATAGATAAAATAGTTGAGAGGTATTTTAGTAATGAAATTTGGAACTTTTTTTATAAACATAATGTAGTAGCCAGTCACCAATTCGGATTTCAGAAAAAGAAAAGTACTTCTCAATTACTTTCTAAATTTAGTAATACAGTAAATAGTTATTTGGATACCAAAAACCATGTAATCGTAGTGCTGGTCGATTTTAGCAAAGCATTTGACACGCTAGAATATGGTAGACTTTATAATAGACTCAGTAATTGTGGGATCCAGGGACCGACATTAGAGTGGTTTAAAAACTATCATAGCAATCGAAAAACAACCGTTAAAATCCTTGACACCTTCAGTAATTACATAACAACAAAACAAGGCACTGCACAAGGCTCTATAGCCGGTCCCTTGGAGTACTTGATATTTGTTAATGAAATGGGAAATTTGTTTCCTGAAGGCGTCGTGTATCAATTTGCCGACGATACATGTTTGATATCTGCGGATATTAATGTTAAAAAGGCCCAGGACAATATGCAGAGGTATTTTGACACTTTATGTAGATGGTCTCACGACGCTGGCCTGGTTATAAATGCATCAAAAACAAAAATGGTCCATATTCATTCTTCCCACATAATTAGTCAATTTACACCTGCCGTTTTAGCACATGAACACGAATGTATGCACGGGCGCGTGGTGTGTCGGTGTGAGTCGCTCGAGCTGGTAAACAGTCACACCTACTTAGGCCTCATAATAGATAACCGGTTTAGCTGGGCCCCTCACATTGACTACGTCTGCGATAAGCTAAGATCAGTTATGTCACAACTGTATACACTAAAATATAAAGTCCCGTACAGTGTTCTAAGATTATTGTACATTGCACTTGCGGACTCAATAATAGGTTACAGCATAAGTAGTTACGGGTCTGCTCATAATGTTTATCTAGATAAAATTTATAAACTGCAAATTAGACTGTTGAAAATTGTCGTACCTAATAACATAAAATTAAAATTTAAAGATGATTACTCGAAATTGTTCTGTTACACTAAAACATTAAGTATTTATGATAAAATTAAACTTTCAATTATACTAGAAAACACAAATAAAATAGAAGCTTTGTCAAAGAAAAAAAGATCATGTTCACTTAGAGAGCTTGATTACCTACCTACTTTTAATGTACCTAAATTTAACAATAACTACGGAAAAAGAACAGTAGACTTTATGCTACCGAATATACTCAACCAACTACCAAAAACTTTAGTGGGTAATCTTGCTTTTCTAAAACCAAATCAAATTAAAGTCCTGGTAAAGAAATATTTTTTTGAATAGTATTACTATTAATATCAAAAAATTTTGTCATTAATAGTAATATTATTGTATCATGTTTAAGTAATTAGTATTGTGTGTGTGTAAAAAAGTGACCATAAAATATTTATAAAAGCGGCTCAGGCTTCACGCAAAAACCTAATAAGGTTTATGTGAAGCCTTTTGAAATGTAAAAAAAAAAAAAAATCATTGTCATTACGTAGATGCAAAGGCCAAAGTTTTTTTTAAACACAAGCTTCAATAGCGTTGTTACAAAAATTGTGCATTTTAGTTAACCCTGTAGACATGACCCCGTGCTGGGCAAGCCTAGACATAGATCCAAAAAAACAATGCCCCAGGAACTCCAGCGTCCGAGTGAACCCTTCAAACATCTGGTTTGTGCGAAAGTACTACTGGACGCTGCATAAATCGTCTTATTACGAACAAGCAAAGGCTGTGTATGTATAATAACCTGAAAATACCGCTGGTAGTATATTAAAGAATGTATCTGAGCGAGTACTTAATTTAGTTTCTGTCCTTCTCGTTCATTCCGAAAAATCTGAAGGATCAGAACGTATTTATTCATTTAAAAAAATGTTTAGTTTTCAAAACTCTACGTTCGGTCAAATTTACTGTTAATGTTATTCATTAAGATGATGTTCTTTATTAAGATTTATTATTAATGCAGTAAAATGTGGTCCTTGAGAAGTATGTGTTACTTTGAATGACAAGATACGCAATAGTCTGAATAGAGAACGTCGTGGACTGAAAGGACAAGAGGATGTAGTCACTAGAATTGAGAAAGGAATGTTGCGTTGGTTTGGACATATGCAGAGGATGATGGAAGAAAGATTGATGAAACAAATATATATTGCGAATGTGAGAGGAAAGGCTGGTAAGGGACGTCCCAGACGGACTTACCTCGACTAAATAGGGGATGTAATAGCAAAGGGAAGACAAAAAATACCCGGAACCGGCGTGCGTGCGTGCAATGACTTGCGTGCAAGATCGTGGCAAGTGGAAGTCCTTGGTCTCTGCCTACCCCTTCGGGATACCGGCGTGAGGTTACCTATGTATGTTATCACTAACAAGATTTACTACAATACATTCACAATAGACCATAAACAGTATTTTTAATTGTATCCATACTTGGCCTTTATACCGCCTTTTGATGTTCAATGAGATATAACATAAGTCGCACATAACTCGCCGGCGTAATATCGGCACTTATCTTGTCTTGCCGGATCGTGCGCGCTGCGGTGTCTCTAAAACCTATAAATATTTCATGGCGCCTAATAAAAGTATGATCAACGAAAAAAGCCGGTAATAACTTGGCGAAAGATGTGGAGTTACGGCGCGGCGGTCGGGCGCAGTACCTGCACAATAAAGTTCAAGGTTTTAATCATCATCGCTAGCCATTTGACCCCCACTGCAGGTCATAGGCCTTCCTCATGGTTTGTGATGGTTTTCAAAGTGTTAATGGCAATCATGAAATCTTATTAGGTATGCTTATATGTATTTAATTGTATAAGTATTTATTTTTAGGTATTTTTTACATAACATTTACATACTGGCACATACATTGCTTCTGGCCCCACACTAGGATACCCTGTGTCGTGGGAACCAGAAACAACGACATCACAAACGTGTAAACATCCAAGACCTGGGCTTTTTTTTTGTTCCCAGCCGGGATTCGAACCCGGGACCTCTTGCATGGTAGGCAGACGCGCTACCGCTACGCCACAGAGGTCGTCAATTTATGTTTATTATTATTTAAGTACATGTTGCTTACCTATATATATGTAATTAATTTTTAGGTGTCTATGTATATTATTTTTTAAATATATTTACATTATATCGTAGGTAATTATAAGTAATTATATTCTCGCACTCTTTTGCTGTTTGTTATCAATATATATTCGGTTTAATTATTTATGTACATGCACCATGTACCGACTATATTCTTCATGCAATCCACTCCATCCAAAGGTTGTCTGAAAGAGATCGCTAAAGTGTTCTCAATCTATCTATAAGATTGATGTATTTGGTTTAAGATGACTTGAGAAAAGATGGTCAGAGTGGAGTTTTTTTTCCAGCTGCCTTTTTCTCCACTACAATCCGGCACTAAGGCAGCGGCTTACATTTTACATTGTACATTGACACTCAGCAAACAGAATGTAAATTGTTTACGTTGTAATAGATTGATTTGATTACATTGATTTTATTTACTTAATACGTATCACATCTGATTACCATTCCAGAGGTAGTGGGTTCGATTCTCACTAAGGGCCGCCGTACATTACACGTGGTTTCAGTCTGTGAGTATTTCCATGTTTGAAATATCCTTGCCTGGTCACAAGGTCAAAGCGTTGTCAAAGTGCTGGTCAAAGCACAAGGTATCCTAGTTTAAGACCGGGGTAAGCGATTATGTTGGGTGGAAGTAGTTATTATGTTTTCAGGTGTCAACATTTGACGGACTATCTTTAGATTAGATTAGAACTCTTTATTGTACACACCAGAAAACAAAATACATAAAAAGGCTTACCTATCTAAGTATTGCCGTAATACTTAATACTTATAGTTGGCGGTCTTATCGCAGTGTGACATAAATTCCGTGACAGTGACATAGTGACAGTGGTATATAGTAGTGACATTAAAATGAAAAAAAAAGATTATAAGTGTTTTATTAATAATAACAAGTCTGACCTCTTAAAGAATGCAAATAACGAGGTAGAAAACAATCACACTTTAAGTTTTATAAATCCCAAATAAAACGTCGCACGAACAACGATCGAAAGTCAAAAATGCGAAGGTTATTCAACTATCGCTTATTCGAAGCTTCTGTAATAAGTTTTCAGTGTACGACGTAGAGTTTATGTTTCATTGACGGCGAAACCGAAATGCTTTTGAAACCTCTGCGTAAATCTCTTACAAGCGCGAGTTACTATAAATAAGAAATACGATTCAGACGAGCTTTGTTAAATCCCACTTGAAAGATCTTGTTCTCAGGAGGCCTCTTACAGCGAGACTTTAAAAGTTGAACTCTCAACAAGGCTTATTTTCATATAAATTACTATATAATTTGTCTATTTAGAGCTGTGCATTTTTTAAGAGGATTCGCTTTTTTGTGTTAAAAATAAAACTACTTCTAAAAATATTAGTTTAACAAATATATTAGGTTCTTATAAAATTGGCGTTTCGTCGTACTGGCCACTTTTATTTTTTATTTATTAGGTTTTTCAACAGACGCACACTTTCCAAATATAGACACAATTTACAATAAATCAAGCCACAGTGTGAATCCAATAACTGAAAAACACAACATTCACATCACATAACATGTAAGTCTTACGGACTACAAGTTGGCGCTTTGATCTGAAATATCTCCTCTTTGGTTCAGAACTCTAAATGCGTATTTACAAATGTATTTAGCTGGTATATTTGAGTTTCAAAAACAGTCAATCATTGGTTTTTGCCCAATTGTTTTTACTTTGGGGTCGCTAATCTCACATAATGGAGAACTTGAAATACGCGTTATTTGCGCGATTACGAGTTTCACCGTGGCACCAGTGCTGCAGAAACGGCTCGAAGTGTTAATGATGTGTATGGCGGCGGTGTCGCAAAAGAAAATACACTGCGTTTTTGGTTCCAACATTTTCTTTCCGAAAATTTCGAAAATTTAGTGTCATTGACTCCGGTTAATTCAACCAAAATTTGAAAATATAGAACGCTATATATAACAAAAACGATTTCTTCTGTAAATTTCTTAAATTTGTATTATCTTTCCGTCCTTATTAACTATTCACTTTGAAAATATGAAATATTTTGAATAATTAGATAATTTCTGTTTTATTGTTTAGT
Source organism: Yponomeuta sedellus (assembly GCA_934045075.1). Classification (NCBI taxonomy): domain Eukaryota; kingdom Metazoa; phylum Arthropoda; class Insecta; order Lepidoptera; family Yponomeutidae; genus Yponomeuta; species Yponomeuta sedellus. The sequence goes on along the minus strand of OW203727.1, from coordinate 212,385 downwards.
TTATCGATGGCGAGGAAAAAGTATACAGGTTTAGCTGTATATTATTTACGTAAAAATCACTAACACTGACACTTTTGCGGTTTCGAAGTCGCTGCACTTTAATTACTCATTCTAATTCATTCGACTCATTTGAATTTCCGACAAAACACTAATACACTAAGAAGGCCGAGACTCCATTACGATGGACTTAATACACCGTCTTTAGAAAGAGGACGCTCGCCATTCCCCGCACAATGAGTCTTTCATGTCTTTGTCGCAGTAACAACCGACATTACGCGCTGCGAAATAAAATCGTCAATGGCCGTAATAGGTAGCTCTCTCGGCTGGAAGTCACAGAACGTCCGGGTTGCTGGAATGGTGGCTTATTAAAAGGACCACGACAAAATCTGTCATTGGACAGAGAACACTTTACTATCTTACCGTAACTTCTTTTCTTCATATAATGTATCTTAAAAAATCTATTTAGAGGCTAAAAATTCCACCCATGCCGAGTACCTTACTTTGCAGTTAGGTTTTACATCGAAATGATCGGGCCACCGGCCACAACCACAAAACGCCGCCACTGGCATATTTCCTGTAATTTTCATACATTTTATATGGACTCGCCGCACACGGTTGGCGCCGGTGGCGGCCACACGCTACAAATCGTCGCAGCTTGCTTCTTGTGGCTCGCCCCGGCCACTAAGCGTCGACACAAAAAGCCGCCACACGCCACTCGCGCGATTCCGCGCCCCCCTCTCCTTTGCCTCAGTTAACCTGTGCTGTAAAGTCGACGGTAACGCACGGTACGGTAGTATGTGGTTCATATAGGTAGATAAATATGGATATATAATTATTTATATCAGGGATACAATCCCGACCTGAGATTTGGGATTCAAAAAGTGATAGTTATAGTAATAGAGGAGAAAAAGTGAAGGCCTGGGAAGAAATCTGCGAATTGTTTATTGAAATTGTTGTGAAACTTACCTTAATGTAATAGCTAGTCTTTCCGCAGGTGCAATGCTTTTCCGCATTTTGGTGTCGTGGTGCTTTAATCCAGCATATAATAAAGCATGTAGTTCCCAAAACGTACCTATACTTAAACGAAAATGTTTGAAAAACTTTTTAGAATGGTTTAGAAGATTATTGAAATGTTCGTTGCATTTGTGTACATTCGTTAAAACTGGATGTATCCAATAACTACAGTGTCGTCTTCTACGACGACGTCTTTTTATCAAAAGTAGCGCAATTAAACCTTCTTCGTCAGAGTCCATTATGATACTGCACGCCACGCAAGGGTTAAAAAAAGTAGCAGCCACCGACCGCAAGTGTCGAAGCGGCTACAAAGGTAGCTGAAGCGCGCGACAGCCACTTGTGGCCGGTGGTCGACACTTGCGGTCGGTGGCTGCTACTTTTTTTAACCCTTGCGTGCTAGACTTGGGCAAAGTGTGTCCTTAGAGGGAGTTGTTATATCTCATATCTTTGCTCACCGAGACACACTATATATCTATCATATCTCGCTCACCACTTGTGTCCTAGCTCATACGACGTCCAATCTACTAAGTGCGTGTGGAAACGAGACACAAGTGGTGAGTCAGTCTAGTCTACCTATTTATTCCCTACTTTATCCAGATCACACGTTTCTTTTGATGAACTTTCTCTCATCGCTCGTTGGTTAAGACGAGAAATGCGGCCGAATGTAACCGATGTCAGACGATGTTGATCTCGCTCTCGCGCATTGTGTGTGAGCTGGATAAAGTAGCAGGAGTTGACTACCGTACTGAGTTGAGAGTATGTGTGAGGGAGCCAGATTTAGTTAACATCTCTGGGATATGAATGGGACACACTTGACGGTGAGGGAGTTGTGTGTCCACTCATATCTGGCTCTTGAGTTACCCAAGGAAGGCTATTGCGTGCAGTATCATAATGGACTCAATTCGTCGGAAAAAGACGTCGTCGTAGAAGACGAAACTGTAGTTATTGGATACATCCAATTTTAACGAATGTACACAAACGAACATGTCGATAATCTTCTAAACCATCCTAAAAAGTTTTTTAAACATTTTTTTTAAGTTTACACTTTATTTAACTTTACACAGGTTAAATGAGGAAAGGGAGAGAGGGGCGCGGAATCGCGCGAGTGGCGTGTGGCGGCTTTTTGTGTCGGCGTTTAGTGGCCGGTGCGAGCCACAAGAAGCAAGCTGCGACGATTTGTAGCGTGTGGCCGCCACCGGCGCCAACCGTGTGCGGCGAGTCCATATAAAATGTATGAAAATTACAGGAAATATGCCAGTGGCGGCGTTTTGTGGTTGTGGCCGGTGGCCCGTGTGCGGTGACCCTTAGGTACTCGGGGCTGCAAGTGATGCAAATTACTTCAGCCAGATGTTGCTGCCTATACGTAATACAGAGAGCATTGTAGAGGTTCGACATTTCACTGGTGCCGGTAAGTCGCCCATTAGCTCAGTTGGGATAGCGCTGGTACGGTTAGCCAGAGGTCGCGGGTTCGAGGCCCGGCATGGGTGGATTTCTTAGCCTCTAAATAGGTTTTTAATATTGGTCTTAGCACGGGTTAATGCATTAAAAAGAATAGAATAGAATAGAATGCATTTATTGACATATTAAGACAAAGGGTCGAGGCTCAGCATATTGCAAACAAGTCGAATAAAAGAATATAATACAATGTATCTGTGAAAATATAGATCGTTATCGGTACCGAATGGATACCGCTAACCGGACAAGTAACCGGGGCCATTCGGGTGACAAGCCCAGCCCAGCCCCACTGCAACCTCGCAGCCTTCGCACCTTCATCAGTTATGCATGTTTTTTCCGCAGCACACGGTCGGTCTTGCAGACAACGATTCAAGAGAAGGAAGCCAGTTAGATATATAGATATATATAATCTAATTTGGGGGCTTTCTAATTAAGTAAAACATAAACAATAATTCAGTGCATCAAATTTTGTAATTTAACTGTGTCATTTTAAATAAATATCATTAAAAAGTTAAAATTACTTTGCTGAATTCCGCCAAAAATCCCACAAGCACCATGCGGCTAGCTAATGCACCGCCCTCCCTCCCACTTTTTCAAGCAGAAGCAAGACACGCACACACCACCACCAACACCAATACTTGTGTGAAAAAACACGCGACGCGTTTCGCCTCTAACACGAGGCATCCTCAGGCTCCCAAATGCAAGTGACCGTCTCCGCAAACTTACATTTCATCTCACTTGCATTTGGGAGCCTGAGGATGCCTCGTGTTAGAGGCGAAACGCGTCGCGTGTTTTCTCACACAAGTATTGGTGTTGGTGGTGGTGTGTTCGTGTCTTGCTTCTGCTTGAAAAAGTGGGAGGGAGGGCGGTGCATTAGCTAACCGCATGGTGCTTGTGGGATTTTTGGCGGAATTCAGCAAAGTAATTTTAACTTTTTAATGCTATTATGGATTTCCGCAAAGTAACGCCTGATTCTATACAACATCTTAAATAAATATGTTTACTTTAATTTACTTTAAAAAAGAATATTCTTTATTGTACAAAGAAATTACAGTATTCTGTCAGGGTCGTGGCAAGTGGCAGTCCCTGGTCTCTGCCCTCTGGGATACAGGCGTGAGGTAATGTATATATGTAAATTACAATAACAGAAATTATATAAAAATATGAATACAATTGGCGTCCTTATTACTAAAAGCAATTACTATTTACAAGTTACAGACATAATGAACAGGCTCCGTTTGGTTACCGGTGTAGACCGAGCTTCCTGTACTACAAATTCGTTTTATTTCAAAATTTAAAATTTTATTTTTACTTTACATTTACAAAGCCTAACTTACATAAGTGGGGCACTTTAAAGTAATTCCTGGCTCAGCCGAAACTTTCGTGCGTTACTGTTATCGATGGAGATGCAAGGAGCCGCCGAGCCGCCGCCGCCGCCTGGCTCGCGGCTACAGCGGACGCCGGAATCGTCCCTCACATATTGTGTCGCACATTATGACATGCCTTTTATATCTTTAATTTGGCCGCCGCACACAGATAGCGCTTTTATTTTTTATACTGCCATAAAGGCAGTGGCCGGCGGCGACTCATTTTTACTGGCGCAATAATGCGAATGCGCTATTTTTATGAAGCGTCGTTGCGTCCCGCCGGTCTGCTGATTGAATACTTGATGCCTCAAAGGTTGAGGATGCGCTCTGTTCAAAGGATCCAGTGCCTTTGGGAGCAACCCTGCTACAGCTTTAATTACCCTGAGCACAATTCTAGCAACTCTTGTTTGCTTGGAATAGGTTACCGGTCTTGTACCAGATAGTTGAAACTGGTTTAAATAACTAATGTAACCGGGTCAGTCACAATAACAGTTGCTACAAACATCCATAGTCAAAATTTATTTCACAACCACTGACGTATGTATTCACAATGATATGATATGGTCAAGGCCGGGTTGCTGGTGGATTGTAGAAAAATGGCGAGCCTTACGGTCAGAAGTTATCAATTTGCACGTAAAGCCTCTGACATGGCTTAACGACTGCCATTACATGACAGTCACGTTATAAAATTTTGTCAAAAGTGCTGGCAATATTGTCTAGACTAAACATCAGCTCCTCGTAAAAAATCTTATTCTAACCGAAGTGAAATGAACGTATAGGCACAAGTGTAAATATTGCCCACAAGTGTTAAGGGCATAGAACTCTGATAATTGAAGTGATAATCACAAACTAATACTGTGCAATGTTTTGTTGACAAAAGTCAAAAAGTACTTTTTTATTTTTAGCATCTAAATAGGTTTTTAAGAAAGTACGTTCTTCATCTCAGAACTGCTAGCGGAATGGTCGCGCCCGCAGCGCCCGCCTGTAATTCGATTAGGCCACCTAGCGCCCCCACATCGCCGGCCGGGCTCAAAGCTCCAGGCACACGATTTATTGCCTACGTCCCACAGATTACCACCACATGTGTCAATTATTAAGCCTGCAGTGTGGGCAGAGACACTCATTCATTCGGGGCTCCACGCGCCTACGTGAATAAGCCATTCAATAGCTCTGAGCCGTGGTAAGCGAAACGATTCGTCATTAGGCATTATAGGGCTTATTATTTTTGCGGCTGGTCTGTGTTGCAAGATCCATTGAAGTTCATTTATTTATTTTAAAGAACCTACATTTTACCTGTGGAGTTTAAAATTGAAATAAAAGGCGTCCATGATCAAAAAACGTAGAGCCAGTTAAATAGGGGCTTTAAGGGCATCGCGGCAAGTAACGGTAACGGTCTCAAAGGCTACGATCCAGGAAGCCAAGCCGTGTTAAAGCAATATCAGTCTATTGATTTTACTCTCGCTTAATTTATCATAGAGTCCTCTAATATTTCATTCCACGGCGGACCCATGGAATATCAACAGAAGTTCCTCTTAAACCCCTCCATGATTCTTATAGGAAGAGATAAGTTCACGTTGCGGCTACTTTCAGTACAATAGCTACTTTAGGTAAGCTGTTAATTCGTAAAAATACAAATACCTATGTTTATCACACATAATAGTTACCAGATATTTTCAAGAGGGTATAAGACGCTCAATACAACTTTCAATCCATATAATAACACAAGAGCAAAAGAATTCAGTTTGAATTGAACATAACGTCAACACGTTATGTTCAATAAAATCAATGCTACTCAACATGGGACACAAAAGTTTTGCCTGTTCAGACTTTCATTGACAAACAAATACAAAGTGATCTTTCTGGCTCTACATGATCTCAGTTTTCCGACGGTAGGCCTAAGCGGGGCCCATTTATTAGATCTGGCCCGTCGAAGAGACGCGGGTTTTTGCGCCGTGACGTCACACGCACTCGTCAGTGATCGGTGGTGACCTATCCATGCGTGAGTACAGTTGACGGCATGCCAGCCTTCGTATACAACGCAGCTCATCTCTGTTTTGTCAAAATTTGACCATTTACTTCTCTTACAAACTTTTTTAAAATTCACCCCAAAGAAAAAAGGGGTTAACCCTTTTTATCTTTGGGGTGAATTTTGAAAAACTAAAAAATAGCATAATTTTTTATTTATATCTGAATAAGTTACGTACATTTGCAAATTTGTAATCGCAGTACCACACGCTACTTGTGAAGGAAAACATCGTGAGGAACCCGTGGCTTAGTGTTGACTAGTATTTCTTGTGGGCTAAGCCAACTAAGCTGTCAGGTTGCTGATAGGTGCTGGGCAAGTGTACACCATCAAAAACTATGTCCCAAGCACTGCAGCGTCCAAGTGGTCCCTTCACGCATCTAGTGTGAGTGAATATGCTACTGTACGCTGTATAAATCATATCATTACGTAGATGCACAGGCCAATTATATTAAAGTCCCAAGCTTTAAGAAAATGCGACCACAAACACTTCACACTCCTTACAAAGTTTGGCACCCCTTTTAAACTTGTGGTAGTGAGGAGGTTACCCACTGCCTACGCGTCGCGACGCGACGGTCGGAAAACGAATCCGATAAAATTTTGTTTAAAGTAAAACTCTTGGTAACAGACATGAGACATGAATGAAAGAATGAATTATGGGTTGAAACGAAGAATCAATTATGTTACTCGTATTTAGCGATTTGAAACGATACTTATTTTGTTATTATGAAAATATGTACAATTACTCTGAAAACTGATTTTAGTAGATAAATGTAAGCTACGCAAACGCGTGTGCAATATAGTAAAGAAAGGCCAGCAGAGTGCCGTGAGGCAGGGCGTTCAACGCCTCGGAAGGCTAGGCCTGCGCGAGCGCAAACTATTGTTCACGATGGCGGGAAAATCAATTAAACTTCAACCATGATTTTAAGGAACCCGCGGCCCTGATGCGTGATTAGGTAATGATGCGCTTGCTCTAAGAATATATCTATGTTTTCTTGAAGCATCCCGCCATAAGTAAATAAAAAAAAACTGATAAGTAAGTTTTTAGAAATAACACACAGCTAAAATCAAAAGCACCAATTTTCAACCTCTTAGGGGATTTATTTTGAAAAACTAAGAATTATCTGTTTCATGAATTTGCATCGAAGTACATTTACACTAAGTTTGACAAAAATCCGACCATATCTAAATATTTTATTCCTTCTGCAAACTTTGGCACCCTTTTTAGATTAAAAAAAACCGAGAATAAGGTGCCTTATCAATTATTTTGACGTACATTAGAACCAAGATTCGTATTTAAAAAGGTAGACTTTTAAACAATTGTTGAGTGTACTTTCCTGGTCATTAAGTAATCGGCCGCATGTGGTGCCCCCTTTATGCGGCGTCATTATGATGTAATCCTACAGATTAGTCGAGGCTAGTATAATAGAGGCCTACAGAAGGTTAGTAAGTACATTTAACTTGCACTCAAAAGTAAAACTAAATCCAATTAAATTACGTCAATACGCGGGATCGTAACTAAAATAAAATCGAATTTCAAAATTAAATTAAAATAAACCAATTAGGCTATGAAAGCAGAACATTACTGAATCTTAACAATGATGAAAGTTGTCGAAATAAGTTAACAATGGTGGATTACTCTCTCACTCATTCACTCAGTCTGGGTTCAATTTTATGCTTGCCATGTCCTAGCCTGAGTACCGTAGCACAGGGTATCCAAATTTGAGATCAGGACAGATGATTATATTGTGAGAAAGTTTTTTATTTCATTTATTAAAAAAACTACTCGAACTATTCAGCCAATATACTACCCAACTTGAAATTGTAAATTTTACACATAGTAAATTCAATATAAATGCAATTTTAAGCGCTGAGGTATTTGAACACTTCAGACACTCGTTAGCGAGTGGTATTGGAACTATAACTTCACAAATGTACATAACTGCGAAAATAAAGTCATGGTTACATGTCCGCATTGGGAATCGAACCTGGGTCCACCATTGTTGAATCGAAGCATTGTTCTACCCGCAGCGGTAACGCCAATGACTTGGTCACGCTCCTTATTTTAATGCAAAACCCCCGTGTGCAGACCCGGGACTGCGACATATTCAGGCACTGCAGGTTCTGTATCTTCGTACATGTTTTACTCTGGGCGGGAAATAGAAGGCTTTGTTCCATTGTTCTCGGGCAGATGTTTTTGTCGCTGCTGGTGCAAAAAGGGCGCTAGGTCGATGGCAAGCGGGGGCTATAATAATAGTAACTATCGGGAGCAGTTGGCAAGCGTGGGCCGGGGCTGCTCCTGTGTGTTCACATGCTTGGTGGTCAAGTGACAGAAGATAGCGAACTTGTTTCTTCTGGATTACTCAGCAGATGCTGTTTTGCCACATAAAATAGGCACGCTGCCGTCAAGGAAAACATGGTAAGGAAACCTGAGTGTCTGAAGTGTTCGCTAACATTAGCGTTTGAAATTGCCGTTTCGCGGTGGGAGCGCGTGGTAATTAAGGTTATTTTGATATCGATGTATCCCTCCAGGATCTGTATTCTGACACACAAACATTGACCTTTTATCAATTTAATGGGATTATTCAGCGTCAAGTGCACCTTCAGCCACACTAGATAGGTGAAGTGACCACTCGGACACGGTGGTTGCCCAGTGGGTAGAACTCGGAAGCGAGAGACCCAAGATCACGACAAACATATAGATAAACTCACGTCTGTGCTTAGATGTATCTATATGTTAATGGCTATATGAAAGTCCGAAGAAATATAACTCACATCCAGCGTTCCACGATAGCCTCCAAAGTCTTGACCTTAAAAATAACCCTTGATAATAATTTATTGTTATTTTCAAGGTTGTCACTGAGGAGATTGATGAGACCTGCCTGACAATACGTTTATGCGCAGTTGAAACAATTTAATATTTTAAACTTTCGCGACTTGAACTCATAGTTAGAATATTTTCGGGGCTTAATCGCGTAGTAATTTATTGCTATTTTACCTCGACGTTTTGACGACGTTACAGTCATCGTGGTCACGAGAACCACGATGACTGTAACGACGTCTAACGTACGCGATTAAGCCCCGAAAATATTCTATGAAACAGATTAGTCGAGATTGCACTTGCGCCGCAGCACGCAGCTCATAAAATTCACAAGCGACACGCAAAAATGCCCTCACACACTGACATCATAAAAGTCTCCGTTGCACTTGCTAAGTCTGTGTGTGTGACTGGCACATAGCAGCGGCGAAGTTATGGCAACATTAACGATGACAGATAAGGGTTAGTTGGGCATAGTGTCCCCAGGGGTCGGCAATTAACCAAGCGCATGTTTGTAAATGCTGAAATAAATATTAGCGAATTTTCCTTAAAGCACGTGACAAAACGCTGTTAGAGCTGAGATAAATATGTCCGTATACATATATAATTTGGATTTGTCTTCACCTGGAACGGCAATCACTATTGAAACATGGGAAAAAATAACAAAACGTTTAAGCATCACACTTCATCGTACTTTAATATATACTTTTACAGTACATAAAACGACATTTTGACAAAAGAAAATCATTAAATTATTTACAATAAAATAAATGTATAATTTCTGAAGACGAAAGAATAATTTGTCAGTTTCAGTTGTTTGCAGATAATAATTTACAATAACTACAATAAATTGGATCGCAAGAGTCTGTCATCCGTCAAGTGCTGTGGTGACCAATTAAATGATAAAATGATTGAGACACGATGACCTTGCTTTACGCTCGTGAACGCGTGCTACTTCTATGTATGTCTGACAGCAGGGTTCATATTCAAAGTCAATTATTTTTTATTTACTGAATTTTATCAAATTTTAACTGACAATAAGGGGTAAATGAATCGCTTGTAGCCCCGGCTGCCTGAGTGATCTTTAATAATCAGGAAGGTTAAGTAACACAGGGCGCGTTCAGTACATGAATGGGTAAAGCGTCTATGGCTAACGCTAGTGGAATTTTTCTGAGCGTTTCCGTGCTTCGCAAGGCACGTTAAGCAGTTGGTGTCGGCTGCTGTCGATAAATGGCAGTCGTTAAGCCAAGTCAGAGGGCTTAGGGCGGCAAACTTCTGACCGTAAGACCAGCCACTAGTCTTGCAAGCCTCCACCAATGCAGACTTGGCCCCTGTGGTAGAGTATGGCCTATACCTTCCTCAGGGAAGAAACTCGTGCCCCTCGGTGGGGACATAATGGGTCTATGTAACTATGTAATGATAGAGAGTTAACGAGTTCTTATAAATTTGTCACACATATCACATTCACACATTCCATGCTTATTTGAATCTCACGTGAGAAAATTATGGGCAAAGCTTGTATTTAAAGAAAATAAAGCTATTCGAGTCAGAGTTTATGTACCACCGTTTGGACGTTGTGTTCTCGAAAGAATCCGCTTGGAGCTGCCGTCAGTACTTATTTGGTTTTAGCTCGTTTATTCACAAAATTGCAAGTAATTTTCATTTCAAAATAATCCTACTGAGTTTATGCAATAATTTTATTTCAATCCATTTACTCCGTGTGGTTAATCCGCCCAGTGAATGCAGGTATGCACTTAAAACCGTTGAAACCCGCACACCGGAAATAACGTGTGTGTACTACCGAGCGCTTTGTTGTCTTCAAAACTATGTAATGCAATTTATTTCCTGGAAGTGCACAAGTTATTTGTAGCGAAACAATTTAATCTGTCGGGAACGAATGTCTGAAATCTCAATTGCGTTGCGTTCCTGAGACGATGTCTTTATTAAATTGAGCTGGTGCGGTCGTCCGGCGGCCGGTGCGGTGCTGAGAGCAGCGTCGTGCTGCGCCGCGCCGCGTCGCGCTGCATTTAGCTGCGAGCGCTGACAGAAACCTCGTTACAGCGAGGAACTGCCCAGTGGTCTGTAGCGCTACACACGCTGGCTGCTTGTGTTGCACCACGTGCCAAACGTACTTTCCCGAGATGTTCACAAACCTTTGATGAAAATCGTTAAAATATGACAAAAATAATGGAGTTATTTGCTGTGCTGTGGCTATTTATTAATTTATGAAATACCCATCCTTAATCTCTCATCATCTTTCCTGATCTTTAAGGGAAGACATTAAGGGACTTTCTCAGGATCTCTTTCCTGAGGAAGTCCCTTAATGTCTTTAGATATTTTTTACCATGATTTCAGAACTTGTTTGCTTAAAAACAGAGAAAGCCTATCTGGCACGTCGTTTAAGTCTGCAGATACCTTCCTTTAGCCTTTTAGAAACAAACAAATGGTATTGTTTAAGACAGTCCTAGGCCCTTTATAATAAGATATATAGATAGAAAAACATAACCCTCCTTCTGGCGCAGTCGGGTAAAAAGGCCTAAAAAAAAAGTTACACATGCAACCACAAACAAGCAAAGAAAAAACCCTGCAGGATTTGAGGTTGCTTGCTTAATAGGTGGACAGCACATGAACCTTTAGTTGCAAGCTCATCTGTAATGCAACTAAGGAAGCATCCTTAGTTGCATTACAGATGAGCTTGTTTACTTTTGTTTCATTTGTTTGTTGACGAGATGTGATGCCAGCAAGTACCCGTAAATACCAGAAAGGTATATCATGCATGTGGCAAATGAAAATGAGGGGAAAATCCAGCTCTAATATTGTGAAGGGATACAGTGTGGACGTGTGTAGGCTGTACTTTCTTCTTCTTTTGGTGCCCTCTCCTATCAGAAGTCGGCTATCATGGTGGCTACTTTGTCCCGTGATGTTGCGCCTTGGAAGAGTTCTATGTTTCTCGTGTTGAACAGCTCTGCAAGATTTTCGAGCCGCGATGTTTTTCTGCGGTCAGGTTTCCTGTATCCCTGAATCTTACCTTGTAGAATGAGTTGCAGCAGATTGTACTTATGACTGAGCATGAGATTACCAAAGTATTGTGGAGGCCTGAAGTAGCTGAACCAAACGAATATTATAAATTCTCTTGTTATTTTGTATTGTTGACGAACTAAATTGCAACTAAGTAGACAGACCAGAGGAAACCTTCATTGAAAATTCGCCACGCGGTACGTTTTACTTTCCTAATCCAATGAGTTAGGAGTTCCCGTACATCGCATGCGGGCATGTGGCACTCGCTACACTGGGGATATTAAGCAGGATGTGTGCAGTCTGCAGTGCATGGCGTCGCGCCCGCGGGACCCCGTCAAGCGCAGCTCTACTCGTCAACCCTGCACAGCTTTTATTTGTCTCCGAAGTTATTTTAAAGTAACCAGTATCTGGGCTTCACTATGTGGTTTGTATTATTTTAGTATCTCAAATAATACGCCTAACCTTCCTGCGATGCAGGAAGAGACCCGTGCCCCTGCAGTGGGGACATACAAGGGTTGATAACGAAATAATACGTCGGTACGAGGTAGCAATGTACATCAGTTACTAGATCGCCGTATCGCTCAGTTCACGCGGCAAGAACATTGTAAAGTTAAAAACCTATTTAGAGGCTAAAAATTCCACCCATGCCGGGATTCGAAAAAAGAGAGGGAGAAAGAGCGCTGGCACGGATAGCCAGTGGAATTCTTAGCCTCTAAATAGGTTTTTAAAATTGTTCTTAGCACGGGTTTTTTTTTAATTAGCCATGGCTCTGTCCTGTGTAATCCTTAGCACGGGTTACTGCATTAAAAATAAAAATAGTATAATTGTAAAGTTAGTCGACTCGAGCCACTCACCAGTAACGCACTAGCAACAATATACGTGGTAGAAACACGTATATAATCTATATCATCTTTCCATCACCGTCCATACATCCGCTCTCCACTCTGCCCGTACAACATCCAATAAAAATATTTAACAAGTAAAAGGATGCCCGGAATTTCGGATTTATTGAATGCTTTAGGCATTAAATTAATCTAACTTACTACTTTTCAAACAGACACTACTGCGATTAGAGGAGTAAACTAGACAATTAGTGGTGTAATAAAAGTCTAGACGAGACCTTTGCCCGATAAGAAAGTCTTTAAGCATACATTCCGTGTAGTAACGCTGCTCGGTCGACAAAACGTGGCGACGCGCCAACTCTTATCTCGGAGACTTAACTGACAAACATTTTCAAGTGTGCGAGAGCGCCGCGGTGAAACACGTCCACACGCCGCCGCGCTGCCGAGCTGGAACAGGCGTGTCCTGGTCAAATGAATGGCCCGCTAGAGCTCCTAGATAGCTTAAAACACAGAAAATATGGGGGTTTATAACCTTAGGGGGCGGGCGGCACACGTCGCCGGCGAGGAATGGCTTACGATCCTTGTTTTCCTGCAAGGAGATTTGACGGGCCTTAGGGCGGACTCAGCCACACGAGAGCTATTATAATTGGAGTGTTACCGGCTGAAGCGGTGGTATTCGGCGCACGTCGCGCGGAGCGGGACACGACTTAATCAAGCGGCCGCGCGCCGCGCCGCCGCCTGATTAATATTGTCTTGCTTGAGTCGCGCGTGTGTGCGGCCCGCCCCGCGCCCCGCCCGGGTGAGGTGAGGGCGCGTACTTACTTAAAATAACACTTCGAGGAATCAAAAGTGCGCTGAGTACTAACACGCGTCTACACTAATGCGAATCAGTTAAGCTTCACTTATGAAAGTTACTTCGATATTATAATTAACGCTACAGTAAAACACACGCCTCAGAGAAAGTTATGCTTCAAGAAAAGTAATTACTTAATTCGTACCGTGTTTCGGCAGAGGCGCTTTATGTTCATGTGAACAAATGTAGCCTAGACTTCAGCTTGAAAGAGCTTTTTATCTAGCAAGCTTTCAGCAAGATTTTCACATTATTCTAAGCCTGACAAGGTACCACGTTTTTCGTATGAGAGCGAACATCTATCTAGATCTCCGCTGTAGGAAAAGGTTAAATTTAGGTAAAGTTAGATTGAGTAATTATAGTCTTGTGAAGTGAAGGAGCTGACTAATGAGTTTATTGGTAAAAACGCGTTACTGGGCTCGGGGCATTAATATCGCGGGATCAGCGGCGACACCCGCAGCAGGAGATCCCGGCAATTAGCGACGCTGCAGCGCGCGGACCCAACTGGCCTCCACAGTGTATCGAAACAAAGGCGTCAGATAAAATAATATACATCATATTTTTTTATTTGTTATGGCTTTTGTTCTAACGTCTATTAAGCCTTGGTACATACATACATACATACATACATACATACATACATACATACATACATACATACATACATACATACATACATACATACATACATACATACATACATACATGCATGCATGCATGCATGCATGCATGCATACATACATACATACATACATACATACATACATACATACATACATACATACATACATACATACATACATACATACATACATACATACATACATACATACATACATACATACATACATACATACATACATACATACATACATACATACATACATACATACATACATACATACATACATACATACATACATACATACATACATACATACATACATACATACATACATACATACATACATACATAACCTCACGCCTGTATCCCCGAGGGGTAGGCAGAAACCAGGGACTGCCACTTGCCACGATCCTGACAGATCACCTTCGCTTCATCAACGTTCATAAGTTGTTGCATGCACGCACGCCGGTTCCGGGTACTTTTTATCTGTCCCTTTGCTAATACATCCCCTATCTGGTCGATGTATGTCCGCCTGGGAAGACCCTTACCTAAGCCTTGGTATCTCTGAATAACTAACTTAAAACGGGTTAGTGCATTAAAATGAATATAATCATGTGGGTACAGCGATATCATTCCGATGTAAAACCTTACTGCAAAGTAAGGTACTCGGAAGTAAGTTACTTTGCAAGTGATACAAATTACTTCAGCCAGATGTAGCTGCCTGTACGTAATACATAGTGTATTGTACAGGGGTTCCAAATTTCACTGATGCCGGTGAGTCGCCCATTAGCTCAGTTGGGAGAGCGCTGGCACGGTTAGCCAGAGGTCGCGGTTCAAATCTCGGCATGGTTGGAATTTTTAGCCTTCAAATAGGTTTTTTAAAATAGCTAACTATGTCACCCCGTATAGGAATGACGCGAATCTGTTTCAGCAGTTCGCGCGCCGTGAACTTCACGTCGCGGTCTGCTGTTTGGCGTCGCCAAAAATGGTTGCAAAATAATTATAAACTGAAAAGGAGGGCAATGAAATGAACTGAAATCAGTTTATTTAAACGTAAAGGAAATACATTCTGTTTGCTCAATCATGGCGACACACCGAGCAGCTGTGTTTCGGGGTAGCTTCAGCTTCGCGATGCCTAGAGCTGGAATAATACCCCTGCTCCCCTCAAACTCTTAACCAGTATAATACTTATAAAGAAAAACTTCATCGTTAGGCTATACTACTCCACATAGCCCTCCCCTAAAAAGCGCCACGTTGTGCTATCATAGGGGGTAATGCCCATAATCCCCACGCTGGGCATGCGTGGGGATTACGGGCGCTGTTAGGGGCGCTGCTGCCCACCCCCCGGTTTGTGTCCCTTAGTCGCCTTTTACGACATCCGCGGGAAGAATTGGGTTGGTGATATTCTCTAGGCCGACACCACACAGCAAAACAAAGCAAAGCAGCAAGCAAAGGAAAACTTAGGGAGGGAAAACTCAATAACCATGTCAGCTTTAGCTGCTAATGTATTATATATAACATGCATTAGCGGAATTCTACATGTAGTGATTATAATGTACTAAGTGATTGTGTATACTCAATTAATGTTCCGTGAGTCACCTCACCCTCTTTTTGGTAAGGTGACTCAACTCGGTTAATCCGCCAGTCGGTCCGACCTTACTCGTCTTCTGCTAGATAAGTAGGACTCTTTTTGGTAAGGTGACTCAACTCGGTCAATCCGCCGGTCAGTCCGTCCGTACTCGTCCACTGCTAGATAAGTAGGACTCTTTTTGGTAAGGTGACTCAACTCGGTTCCGTACTCGTCCACTGCTAGATAAGTGGGACTCTTTTTGGTAAGTTGACTCAACTCGGTCAATCCGCCGGTCGGTCCGTCCGTACTCGTCCACTGCTAGATAAGTAGGACTCTTTTTGGTAAGGTGACTCAACTCGGTCAATCCGCCGGTCGGTCCGTCCGTACTCGTCCACTGCTAGATAAGTAGGACTCTTTTTGGTAAGGTGACTCAACTCGGTCAATCCGCCGGTCGGTCCGTCCATACTCGTCCACTGCTAGATAAGTAGGACTCTTTTTGGTAAGGTGACTCAACTCGGTCAATCCGCCGGTCGATCAGTCCGTACTCGTCCACTGCTAGATAAGTAGGACCATTTCCTTTTGTCCTCGGCCGTTCTCATCCAACCACTGCCAGTAACATGCCTCAGATCATCGGTCCAGCGAACTGGGCCTCGATCCTGTTAGTGCATAAGTGTTCATACCGTTGGAAACTAGAAGGTTTATTTACGAGTCCGGGCTTAGACTCAATGCAGCAGTGAAATGAAGTCGCCATATTCATGTCGTTGTCATTGTACTTTTTCTTCTTTGGTCCCTTTACTTCTCCGTTGAGTCTGGGCTGATACAAGAGCTTTCTATTTGTCTCTGTTCATGCTAGGGGGGGTAGCCCCAGCCAAGTTACTCTTTTCTCCTTCGTCTTAGAGAAAACGGATCTCTTCCACGCCTGGAACGATCATTTTACTAAGGCATTAACAGTATCTAGGGCCTATTGGCAGAGTCTCCTGTTTCAGGTGTATCAGTGTGGACCGCGCCAGCTGGGACGCCGGTTCCACCGCGTAGTGCCCGCTAGGTGCGGCTTACCGTAATGAATGCCTGTCGCCGCGGCCGCCGACCGCGTCGCTCGTATCTCTGCTTGTGCCACACTAAACCGAGCTTTTAGTCGACAATTGCGTCTATACTTACGACAAGTACATAACAGTCTCATGCCTTTATCTCAGAGGGCTAGGCAGAGAACAGCCACTTGCCACGACCCTGAGAGATCACATTCACTTCATTAATGGCATTAGTCGTTGCATGCACGCACGCCGGTTTCGGGTACTTTCTATCTTGCCATTTATTATACTTTTTTTTTAATGCACTAACCCGTGTATTTGCTAACATATCCCTAGTTTGGTTGAAGTAGGTCCACCTGGGTCGTCCCTTACCGGCCCTTTGGACCACATTCGCCATTTTCAAAGAAGCGTGTAAATATTGTATGGAATCAGGCGTTACTTTTTAGCTGAATTTAGCAAAGTAATTTTCACATTTTAATGCTAAATAATTAATAAAATAACTTTAAAAACCAGTTAATATAAATGACACTAAACGGTAATAAAATAGTAGCTAAAATTAAATTAACTACGTGCATAACAAATAACTTAGGGTTCCTTTAAAAGCTTATTTACCCATTAAGAGGCTCTTAATGAAGTCTTATTTAAAATGACAACGTATACTGTGACTGTGAATTTTCCCATTATTCTACAGTGAATTGTCTTAAATCAGACCACAGTGGTCAAATTGTACATTTTAAAGCAGATTTAAAAAAAATAGAGCAAGATGTACTCTGCAGGGTGATAACAAATAAAAAACTAGAATTGTTTAAACTTGACTTAAAAAAAAGATTATCTATTCAAAAAAATAAAACTCAAGATGCTAATGTTCTCTATCGAGATTTCTTCAAGGCTGTTTCAGATAGTTTTGAAAAAGTTTTTAAATTAAAACAGATATCCTGCAAACAAAATAAATTACAATTTAGTGAATGGGCCACTGCCGGCATCCGAAAAAGTAGGGACACACTTTATTCACTGTATGAGAAAAAAACATATACATACAACCCCAGTTTTATACAGTATGTAAAACTATATTCAAAATTATTTAAGGCCGTCTGCCACAAAGCAAAATGCGAGTATATAAAATCAAAAATCCTTCAATCTTCTAATAAATCTAAAACAATTTGGGCTATTATAAATAAGGAAACTGGTAAATCCAAATTGGGAGATCGCGAATTTGCACTTAAAATAAATAATAAATTAATAACCTCAAATGAAGACATTGCTGCGGCTTTTGAACAGTTCTTTACAAATGTTCCAATTATAACGACAGCTCCTTTAGACTCTTCTCCAGCTCTTGCAGAAACTATTTTGAAAGACAATGTCCCCCCATGCGATCACGATTTTTCGTTTGATTATATTGAAGCTCATACCGTGATTAAATCGTTTAAAAAGCTAAAGCTTAAAAAAACTGAAGATTTGTGGGGTATGTCAGTAACAGTAGTTAGCTCAGTAATCGACACCCTAGCACCCTATTTAGCCAGAATCTTTAACAAATGTCTAGATGAGGGTATATTCCCAGATCTAATGAAATATAGTAGGCTCGTTCCTTTATTTAAAAGTGGTGATAAGCAAGATCCTTCAAATTTCAGACCAGTCTCGGTTCTACCCGTTTTGAGTAAAATATTCGAGAAGATAGTTCTAGGTCAACTGCTTACACACTTCAATGACTATCAACTTCTCCATGGTCAGCAATTCGGCTTTACGCAAGGGCGCTCTACAACGGACGCCGGCGTCATGTTAGTTAAACATATATTTAGTGCATGGGAAGATCGCAAGGATGCTATAGGCGTATTCTGTGACTTGTCAAAAGCATTTGATTGCGTTGACCATAAAACACTTCTTTTAAAATTAAAGCACTATGGTATAAACGGGAATAGCCTTAAACTTATGACATCATATTTAGAAGGAAGAATTCAAAGAGCTGATATAAATAGAACTAAATCTTCAGGGTCAGAGGTCAGGATAGGAGTACCACAGGGATCGATTTTGGGGCCGTTCCTCTTCCTCGTATATGTAAATGATTTGCCGTTCATGGTTCAAAATATGTCAGAGATAGTACTATTTGCAGATGACACGTCACTTATTTTCAAAATTAAGAGACAAGAAGATGACCTTGACAATACTAATGCTGCTCTCTCTCAGGTACTAAACTGGTTTACGTCTAATAACTTATTGTTAAATTCAAAAAAGACAAAATGTATAAAGTTCACTCTACCAAATGTCAAAGTAGTTGACAGCAAAGTTATATTGGGAAGGGACAAACTAGACCTTGTCGAAGATACTGTATTTTTAGGTATCACAATTGATGCAAAGCTTCAATGGGGTCCTCATATAGAAAAATTGGCAAATAGGCTTAGCTCTGCAGCATATGCTATTAAAAGAATTAGGGAACTAACTGACGTCGCAACTGCCAGGCTCGTTTATTTTAGTTACTTCCATAGTATCATGTCCTACGGCATACTACTGTGGGGACGGGCAGCGGACATTGAGACCATCTTCGTCTTGCAGAAAAGAGCGATCAGATTCATCTATAAGCTAGGCAGTAGAGACTCGTTAAGAGAATTCTTTAAAGAAACAAACATCCTGACAGTTGCCAGTCAGTATATCTATGAAAATATTATGTATGTCAGGAAAAATATTAGCAACTTTAAAACTGCAGGTAGCCAACATAATGTAAATACTAGAAATAAACATAAACTTTTGATCCCAAGATTTAGGCTGGCAAAAGTTAATACATCCTTCATGGGGCATTGTATACGCTTCTACAATAAAATCCCTGAAGATATATTAAGTTTGACTGAAGCGCGGTTCAAAAAATGTGTAAAGTACACTTTGTGCCAAAAGAGCTACTATAATATTAAGGATTATTTAGATGACAATGATGTCTGGAATTCAAGCATGTAAAATTCACGAGTTTTGTAGTATCTGTGTAAATTCTGTTAATTAAGGAATTTGAAAAGACTAAGTTTGGAGTTTTTTTGTCCATTTTTTCTCCAAAATGATCCAGATTTTGAAATGGACACCTAGTTTAACTTGTAACGTTCATTAAGCCGCAGTATCTGCGCTACTTTGAATAAAACCTTTTCATTCATTCATTCATTTAATGCAAACGACACAGTGCTCAAACAAAGTTGTTTATAAAACAGTTGGAACGTTATTTCTCGGCAGATCGGCTCGCGAGCGCTGCCATTACTCTGAACCGGCAGAGCTGTATATCCATAACACAGCCTGTCGAGAGACAGAAGTACCGCTGCCATCACAGTTTTGCTGCGGTCGACTTACCTCATCTATATTATTTTTATTTTAATGCACTAAGGAACAAATTTAAAAACCTATTTAGAGGCTAAAAATTTCACCCATGCCGGGATTCGAACCCGCAACCTCTGGCTATCCGTGCCAGCGCTCTACCAATTGAGCCAATAGGCGACTCACGGCATCAGTGAAATACGTAATACAGAGAATAGTGTAAAGAGGTTCGAAATTCGAAAGACGAAGCCAGAGGTTGCGGGTTCGAATCCCGGCATGGGTGAAATTTTTAGCCTCTAAATAGGTTTTTAAATTACCTAATCTAACTTGTAGAGATGATGTGTAGTGAAGCTGCCGTGTAAAAAAAACATTTTGTGAAAAATTTTTCGTTCGTGTGTTGACTCATCGCTGAGCGGAGCCCCGCGCCGAAGGAAATTTTGTTTTTATGTAGCCTATAAACGTCCAACCACATGGCACAGGCCTTCTCTCAGAGAGAGAGTATGGGATTATTTACCACGGATTCCCCCTGCGGGTAAGCTTTCAAGCGCTGAGTTGAACTCAGCGCCAGCCAGACACTCTGTTTACGATGTTTTCCTTTACAGTTAGCGAGTAGTATTGCTACTGTGACTTCCCAAATGTGCGTAAATAAATAACTAAAGTTATTGGTACATGAATAAAACAATTTCATTTCATGCTTACACTGGGAGTCGAACCTAGGTATCTCGCTCGCGAGTCATTATTCTACCCACTAGACTGCCGCTGCTGTTGAGGCGCCCCTAGCATGTATCATCTGCAAGCGGTATCACTCCGTATTTGTAGCGTAAAAAGACAAGTTATTCTGTTTTTCTGTATTATTTGCACTAAGAAACAACAAAACGGATACGGGTATGACCTCGATAGATCACACCAGCTCGGGCGGTTGGCAGGCGTCCATCGCTCCCTGAGGACTACCGGGATACGCTGTAGCGTTACACACAATGATCAGTGTATTGGCTTCAAAGGATCTAACGCAACTGATGGAGAGTAGAGCAAAAGTTGAGAACATAGTGACAAAAATCTTCGGGAAAACTTGTATTAGTTTAGATTGTGGCCATTCAAAACTATCTTTCTCTAAAAAAGACAAGTCGATTTTTAATTTATTGTACATTAATTAGCATAATGATTGGTCAAAACATTTGGTGTTCGATAAATAAAAGTTCATGGGTTCCGTCAGGCACTGTGATCGTAAAGTTAAAACAATGAACATATTCTCAACTACATAAAGCAAACAATGTACATTATTTCAAAATAATTAGTTTGCATGTGTTAATAATTAGTGCATGCAATAAAATCTAATAATATTAAGTTACAATAATTTGTATTGATCTGTAATGAGAGCTTTTCTTCATTTTATTGATGACAAATTTTAGCATTGAAATTTTGATTTGTGTATGTTTTCCGTGATCAGTCAAAGTCAAAAAACCTATTTAGAGGCTAAAAATTCCACCCATGCCGGGATTCGAACCCGCGACCTCTGGCTATCCATGCCAGCGCTCTACCAATTGAGCCAATGGGCGACTCACCGGCATCAGTGAAATTTCGAACCTCTTTACACTATTCTCTGTATTACGTACAGGCAGCGACATCTGGCTTAAGCAAATTGCATCACTTACAGCCCCGACCACCTACTTTGCAGTTAGGTTTTACATCGGAATGATATCACTGTACCCACATGATAATACAGAGGTTGCGGGTTCCCGGCATGGGTGAATTTTTTAGCCTCTAAATAGGTTTTTAAATTTGTCCTTAGCACGGGTTAGTGCATTAAAAATAAAAAATAGTACAGTCAAAGTCAGTCCTGGTAGTTTAAATTTTGTAACTTCATCTACGTAATTTTGCCCTAAGAGATGTGTTTAGGTCAGTTTCATGACGTGTCACCTCACCATTAATTCAACCAGTCAGTCATCTTAAAAAAAAAGTTTTTTAGTACTTGAGTTTACCCAAAAAAGTCTATCGCAGGTAGACCCTCTAACTCTGCTACAACGAACCTCTGCTACGCAATAATTGTAGCACGTATGAGTTTTATTACGAGCCTACCTACACGTATTTATGGTTTATTATTTCAGATATTTCAGTAACATCACTGGAATAGTTGATTAAAGAGAATAGGTAGTATCTTATAGTTGATTGAAGAGGGAATATGATACATCAGTAAGTCGGGTGCCAGCAGATGCATTTATGGAAATCAAACGGCTGGAACATTCCTCCTTAATTAAAATGTATACGCGCCGAGGTGAGCTCCAGTTATTAATGTGGATCCGACCACCAGTCTTACATTGTAAGGATAATGAAATTCACAAGAAGCCGCACGCTGAGGACGTTCAATGATATTGCTATATTTTACGGCAGAGTTCTCGTCAACGTCGGGATATATCCACATTTAAAGCTTAGTATGATTGACAGGGTATTGTAGCATACATGTAAAAAAATGGCAGTTTGCTTATTACAATTGATACAGAAATAGTCGTATAACAAAAATAGTTGTAAATTATACACTCTAGTCAACACGTTTAGGCAAATCCAAATCCAAATTAAGCCCATAATCTTTCTCAGAGAGAAGACCAGTGCCGTATAGTAGACTTATAATATGTTCGTGTGGGGCAACGGACGTCGAAACAAAAGCCAAATTGAGTTGCTCTGAAAAGAGAATATTTTTATTACACACAATGCTTAACTGTTTTACATGAAATACGCACTTAAGTATAGTAATTACCTGAAAAGAGAAACAACATTTAGAGCTATTATTTCTCAAACTTCTTCACAATGCACTTCACCGTTATTGGTTTTATTTATTGTCTGTCCACCACGCCAGCTACATAACCTCTTAATATAAACCAATCTGTCAATCCCATAGATTAAGTTAAATAAAACGCATGCGCGGCAAATTTAAATAAATGAGTGTCATTATTCATGACCTTCATTTATATACTTATCTATATACTAGGTTATCCTAGATGTCTCAGCGAACTTCGTGCCGCCACAGAACCCGTTTACACGATTCTTATTACCGTGACAACACAACAAATATCTTGTTTTATCATAGAGTTTGGCTTTAAAAACATTTAAATTAATAAAAGATGTTGCATGTTTATGTTTATATGTTACTTAGATAGTAATCCGGTGTTTCTCTTGAATGCAACGTCAATTCGTGAGAAATGAGAAATAAACACTTAAATCCTAATCGTAAAAAAATTTCTGGCTATAATAAAATATAATCCCCCTAGAATGCATTACCGGAATATCAAGCAAGGTTAAATGTCTCATTTCAGATCTTTGTCTATATGTATGCAAAGTTTCTTATAATTCCGTTCAGCCGTTATGGCGTGATTGAATAACAAATACCCAAACATCTTCGCAAACTTTCTTATAAAGTAGAATTTACACCTTGTTGTATATTGACGCGGTAATTAATACAAGCTGACTCAGACTGATGTACTCAGACAAAGGCAGCGATCTAGGCATTTGGATATTTTAAGATATCTCTCTCCCGAGTCTCGCCTTTGTTATTTTTTGTTGGCATCTCCCGACCATTCAAGATAAAGATGAACAGAAGTACTAGTTGTAAAAACCTATTTAGAGGCTAAAAATTCCGCCGATGAAATTTCATTCCGATGTAAAACCTAACTGCAAAGTAGGTACTCGGTGCTGCAGGTGATGCAAATTACTTCAGCTAGATGTCACTGCCTGTACGTAATACAGAGAGTATTGTAAAGAGGTTCGAAATTTCACTGATGCCGGTGAGTCGCCCATTAGCTCAGTTGGAATAGCGCTGGCACGGATAGCCAGAGGTCGTGGAATTTTTAACCTCTAAATAGGTTTTTAAAAATATGGAGTAATATTATAAAGGTGAAAGTTTGTGAATGTGTATGACTATTTCTCCTTCACGTCTAAACGGCTGGAGTCATTTGAATAAAATTTGGTATGAAGATAGCTGACACCCTTAATTAATACATAGGCTGCTTTTTACTTCGTGAAAATATTTTACTCCCAAAAAAAAGGGAAGGTCAATAAACCGCGGGTTACACCACGGGGCACAGCTAGGAGTCTATATTTTAAGTTTCAGAACCATTCTTAATTAGTCACTAAGAATTTAGGAAAATTGTACAAAGAGCTACAAAATGAGAGAGAGCTACATTTCACAGTCATATTTTAGATCGTATTGAATTCGATTTTTTTTATTCTTTCTCTCTTTAAATATACAATATTTATACATTTCAATTAGGGCATTTACGATGCAAAGGATATCGCTCGCTGTGCAGCGCGGTAATGCTGCCAGCGTCCTGGGTACCTTTGGGTCGGATATGTCTCGGGGCGGTTTGATTGACTTTTTTTATATAAATTATGTATTTTTTTCTGACTTTGTGGACGAAATTGTAGTAAATGATTTTTTTTATTATTGTTTATGTTATTTCGTATGCATGCAATAAATGAAATAAACTTACATTAACCATTAAAAAAATACCAACTTAACAAACTTTTTAAAACGACACTTTTGCGTCGTTTTAAAAAGGAGGACTTACCAAAAGTATCTATTTTTTTTCTTTTGTACGATGTATGAATTTTCAGCTAGTGCGGCTTTCTGGATGCGTTACTCGGCGGTTTGTCTGTTCCTTAGATTAGCATAAGCGCTCGTCGGATCCAGACGGATGGAGCGATTGCTGTGAAATATTTTAGCAATTGTACAAAAAAATATACAACGTACGAAATTTAAGTTGGCAGAGGCACTTATTTTTTCTTCTATTTTTTTTCTGTATTTTAGATATCGAGTGTGTACTTTGGCTTAATTTAGCACAGCCATTAGGTCTTTCCTGTGGGCTAGGCCGACTAAGCTGTTAGGATGGTATTCGTGCTGGAAAACCATCTCCCAGGCACTACAGCATCTGAGCGGTCGCTTCACCCATCTAGTGTGAGTAAAGATGCCTCTGGACGCTGTATGAATAATCTCATTACGTAGGCCGGTAAGACATTTGAAAACATACTTGGTTTAAAAACCTATTTAGAGGCTAAAAATTTCACCCATGCCGGGATTCGAACCCGCAACCTCTGGCTATCCGTACCAGCGCTCTACCAATTGAGCCAATGGGCGACTCACGGCATCAGTGAAATTTCGAACCTCTTTACAATATTCTCTGTATTACGTACAGGCAGCGACATCTGACTTAAGCAAATTGCATTACTTACAGCCCCGACTACCTACTTTGCAGTTAGGTTTAACATCGGAACGATATCACTGTACTCACATGATTACACT